>CM076576.1:211871357-212498543 GCA_034641835.2 Pinus albicaulis | reverse complement strand
CTTGGTTGATTATCGACTTTCAGTCTGAAATCAAATGGATTAGGTTTTTCTTAAGCCTTTGACTCTCTTGCTATGCTTATAAATCTTATAACTCCCTCAGTTTACAATTATATAAAGGATTCTATTTCTGCCCTTTATTAGCTTGTTGTTCTCAATTTTAATGTCCATCTCATGATCCTTCACAACCTTAAAGATCCACCAACCAAGTTAAATTGCCCTGCGAATTCTCTTGAAACCATTGATGAACTCATTCATGACCTTGTTTGACTCCATTGCCCAATTTCTTAACAATCTTCCTTGTTTTCTATCTAAACCAATATGAGCATCATACCCAACCAAAAACAATCAAATTACCCTGCACTTAACGTCTAGCCTAAAATCAACTCTAATCAGCAAAAAAGGCTCATATCTTTGCACCTACTAGAGAGATCCCTCTCCAAATCCAGGAAGGCTAGGTCCTAGGATTCCAAAGCTTGGTTTGATGTTAACCTGTACCTTTGTATCTCAATCAATATAGCAAATTACGAGGATCTAACAGGGCCTTACTGATGGAATCCCCTTCAGATATGGGCTTTTTTTGTGCCAAATATTTCAAAATCTCTACGGTAAGAGTTTTCATGAACAGGTCTAATACAACTTGATGATTGAGTTTGGCTCTGCATAAAATACGACGTTGCTGCCATTTGTGGAGATGGTCTAAGATACGTATGGCGGGGGTTTGCCTAAAGTGTGTTAGTAATTCCATTTTGGAATCATGGTGCATGGGTAACTGAAAATAGGTCTGAAATGTAGTGGTGAGGGCGCTAATGGTTCCATGTGTATAGAGGGTTGCTCCACATACCATTTCTCTGTTACTCTGGTTAGAGTGCATTGAAACAATCTCAGTGACATAGTTTCTTCAATAATGTTGTACGACGAACACCACAGGTGGAAAGTCATAACATGATTTCAGGGGTCTTTCACTTGCTTTCCTTCAAACTTTGGAATGTATAAAGGGAGATTAATGGGCATGGGACGCCATATGGGGTTGTGTGAAATGGGTTCGTTTGTCAACTTGGTTAAATCTGGTAGATTTAATGAAGCTAGAAAAGGTGACTGCGAGGTTGTAGCCATTGCGACTTGTGAAAACACAATGTTCTGGTTAGGAAGAGGGTTAGTCTGTGACGTACCCTATTGTTCATTCACCTGGCTTCCCAAATGGGTAGAACTCCTCTGCCCTCTAGGGGTTTTAGGAGTGATGTGTGGTGTGGCGTTGAGAGACTGACCAGGGTTCCCAACTAAAGATGCCCCAATGAAGGATGAACCAATAATGGTGGCAGTGTTCTGTCTTTGACGCCTAAATGGTGAAAGACCTGGAACCCCTCTCGGTATTGGGGGAAGTTCAAAAAGACGTCTAGATTGACGAGGTCCCATTGGGTCCGTTCTAGCGTCCTCTAGGTATGGCTTTGGAAATATTCAAGAGCATAGAGATTATAATGAAAGAAAAATTATGATCACATACATAAAAAAAAGTGAAAGTAAAATAAATTTTCCCTTTTAGATTTAATCTTATGTGATTAGTCAATCAGAAAATATGGTTTTTGTTTGTTTGCATATGATACTCAAATCCTATAATACCTAATCATCCTCACACACTCAAATGTAACTGGGCCTTGAGAAGATATCTTGTGAGTGCTGGCACAACGTCCTGTAAGAGCTGGTGACGCCCCCAGTCAGCCGAAGAAAATCCACCAAGGTAAAGGTATAGGATCTAGTGCTTGCCTGCACCATCACCTATAGGGAAATGATGCCCTAGTTTTGGCCACTAAGTACCACCATCCCACATGAGAATTTGAGTCTTGGGCTTCTTGGTAGTTTAGCTAACAGTACCGAGTATCAGCTGGGTTAGGTAGCCCCAACTGATATCGCACGCACTACACCTAAGCCTAACCCCCTCTAAATTGGGTCTCTGTCATGCTCGGGTTTTCTTTTCCATGGGATGATAGGTGGATTTGAAAGCTCCCTAAACAATCAACTTCTATTTTTCAAGATGAAGAATGATCAAGGTGGCTTATTGGATTCCTACCCCCTTGATCCCAACTTAGACTATAAATTATTTTGTGGTCCCTGTGGGGAGAATTTAGTGAGTTTTGTTAAGTTAATTTTAGGTGTCTCTACTTCACTTAGTGTGTGGGTGTGTGTGAGAAAAAATTGAACAAGCACATATTTTTAACGTGTGGATATGCAATGATCCTTTTCGAAATCCCCTATTTAAACTATGTTCTATTGTTCTTTGCTCAAAAGAAAAACATGTGTGGATATGGGCCGCTTCAATTTTTCCTAGTTAATCTATGTGATCAACTATAGGGAGATGGTGAGTTGTGAATATAGAGTGTTCATATGCTTGCCTAGGATCACTGAAGGGTGCAAAGGAAATAGAGATTACTTACTCTTCTATCGACAATTTAATCCTGGTCTTGAAATCCTAGTGCAAAAATTGAACTAAACTAATTAATTTTACACTAGAAAAAAGAACTAGCTAAGCATGTGTGGACTTCGGCCACTTACTTTGGCTAATTGCCTGGGTTTTTTGGTACCTAAATTTGCAAAGCATAAAATTTTTGGAATGCAAGTTAGTTTGCCCCCTACTTAAACTATGTGGGTAACTTTTTAAAAATCAGCTTGAAATAAAATTAACACCAAGCCTACCAAAATCAGTTGAGAGTGAGTTTTAACAAGCTGTGGGGTACCTCAACATGTGCTGGTAGATGTATTATGGGCTGCCAGGCACCTTTACAAGCATGGAAAGATGGAATTAATGAAAAAATTTCTCATTCTATTTTTTGCGTGCCAAAGGCTGAAACAGGCACGATTTCTATGCGCAGGTCAGCTCTGAATGCATGCCTTGGGGTGCACCTATCTGTGAGAAATGTGTGCAAATTCCTACAATGTAATTTTTTGGAGCTCTTATGATTTAGTATATCACTAGGGATGAATCAGACAATGAAGGTGTTATGCGGAATTATGGATTAAAAATAAAACATATTCCCTAAATGTGGTGTAATGCATTTAGAACAATAGGTCAAATACTTTGCAGATACTTATCCTAATAGTAAATAGACACATATAAAGAATGGGAAAATTACTTAGATTCCAAGTGCTTCCTATTCTCCTTCTGTCGCTCTTGTTGTAGCTTCTGATACAACCTTGGTCGCCAAAATAGTTTCTACAAGTATAAACACTAAACAACAAAGAGATTGCAATATATATGGCTATTCACTTTAATCAATTAAATCAATGAAACATGAAACATATACATCTATTGGAATGGGGCTCCCTAAGCTACGAATTTTGTATATTTTTGTATTAATTAGTCTAACGTAGGGGTTTTTGGGTGGGTCAAAGCCCCGAATGCATTGAAATGGGTCAAATGGTAGACCTAGATTCCACAAACCACGATTTGCGGACCATAGGATAGCGTAGGCTATATCGATATAAATAGATGGATAGTTTGATTCTAGAGGTAGGCATGAATTAAGACTGATACTATGTGTGAATTGTTAGATCTGTTTTGGGTTGATTTGGGTAACGTCTCCCATTGGCTGTGTGTGCAAGGATCCTTAGTCCTGTTGTGTGGAGACCCCACTAGGCTGTGTGCATGGGCTGGTTTTGGTTGTAAGTGGATTTGAATTTTAATGAATAAGAAGTATTGCTAAAGTATCTGTGTGTTATCTGGATCAATGATGTTTACTGCTGAAGCATATCTGTGATGGTTATTTAGCTATGAATATATCTATGTTTATGCATAAGTGTATCTATACTTGCTCTGAAACAGTATCTATTTAAGCTGCAAATACTTTTGTGCTATTTGTTTATGATGAGAATATATCTATAGCTGAGTTTATGATATTATGTGATGGTAATTTCTGATACGCATGTGGATGCGAAGGTATTGATTAGATCTGTGAATGGTAATAGCTCTGTTATGGTTAATAACTGATTATACTGATAAAGGTCTGCAGATATACCTACGTTGAGTGAATATGATAAGTCGTGAACACATATCTGTCTTGCCTTAACTAATCTCTCTCAGGGTGCAGAATCTTGGTTCCAGTACCCTCCCATACTATTTCAGGTGAGACTTTGGCCTGCGCAAGTAGGTAATTGGCGAAAGGCCCGGTAGTATAGGGGTTTGTTGGAAAACCTTAACCTCCAAACCTGGGTCAAGACCCCTCAAGCCAACAAATGGTTCCATTGCCAGGACGAGGAGCATTTTGAGAGAGAGATCAAGTAGTGCCACGAGGTCATTGGAGACCTGAGAGGGAAAAAATTGAAGAGAGGTTCGAAAGACAGGTTCAGGGATTTTTCGGTAAAAGAGAATCACAGCACGAAGCTGACAGCTAAGAAGTGGAAAAATAAGTACATCTTTACTGAAGTATATGAAATTTTCTTTGTAACCTTTGCACACGAGATGCAGGAGTGGCTAGCTAGGCTCGTAGATTTCCAGACATGTCGGAAGGACGAGCGGGTCACGCAGTGTACTCCAGAGTTGATCCAGCACTTGGAAAGGACTAGCAATACCATCACCCGTATGGTAGATCACTGGGTGGATAGTGTGCTGGGAGGATTTGTGACAGAATTCATAGTCGATCAGTTCATATCTTATTATGAAGCAAAGCGAAGGTTCTTCAAAGGTTTCTGGGGTAAGTTTTTGAAAAAATTACCATTATTCATCAAGATATGTGCAAAAAGAGCATTCTATGCAGCCACACCGAGTGAATGACATTTGATCTGGGGGAGATTAACACACGAAGTGGTAAGTATTACCGAACTAATCAAGAAGGAGATAGATCCGTCTAGAGTCCAGTAAGAGAATCAGTTATGCAAAGCCCTCCAGCTACACCACCTTCAAGTTAGCATAGGGGTAAGAACTCACCCATACCTCCTCCACCACCAGAAGATGATATGGTCATGTACATGAAGCTACCTACCTTCAAGGGTTTAGGGGATGAATACATGGACCGATTTTGGTTTGTCGTAGAATCACTATGGGTTGCACAAAATGTGGCTACCGATGCTGTAAACAGAGTGCATCTATCACTCGCCTTTGAAGGAAGGTCCTTGGATTGGTATATGGGATACGTATGACAACACATAGATCCATTTATTCAAGATTTTAAGACAATGTTAAAACAACAATTTCGAAAGCCTAAGTCCTAATCTCAAATAGTGGTCAACTTGAAAGACTTTAGACAGGGACCCACTGAATCAGTATGGGCAGTTGATCAATGGTTGAAAAAGGTTATTAGAGATGGGGAATTCTAGTATGATGATAGGCAACACAAGGAATGGTTTATCGCTATGCTGCTACCTCACCTACGCAGATCTATGGGTCAGTAGTCTATTGCAATGCAAGAGAAGGCTTTGGAGATTGTTATGAAACTAGAAGCTGCACCGAGGGATGATGCTCAGTTTGGGGTGTAGAAGATATAGGTACAGCTGGAGGAAATGCACATAGAAATACATAATCTGTGAAAGGAATGGGGGAAAGAGGCTAGTCCAAACATATGGTGCATAAGATGCAGGGTATCCAGCCATACCAAGGATCAGTGTCCTTTGCTGGTAGACTACATGCAGGCTGGGGGACCCAACCCACTATGCCCTAAGGATATTGCGGGGCCAAGAAGCCTGACACTATGGTGCATTGATTTTTGTGTTTCTGGGCTACATGATACTAACCACTGTCCCTGTCTCGGTGCTTATGTCCCAAAATTGAAGCAACAATGGTGTAGATTTTGTTCCTTCATGGGACATGACAAGAATAATTGTTGGACCTATGACTTGATGATAGATTGAGGAAACCTATACAGGGTGTAGGCTGACCCTTCTTCACCACTGTCTCCCTTAAGCAGAGGAAGCTCCCCAGCAAGGGGCAGGGGAGGGGGAAGGGGTGGAGGCGCAAGTCAAGGAAGAGGAAAATTGATCTCTTACAACTGCGGGGAAATAGGGAACTTTGCAAGGGACTGTCTGAACCCTACGAGACAATATTTCTGTTATTGTAGACAACTAGACCACGTGATTGAAGACTGTCCAATTTTGATAGCAAAAATGTAGGAAAATTAGCAGACACCTACGCAGAATGTGCAAAGGGCTAAAGAGAAACCAAATGATGAAGGACCAACTGTAAATGTCATAACGTGCAGTGGCATGGCTACGAGAGGAGTTGAAGAGAAATCTGAAGCTGAACCTCCTATCCAGAAAGGAGTTGTCAAACAAGAAAGCCTGGATCCACAAAAGGAAAAGGAGACCTTTATTGCAGCTTGCAGAGACTTTGCTAAGGATGAGGCAAAAGCCCCAGCAAACCTGAGAACGGATGATGAAGTTAAACCATTTCTACAAGCCTGTATGAAGCTGCTACACTGTTGTCACAAAATTGCACCTGATAAGCTGCTAATCAGACAATATCATGTAACTATTTCAAACCAATCTTTTGACTAAGGCTTAGCCTCCTCAATCTGAGAAGGGTCTCTCAAGGGTTAATGATATTGACTACAGATGTAGATGTCTAACTCTATTTAGGAAATAAAACTAGTTATGATGAATGTATGTTGAAAATGATATCATCATTTAGACATTGGGCTTATGGAGTCAAAAGTTTTAGTGATTCAGTGATTTTACTTGACATGGAAGTTCAGGCAGGTCAGAGTTTTTAGTAGTAGGACACACACACATGAAACATGAAAATACACTGTCAATTCACTTATAAAGGAAATAAGAGAATCTCATGGATGAATTATAAGTAATATAAATGAAAGCCACTGCAAGAGAGATACATAAAAGATATATATAAAATAATTAAGCACTAAAAACTCCTTCAAAAACTCAAGTTGGCCAAGTAACAAATCTTTGTATTGCTGAAACAATCAATTTACAATAAGCTGAAATTTTGCCAAAAATATCCAACACTTGAAAAATTTGACTCTATGGCCTTTAATAGAGATGTTACATCATGATATGATCTGCCTCTAGGCTAGATACATCAATTTTTTTCCTAATGACACCTTGCATAACTATAAAACATCAACTTTAATGACAAACAGACACCTATCCTACTTGACAGTCCTATTTCAAAAAGGACTCAAACTACTCATTATTATCTTTAAAAACCTTATATACTAAAATAAATTACATATTTGACAAGTATTCTGTCACATGGTCTAATTTAGATAATGGGATTCATCACTTTATGACCACTTAACTGACCTCCTCAAAACTGGGAAACAAGACCCTGTTTTTTAGGGAAATGGTCTTCTTCTTCCTCGAATACTTTGGCTCTCATTTAATCTTAAATTCTTGGTCCTTCAAAGTTGAATAATTGCCTAACATGGTATTTAACCCTTCCATAATCTCCAGATGTCCAAAATTTCTCCAAAATCTGTTGAAAAGGCTGAAATACAGTGCACTACAAAACTAAGGCAGTTTCATAGCCCACTTTCGTAGCACTGCAAAACATGCCTTTAACCTCAAGATTATTGATTCATTCCTTTTGCATAAGGTTCATTATAATCAAATTCATCCCTCATACCAATTTTACCTCTTAATAGCATTCAAAACTGGTCAAAAATTGAAAAGAGCAACTACAATAGTTTCGTAGCGCTTTGTTGCCCTTCAAGCCCAGAGGCGCCCCCAAACTACTGAAAAGTGATGAAGATGCAGATTTTTGTATAATTTTGAAATATGAAACCTATAAGTTCCAAAAAATTGTATCTAACATGTCATTAGCCTTAATCAACCATAAACCAACTCATCTTATGCTCCTTGAGATGTCAATCTCACCTTTCATAATTAAGACATCCTTGCAGATTTTTCCTGTTTTTTCCTGAAAATTAGGTCTTGAAACAGAGAATATATCTCCTAATAAATGATGTAGTTTGAAAAACGGAAGGATTTTTTTGTAGGTTAGTATGTCCTGAAGAAAAACCTCTCTTGTCTTTTTGAAAAACATCTCCATCTGTCCAGAACTACATTTTCAAAACATGTGTGAAACAAGAAAACTCTATTTTCTGAAAATAGGGCTTCAAAGAAATCCTTGTATAACCAAATTGATAACACCTGTGAGAAAAGTGAGAGAGGTTATTATTATTTGATATGATTTTGAAAATATTCTCTCTTATTTTCTTAAAATACCTTTATGTTTGCCTAGAAACTACCTTTGAAGTTAACTGGTCAAAGTTACAAAACAGAGTTTTGCTTCATATTACACTATGAAACTTTCAGCAGTTTCGTAGCGTTTTCTACCTATTTTACACTGAATTCGCTACGAAACTGTGGTTTCATGGCTTAAAATACATTTTCGGTAAAGAAACCTTGGGAATTGAAATCTGTCAGAATATGATGAATGATGTGACATGTGGAAACTTGAAAATGAGTGGGTTTAGACCTTAGGGTAAACTTAAACAGGAAAAAATTAATATTTCCCTTGACCAAGCATATAAAAATGAATCCTAGAATCCAAATTTTGACACATGAACCTATTTAACCTTATCAAATGATGCTTCATTTTTTTGGTGATAACATATGCAACCAAAAGGTAGTAGAAAATATGCAAGCACTAATAGACAGATGCATAGAGAAAAATAACCCTCCCCCAGAAGTCAAGGATGTGCACAAAATTTATAAGCAATTAAAAAACACACTGGCCGGGAAATGCAGCTAACAGCACAGATTGGTGATTATGAAATGGATCAGGTTATCTTGGACTTGGAGTCATATGCGAACGTACTTCCTAAGAAAACCTGGAAGTAGATGGGAGAACCTAAGTTGGAATGGTCCACTATCCAGCTAGGCATGGCTAACCAATAGAAGATCATACCGTTAGGGAGGCTGTCAAAAATTATGGTAGATATTGTAGGAGTTAAGGTCCGAGCTGACTTTGAGGTAATTCAGATTTTGGAATATGCGGACCCCTATCCTTCTCTCTTAGGATTGGATTCAACTATAGATATGGGAGGCATTATCAACCTAAAGAAAAGAAGCATGGTTATTGAGAATGATGGTACACAGGTAATAGTTCCACTGGATCCTGCGAAAGGAGGGCGATATATAGAACCAGTGTGCGAAGAAGAGGATGTGGATCACATCTATAAATTAACCGCTCGGGATGAATATTAGATCAATCCTACGGATGCTAATGTGCTTTGCTGGGAGAAGGATAGCAACTGCTTCTCTGACTCCGATGGGGAGATCGAAAATAGGTAGAATCAGTTACATGATGTATCTACGCTGCAATGTCTTAGAATTACAAAGGAATTCCGGTGTATCTCCTCAGAGGTAAGAGAAATACCATATTTTAATGGTTATGGCAGTGTTAGAGAATTTTTGAGAACATTTGAAGCTGAAGTTCCAAGGGAACGAAGGCTATGGGCCCTTAACCTAGCTATTCGTGCAACCCATGCGAGGTGGTGGGACACGCATAAGGGGGCATTCCAGGATTCAGAGGAATGTCATGACATGATGATATTACGATTTGAACCTTTGGCTCATATGCGCCTAAAGACTTTCTTAGGGCTAGGGGACCCTCATGAGCACTTGTCAGCATGGATGGAAGCATGGGGTGAAAAAACTACAAAGGAATGGATCTATCTATTCATTCATGCCTTGGGGCCAATCTCGATCACATGGTATTTAGACGCAGAACTACACCAGTGCACCCACCACTGGGAAACCCTAAAGGACAAGTTTGTAGGGACATTCAGGTTGATAGAAGGAACGGAGGCACTCGACGAAGCTCTACAGGATATTGATGCCTTAGTATTTGATGAATCATGCCCCTACACAACACATGGGGCAGAAGCATGGGAAACACAGATGTAGGATATTGTCAATTACCGCAATTTATCAATAGAGGAGTGCAATGAAGACCCTAAAAATGTCTCTATCCCAGAATCAGAGGAGAACATGTAGTTGTTGGACCCCCACTATAGACCATCGATGTCACTAAGCCTCTGAAGTTGTGAGAATTCAACATTGGAATGAAGGCACAGCCTAAGTTAGCTAAGATTGGGGACTACTGGGATGATGATATGGTGGGAAAAGTTGTAGAACTCCTCATAGAATACCAAGACTTATTCCCGACCAAATTTTTGGAGCTCAAAGGGATTACAGGGGCCTAGGAGTCATGTGCATTACTTTAAAACTAGATGTGTGCCCTATCAAGCAACGCCCTTTGTTAGCCACTGATAAATTCTGTTATACCAAGAAGTGGCTAATTTTGTTCTTCAAAACTTCAAGAGATATTTCCCTTTCAAAACCTATCATCTTTGAAGTTTTTTATGAAGACAACTAATCTTTTTGTTAATCTTCACTACTGTTTCCCTCATAAACCTGAAAAATTTGTTGTTTTCCTGAAGAAAAAGACTGTTGAAAAACCCCATTTTTCATTATTTTTTACCCCTTCTTTCCTTCGTAAAAATCCCTCCATAAGCCTCATTTACCCTTCAAAATCACTCTAAGACCCTTTTATAATCATTTGGTCCCTTTCCACTTGGTGTAAAAATTCCTTTTTCCTCAACTGAGACCCTCAAATTGCCTTAAAAACTCTGTTTTTAGGCTAAAAGTACCTTTTCTGCACATATAATTTTCTTAAGCCCCCGAGGGCTTAAATTTGGTAGACCTTCACTCCATAAGACCCTAGCCCCGTAACTGGGTGCTTAAAAGGTATAAACCCCCATTGTAAACCTTCGTTTCCTTGTTTTTTCTTTGTATTTCTGTAAAACCCGACTTTCCTTCGTATTTCTATAAAACCAGACAGTTTGAAGTTTCAGTGAATATTAACCGTCGATCTAAACTGATCAATGATCATCGGCCAATTACATCGCAAGTTTCCAAATTACCCTTTATTTTTTCCCTCCTTGCTGATGTGATCCAGCGATCAATTCCCAACTGTTGATTTGCTCTATTGTGCCTAGATCTGACGGTCCATATCGCTCCTCGTTCAAAAACCCACCCTTCCGCCTTCGGCCTTCACAATTAAATCCTGACCGTCAATCTAGTTTTTATATCTACGGTCCTTGCTCCATCACATCGCAAAATTTATTTTTTCCATTTCCTTTCCCTCCTCTGATTGCGATCCCGCGATTTAATCTGAGCCATTGAAATCCACAATAACCAATGACCCAGATTTAATTGTGCTCCGTCATAGCCCTCCGACATTAAAACCCGTTGATTTAATCATGACCGTTGATCTCTCCTAGATCTAACGGCCCGTGCTTAATCTCATCAACGCATTTCACTGTTGCCTTCCTCTTGCCTTCGCCGATTTGCGATCTTGCGATCAGATCTGGGCCGTCCATTTCATAGATCCTATGGTCCATATCAAACCCGACTTTCTTTGCTAATTCACAAAGCACCGCAGTTTGAAATCATTTGGTAAAGATCCACCGTTGATCTCTGCAGATCAATGGTCCACATTTCACCCGATCTTCGCCCGAAATCCCATCTCATATTCCTTTCATCGCCCCATCTTTAAATCTGGGCCGTTCATTCTTAAGATCTAACGGTCTAGATTAAACCTGATAGGCCCAACTCCTTTGGGACCTATATCCCCCATAAATAGATCTCAACCATACATTCCTGAGATCCAACAGTCTAGATCTAAACCTCCTTGACCTTGCCCCACCATTTTCCACCCGCGCATCTTATCCCATCACGCTCACACTCCCACCATCAGATCTCTCTGCCTTTCATCCAATGGCTGAAATTCCATATCACGTAATTTTGCGCTTGAACGATAATGGCTAAAAATTACGTGATATGGGCGGTATTAAAAGAACACGTGGAAAACGCAGACCTATATCGCATTCAAAAATGCAAAACCACATTACCACTCCAATGTCGCGCGAATACCACCAACTGTTTTCCGCCTTACCACCCTTTCTTAGTGTGTTTTTCATTTAATCCCGGCCATTGATCCATTTGATTGGACGGTTCTCACTTAACGCGACAACCATTTCACTCCTCCATCCTCCCGAAAGACTCCTTTAGTAAATCTCAACCATTCATTGTTTTTATCGAACGGTTCTCACTCAAATTTGTGCCCAAACTCCATTTGAAACCTTTTTTCGCCTTCGATAAAGGTTTTTTCTCCGTTTTATTACATTTTCTCCCATTTTATTATAATGTTCCCCCCTCCACAGTATAAAACTCCCGATTGATCTCAGCCGTTGATCAATCCAGATCAACGGCCCAGACTTAATCTAACCCTCATTTCATCCAACCGCCTCCCTATCAACCCATTTGGCAATCTCAATCGTTGATTTATCTGGATCAACAACCACAATTTAACCTCACCTCTAGAAGCAGCCTAAACCTATCCTTCACAGATTTTCTTAAATTTTCTCGTTTTGTGCAGGTTTCAAGGTTTCTCCATAGTTTTGAAAAGAAATCAAAGGCCGGCGATGATGATCCCCAGGCCACTATCAATGAAGAACATGAATATACAGGGTTCGAAAAACCATTTTTACCATGTCTCATGAACATTGGTAATATTATAAAAACCCTTAACGCACCTGCAACACAGCCAAAAAATGCAGTCAGGGACCATTTATTGAAGAATATCAGCGTTGAAGATAGAAGATTAAAGAGCATCAGGGTTTAAAGTTCAAATCATAGTTTTTAAGAGGATTAAGGCATAAATTCAACCATCAAAGCCCTAATCCACACAGTTAAAAACAGTATGAAGACCGGAAGACAGAGATTAAGCCAAATTATGCCTAAAACACAGATCTAAAGTAAATTAAAGGTTTTTTAGAAAAAACAGAGGAAAATATCAGTCTGAGGACACCTCAGAGCCACATCAAAGGGGATAATTGAATCCCGCAGCTACCAAAGAGCCACCTACAACATTCATAAATGAAAAGAGGGCCTACTTATTGCCCAATTCGATGATATTTGTATAAAGACAGTTGAACAGTTATTACCAAGAAAGAACAAATTCTAAAACTGTGAGTGAAGTTATTATAAAAGATAAGTAAGCCTCGAAGTCAATCTTCTTGCCCAATAAGCCTAAAAAAGACCGAAACAGAGTAAATGGAACAGAATCATAATTCAATGCTCTCCTGCCTTAGGCCTTGCATGGCTTTCAAGGCTAGGAGTTGCATTTAGTGTAGAATTTATTACAATTCAAACCTAAAAATGCTCTGCATCCTCATTTCTTCTATAAATACTTCTAAAGAAGATGAGGAGTTTTTGGTTGATAGTTCACTAGTTGTAATACTGAAACTCTCTGAAATAATACATAGTTTGTCTGAAGTTGAGGAAGAAATTGAAGTCTTGGAAGCTTGATGATGCTGTTGCATGTTTGTTTTTGAGAAGCCTCTATCACTGGATCCATGAGCTTGGCTGTTGGTGAAGTATTCTATACTTTTTAATGTTTTCTCCTGTTTTCATTTTGTTCCATAAATGCTTACTACAGTAGGATGAAATTTTTAGGTTAAGAAACGACTCCTGGAAGCACCTTAGACCTGTTTGTCCTTCACTGTTTTATGTTTTCTTCTGCTGAGGTATTTTAGAGTCTTTAATCTCTCTCTTTAGTCCTCATGCTTGTTTATTTATCTAACAGTTCAAATAGTTGGTTTCAGCATGATTTATGGTTTTCCCTACTTGTCTGCTACCACTTGAAAGTTGTTATTAAAGTCTCTCTTTGAAGTACCATTTTTTAAAGTTAGCCAAGGAGGTCTGTTCTGATCATGCCCTTTGTCCTTGCTTGAAAAATTGTTTTGAAGGTATTTATAGTTGTGATCATAGATGTTTTTAGGTGTTCCCTCTTCTATGACTGTAATTATGAGTGAATCTTTTATGTTTTATAAGTCATTTGAAATAAAATCTTTGAGGAAATAGGATGTGCTCCTGAATCTTAGATTTCATTTTGAAAGTTGTTTTGAAATCATCATTTTCTTAAAGTGTGGTTTGAAGAATTCATGGTTAGCCCTATCTATCAAATACCTCTTTATTGTTCAAGTTATGTTTTCAAATTCCCTTTGTTGAGAATTCAAACTCTCTTTCCAAATCATTAATTTCCATCTCATTCACAAAACCAAAGGATCCTGTGGCCAAGTTAGATTTTCCCTTTGATATCCCATATCCATTGATAAGTTTGTCATAACCTCTTTTGACTCCATTGCCCAATCAACATGATGTTTATCCTTTCTACCCATCTTTCCTAGACCTTTCATGTTCTGCTATGTCTTTCAAGCAATCAAACAAACAAACACTTGCACTTAATAACTAGTCTAAAACCAATACTCAAAGCAAACAAGATAAACCTTTGCGAACAAGTAAATTTGAGAGATCCCTCTCTGAGAATAGGAGGAATAGATCCTGTAACTCTAAATATTGGTTATGATGTTGCCTTGTCTTTTTATTTTCCAATCTATCAAAACATAGGACCTCAATGTAATGGCAATCACGGTGGGACACCGAGTAAAATCCTTAAAAAAAAACACTCACTATCTAGTACAATACAAGTAGCCTTCTTCAAGCACTACCAAACATAATGGTAATCATGATAGGACTTATTTGAATCAGTGAAAAAGTAAGTAACCCTTAGGATTCTTATACAACCTTATCAAACCTTGAAGAAATCAGCTAGTAAGCCATAGGAGTGAACTCTCTTTGTTTTAAACACCTTAGCATAGTTTTGAATCATATTTAGGACACTCTCTTAACCCATAGGACTAAGAAACTTAGAAAAAACCCAAAAGTAGCTCAAATTGGGTTCATAATAAACATGGTGATGGAACCATCCAATATTTTACCTTCATAGAAGCTAAAAAGTTTCCACCTGGCGACTCCATTGGCCCCAGTAGGCTTATTACTCATCTAGCTCTCCAAATCTCCTTAGGACTGTGTTAACCAGCTTTGAGGAAGTTTAAAAGCATAGTACCATACTAGATAAGACATTGTGAGAGGCAATAATTTCAAAAAATAGTCCCAAAAAACTTCAGCCTTTCTCATTTTTTGAAAAATAAGTCTGGCTTCACATAGGATCAACACTAGATCCCATCCATACCCCAATCCTAGTACAATAGTTGACAATCCAGAGAGAATTCTGTGGGAGACTTCTACATCTAGAAAATCAACTGCTGATAGGAGCCTCTTAAGAACAAAATCTGTCCCTGAAAACCTGGTTGTCTTAGAGGATTTACACTTTGATTTACACCATACAAAGAACATCTTTAGAACTAGATCTCAAGGTGATTTAAACCAGACTGATCTTGAATTTACAGATTTACAACAAAGCTTTAGTAGAGAAGCCTCACCTTCCACTCCTCCTGATTCCCAGCTTCTTCATCACTTTAGCCTTTTCGATAACAGATTTTCTTAAAACCAGTTGGCTGGTCCAAGTGTCTCTTCCACTCCGGTTCATACTACCACTGTGAAAAACACCTCATTTCAACCCACTTTCACTCCTGTAAATCCACCTCTTGTAAATCCACCTTTCTTTCTAGCCATGGCAACATGGTATGCCTCATTAGTGTTACTACAACCTTTGCTTCCCTTACCAAATGATTACTAGCCCAAAATTCCCCATTTCACTACAAAGGAGTCTACAATAGCTCAACATCATGTAGATAGGATGGAGGATGCATTTGATTACATGGAGATAGAAGAGGAAACCATTAAGATGAGAATTTTCGCCCAGAGTTTAGGAGGAGATGTAAAGAAGTGGTTTAATAACTTACCTCCTAACAGTATCAATGATCTCCCTTCTTTGCATCAAACATTCATCAACAAATGGGAAACCAAAAAGAACCCTCTCCAAATACTAGCAGAGTATAGCAGCCTTAAAAGAAATCAAGGGGAGAGTGTTCAAGACTACTCCACTAGGTTCAACAACGTTTACAATGCTCTTCCACCTCACATGAAACCTCCACAAGGCATGGCCTTAGTAATATAACCTGAAGGCTTTGATGCTGAAACGACCTATCAACTAAGGGAGAGAGATTACTTAACATTAGAAGACATGCATGTTATAGCATCATTTTTCACCCTCATGTGATTCACGATTGTCTCTATGGCCTTGGGCACCCATTCCCACAGACTTGAACAAACTTCATAAAAAAAGTGTTAAAAATCCCATACGCGGGTATACCCACACTTTTTCGCGTGTATACACGAGTCCAAATGTACTTTTCCGCGTATGCCATTAAAATCATTAAAAATATATAAAAATTCCCTATTTTCGGGCTGGGTTGATGGTTACTCCAGTAGTTAAACCACCCCAGCACGTGGCCAACTGTTTCCAACTGATTGAAACTACTTTGAGGGAGTATAAAAACCCCTCATGTGCATGGCCTAAGGGGGAGAGAAATTTTATAGACATTATACTCTGCTGGAATCCCAATTCAAGTCTGAATTCCCGTGCCTCCTGCACTTTCCCAGATTTATACAGGAAACCCTTGTTTCCTGGAGATGTTCATCCATTTATATGCCATCTCGAGTGCACAAGTCTTGAAAGTATCTTAGCGAGGCAAGGGCGGGACGGATCCGGACGACGGTCTTTTCGAAGATCGTGGAAGGATTCAGGTGATCTCTCTACTCTTTATTTCTGTACATGCTGTTCGTAATAATGAAGAACCATCTTGTTCCTGAACTTACGTGTTAATATCTATTTGCATATGTGAAAAGATTGATTATTAAGAATTCATTATGGTTTATATAATGTTTCACATGGATTACACTAACGTTTAGGAGAAATATATGCTGTACAACTAGGTTTCCGTGCATGTTCTTTCTTGTTTTCCAGGTTAAGGAGGAAGAAGGGTTGCTGGGGGTTTGGACCCCGCGGGATCTACATCGAACGTAGGACTACAGGTGAGTTTTACTATCATTGTTATCTAGTTTTTAGCATTTAAGTATGGTTGTGTGTGAGTCCTTCTTAATAGCATGCCCTGATCTGTGGAGGTTTTGACCCAAAAAACCTCTAGGGTGTTTTTCCCTGAAACAAAACTGGCAACTCCACTGGGGACCACATTCTTTTGATTCCCCTGTTGGGTGGTTTCAGCTGTTTGAAAGGTTTCCAATAGTTTTAACTTTTATTTCCAGTCCAGTTAACTCTTTCTCAGTCAGACTAAAGACCTGATTCTTTATCCAGGTTTGATCTTTTTTATTTTTTATTATTTACCTTTTCATACGCGGGTTTGTCTGTACGCAGACGCGTATACACGCAGTTTTTGTTAAAGGGAGTCACGTATATGCGGGTTTCCTTTAACACAGTCGCGTATGCATGCTTGTTTCAAAACTGTGAAGTAGCGTATGCCTGGGTGAATTTTGAAATTTTTGATTTCTTGGATTTTTAGTCTTGTTTGCCTGTGGAGACCTATTCCTGCAATGTCTTTATATCTTCTGGATTGTGTTGAAAGTGGTCATTGGTCTTTTATCTCTCTTGTTTGGTTGAAAACTAGCTTATCTGGAAAATTTTGTTTCTTGTGCTTGCATTTCTAGTTCGAGTACCAAGATCTCTTCCTGGGGATTCTTGGCTGTTCTGCTTCATCAGGACAGAGGGCTTCTGCTCATTTACTCTTTCATACTTTTGTGTCTTGCTTTGCGCTTCGATTTTTGCCTTCTTTCAGTTGGTTTTCTTGAGTTCAGTTGACTAGGTATTGTTTCAATTTTTGAAGAGTCTTTCTTGGTTATTTGAAGTTTTTGTTTGCTACAAGGTTGTACTATTCTTCTAGGCTGAGTGACTGAGTTTCTTGTCTTCTTTTGCTCATATAAATCTTGCTACTAAAGTAGCCTTATAAGATTTGGAGCGTTTTTGAAGTTTTTCTTGAAATTCAGAGTTGTTTGGTTTGGGATTTGATAGTTTTTTTGGTCTCTTCGAGCTCTTCCTTTTTATAAAATTCAAAAGCTCAAAAAACATTTTGTTTTGTCATTTGCTTCTGTTTTTCATTTTTGTTTTCATTTTGTTACATCTTTTGAAGCTTTGTTGAGATTTATTGCCTTTGGTTTTTGACTTGATTTTGGAAAGGAATTGTTATTGGTTTCTTCCTCTTGTTTCAAGTGATTTTGGTGTCTTTATACTAAGAGTTTCTGATTTTGGGAACTAGCTTTGTGGACAACCGAAAAGAGATAAAACTGAAGGATCTTTTGGGAAATTTATCTCTGCTTTAGTAAATTTTGCATCTTAGAATTTGCATGCTCTTAGTGATTTGCATCAGGTGCACTTAAGAATTTAGTCATTTTCATAGTTTTTGTGAGTGTGAAGTTTGTTATCTGAAAGAAATTTTTTTAGTCTCGTAGAACCTTTGTAGAAATTTCTTTTCATCGAAAGGCAATTACTGCATTTTCATGTAGTTTGGTTTTTATTAATTTCTTTTCTGCGTCAAAAACACCACGAGTTTCATTTCCATATCCCTTTGACCTAATATAACAACCGATTAAAATAAGCGCTATAATTTAAAAGCAAATAGAAAGTTTTATTAAGTGTCATACACCAACTAGCTAGGTTGTAGGGCCTTGGATTAGGTGAGTGGAGAGTTAACTCTCCAAGGCCGCTCAAACAAAACATAGAAGTTGATTAATTGAGTGAAATCCAACTCCGTTAGGTGGACCAGGAAAGCTCTCCTTCAGAGAGTCAAGCGCGAGGGGAAGTGAAGGCCGAGAAGAGAGATACCCCCTCTTTGATTTGCTGAATCTGACCTCAAGACCGTTCCGCCTGGCTTCTGACACGGATTGGTGCCCATAGTTGCCATTCCTAGGTTCCACATAGGTGACTGCGGGGGGGAATATGTTGGGTATGTGTTATATTCTTTCCACAAGTAGCCCCACGCGTTTTTTGTTGCGTCGGGCGTAGCAGGGGGCTCACAGGGGGGGCGGCAGCCCCCCCTATCGGGGTCCGGGGCAGCGCCCCGGTGAATTTTTTTTTTTTTTTTTGGTATGCAGTCCCACTCATATGTGGACCCACCCATGTTTTGTGCATGAGTTTGCACATGGTTTTGGGGTACGATGGTTTTCGACCCCTGGTATTTTGTAGATCCGGTCAAGGGAAATATGGTTATGTTCTAATCCAGGGTTAATGGATTGGGGTTTATGTATGCTTCGGCATGTATATATATGTGTTGTAACACTAAAAGGAATATAATGAAAAATCAAGCTGGTAGTCCCAATTTGGGATCCAGGGGAAAATCTCTGTGTTTATCTGTTTTATGTTTTATGCTCTCGCTATTGTTTATTTTCTGTTATAAGATTCGTGTGTAGATAATTTCTGTTCAAGGTTAAAACCTACATTTGGTATCAGAGCTGTTTCGGCTTCAAGGGGACGCCTTTGTTGTTGAGGGTTTTTTGCTCGGGCCTGTGGTAGACCCTGTGTAGTGGGAGATCTGCGGGATCGATTCTTGCGGTGAAAGAATATGGCGAGCGGCGGAAAGATAAAGATCGAGAAATTTAATGGTCAGAGTTTTGAGTTGTGGAAGCTCAAGATGGAGGATCTGCTGGTGGATAAAGATCAGTGGATCGCGGTAGATCCAGGTACTAAACCAACGACAATGTTAGATGAAGACTGGAAGAAACTGGATCGGAAGGCTAAGAGCACAATACGGTTGTGTGTGTCAGATTCAGTATTGTTGAATGTATCTGGGGAAGCTACGGCGAAGAATTTGTGGGAAAAACTTGGGACTTTCTACCAATCTAAGTCTCTGGTGAATAAGTTGTTCCTGCGGAAAAAGCTGTATAACCTGAGGATGAAGGATGGAGACTCGGTGACAGAGCATCTGAACGCCTTCAATACTGTGGTAAGTCAGCTGTCATCTGTTGATATTAAAATCTCAGATGAAGATAAGTGCATCAGCTTGTTGTGTTCTCTACCAAATTCATGGGACAGTCTGGTTATTGCAATAGGTAGCAATACAACTACCTTGAATTTTGATGACATTGTCTCAGCCTTGCTGTCGGAGGAAATGAGACGAAGAAATATGGAGGGTCAGAATGGAGATGCCTTATCTGTACGAGGAAGGTCCCAGAACAGAAACAAGAATAAGGTTTCGAGTGGGAGATCCAAATCTAGAGGGAGATCTAAATCTCTTGGAAAGTTTGTAAAGGTGTGCTGGAAATGCGGAAAGGAAGGGCACTACAAAAAGGACTGCAGATCTAAAGCTCCTGAGAAAGGAAAGGGATCTGATGATGCTCCTTCTGCAGAGGCAAAAACCACCTCGGATGAAGGTGGGGATGTGTATTTGGCTTCTTCTTCAAATACAAATGTAGATCATGAGTCATGGTTGATTGACTCAGGTGCATCCTTTCACTTCACTCCCCATAGGGAGTGGTTCTGCGAGTATGAGAAATATGATGGTGGTTATGTCTTCCTAGGGGATGATAGGAAGGCTAGAATTTTTGGACGTGGAAAGGTCAAGCTGAAGCTGCAAGGTGGAAGGATTAGAACACTTCTTGGTGTTCTGCATATTCCTGCATTGGCCAGAAATCTAATTTCTGTAAGCAAGATGGATGATGCAGGTGTAAAAACAGTGTTCGAGAAAGATGCCTGTAAGATGGTTTGGGGAGCACTGGTATTAATGCGAGAAGTTCGGACTGGAACTCTGTACAAGCTACAAGGTAGCACTATTATTGATGGGTGTAACAATTATGTGTTTCCTGAAAGTGGAGTGGAAAGCTTAGCTGTCTCTAGAGAAAAGACCATGCTATGGCATCAAAGGCTTGGACATATTGGAGAGAAGGGCCTTCAGATATTGCATAGAAATGGTATGGTAGAAGGTATGTCTAATTGCTCTTTGGATTTCGATTTCTGTGAAAATTGTGTATATGGGAAGTAGAATCGGGTGAGTTTTCCTTCTGGTGCTAAGAGGGCGAACAAGATATTAGAGCTTGTGCAAAGTGATGTGTTTGGACCAGTGTCAGTTCCATCACTGGGAAATTCTGTGTACTATGTTTCATTCATAGATGACTTCTCAAGGAATACATGGATATATTTCTTGAGGAAGAAATCTGAAGTCTGTGACAAATTTAAATAATTTAAGGCTCTGGTGGAAAACCAGATAGAGAAGAAGATAAAGGCGCTGAGGACAGATAATGGTGGGGAGTTTTGCAAGAAGGAATTTGAAGAGTTTTGTAAGAAGTGTGGTATAGCACGGTAGAAGATTACTCCATACACACCTCAGCAAAATGGAGTTGTAGAAAGAATGAACAGAACACTGATGGAAAAGGCAAGAAGCATGCTCAGTGGTACCGGGTTAGGACAAGAATTCTGGGCAGAGGGAGTGGAGACTGCATGTTACTTAGTTAATAGATCACCTTCATCAGCATTGGAGGATAAGACTCCACAGGAGGTATGGACTGGTAAGAAACCCTCTCTTTCACATCTAAGGGTATTTGGATGTGATGCATATGTACATGTTCCAAACGATAAAAGGACCAAGTTGGATAATAAATCTGAAAGGTGCATCTTTATTGGGTATAAGGATGGTTTAAAGGGTTACAAGCTTTGGAACCCAGAAACAAGGAAGGTTTTGTACAGCCGAGATGTGGTGTTTAGAGAGGTGAAAGAGGTTGTTACACATGAAGTTCTACCAAAGGAACCTGAGAAGATAGAGTTTGAGCTAAAGGAGGATGAATCAGACTCTACAACAAAAGAAGACTTAGAAGAGGAAGAGCCACAAACTCTAGCTTTGAGAAGATCAGCTCGGGAAAGAAGACAACCAGAAAGGTATAGTCCATTTTCTTTCTATTCAAATTTTTCCTTAACTATAACTGATGATGATCCCAGAACTGTCACGGAGGCAGTAGATTCAGAGGATGGAAAACTCTGGAAGGCAACCATGGTTGATGAAATGGCATCCTTGCACAAGAATGAGGCATGGGATCTGGTGGAGTTGCCGGCTGGAAGGAAGCCCATCGGGAGCAAATGGGTGTTTAAAAAGAAGATGAATGTAGAAGGCAAGGTGGAGAAATACAAAGCTTGGTTGGTAGCAAAAGGTTATTCCCAGGTGCCGGGAATTGATTTTGGTGATATTTTTTCTCCTGTTGCCAAGGTTAATTCTATTAGATTACTTTTATCTGTTGCTGCTGCATTTGATTTTGAGATAGAACAGATGGATGTGAAGACAACATTTCTTCACGGGGATCTAGAAGAGGAGATCTACATGAAGAAACTTGAAGGCTTTATGGTGAAGGGTAAGAAAGAACTAGTATGCAGGTTGAAGAAGTATCTTTATGGGTTAAAACAGTCACCAAGGATGTGGTATCAGAAATTTGATACCTATATACGGGGATTTGGCTTCACTAGGAGCAAGGAGGATCACTGTGTTTATTTCAAATTAATTGGTGACCGTGTTATTTATTTGGTCTTGTATGTGGATGATATGTTGTTGATTGGAAATGACAAAGAAATTATCCAAGATTTGAAGACCCAACTGTTCTTCAAATTCGACATGAAGGATCTTGGTGCTGCAAACTATATTTTGGGCATGGAAATTAAGAGAGATCGGGCAAAGAGGAAGCTCTGGTTAAACCAGAGGAAGTATGTCGAGACTATATTGCAGAGGTTCAATATGCAGGATATTAAACCGGTGAATGTTCCTATTCCTGTAGGTGTAAAGCTGTCTGCTGAACAGTGTCCCAAGACACAAGAAGAAGAGGAGTATATGTCTCGTGTTCCATATGCAAGTGCAGTGGGTAGCCTGATGTATGCAATGGTCTGTACTAGACCAGACATTGCACATGCAATGGGAGTATTGAGCAGGTTTATGTCAAACCCAGGGAAGGAGCATTGGACAGTAGTGAAGCAGGTTTTCAGATATTTACGTGGCACTAGTGATTATGGCTTGTGCTACCAGGGAAGACCAGGATTGGAAATAATGTTGGACATTCGTGGTTTTTTTGATGCAGACTGGGCTGGAGATCTGGACCAAAGAAGATCTACAAGTGGGTATGTGTTTAGCCTATTTGGAGGCGCAGTTAGTTTGATGAGTAAAAGACAGTCTGTAGTGGCACTTTCAACTACAGAGGCAGAATACATAGCAGCCACTCATGCAAGAAAGGAAGCAGTTTGGTTGCAGAGATTGTGTTCAAGTATGGGGTTGGTACAACAAGCTATAAGGATAGACTGTGATAGCCAAAGTGCAATTTTCTTGGCTAAGAACCCTGCTTATGATTCAAAGACGAAGCACATTGATGTTCAATATCACTTTGTTAGAGACATGGTTGAAGCTAAAAGGGTGTTGCTGGTAAAGGTGGACACTTTGAAGAATGTTGTAGATGCATTAACGAAGTTTATGAGCACTCAAAATTTCTCTTGGTGTAGATAAATAATGGGTGTTGAAGAATTGGCCCAATGACTAAGCTCTCCTATGGAAAGAAAAAAACAAATGGGAGAATTTTGGGTATGTGTTATATTCTTTCCATGAGTAGACCCATGCGTTGTACGTTGCGTCGGGCGCAGTAGGGGGGTCACAGGGGGGGCGGTAGCCCCCCCTGTCGGGGTCTGGGGCAGCGCCCCGACGAATTTTTATTTTTTTTGGTATGCGGTCCCAATCATATGCGGACCCACCCATGTTTTGTGCATGAGTTTGCACATGGTTTTGGGGTACGATGGTTTTTGACCCCTGGTATTTTGTAGATCCGGTCAAGGGAACTATGGTTATGTTCTAATCCAGGGTTAATGGATTGGGGTTTATGTATGCTTCGGCATGTATATATATGTGTTGTAACACTAAAAGGAATATAATGAAAAATCAAGCTGGTAGTCCCATTTTGGGATCCAGGGGAAAATCTCTGTGTTTATCTATTTTATGTTTTATCCTCTCGCTATTGTTTATTTTCTGATATAAGATTCGTGTGTAGATAATTTATGTTCAGGGTTAAAACCTACAGAATACCTGTGGTACCTGAGGCAGACATCGTATCACTTCCAGCAGTACTTCTGGGGGGCGCCCTTGCGAAGCTTGGGTACTTGTGCCGGAAAAGGCTGTTGTTAGGAGGTCAGCGTAACTGTTTCTATTACCTTCGCTAGTAGGCCTAGGCTGTAATTATCCCAGACTACTTTCGGGAGGTCCTATATTTCGCTTTCTTGTATTTTGGTGTCCGGTCCTAATCACCCGAAGCGGAAATACCTGAAGGCTATTTGCTTGATTGTATCTCAGGGATTTTTCTTGTAGTGAGTGCTCTTTTCTCCTAGCTTGCCTAGCTTTATACTTTTTTGAGTCTAATTAAAATTTGTTAAAGTGGATGATCAAGCGCCTCGTCGATCGAGGAGTATCCGGGGGTTATCTCCCGAGAGTCCATAGCCTTCTTCAAGAAGGCGTAGAAGTACTTTATTGGGTGAGTATCACCCTATGGTGTCTGACGCAGTGGAGAGAGATCCTCCACAAGGGATTGAAGGTTTCGTAGCTGGTTCTGGTGTTGGTTCCGAGAGGAGCGCTCCGCTCACCTCGAGAGTCTTATTTTCGTAGGAAGAAGAAGTACAAGTAGAGGAAGTGTCTCAACCCTTTGAGTCACTTCCATCTCCTCTTCCTCCTGATTATCCGTTCGTTGTTGAATACATCGGACCTGAGTCAGAGAGACCAGAAGATCCTCTGTATTATTCATACCTTTCGATGGCCACGACTGGGAACGCGGCTTCTGCTGTGAGTGCTGCAGGCATTCAGACTCCTGCTTCTGTTGAAGGAGGAGGCACTATTGCTATATCTTCGATTGCTTCTAGTACTGTTGTGTTTGGCTCTGGTTTCACCCAAGCACATGCTTCTCAATCTGGTCCCTTTTGTTTTGGAATGCCCACTAGTGGGATTCCTTCTTTTTCCTTTTCCGCTGTTGTAGCTGCATCTACACCCATGTCTTCCATGGCTAGTGGATCAACTTCTTTTCAAGGGTTCCCCTTCGGAATTGGGCATATTCCTGGTTCGAATCCTTCTTTAGGGTCCTTTCCGTTCACTTCTCAGACTCAGAGTTTCAACCCTTGGTCTGGAGGTCAAAATTCAACCACTTTTACAGGTTGGAACCCTGTATTCACTACAACGGGGGCAGGGAATCAGTTTTACACTGGTCACCAAGGGTATACTTCTTTCCCTTCGTCGAGTGCTTATCAGACTTTTTCTCCTCTTTCTAATGCCTGGAACCCCTATCAGGGGCTTTCCTCTTCATTTCATACTTCAGCGGGGGGAACTGATCCAGTCTTTGGTAACTCTGCGTTGGGAGGAGGTTCTTCTCCTTTTTCTACCAGTTATTTTTGGCAACCTGGTGCCTTATCAAATCCAGGGTATTCTTTTCAGAATGTTGGGAATTCATCCCATCAAGGATGGAATCCTCAGGGTCCACCTCGTTTACCTTTTCTGGAAACGTTAAACTTGCCAGATCTGTCGAAATTGATGAATGATCCGATCCGATACAGTCCGGGGTGGCCTCCGGTTCCGACCAAACTTCCTTCAGACATTCCAAAGTTTGAAGGCAAGAATGGAGAAGATCCAGCTAATCACATCACCACTTTCCATTTATGGTGTTCTTCTAACTCCCTGATTGATGATTCAATTAGGTTGAGATTGTTTCAACGCACCTTAACTGGAAATGCTGCCAAATGGTATATTGAGTTAACTGGGGGCAGTTTTGCTACATTTGGAGAGCTAGCTGTTACATTTCTAAATCATTTCCAGTTTCCCATCCATTATGACGCCGGGACTGAACTCCTAGATAATTCTAAACAGGATGACGCAACCCACATTTCTGACCATATTCAGGAATGGCAGAGAAGGAAAGGCTTATTAAAGCTCATATTCCAGGAGAATTCCTTTTGTAATAGTTTCTGAAATCTCTGTAGTCAGACATTTCTAACGATGTATCCCTGTCTAGGGTATTTTCTGAGGAGCAGGCCATTTTTAGGGCCCAACAACTTGAATTGATATATTCTCAGTCTAGGGTCCTTCATAAATATTTGATCGATGCTCCTCGCTCCAAATTAGATTTATCCAAAACTAAGCTTGGTCCTCATGGTGATGGAATTATTGGGTCGATCAATAGTGGTGCAGCTAGCCTGCTTACTCAATTGCAGCAGTTGTCTTTGCAATCTGCTCCTTCTGGTCAGGCTGTACCAGCTGAGTCATCACCTTCCCAATCTTTTTCGATAAATACTGTCCAAACTTCTGACCCCAAAGGAAATCAACAATCTGAAGGGAAGAAGAAGGGACGGAATAATAAGAAAAAGGGCAAGAATGGCAAGGGTAATGCGAATAAAACCAACGAGCATGTTGGTGAGGGTCCAAAGGATAAAAAGAAAGTGAAGTTTCCATGCAAGTTGTGTGCTAGAGACCATCTTACACACTTTTGCCCTAAAATTCAGGATGTGCAGCGCTTGTTAGCTCAGCAGGGTTCTTCCAGTTCCCAGGCTGTGTTGACAAACCCTTTTCCCCAAGGGCAACAACTAGTTGTTGGCGCGAATCAAAATACTGGGGCTTCCTCTGGAGGCACCCAGGAAGGGGAAATTCCATCAAACATATACATGATGAGTGCTCACGTGGATGTCACTACGAGATCCCATGATTATGGCAAAGAAGAGTCTTCGAAAGCTAAGGATGCTCCTAATGCTACTGAGCTGCTTAATATTACGAGGCCTACTGTTGAGCCTATACCTCGGATGCCCAAAGCATCTACTAAGCGTACGACGATTAATCCAAATGCTAGGGCTGCCCAGAACTACTTTATTGTGGAAGATCTAGCACAGAGTCCTTGTGCCATGTCGGCTTTAGAGGTGCTCCAGTCTTGTCCGGCTCAGCGCAGTGCTCTGCTCACTGCCCTTGGGGCTGTAGATCCAAAGAACTCTCTTATGATTACTTTCGATATGACTAATTTTAAGAAGATACTCCCCCATCATATGGCTTTCCATATGAAATCATCATATCGGAAATGCAATATTTTTCGGACGGTCGTTGATGAGGGTGCTTCCACATGTGTGATGTCTCTCACATGCTGGAAGGGAATTGGATCTCCCACAGCTGTTCCATCAGCTACTCTTCTGACTGTGTTTGATGGTCATTCTCACAGACCGCATGGTATTGTCCCTGCTTTGCCCATCTGTGTTGGGGGCAAAACTGTAAATATAGAGGTTGAGATAGTTGATGCAAGCTTGGACTACAACCTTCTGTTGGGGAGAAACTGGATTTATGAGATGGATGCCATTGCATCTTCATTGTTTCGAATTATTTGTTTCCCTCACGAAGGAAGGATTGTTACGGTGGATCAACTGGACTGTCCTCCTGTAGACCCGAATGCATCTACTGACTCAACTATTCCAAAATTGGATAATACTAAGGCGCCTGTTGAGAATTTAGGGGTTGGAATATATTCTTCCTTGATGGGTACTTTTGATATTCCACCTCCTATGGTTCATATAAATGCAATTTCATCCTCCAGGGTTCCTCTTCGAGGAGAGTTCTTCAGAACTCATTATTTTTCGGACCCTTGGACCTTACCTTCCCCTACCGCCACATTAGCGGAAGGTCAAGTGGGTGGAATGGAATTTCCAATGTCTGTAGCAGAGATTGCTTATCAGTCTATTGTTGACTCTGCAGAATCCATCCCAGCTCCTCTTTCACCAGAAGAGTTGGATGGAGATGTGGCTCCGTCTTGGACGCTTAGTTCTTCTTCTGCTCGGGATTGCCTTGATACCACTCTTCCATCTGAAGAGGCCATCCTAGAAGCTATGACTAGTATAAATAGACCGTGGGATGATTTGCATCATCGGTCTTACTTTTTACTTGATTTGAGCGAAGTTGAAATGAGTTTTCCAAGTCCTCCGTCTCCTGGTCCTATTCACCCAATCCTGAACCCTTTAGCACCAACACATGTATATGCTGAAGGGAACATGGTTGTGATTTCTCCAACTATCCCGGTGAACATTTCCAGGGATCCCAATGTCATTGAGAATGTCTTCATTGGAGTTGAATGTTTCCTTGAAGAGATTCAGATTTACACCGAGCTCTTTAAAGAGTATAGGGATGTATTCGCTTGGTCTTATGAGGAAATTCCTGGTATAGATCCATCTATTGTCTAGCATGAGAGAAAGACTTACGAAAACGCTAAGCCTGTGAGGCAAAAACTTCGTGCAGTCAATCCTAGGAAGGCAGCAGCTATCAAAGCTGAGGTGGAGAAGCTACTTAAGGCGGGATTCATTTTCCCTATTCCTTTGACTGAATGGGTTTCAAACCCTGTTCCCGTAGATAAAAAACAAGGAACAATTCAAGTTTTCTTTGATTTCAGAGACCTTAATAAAACATGTCCTAAAGATAATTACCCCACACCATTTATAGATCAGATCATTGATGAGTGTGTCGGTAATGATATTTTCTCCTTCATGGACGGTTTCTCCGGATATAATCAGATTACTATCCGTCCTGAAGATCAGCATAAGACTGCCTTTATTTGTCCCTGGGGTACTTTTGCATACAAGAAGATGCCTTTTGGTCTTAAAAATGTTGTGGCTACGTTTCAGCGGGCCATGTCATATGCCTTCCACAACATCAAAAAGATTATCGAGGCATATTTGGATGATTTCGCTGCTCATTCTCGAAAGAGGATGGATCATCCTGCTCACCTCCGTCAAATATTTGAACGATTTCGTTTCTATAAGATTAGGTTGAATCTGAAAAAGTGCGTTTTTGCGGTTACATCTGCTTAGTTATTGGGATTCAGTGTGTCTAGGGAAGGGATTAGGGTAGATCCCTTCAAGGTTGAGGCAATAATTCGGTTGCCTCCCCCGTCCTCTATTCGTTAACTTCAAAGTCTACAAGGAAAATCTAATTTTCTTTGGAGGTTTATTGTAAATTATGCTGAAGTTGCCAAGGGATTTATGAGATTGTTGAAGAAGGGAGTTCCATTTCTTTGGGATGACTTCGCTCAATGCTCATTCGATGCTTTGAAAAAAGCATTGACCTCTGCTCCTTTATTGAGTCCACCTGATTATAGCAGGGATTTCCTTTTGTATCTAGCAGCAGCAGAATCTACTATTGGTATGGTTCTGGTTCAGGAAGATGATGCTCTTGTAGAGCATGTTATATACTATCTTAGTCGAGGATTGGTAGGACCTGAACTCCGGTATACTCCGATAGAAAAGTTAGCTTTAGCAGCTGTTCATGCTGTGCAGCGACTCCGGCATTATATTATTCTACGAAAAACTTATGTTTTGGCAGCAGCCAATCCATTTCAGTTTGTCCTCAGTAGGCGAGTGATTGGGGGCAAATACAATAGATGGATTGTGATTTTGCAGGAATTTGATCTTGATTTTATGTCTGCCAAGTCCAAGAAATCATTGGTTTTCGCGGAATTGATCTTTGAGTTGCCCTGTGGGGATGAGATAGTCTATGATGAATCCTTCCCGAATGAACATTTGTTTCTTATCTCTCCACAGGATCCTTGGTATGGAGATATAATTGTGTATCTTTAGACTGCGAAGTTTCCCTCTACTTTTTCGAAAGATGAACGTCGTAAGTTGCGTCACTTGGCTAAGAATTACTTGATTATTGGTGATGCTTTATACCATCGAGGGGTTGATTCAATCCTGAGACATTGCTTAACTCTCGAAGAAGCTGAGGCTGTGCTGAATGATTGCCACAGTGGAGCTTGTGGTGGTCATTTATCTGGGCTTGCTACAGCCCAAAAGATCTTGCGTGCTAGGTACTTTTGGCCTTCAATTTTCAAATATTGTATGGAGTCGGTCAAAAAGTGTCATCCATGTCAAGTTTATACTCGAAAAATGCGCGCTCATCCAGCTCCGCTTTTTCCAGTCATTACTGTCGGTCCCTTTACAAAGTGGGGTATTGATTATACTACTTGTAACCCGCCTTCGGCTAAAGGTCACAAGTACATTATTGTAGCAGTAGACTACTTTACGGAGTGGGTCGAGGCTATGCCTACTTTTGGGAATGATGGTGAGACTGCAGCTCTTTTTCTTTTCAACCAGGTTATTGCTCATTTTGGTATTCCTAGAGAGATTATCACTGATCATGGCAGTGATTTTCAGAATAGCATGATGGCTGAGTTGGCTCTAAAATTAGGTTTCCGGCAGGAGCATTCATATCCGTATTATCCTCAAGCCAATGGGCAAGTGGAAGCCATGAATAAATCCTTGAAGACAATTCTTCAAAGGAAAATCGATAAATCTCGATCCAACTAGCATATCATGCTATATCCTGCACTTTGGGCATACAGGACGTCAGTGAAAACTGCAACTGGCTTTACTCCGTTTCAGCTAGTTCACGAGTTGGAATCCGTATTTCCCATTGAATGTGAGATTCCTTCTCTTAAATTAGCTGTTGAACTTCTTCCTCACACTTCTAGTCTTGAAGAACGTCTCCTTCATCTGGAACATCTTGATGAGCAGCGTCGGGATGCCGCCATGATGAATGAAGCACATAAAAATCGAGTTAAAGTTCAGTACGATAAGGCGGTCAAGCCTAGGGTTTTTTCGGAAGGTGACCTTGTTTTGGTCTATGCCCAAGAAAAAGATGCCCTGGGGGCAGGAAAGTTTAAGTCTATGTGGTATGGCCCCTTTATCGTTAAAAAAGTCCTTAAAAAAGGAGCATATACCTTGGTTGATTTTGAAGGAAACGAGTTGCCGGAGCCCAGAAATGGGCTCTATTTGAAAAAGTATTATGCCTAGGCTTCAGCCTGACATTTTGCTTTTGTATATAGTAGTTTTTCTTTGTACATATCTGGTTTTTCGATCTTTGATGGGATGGTGATGTTTTTGATCTGCTTTGGCAGGTTGTGTCGGATGTCATGAGTCATTTTGGTTTTGCCGATGGTGCTAGTAGACACACCCGGAACTTGGCTTCCGCGGCTTGGGTGCTTCATCATCCATCTGGTCAGCTGTTAGTATCAAGAGGAGTCTGCATTGGTCCTGCTTCCAATAATGTAGTAGAATACTCTGCAGTTATTTATCTACTCTCGGACGCAATATCTTTCGGTGTTGATTCGTTGGTAGTTTTCTTGGACTCCCAGTTGGTGGTGTCGTGGTTGAACAATACTTATCGGGTTCGAGATCCATTTTTACTTCGATTGTTCTTGAGGGTACGTTTGTTACAAAGATCATTTCAATTTTTAACTTTCATTCATATTCCTCGAGCTGACAATTGGATGGCAGACTCATTAGCTAATCAAGCAATTTATTGGCATATTAATCATTCCATACAATAAAATTTAATCATCAAAAGAATCATACATTTTTATACATTTGTCACATCACATCAAACATCGTTGTATATATATCATCAGAGTGTTCAAAACTATACAAAATTTGGATCCATAAGTCATACAAAAATTTGGGCTTATGCCCGATCATGTTCAGTCTCAAAAAATATACAGTCATCTGATACATCATATCTATCTACTCCTGAGGTCCCTGCCCAGAAGTTGTGTTCCTATAGAACACGATCGCGGTGGCAGCTCGGCAGAATAACCGTACCCAGTCACGGGGTACTCCTACCACCCGTCTCTGGATGGCTTCAGGCAGATCTTCCACTGCAGCCATAGGTACTTGGCGGGTTAACCCCTCCAAGTTCCTCTGTACAGCCTGGAGGGTCCTGTCTGGATCTACTGTATCTGCCTCGCCTCTGTGACGCTTATGTCGTGGGTAACCCTCAGGTCGAACTGGTCCAATATCTGTTTCATGATCATTATAAAATTGTAAGACATTTTGAATCCAATCAAAAACATGTTTGTTTTTCACATATTTTCATACATATTGAAAAAATTCAAAAAAATTATATAAGTCAAAAAATTGTAAACTTACCGACTGTGCCCCATGCCATGCCTGGTGAAAGGACAAGGTCTGGATCTCCTCGGAAATCCATCCCGGCATAGGGATAGTCTTCCACAGCGATGATTTGTTCTCCCCACCAAAGGAAGAACTCATCATCCCAAGTGGTTCGGGGAACTTCACTTCCCCCCAATCTCTTCATCAAGTCAGCCCATCGGGAAATTCTTGGGTCTCTCGGGCTGCTGATAGAAGAGATCACTTTGGGTCTCAGCCCAGGAATCTTCTCGAAGAAGAATGTCATCAAGATTGTACCATATCCAAAATGTTTTGTCTTTACTTTTCGGATAGAAGTCAATTGTTGCTTCATGTTCATCAATAGAGCTGTGCACCAATCATATACATGAGTTAAGCATTCCACTGCTATACTCATTTGAGTCCTGGACGCCTGGTGTAGGGAAGCAGACCCTGCCACCCTGCCAATGGTGAAAAGGAGGATTTTCATGTGCAAGTCTCTTAAATCTTTGATCGCAATTTGAGTTCCAACTTTCTTGGAACCCTCTACGTAGTAGACGTGGACGTAATCTTCCACGGTTAGCCCTCCCAAAGGCTTACCATGCAATTCTACTGGCTCCCCCCTCCGGGAGAGTCCAGTAATAAAATAGATATCTTCCACCTCGATGCGTATGGGCATTTGATCTATTATGAAGCAGTCTTCTTCCGGTTCCCAATAGTTCACAAGCATTTCGAGCAACCGGACATTACTCTTCATATTTGGCATTTTGAAAAACTTGAGAAATCCACAATTTCGGAGAATATTTTGTGATGCTTGGTCCCGCATGACTTCATTATCAATAGCACTATGTTCACGCTCTCTCCATGATATGGTCATCCTGCAAAATTTCATTAATTTGTTCATTAGCTACGCATTTTTCATTTGGGGCTGCGCATACGCGACTTTCTTTGTGCACAGTTGCGTGTATACGCGACTTGGGTATTATAAACCCGTGTATGTGCAAACCCGTGATTTTTAGCGAAGGATTTAACGGTGAAAATCCCTAATTTTTAACTTATGAATGGACAAAATGAATAGAAAGGATGAATTAAGAGCTTACCTGAGAAATTTGGTGGAATTTGGCGGTCGATTGCTCCTGTTTTGATGAAAGAGGCTTTTTTCTCCAGAGCACTTTTTCCCAAATCAGCAATGTAACAATGAACCAAATATGAGGTAATTTGTCTATTTATGCCCAAAAAGTTGAAAATTTTCGCAAAAATTTGTTATGCTTATTTTTTCAATCTATCTTAAGCTGCATAACCTGGATGCTTGGAAGTGCCCAGATTGGTATATTTTCAGGTACATTTTGATGAATTCGAGATTTTTTCTGGTTTTTGATCCATGACTGCTGACCCGTCATGGTAGGTATATGATCTTCACTGGCATATAGGTTAGGGAATCCACTTTCCATTGCATTTTGCATACTAGCCTCCATTCTGATCACTTGCCATAGGGTCGATCCCATCAGGTCATGAGTATTACACCCATTTCACTCGCCGATTATTTAATCATGACTTGGTGGTAGAGCCTTCCTTTACATGGGCTTCCTAGTTAGTTCCTCGCTATCATTTGTTGCCCATGCTACATTTTATGTAGGCTCGGGAGTCCTCTTTAGTCCCACCATGACTTATGTGTTGAAGCTTCATTCTTCTTCTTCCTCACTATCATTTTTCTGGCTATTACCCTAGAGGCTCCCCGGTGTTGTTGAGTTGTATTACTGCATTGCATATTGGCTACTTGTTTATCTTGGCCTTTAGCCGGCTTCATTTGGACTCAATGTTTAAGCCAAATTTCGACCTTGTCTATCTGTACAAGTTAACCATTGCATGCACTTAGCTATCACGACTTGACACCCTCTCTACCCATGGATGGAACATTCCTTTGAGTATCGCTTACCAGTTTCTGCCACCTTGCATTGAGCATAGGATCGTTCCAATCCCAGGAACTAGTGCATCTATTTTTTGATACTCATTTTATCCATTGTACCATAGCATTATTTTATTCTTTTTCAGGCTTATTATATGAAAAAGACAAAAAAATTAAATATAACAAAAAGAGCGGGAACGGGATGTAACTTCGTAATTTGATGGCAGTACAATGTCATTTTGTCGCCCTTGAACAAAGCACATATACTTATATATATTTCCTTCATTTGGGATGGTTTTTAGTTTTGACCTAGGTTTAGCCTTTGCCTTGTTTCACTGGTCAGTCCTCCCTCGGTTGGTTATCTCTTCCAATCATATGGAGAGTTTGTTTTTGCCTCCTGCATAACAGACTTATACAGTGTCACTTTTTACTGCCATGGTCATCACGAGTCGTGCTTTTGTTCAAGGGAAGTTTAACTAGAGTCGGCCATTCTGTGGTGTCTCTTGACTCATTATTCAGTCGGCCTTCCTGGTCTTGTCAGTATCTTGTTCTATCACATTAGATGTTTTGATCCTCTGCTCGTGCTGGTTTGAGAAGGTCTCCATTGAATTCTCGCTGGCGGGTTTGTCTCTTATCGAGTACGACACATTGCTCTGAGAGCAAACCTAGAGCCGCACCCTGGCCCTATTTCCATCATTGATAGGTGACCTTGTGCTCAACATTTGATCATCATTATGGGTCTTTGACTGAGTGGTTTCCCCTGTGTTCGACATCAGCATACATTATCACACTTGGGATTCGTGCAGTACCTTGATTTCCATTTGACCCTATTGGTGGATTTCTCGCCTCTGTGCCAAATTTCATTATTGGTTGGTTCAGAGGGTTTCTTCCATGTGCTAGCTTCATCTTGTGCATGTCGGAAACGTACTTTGATTTGGTTCCGTCACTCTACTTCGTCCGATTCCTTCCAAATCTTGGCCTGTGGGTTACACTCACGCTGGATTGATGTGGGATGCCTTAATGCCTTCCTTCCAGTAGATCTTTTCCCATCGACTCCAACTCATTGCTCTAGGAATAAGGTCTAGAGTATTTTTGTCAGTACCTTAGGGTTTTCATTCATCAGTGGCAGACTCTTCGCTATCGACAGTGGGGATTCATCATTGCCTCCTGATTGGTAGATTCTTTCAAGTGTTTGACTTCAACTCATTTATTCGCACTTGTTAGATTGTACTGGGGCACCTTGACACTCATTTTCATTATTGGTGGGTTGTCTCGCGTTGGTTAACGGTTTACATCATTGACCAGTAATCCAACGATTTCTCACATGGTCGACTTCAGCTCATTTATTCCCATTGTGTAGAATTGTGCCGTCGTGATCGGTGAAGACCTCGAGTTGCATCAGCATTTCTCGGTTCACTTTTGACAGTCCATTCAGTTTATGCCAGTGATGTCATTCACCCTTATATGTTGCAGTGTCTGTACAACAGCATCCTATATGTTGGCTCCCAAGTTGCGTGATTGTACCGTTTATTCCACTTTTTATGATTTGGTACTTGGATATTCAGTTACTTATATGATCAGACATCCAGTTTCAGCATCATTGATCAGCTTTATATATTTCTGGGCCATGCTCAGATGATTCATTGTGTACTTCCAGTTCAACTATACTTCTATACATTTTGGATCTATTCTGTACTTTCAATATGATGTATTTTTTACTGAGCATGGGTATGCCTGCCTCAGCATGAGTTGACTCTCTATTTTCTTTCATTGGTTTTTGGCAGGCTGAAATCTGGTGAAGTCCTCTCTTGTCCTTGCGAAGTTCTTTCTATGTGCATAATACATTTCGGCCATCATGTACCCCTTCTGACCTCATATATTAGGGGGCATCTGTTATAGCATCATTTTTCACCCTCATGTGATTCATGATTGTATCTATGGCCTTGGGCACCCATTCCCATAGACTTGAACAAAATTCATAAAAGAAAATGTTAAAAATCCCATACGCAGGTATGCCCAGACTTTTCCGCGTGTATACGCGAGTCCACATGTACTTTTCCACGTATGCCATTAAAATCATAAAAAATATATAAAAATTCCCTATTTTCGGGTTGGGTTGATGGTTACTTCAGTAGTTCAACCACCCCAGCACGTGGCCAACTATTTCCAACTGATTGAAACTAATTTGAGGGAGTATAAAAGCCCCTCATGTGGATGGCCTAAGGGGGAGAGAAATTTTATAGACATTATACTCTGTTGGAATCCCAATTCAAGTCTGAATTCCCGTGCCTCCTGCACTTTCCCAGATTTATACAGGAAACCCTTGTTTCCTAGAGATGTTCATCCATTTATATGCCATCTTGAGTGCACAAGTCTTGAAATTATCTTAGCGAGGCAAGGGCGGGACGGATCTAGACGACGGTTTGTTCGAAGATTGTGGAAGGATTAAGGTGATCTCTCCAATTTTTATTTTTGTACATGCTGTTCGTAATAATGAAGAACCTTCTTGTTCCTGAACTTATGTGTTAATATCTATTTGCATATGTGAAAAGATTGATTATTAAGCATTCATTATGGTTTATATAATGTTTCACATGGATTACACTAACGTTTAGGAGAAATATATGCTGTACAACTAGGTTTTCGTGCATGTTCTTTCTTGTTTTCCAAGTTAAGGAGGAAGAAGGGTTGTTGGGGGTTTGGACCCCGTGGGATCTACATCAAACGTAGGACTGCGGGTGAGTTCTACTATCGTTGTTATCTAGTTTCTAGCATTTAATTATGGTTGTGTGTGAGTCCTTCTAAATAGCATGCCCTGATCTATGGAGGTTTTGACCCAACAAACCTCTAGGGTGTTTTTCCTCGAAACAATGCAAAAAGGAGTTGTGAGCATAGAAGAAAACATAATTGAAAAGAGAAATGGGTTGAGATCAGAGAATAGGGTAACTTATAAAGATGACATTACACCCTCAACCTCAACTTCTGACACCAAAATTAATAACCTAGTGAAGGTAATGGAGAGGATGCTTGAAAAGATCAACTTGAATGATAGAGTGCCACGAAAAGAACCTTAAAGCAACCAAAAAAAAAATATAAATTAGAATTATAGGAGAGAAAACAATCAAGATAGGCCAAAAGAAAATGACCAATAGATTAGTCCTCCCTTCCAACAAAACTATGTAGATCAATATGAGGAAAATAGGGAGATTGAAAGGTTAGGAGAAGGTCATGTAAACTTGATTGGATCAGACAGTGGGGATGATGTTTTCCTCACTGAAGAAGAACAAGGTTTCTTCTCCTCTGATCAAAATACAAACACCTATGAAGATTCTAATGACTATAAATTTGGGTTTGAAAATGAAATCATGGAGGTGCACAAAAAATACGATCTTAGGAGCAAAGGGAACATAGAAAATACAAAATACAAAAATACTAACACTTCTGTTAAGAAAAATGCAGAAAATCAATCTAAAAAGATAGCAGAGAAACCCAACATTTTGGCTAAGAAACCAGACTAAAATAAATAGAAGAGTAGCCAACCCAATGTTGAGCAAAGTATCCCTAGCGCTTCAGCTATTGGACCTAATAAAACTGTCCCAATTACCAATTCAAATAAAGTTCAGCAAGTCAAAATTGCTTAAAAGAATTCAAGTGAAAAAACGGATGTAAATATGACCAAAAAAATAGTTCCTTTCAGCCTTGAGGGAGAGATTGCAAAGATAAAAATTACCATCCCTCTAGCTGAACTAGTAACCAAAGAAGTGTACAAAAACCAAGTTTTAAAAGCTTTGAACTTAGGAAAGTATACTGACACATTAAACTTGACAGATGACAAGCCTGAGTTGTTGTTTGGTCCAGAAGTTGAAGGAAAATACCAAGAAGGGGTTGTCCCTCCCTTCTATGTTAGTTTGAGCATACATGAGAAAATTTTACACAATGCCATGTTAGACTCTGGAGCTTCACATAATCTAATGCCCAAGGTAGTAATGGAAAGCTTAGGCTTAGAAATTACTAAACCATACAAGGATTTGTATTCCTTTGATTCAAGCAGAGTCAAATGCTTGGGTTTGATCAAATATTTATGTGTTAACTTATCTCAAATCCCTGCTAAGAATATAGTAATGGACATAGTTATAGCTAACATTCCCCCAAAGTATGGCATGTTGTTATCAAGATCATGGGGAGCCTTCAAATGGACATGTCTTATGCCACCATCACAGTTTTTAACCAAAACATAAGGCTATATAGGGAATCCCACATGAAATACATGGTGAGCAATATAGATAAACCAAATAACTCTCCAATCTATTCTATTTAGTCAAGCTTAGATTCTTTATCTTGTACAACGAAGATGAAACTACTCAACAAGAAAATGAAAACATAGACCCAATCAGTTCACCAGAACAATCAAATCTTCCCTCAAATCAAATTCAAAACATTGAAAATCAATAGCAACAAGAAAATGAAAATGAGGTTGACATACTTTGGACAATAAACTTTGATGGATCTTGTAATAAAACAAGTGTAGGGGTAGGTGTATGGATTCAAAATACAAATCAGAACTTTTCATATAAAATGAATTTTCCATGCACAAACAATATTGTTGAATATGAAGCACTTCTCCTTGGCTTAGAATTGCTTAAACAATTATAAGCCCAAAAGATATCAATATTAGGAGATTCTGAGCTTATTATAAGAAAAATCAAAGGAAAATATTCAATTAGAAACCCAAGACTTAGAGAATATCGAAATGCTGCCCTTGATTTATTAAAAACCTTTGAGAAATATGAACTCATTTTCATTCCTAGAGCACAAAATCATGTAGGAAATAAACTTGTCTTCAATGATAGAAACTGCCAAACACCTCAAATAAATGAACAACTTAGTGTAAAGATAAAACACAGGCCTGTAGTGCCTGATAATGAGGATTACTGGCAAGTGTTTGATTCTGATAAACACATAGATGATTTCTTAAAATCAGAAAATGATTTTACCATACCAATATCAGAAACCAGCCATAAAGAAAACTCTTTGTATATTGAAAAATTCCCAGAAGTAGAAATAACACATTCTGCTGATATAAATTACTGTGAAAATCCTTTTGAAGCAAAAATAATTGACAACGCAGACCAGAAATATTTGGAAATATTGTAATGCAAAAGCGATGCAATTCCAAGAGGTCTCACACCTTTAGAACACCTTTTTGACTTCAATGATGTAGCCAGAGAACCAAGAATGGAGACTGTGGAAACATATGTAGAAGAAAATAACATAGGCAGCCTAGTAGAACCCAAGATGATTAAACTGTCCATCACTCTCCTAGCTCACATAAAATTGTGATGCATAGAGTTGTTTAAGGAATTTAGAGATGTGTTTGCTTGGGGATACAAAGATCTAAAATCTTATGATACTAGCATCATTCAACACAAGATTCCTTTGAAGGAAAATCAAAAACCTTTCAAACAAAAGCTAAGGAGGATAAACCCTGTTTTATTACCCTTAGTTAAGGCATAAATTGAAAAGATGCATGATGCTGGGATTATAGTACCCATTAGATATTCAGAGTGGGTTTCAAACATAGTTTCTGTTAGGAAAAAGACAGGGGCAATCAGGCTCTGTATTGAATTCAGAAATCTAAATGGAGCCTCCCTAAAATACAACTATCCTTTGCCCAAGATGGACCATATACTTCAAAGGGTAGTTGGGTCAAAAAAAATATCACTATTAGATGGGTTCTCGAGTTATAATCAGGTGTTGGTGCTCCCAAGTGATCAACACAAGACTGCTTTTACTACACCTTGGGGCACCTTTATGTATGTCAAAATGCCATTTGGCTTGATGAATGCAGGGGCCACCTTACAAAGAGCCATGGACATAGCCTTATTTGAAGATATTGGCTATTTTATTATCATTTACCTTGATGACATAACTGTGTTCTCAAAAAATGATGAAGAACATCTGATTCACTTGAGAAACGTTTTTGAGAAGTGTAGGAGATTTGGATTATCTTTGAATCCCAAGAAGACACTCTTTGGTCTCCAAGAAGGTAAAATTCTTGGTCACATAATTTCAAAAGAGGGAATAAAATTAGACCCTAAAAGGATAGATGGCATATTGCAAATCATCCATCCAAGAAGCCTCAAAGAATTACAGTCTTTCATTGGAAAGATAAATTTTTTGAGGAGGTTTATCCCCAACCTTGCTGAGCTATTAAAAAACATTAAAAACATGCTTAAGAAAGAGGTATGTGTGAAATGGACTTTACAAGATAAAAAATCATTTGAATTGGTTAAACAAGTGCTTACTAAAACACCAGTCTTAAATAGTCCAGATTTCTCCAAAGACTTTTATATATTTTCTTTTGCATCTGAGCATACAATAGCTACAGTATTACTTCAGAAAAATGACTTGAGGCAAGAGCAACAAATATCCTTCTTTAGTAGGGCTTTAAGAGATGCTCCTCTCAAATATAACATCATGGAGAAACAAGCCTTATCATTAGTGAAAGCATTAAAGGACTTTAGGGTCTACATTTTACACTCTCACATAATTTCTTTTGTCCCACATAGTGTTGTCAAGGATATTCTAAGTCAAGACCCTGATGGTAAAAGGGGAAAATGGATTGCAACTATTCTTGAATATGACTTAGAAATCAGGCCCACCAAACTTGTTAAAGGGAAAGGATTAGCAAAACTCATGGTTGAGTCAAATTTCCAAGAACTAGATATGAATATGGTAGATGTGTTGGAAGAAGTAGAAGAATTCACTACCCCTTTCATTGAAGAAACATTTCTGAATTCTCCTTGGTATGCTGACATCATTTATGTGCTTTTGTATTTAAATTCCCCTCCTTCTTTGTCTAAAACTAAAGCTAGATTTTTGAAAGAAAAATCTTTGAGTTATTGCATCTTAGATGGGGTATTATATTGGAAAAATGTTGTTGGAATTTTGCTTAAATGTTTACTTGAAGATGATGCAGGAAAAATCATGCATGAGCTGCATGAAGGAGAATGTGGAGGAAACCTCTACTGGAAGACCACAGCAAACAAAATTCTTAGATCTGGTCATTATTGGCCCACCCTTTTCCCAGACACCTAGAAGTTAGTCATGTCTTGCCATAAGTGTCAAATATTTGATGGCAACAGAAAACTTTTTCCCTTACCTTTATATCCTATCAGTGTTGAGGCGCCCTTTCAACAATGGGGCTTGGACTTCATTGGGGAAATTCACCCATCTTCCTTAGCCAAACATAAGTGGATCCTCACTGCCACTGACTTCTTTACCAAATGGATAGAAGCTATACCCTCTAGGAATGCTACTGACTCTGTCATTATCAAGTTCCTTAAAACAAATATCCTATCCAGATTTGGTTGTCCATGAAAAATCATAACAGATAATGTTGTTGCCTTCAAATATAAGAGAATGGTTGATTTTTTCCACAAATACCACATTACCTTGGGCCACTCTACTACCTACTATCCCCAAGGAAATGGATTAGCTAAATCATCCAAAAAAAGCCTCATCAATATCATCAAAAAGCTGTTGGAGCAGAATCATAAATCATGGCACAGTAAGTTGGTTCATGCCTTATGGGCTAATAGATTAACTACAAAAAAGTCAATAAATATGTCCCCCTATAAGATGGTCTATGGCATGGATGCAGTCTTCCCAACCTCATTAGGAGTTCTAGTCATGAAACTCCTCCAAGAAGTGCTGATTGAAGAGAATGATATGCAGAGAAGAATCAATCAAACAATTCATTTACAACAGACTAGAGAATAAGTCTATGAAATAATGTAGTTAGTCCAAGAAAATATCAAGAAGCTGTTTGAAAAAAGGACTAAGGAAAACAATTTCCAAGTTGGAAATGTTGTTCTTAAATGGGATTCAAGAAGAGAAGACAAGGGGAAACATGGCAAGTTTGATAACTTGTGGAAAGGACCCTATATTATTCATGCTGAGAGGGGTCACAATGCATTTTTCCTCAAAGAATTGAATGGAGAAGATTTATATGGAGGTCCTGTCAATGGCAGGATGTTCAAGCATTACTTCTGCCAAGAATCATGAGTTTCAAAGCATTTTATTTATCCATTGTAAATATCATAGTTAAAACATTGCATTCACAGTTAGAAAAATAAAAATCCAAAAAAAATAGAAAAGAGAAAAGAGGGCATATTGCAAAACAAAAAAGCTACAGCCCCATACCAAAAAAGAGAAACAAAGTCTGAAAGTGTGCAAGCTTAAATGCCACTCCTAAGCAACACACTCCTAGTTAGTCATACAACCTAATCATGACTAATTAGTTTTAAATTTTCTGCTAATAGGTTAGTGAATAGATCAGCCAAACAACATAATCTTGGCTTATCAATAAGATAGATTAGGTTAGAAAAAATAAGGTTCAAACATGCTCAAATCCTTAACCTTTGATAGTGAAAGAAAACTGGTTCAAACAAGCTCAAAACTTGAACCAATATGAGAGAAAAGACAGCTCAAATAAATTCAAAATCAGAGTTGAAGCAGGTAGTGAAGGAAGTTTTAATTTTCAAATCTTAAGCCTTTACATTTTGTTTTAAATTTTCTACAAAATAACAGTCTATGTGCAGCTTGTTTTTATGCCATAGATCAGCAACAAGTTAGACTGTTTAATCCTAGCTTGTTTGCTTTTAAATTTTTGTTTTTGAATTTAGAGAATAAAAGTCTGTCAGACAGTCTAATCCTAACAGACAGTAGTTAGGTAAAGAAGCTTATTAACTCAACTGTTCAAACTGAGTTCATGGAGAAATAAGATTAGAAATATATTTTTTTTTTTTTTTCAAAAGAATAAAATGTTGTTGAAGAGAGTTTTCCAGTCTAAATGCACTCTGAAAAGAAGAAAAAATGTTAGGATCATTAGGAATGGGTAGGTAGATATGTTGTTTTGACAGAATTCAATTGTTTTAAATTGCTGCAGAGATCATAAAAAAGAAATATTGATGCCCAATGGATCAAGGCACTATTTTAATGGAGGCTAGAGATTTGCAGCTGAGGTTCTAGACACCTAAAGAACCAGCCGTCTTCCCCAAGTGGAGCCACTGTTAGCCACTGATAAATTCTGTTATACCAAGAAGTGGCTAATTTTGTTCTTCAAAACTTCAAGAGATATTTCCCTTTCAAAACCTATCATTTTTGAATTTTTTTATGAAGACAACTAATTTTTAGTTAATAGTCACTGTTGTTTCCCTCATAAACCTGAAAAATCTGTTGTTTGCCTGAAGAAAAAGGCTGCTGAAAAACCCCATTTTTCATCATTTTTTACCCCTTATTTCCTTCGTAAAAAATCCCTCCATAAGCCTCATTTACCCTTCAAAATCACTCCAAGACCCTTTTATAATCATTTGGTCCCTTTCCACTTGGTGTAAAATTTCCTTTTTCCTCTACCGGAACCCTCAAATTGCCTTAAAAACTCTGTTTTTAGGCTAAAAATACTTTTTTTGCACATATAATTTTCTTAAGCCCCCAAGGGCTTAACTCTGGTAGACCTTCGCTCCATAAGACCCTAGCCCCGCAACCGGGCGCTTAAAAGGTCTAAACCCCCGTTGTAAACCTTCGTTTCCTTGTTTTTCCTTTGTATTTCTGTAAAACCCGACTTTCCTTCGTATTTCTATAAAACCCGATAGTTTGAAGTTTCGGTGAATATTAACCGTCGATCTAAACCGATCAACAATCATCGGCCAATCGCATCACAAGTTTCCAAATTACACTTTGTTTTTTTCCTCCCCGCCGATGCTATCCAGTGATCAATTCCCGATCGTTGATCTGCTCTATTATGCCCAGATCCGACGGTCCATATCGCTCCCCATTCAAAAACCCGCCCTTTCGCCTTTGGCCTTCACAATTAAATCCTGACCGTTGATATATTTTTTAGATCGACGGTCCTTACTCCATCACATCACAAAATTTATTTTGTCCATTTTCTTTCCCTCCTCTGATTGTGATGCCGTGATTTAATCTGAGCCATTGAAATCCACAAGAACCAATGGCCCAGATTTAATTGCGCTCCGCCATAGCCCTCTGACATTAAAACCCGCCGATTCAATCATGACCGTTGATCTCTCCTAGATCTAACAACCCATGCTTAATCACATCGGCGCATTTCACTGTTGCCTTCCTCTTATCTCCACCGATTTGCGATCCTGCGATCAAATCTGGGCCATCCATTTCATAGATCCTACGGTCCAGATCAAACCCGAATTTCTTTGTTGATTCACAAAGCCCCGCAGTTTGAAATCCTTCGGTAAAGATCCACTATTGATCTCTACAGATCAACAGTCCACATTTCACCTGATCTCTGCTCGAACTCCCATCTCATATTCCTTTCATCGTCCCATCTTTAAATCTGGGTCATTCATTCTTAAGATCTAACAGTCTAGATTAAACCCGATAGGTCCAAATCCTTTGTGACCTATCTCCCCCATCAATAGATCTCGACTGTCCATTCCTGAGATCCAACGATCCAGATCTAAACCTCCTTGACCCTACCCCACCATTTTCCACCCGTGCATCTTATCCCATCGTGCTCACACTCCCACCATCAGATCGCTCTGCCTTTCATCCAATGGCTGCAATTCCATATCGCGTAATTTTGTGCCTAAATGATCATGCCTAAAAATTACGCGATATGGGTAGTATTAAAAGGAAATGTGGAAAACGCAGACATATATCACGTTCAAAAAGGAAAAACCACATTACCACTCCAATGCCACGCAAATACCACCAACTATTTTCCGCCTTACTACCCTTTCATAGTTTGTTTTTCATTTAATCTCGGCCGTTGAACCATTTGATCAGACAGTTCTCACTTAATGCGACAGCCATTTCACTCCATCCTCCCGAAAGAATCCTTTAGTCAATCTCAACCGTTCATTGTTTTGATCAAACGGTTCTCGCTCAATGTTGTGCCCAAACTCCATTTGAAACCTTTTTTTCACCTCTAATAAAGGTTTTTTCTCTATTTTATTACATTTTCTCCCATTTTATTATAATGTTTCCCCCTCTGCAGTATAAAACTCCCTATTGATCTCAGCCATCGATCAATCCAGATCAACGACCCGGACTTAATCTAACCCTCATTTCATCCAACTGCCTCCCCATCAACCCATCGAGCAATCTCGATCGTCGATTTATCTGGATCGATGGCCATGATTTAACCTCGCCTCCAGAAGCAGCCTAAACCTATCCTTCACATATTTTCTTAAATCTTCTCGTTTTGTGTAGGTTTCAAGGTTTCTCCATAGTTTTAAAAAGAAATAAAAGGCCGGGGATGACGATCCCCAGGCCACTATCAATGAAGAACATGAATATACAGGGTTCGAACAACCATTTTTACCATGTCTCATGAACATTGGTAATATTATAAAAACCCTTCGCGCACCTGAAACACAACCAAAAAACACAGTCAAGGACCATTTATTGAAGAAAATTAGCGTTGAAGATAGAAGATTAAAGAGTATTAGGGTTTAAAGTTCAAATTAGAGTTTTTAAGAGGATTAAGGCATAAATTCAACCATCAAAGCCCTAATCCACATAGTTAAAAATAGTATGAAGACCGGAAGACAGAGATTAAGCCAAATTAGGCCTAAAACATAGATCTAAAGTAAATTAAAGGTGTTTTAGGAAAAATAGAGGAAAATATCAGTCCGAGGACACCTCAGAGCCACATCAAAGGGGCTAATTGAATCCCCTAGCTACCAAAGAGCCACCTACAACATTCATAAATCAAAAGAAGGCCTACTTATTTCCCAATTCGAAGATATTTGTATAAAGACAACTGAGCAGTTATTACCAAAGAAAGAACAAATGCTAAAACTGTCAGTGAAGTTATTGTAAAAGATAAGTAAGCCCCAAAGTCAATATTTTTGCCCAGTAAGCCTAAAAAATACCGAAACAGAGTAAATGGAATAGAATCATAATTCAATGCTCTCCTGCCGTAGGCCTTGCATGGTTTTCAAGGCTAGGAGTTGCATTTAGTGTAGAATTTATTACACTTCAAACCTAAAAACGCTCCCACCTCCTCATTTCTTCTATAAATACTTTTAAAGAAGATGAGGAGTTGTTGGTTGATAGTTCACTAGTTGTAATACTGAAACTCTATGAAATAATGCATAGTTTGTCTGAAGTTGAGGAAGAAATTGAAGTCTTGGAAGCTTGATGATGTTGTTGCATGTTTGTTTTTGAGAAGCCTCTATCACTAGATCCATGAGCTTGGCTGTTGGTGAATTATTCTGAACTGTTTAATGTTTTCTCCTATTTTAATTTTGTTCCATAAATGCTTACTACAGTAGGATGCAAGTTTTAGGTTAAGAAATGACTCCTGGAAGCACCTTAGACCTGTTTGTCCTTCACTTTTTTTATGTTTTCTTCTACTGAGGTATTTTAGAGTCTTTAATCTCTCTCTTTAGTCCTCATGCTTTTTTATTTCTCTAATAGTTCAAACAGTTGGTTTCAGCATGATTTATGGTTTTCCCTTCTTGTCTGCTGCCACTTGAAAGTTGTTATTGAAGTCTCCCTTTTAAGTACCATTGTTTAAAGTTAGCCAAGGAATTCCGTTATGATCATGCCCTTTGTCCTTGCTTGAAAAATTGTTTTGAAGGTATTTATAGTTGTGATCATAGATTTTTTTAGGTGTTCCCTCATCTATGACTGTAATTATCAGTGAATATTTTATGTTTTCTAAGTCATTTGAAATAAAATCTTTGAGAAAATAGGATGTGCTCCCGAATCTTAGATTTAATTTTATAAGTTGTTTTGAAATCATCATTTTCTTAAAGTGTGGTTTGTAGAATTCATGGTTAGCCCTGTCTATCAAATACATATTTATTATTCAAGTTATGTTTTCAAATTCCCTTTGTTGAGAATTCAAACTCTCTTTCCAAATCATTAATGTCCATCTCATTCACAAAACTAAAGGATCTTGTGGCCAAGTTAGATTTTCCCTTTGATATCCCATATCCATTGATAAGTTTTTCATAACCTCTTTTGACTCCATTGCCCAATCAATTTGATGTTTCTCCTTTCTACCCATATTTCCTAGACCTTTCATGTTCTGCTATGTCTTTCAACCAATCAACCAATCAAACACTTGCACTTAATAACTAGTCTAAAATCAATACTCAAAGCAAACAAGATAAGCCTTTGCAAACAAGTAAATTTGAGAGATCCCTCTCTGAGAATAGGAGGAATAGATCCTGGAACTCTAAATATTGGTTTTTATGTTGCCTTGTATTTTGATTTTCCAATCTATCAAAACACAAGACCTCGACACCCTTATCAGTTGAACCCCAAGTACAAACAAAAAGTAAAGGAAGAAATTGAAAAAAAAATCACCGCAGGTATCATCGAACCAGTCAAATAGTTATATTGGGTAAGTACTATGGTGGTTCCAGAAAAAAATAATAAGGGAGAAATCTGGATCTATGTTGACCTGTGCAAATTGAATGATGCCTGCATACATGATCCCTTCCCTACACCATTCTTAGATGAAATCCTTGATAGCATAGGGGGGAAGGAAGCATACTCATTTACGGATGGGTTCTCAGGTTACCATCAGATCAGAATCGCACCTGAGGATCGTAGCAAAACTAAATTTTCCACTGAATGGGGATATTTCCAGTGTACGATCATGTCATTTGCACTCAAGAATGCCCCTTTCATCTTCTCATAGGTTGTGCTTGTAGTATTCAAATATTTCATCCAAAAATTTTTGGAGGTATATTTTGATGACTAGACTGTCTTCGGGTTGGTAAAGAAGCATCTCTCAAACCTGCGTCTAATGTTGGACGCCTATAGAAAGAACCAGATTTCCCTGAATATCAAGAAGTGCATATTTTTCTTACCCTTCGGAATCTTTCTCGGCCATGTAGTTTGTCGACAAATATTTATGGTTGATCCCACTAGAATAGTAGTTATCACCAATCTAGCAATGCCTACAATTGAGAAACATTTTCACTCTATCCTCGGACACATAGGCTACTATAGGAAGTTCATTAAAGGATACACAATGATCATAGCACTTATGGAAAATTTTCTAAAAAAAGATGTTTCATTTTTTTGGGATGATAAGTGTCAGAAGAGCTTCGAGCTACTCAACCAAAATATGGTCTCTCGATAATTGCCCTAGGAGCTGCCCTTACGCATCCTGGAGACGGTGACATTCACCATCTAGTTGCATTTGCGAGTAGGAAACTTTTTGGTGCGAAGCGCAATTACTCCACTACTGAACGTGAAGGGTTGGCCATGGTCTATGCATTACAAAAATGCCGACATTATCTGTTATGAGGGAACTTCAAGATATTTATGGACCACTTGGCTTTGAAGTACCTAGTGAATAAGCATGTGTTTGGGGGAAAAATCTGATGGTCACATTATTCCAAGAATATGACTTTGAGATCATTGTCAAGACGAGAAGGTGGAACGTTGGGCCAGACCACTTATCCTGAATCGAGAGCGGTGAGGAACCTATCAACCTATAAGAAGGACTGCTTGATGTGAAAAAGTTCACTATTAAGGTAGTTGATGTGCATTTCACCGACATCATTCAGTTCCTGACTATAGGGAGGGTGCCCGCAGAGTATTCGGTACAACAGAAGAAAGAATTGGCGACTTGCACAATGGATTTTACCATCATCACAGGCCATTTGTATAAGATGGGAGCTGATGAAGTGATGTGACGATAAAAATTGGAGCATGAATAGCACACTATCTTAGCAGAATCTCACGAGGGCGTAGCAGGAGGACACTAGGTAGGCAAAGCGATGGTACAAAAGATCTTGAGAGTTGGGATATGGTGGCCTACGCTGCATAATGACTCTCTTGAATATTGCAAAGCCTATGATACATGCCAAAGGATGGGAAGGCCATTGCGCAGAGACAAAATTCCCCTGCAACCACAGATGGCCCTGCAAGTGTTTGACAAATGGGCCATCGACTTTTTTGGGCCCATCAACCTGCCATGGAAGAAGACAGGTGCGCGCTACATCATCACCGCAACTCATTATGAAATCAGATGGGCCAAAGCACAAGATGTGAAGGATTGCAATGCAAACACTGCTACACACTTCATTTTTGAGTAGATTCTGACCAGGTTTGGCTGTCCAAAAATATTAATGAGCGAGAGAGGTACGCATTTTGTTAATGAAAAAATACAGGCCTTGACTAAGGAATTTCAGATCTGTTGGCTCCCTGTGATTTGAAATATTGGCAAGAAAAAACACTACAGGGGCCACATAAGAACCACTTTGGAATCCTAGGACCTAGCCTTCCTGGATTCAGAGAGGGATCTCTTTATATAAGTGTTTTCAAATGATAGATCTTTATGCTTTTGTTTATAATATTAGGCTAGTTATGAAGTTCTAGGGACTTGTTTGTTTTGGTTGAATTAATAGATAGGTTGACTGATCTATGGTGTGATAAATTGAAGGGATGTTTCAGTTGAACCAATAGGCTATGAGAAAACATTGATCCATTGGGATATGGAGTCATAAAAGGATTTAATTTTTCATCAACTCTGCAAGGGTTTTCATAGGGAAAGCTAACTATATCAAGTGGATCTCTTAGATTAGGTTGTGATATGAAACAACAATAAGTTGTGAAGGCAACAAAGCTATAGTTAGTTAAGAATGTCTTAGCTCTACTTAAACAATAAAATCCTCTTACGGTAACTATTTGAGGTAAACCAAAGGACAGGGCATACCATAGACTTCTTTGGCCAGACTTTAATAAGAAAACCTTTAAGAAAAAAATCCAGAAATCCTAAGACTACTTTCAGACAAAATAAAACATTTAAGATAATAGTGAGAGCAGCTAAAGAGAAATATAAACCTATCTTCTTTAACTCAACACTCAAAATACCTTCAAAGAAACATTTTGAGGCAGACCAGAGGACAGGGCATACCATGGACTTCCCTGGTTTAGACTCTACTAAGTATACTTCAAAGAAATGCCTTAGAAACAATATTTCAAGCTACACCAAAGGATAGGGCGTACCATAGACTTCTTTGGCTTGACTCTATTGAATCAATTCTAAGACAATAAGCTAGATGGAATTGGAGAGAAATTAAGAATTTTCTAATCCAACCTTGCAGAAGAAAACATTAAGATAAAGAATGCAAACAGAAATAAGGTGCCAAGACAGGATATCCTACTCTAAAATTTATGTTCTTTTATGAGAGAAATATGGACAGAATGGAAAACATAAGAAAAAAAATGACAAATGAGGAAAACTTCACCATTAACATAGCTCAAGAATCATGTGAACGTGCTTGTATTAATATTGTACACTAATCCATGTATTGAATAGCTCTCTGCAACTCAGAGCTTTCTCAAATCTAGCCTAGGAATCCTCAACTAGATCAGCAATAGAAATCAGTCAAATAACCACCAAATAACCAACATTAAAAATGAGGCTGATATATAGTATTTATCTGCAAAATGAGGAGGTGGTGCTAAGCTAGTGTTTAGATGTCATTTATTACAAAGTTAATTATTTTTTGACCTTTGATACCATGAACGACACAAGGAAAAAATATCTGAAAGTGTTTCTCTAAAATAATATCTCCTAGCTTAACTTCTGAGTTAATTTCTGTGAAATGTTTGACTTTAAGGCTTTTTCAATAACTTTGCAATAACTACTGGTAGATGAAAAATATCTCTGATGGTGTGTAATAACTATTTGATATTTTATTGAAAGAAAACATGTTGTAGGTGGCAAAATATCCTTTGAAGGAGTAACTACTTTAGGTTTACTCATTCGAATGTGTTTCTGGGCTTAATCTGCCTTTGTTTTATCATTGAAACTCTGTTTAGGCTTTTAAAACTTTTTATCCTTTCACTACTTGTTTCATTGTCTTTTTCTTTATTTTGCCTTTATCTTTGTTTACTTTATTAATCCTTTTGATTTAACTTTTTGATCTTCTGTCCTATCCTTTTAATCCTTCAATTTTTGCTTTATTAGCTAACCCTGATGATTTGTCTTTCGATCCTTTGTTGATCTTCGATTAGCCTCTTTAATATTTATTTGCTTTATCACAGTCCTTTGACTGTATTTCTTCTCACTGTGATTTCTGTTTGTGTATGTCTTCTGCGCAAGGATGCACTCTTCATTGATGGAGGGTTTCAAAGATACCGATGATCATTATTCATTAGGATTTTTCTTGTTCTTGCACCTTTGGTCCCTTTAAATTGAAAAATGAACCTCTCGATCATCACCCAGACATTTATTTGGGCATTTTTTGGACCACTGAAATGCATTTTATGCATTCTGCCATTAAACCTACACACAAAACAACTAATTAGCTTTAAAACTTGCGAGGAGGGTTTTCTGTGTTTTACAGGTGTTTCTCGGACTTTTGCAGGGTGGAGAATGGTGTTCTGGGTTTGGTTTTTGAATGGAGGGCAGAAGTATTTAAATTTTGGCGTGGAGGAAAAGTGGTTTTCGAAAACTAGGAGGTAGTTTTTGAACGATCGGGGAGGCGGTAATGGTATTCGGGGTGGGCATGCGATTCCACTTGGAAACTACCGCGTGGCGGGGGAAAACTTCCCATTTTGCGTGGTCAGAGATTATTTAATGTAGGCACAATTATATTTGTAATATGAGCGATCAACCGTTGGATCTTGTGGGATGAGATCAATGGTGGTCACAACTGCTGGGAGCGGTGGGTAAGTTTAAAGGGTGGAGCCTGGGGACAAGTGGCAGAGTATGAGTGGACGTGGGTTTCAAAACAGAAAGCAGGGACAAAGGTTTAAATAAACCAAGTGGATGTGCCCGTTTATAAATTGAAAAGGAAAGGGTTATGAATGTTTTTTTATTTCAAAGGCGAAGGGTTTTAAAATTAAAGCAGGGGTTATGTGAAAATAGGAGAGGTTAGGGTCATATGGCATGTGAGGGATAGAAATGAAAGGGGCTCGGGTTTAAAACATAAAGTCGGATTTTATATTAAAAACAGAGCTCTTTAATATAAAACAAAATGACCCAAATATGCTAACTTTTTAGACTTAAAACAATGTAAAAAGGTATTTTTTACATTGTTTTGGTGTATACAAGGAAAAATGATGAAGGGAGGGTTTCTATGAAGGATTTTGAAAGGGGAAATGGGTTTTTAGACGGGAAAAGGAGTGAATGAGAGTGTGGATAGTGAGGGAGAGTGAAAATGAAATAAAAAAAAGCCCAAAATGAATTCCTTTAAGGGTAGTAAGCTAATCTGAGAAGGCAGAGATGAAAAATAGTGAAATAGGTCTATTTAGGATAATGAAGGTAGTGAGATTTCTAAAGATAGTTGATAGGAAAATAATGCTATCTTTAGCTGCTTGTAGAAGATCAATAGTCACCTAGTGAACTTTGTAGAATACAGGAGGATAACAGTGGCTCCAATTGGGGAGGGTAGCTCCTTTAGGAGGTGTCAAGAACCTAAGAGATCAAATCTTTGGAAGAAGTAGACCAGTGCCTTGATTTTCATTTTTACAAATCCTTTCTTTAATTTGTTGATTTGCTGCTATTATTTTGAAGTTGTGATCTTCAAAATCTGAAAAACATGATTGCTTCAACTCAACTCTACCTACCCATACTACTTTTCCTAGCATTTTTTCTTCATTGGGTGCATTTAGATTAGCCATCCCTTGACATCATTTTCTTTTGAAAACAGGAAACTATCTACCTCTACACTTATATCATCCAAAAGCTCAGATTAGGCAGATGATATTTTTATTCTCTACCTAATCTATTTATCTGTCAAGATTTAACATTTTGACAGATTTTCATTCTCTATTTTATTTAACATGAAATTGAAAACACGATGAAATCAGGATTAAGTAGCGTGATTAGTCATAAGTTGTGGCATTTTGTACAAGCCTTCCCACAGAATTTATTTTGCAGAAAGTAAAACTAAAAACTTTGAAGGCTGTAATTTGAAATCTATTATTCATCCCTATCTTCTTTTCTTGGTTCAGATTTTTAAACATTGGAACAAATATCTTTTCCTAATATAATCTATTGATAAGCCAATTTTAATCAGTTTGGAAAATCTTCATTCACTAACCTATCAGTAGAAATTTAAAACTTGTTCAATCATGATTAGGCTGTATGACTGAACAAAACTTCCCTTTTCAAGTAGTGGCATTTAGACTTGCACACTTTCAAAAATAATCTTTTTCTGGTATTGGGCCTTACCTTTTCTTTTTATCTGCCCTCTTTCTTCTTTTTCTTTGTTTTTGTGTTTATTTTTATGATATTTTTCTTCAAACAATGTTATATACAATGAATAAAGCTTAAAATTGAGTATTTTTTCTAACAAAAATAATGCTTGAGAATCCTTCCATTGGCAAGACCTCCAAATAGTTCTGTTCCATCCATCTCTTGTAGAAAAAATTCATTGCTACCTCTGGCAGAATGGATGATGCATGGGCCTTTCCATAGATTTTCAAATTTTCCATGCTCGCCCTTGTCTTCTCTCCTTGAGTCCTACTTGAGTACTTTTTCACCAATGTTGAAATAATTTTCTTTGGTTCTCTTATCAAACAGCTTCTTGATGTTTTCCTGCACTAGCTGTGTTCTGTTATATACTTTTTCTCTGGTTTGCTGCAATTGTATAGTCTGATTTATCTTTCTTATCATGTCATCTTATGTAGACTGCACTTCCTAGATCAGCGTCATAACTGGAACTCTTAGACTTGTGGGTAAAATTGCATCTGCTCCATACACTAGCTGATAGGGAGAAATTCCAAATGATTTTTTGTTTGTTAGTTTGTCTACCCATAGTGCATGCACTAGCTTTCTATGCCATGACTTCTTATTCTTTTCCAACAATTTTTTAATGATGTTCACCAAAATTTTGTTTGAGGATTATGCCAACACATTATCTTGAGGGTAATAAGCTGTAGAATGGTCCAAAGTAATCTAATATTTGTGGCAAAATTCCACCATTTTCTTGGATCTAAAAGCATCAATGTTGTTAGTGATAATCTTTCTAGGACAACCAAATCTAGACAAAATATGGTTTTAAAGGAACCTGATGATTACTAAGTTTGTGGCAGTCCTAGAAGGTTTGGCTTCTATCCATTTTGTAAAGTAGTCAGTTGTAGTGAGGATCCATTTGCGTTGGGAAGAGGAGGCAGGATGGATTTCTCCAATGAAGTCTAGGCCCCACTGTTGAAAAGGAGCCTCAACAGAGATAGGATGCAAAGGTAAGGGCAGGAGTTTTCTTTTGCCTTCAAATATTTGGCACTTATGGTAGGCAATTACCATTTTATGGATGTATTGATTGAGGGTGGGACAATAGTAACCAACTCTAAGGATTTTGTTGACGGTAGTTTTCCAATAGAGGTGGCCTCCACATTCTCCTTCATGGAAGTCATGCTTCATCTTATCTGCATCATTTTTAGGAAAAAATTTAAGCAATATACCACTAGAATTTTTCCAATATAGGATTTTATCTAAAATGCAGTAATTTATAGCCTTCAACTTTAAGAATATTGCCTTGGTCTTAGACAATCCAGGAGGGACATTGAGGTTAATAAGCATATATAAAATATCAGCATACCAAGATGAATTCAGAAATGAATCTTCAATAAGTGGAGTTGCCAACTCCTCCTGTTCATCTAATGCATCAATCATGTTCATTTCTAGTGCTTGAAAGTTTGTTTCAACCATGAGTTTAGCTAACCCTTTCCCTTTGATGATTTTAGTGGGCTTGATTCCTAAATCATATTCTAATATAACAGCAATCCACTTACCTCTTTTTCCATCTGGATCTTGTGTTAAGATGTCTTTTTCCATTGAATAAGGCACATATGTAATGATGTGTAAGTGTAAAATTTAAACTCTGAAATCTTTCAATGCCTTGATCAAGGAAAAAGCTTGTTTTTCCATTATGTTGTATTTCAGAGGTGCATCTCTTAATGCCTTGCTAAAAAGTGCAATGGGTTATTCCTGTCCTTTTATGTTTTTCTGTAATAGGACATCAACAACTGTATGTTTTGATGCAAAGGAGACATGAAAAAGTCTTTGGTAAAATCAGGGCTGATTAGAACTGGTGTTTGGGTGAGTGCTCGTTTGACTAGTTCAAATGATTACTTTGCTTCTATGGTCCATTTAACTCCTATTTCTCTTTTCAGCATGTTTTTAATGTTCCTCAGGAGTTCAGCAAGATTTAGTATGAACCTTCTTAAGAAATTTATTTTTCCAATGAAAGATTGCAGTTCTTTGATATTTCTAGGATGATTGATTTGCAATATTCCTTTAATCCTTTTTGGGTCTATCTTGATCCCATCTTCAGATATGATATGGCCTAAATTTTTTCCTTCTTGGAGGCCAAACATAATTTTCTTGGGATTCAGAGACAAACCGTACTTTCTATATTTTTCAAATACTTTTCTTAAGTAAATCACAATGAAGTAACCTATTTCTTCTGAGAAAGAAATATCCATGGCTCTTTGGAAGGTGGCACCAGCATTCATTAACCCAAAAGGCATTTTAACATACATGAAAGTGCCCCAAGGATTAGTGAAATTTTTCTTGTGTTGATCATCTAGGTGTACTAGCACTTGATTGTATCCTGCAAATCCATCTAGCAAAGAAATTCTTTTAGAACCCACTACCCTTTGTAATATATGATCCATTTTAGGTGAGTAGTTGTCCTTTAAGGAGGCTTTTTTTAAGTTTCTAAAGTCTATGCATAGCCTAATTTCTCCTGTTTTCTTCCTTACTGATACAAGATTTGAAACCCATTCTGAGTATCTCAGAGGGACTATAATTCTAGGATCATATATTTTCTTGATTTCTTTCTCAACCAAGGGTAATTGCACAGGGTGTATTCTGCGTAATTTCTATTTAAAGGGCTTCTGGTTTTCTTTGAGGGGTATCTTATGCTGAATTATCTTTTTATCATAGGACTTTAAATCTTCATAACTCAAAGAAAAAACATCAAAAAATTATCTAAAAAGCTCAAGATATTTATGTTTTACATGAGCAGGCAGTGTTTTGGATAGTTTTATCATTTTTGGGTTTTGTTCACTGCTTATATTGCATTCTTCTATTTCATCTTTAGTGGGTTCCATTTTTGGCTTCTTAGCAACATCATTAAAGTCAAATAGTTCTTCTAAAGGCACCAACCCTTTTGGAAAATTATCAGTATTAGACTACAACACTTCAAAGTATTCTTTTTCTAAATTAGTGCACAACTTGATTTTATGTGTCTCTTTTTTGTCTAACAGATTTATGACAGTAGTGTCAGGAGGTTCTTCTTTGTAAGATTTTTCCTCAGTAGGGAAGTCTTCTTCATACTCTGAGTCTGAATTTGGTATTTCAAACTCATTTTTGGATTGCAGGAAATCTTCTATATGTTTGTCTCCTTCAAAAACTTGCCAATATTTTATGTTATTAGGGACTGCTGGTCTATATTTGACTTGGACTGTGTATTGTTTGCTTTGATAATGTTCTTGACATGTGCTGGTAGCAAATTCTAATCCATTGGAAAGAATGTTTTGATTTCTATGGACAAAGGTAAGTTCATATTCTGTGAATGTTTTCAAGAAGTTAATAGCATCATCTATATAAGCTTTTAATCTTGGATGCTTGGTTGTGTATTCTCCATTTATTTGCCTAATGAATAACTCTAAATCTCCATGGATAGTTATCCTCTTGGCTCCTGATTTATTCAGTAATTGTAGTCCTAAGAGGAGTGCCTCATATTCAGCTATTTTATTTGTGCATTGAAAGTTTAGCTTGTATGACTGACCTTCTGCATGATTGTTTTCTGTGTTATGTACCCATATTCCTACTCCTGAACCTATTTTGCTACAAGAACCATAAAAAATCATACTCCAAAGAGGTATAATTTTAGATTTGTCAATTTATTGATTATTATGGTCCTCATCATGTTGTTTATATTGGCTGCTACTAGTTTTTTACCATGTTCTTCTTTAGGGTCTGTACTATGTTTATCATTGTTTTGTTTATCATGATCTCCACCATGTTGATTTTCATTTTGTTTTTCATGGTCAACTCTATGTTGATAATTGGTTTGTTCCCCAAGGTTCCCATTACGTTTGTTGTGATGTTATGTGTTATCAAACTATTTTGATTGTTCCTCCTCCTTTTCCTCTTTTTCTACTATTTTTTGCTCATTTTCTATCCCCTATTCATTAATATTTTCAAAATTGTAAAGGATAAATGAATCAAGGTTTGTGTGAATAGAATAAAGAGGGGAGTTATATGGTTTTTCTTGAATCCTAACCATGTATTTCATGTGTGTTTCCCTATATAGTCTTCTTGGATGACTAAAGACAGTAATGGTAGCATAAGTCATGTCCATTTGAAGGGTACCTTGGATATTAGCACCCCATGATCTTGAAAGGAGCATGCCATATTTAGGAGGTATATCAGTGACTACAATATCCATTACTAGTCTCTTGGTTGGTATTTGTGCTAAGTTGACACATAAATCTTTGATTAGGTCTAGACATTTAACTCTTCTAGAATCAAAAGAGTATAAATATTTGTATGGTCTAGTTATCTCAAGACCTAGTCTCTCCATCACTACTTTTGACATTAGGTTGTGTGAAGCACCAGAGTCTAACATGGAATTATGCAAAATTTTATCATGGATGTTTAAACTGACATAAAGTGGAAGAACACCTCCCTCTTGAAATTTCTCTTCCACTTATGGTCCAAACAGAAGCTCAGGTTTGTCATCATTTAAATTAACAGAATCAACATTATCTCCTATGTTTAAAGCTCTCAAAAGTTGGGATTTATATACATCTTGCGTGACTAGTTCTATTAGAGGAATAAAGATCTTAATCTTGGCAATTTCACTCTCTATACTGAAAGGTGTCTGAGTTTTTGAAATGTTTAAATCGACCTTTTTAGTCACTCTTTTCTCAACAGATTCAACTTGATGGTTTTTATTATGAAAAACAGTTGAAATAGTTTTATCAGGAGCATTAGCTAAGTTTCTAGTGCTGCTTTGGTCACCACTATGTTTGGGATTAGGGTGACTGCTTTTATTTTTGTTTTTATTAGAACTTTCAACCACTATGTTAGTGTTTTCTGATGTCTTTTTAGAAATGTTTTCAGGATTATTCCTAGCCGAAATTTCAGAGGTCTTTATTTTGGGAGTGTCTTGATTTTTCTTGATTCTAAGGTCATATTGTCTGTGTACTTCCATTATAGCATTTTCAAAGCCTTTTTTGTAGTCTTCAGATTCTAGGCTCTCCTCCTCATAAGGTGTAATTATGCCACGTTCTTCCTCAGTGAGGAAAAAAGTATCCTCATTGTTTACTCCCATTAAATTTATGTGACTTTCCTTAGTTTCTTCGATCACTCTCTCATCTTCATCAACATAGTTTTCTTGGAAAGGAGGTTTGATCTGCTGATCAGGACCTCTTTGTCTAATTTGAGGCAGATTTATTCTAAAGTTTTGGTTTTGGTTCTGATTTTGATTTTTGTTTTGAGGACATGTTTAGTTTCCTCTAGGGTAAGCTTTTACGTTCATGTTTATTCTCTCCATCATTCTCTCCATTGTCCTAACTAGGCTATCAATTTTAGCATCTTATGTGGAGGGTCCAGCTTCTTCTTTGTATGTAACATTTTTTCTCTGTTCTCAATCATGCCCTTCTGGCAATCAGGTTATCTTCTACACTTATTGCTCCTCTTTGCATGTCCTCTAAGATGAGGGGATCTCTTTATCTTAATTGATAACACATGTCTGGATCAAATCCTTCAGGAAATTTCACTAGGGCTAGTCCTTGCGGGGGTTTCATGTGGGGAGGGAGTGCATTGTATGCATTATTGAATCTATTGCAGTAGTCTTAGACACTCTCTCCAACATTTATTTTAAGGTCATTGTATTTTGATAGGATTTTAAGAGGAGTTATCTTGACTTCCCATTTGTTTAAGAATAGTTCATGAAAATCAGGGAGGTCATTTATGTTGTTAGGGGTTAAGCCTTTGAACGATTTTCTTGCTTCTCCCCCTAAGCTTTGAGTAAACATTCTAAGTTTGACAATTTCATCATATATTTCTTGTCCGCAAAAGTAGTCATTCATTTTTTCCACATGTTTTTGAGCAGTAGTAGAACTACTAGCATTATATAAAGGAATTTTGGACTGATAATCCTATGGTAGAACAACTAAAGGTCAAGGAAGGACTAAGGGAGCATACCATGTTGCCATGATATGAGGTTGTGGAAACAATGAAGGGTTAACAGGTGGAGGGTTTACAAGAGGAGGTACAAGGCTAATTGGAAGAAGGTGAATAGTGGGGGATGAAGTTAGTACAACATAATTATGTTGTAAGGTGGATGGGTCTAAAACTATCTGGGTTATCCAACTCTGAGATCTAGTCCTAGACAAGATTTGTTTTAAGGGTGGGTTAGAGGGGATATTCTGCAAATATTTAAGGTTTTCAGGTAGGGAACTTGCTTTGTGGATTTGTTTTCTAACAACTGAACTCTTGGATCTAGGAGATTTCCTAAGGATACTTTTAGGATTGTCAACTATAGCAGGAGGATCTGGGTTAGGAAAGGATCTAGTATCAATTATTCTAGAAGCTAGAACTATGGACCCAACAGATTAGAAAGGCTGAGATGTAATAGTCTTAAGAAACAAACCAAACTGTGAAAGAAATACTTAATCCACAAAGTATTCTTGACTGGGTATTTTTGATGTTTTGATGATAAAACAAGTTTCCCAGTGGAGTCTATGGAAAACCAGTGGAGTCAGCAGGCCTCCTGAAAACCAGTGGAGTCACTAGGTGGAGGGATTTTACTTGTTTTATGGCTGATTTTTGTCCACCATCAGTAATCAGAAATCATTCTTGGCTAACACTTGATTCATCTAAGTTAAAAATGAGGTTTTCTGAGTTTTGAGGTTGTTTATTACTCAGTTTCCCTAGTACGGTCAACACTATGTTGGCTCCCTATGATTTGCAAGATTGGCAAGAACAGACACTACAGGGGCGACATGAGAACGACTTTTGAATCCTAGGACCTAGCCTTCCTAGACTTAGAGAGGGATATCTCTATATAAGTGTTTTAAAATGATAGATCTTTATGCTTTTTTTATGATATTAGGCTAGTTATGAAGTTCTAGGGACTTGTTTGTTTTGGTTGAATTAATTGATAGTTTGACCGATCTGTGGTGTGATTAATTGAAGGGATGTTTCAGCTGAACAGATAGACTATGAGAAAACATTGATCCATTGGGCTATGGATTCATAAAAGGATTTAATTTTTCATCAACTCTGCAAGGGTTTTCATAGGGAAAGCTAACTATATCAAGTGGATCACTTAGATTAGGTTATGATATGAAACAATAATAATTTATGACGGAAAAAAAGCTATAGTCAGTTAAGAATATTCTAGCTCTACTCAAACAAGAAAAGCCTTTTAAGGTAACTGTTTGAGGCAAACCAAAGGACAGGGCATACCACAGACTTCTTTGGCTAAAATTTAATAAGAAAACCTTTAAGACAACAATCCAGCAATCCTAAGACTACTTTCAGACAAAAGAAAACATTTAAGATAATAGTGAGAGCAACAAAAGAGCAAGATAAACCTATATTCTTGAACTGAACACTCAAAAGACCTTCAAAGCAACATTTTGAGGTAGAAAAGAGGACATGGCATACCATAGACTTCCCTGGTTTAGACTCTACTAAGTATACTTCAAAGAAAGGCCTTAAAAACAATATTTCAAGCTACACCAAAGGACATGGCTTACCATATACTTCTTTTGCTTGACTCTATTGAATCATTTCTAAGACAACAAGCTAGATGGAACTAGAGAGAAATTAAGAATTCTGCAATCAGACCTTGCAGAAGAAAACATTAAGATAAAGAATGCATACAGAAATATGGTGCCAAGACAACATATCCTACTCTAAAATTTATGTTATTTTATTAGAGAAATATGGAAAGAATGGAAAAAATAAGAAAAACAATGACAAATGAGGAAAACTGCACCATTAGCATAGCTCAAGAATCATGTGAATGTGCTTGTATTACTAATGATCAAACCAGTTACATTACTCCATGTACAATAGCTCACTGCAACTCAGAGCTTTCTCAAATCCAACCTCAGAATCCTCAACAAGCTCAACAACAGAAATCAGTCAAATAACCACCAACTAACCAATACTAAAAATGAAGCTCATATGTAGTATTTATCTACAAAATGAGGAACTAGTGCTAAGCTAGTGTTTAGATGTCATTTATTACAGAGTTAATGGGTTTTTGATCTTTGAGACCATGCAAGGCCCAAGGAAAAAATATATCAAGGTGTTTCTCTGAACTAATAACTCGTAACTTAACTTCTAAGTTAATTTCTATGAAATGTTTGACTTTAAGGCTTTTTCAATAACTTTGCAATAACTGTTGGTAGATGAAAAATATCTTTGATGGTGTGTAATAACTATTTGATATTTTATTGAAATAAAAAATGTTGTAGGTGGAAAAATATACTTTGAAGGAGTAACTGTTGTAGGTTTAGTGATTTGAATGTGTTTATGGGCTTAATCGGCCCTTTTTTTATCATTGAAACTCTGTTTAGGCTTTTAAAACTTTGATTTATCCTTTCATTGCCTATTTCACTGTCTTTTTCTTTATTCTTCCTTTATCTCTGTTTACTCTATTAATCCTTTTGATTTAAATATTTGATCTTTTGTATTAACCTTTTAATCCTTCAATTTTTGCTTTATTGGCTAAGCTTGATGATTTTTCTTTCGATCCTTTGTTGATCTTCGATTAGCCTCTTTAATCTTTATTTTCTTTATCACAGTCCTTTGATTGTCTTTCTTCTCACTGTGCTTTCTATTTGTGTATGTCTTCTATGCAAGGATGCATTCTTCGTTGATGGAGGGTTTAGAAGACACTGATGATCATGCCTCATCGGGATTTTGCTTGTTCTTTCACCTCTAGTCCCTTTAAATTAAAAAATGAACCTGGATCGTCACCCAGACATTTATTTGGACGTTTTTTAGACCACTAAAATGCATTTTATGCATTCCGCCATTAAACCTGCACACAAGACAACTAATTAGCTTTAAAACCTGCGAGGAGGGTTTTTTTCATTTTATAGGGGTTTCTCATGCTTTTTTAGGGCGAAGAATGGTGTTCTGGGCTTGGTTCCATAGGCGGAACCAACAGGAAATTTGAATGGAGGGCGGAAGTATTTAAATTTTGGCATGGAGGAAAAAAGGTTTTAAAAAACTGGAAGGTAGTAACGGTATTCGGGGTGGGCATGCAATTCCACTCAGCAACTACTGCGTGGTGGGGGAAAAATTCCCATTTCGCGCGGTTGGAGATTATTTAACACATGCACAATTATATTTGCGATACGAGCGATCAACCGTTGGATCTCGTGGGATAAGATCAACAGTGGTCGCAAGCGCTAGGAGCGGCGGGTAATTTCAAAGGGTGGAGCTTAGGGACAAGTGGAAGAGCATGAGTGGATGTGGGTTTCAGAGCAGAAAGTGGGGCCCAGGGTTTAAATAAACCAAGTGGATCTGCCCATTTATAAAGTGAAAAGGAGAGGGTTATGAATGTTTTTTTATCTCAAAGGCGGAGGGTTTTAATATTAAAGTGGGGGTTATGTGAAAATAGGAGGGGTTAGGGTCATATGGCATGTGAGGGCTAGAAATGAAAGGGGCTTGGGTTTAAAACATAAAGTCAAATTTTATATTAAAAACAAATCTCTTTAATATAAAACAAAAGGACCCAAATATGCTAACTTTTTTAGACTTAAATAAATGTAAAAAGGCATTTTTTACATTGTTTTGGTGTAAACAAGGAAAAATGATGAAGGGAGGGTTTTTATGAAGGGTTTTGAAAGGGGAAAAGGGTTTTTAGAGAGGAAAAGGAGTGAATGAGAGTGTGGGTAGGGAGGGAGAGTGAAAATGAGATAAACAAGCCCAAAATGAATTCCTTTAAGGGCAATAAGGCAGAGATGAAAAATAGTGAAATAGGTCTATTTGGGATAATGAAGGCAGTGAGATTTCTAAAGATAGCTGATAGGAAAATAATGCTCTCTTTAGCTACTTGTAGAAGATCAATAGTCACCTAGTGAACACTGTAGAATACAGGAGGATAATAAGATCCACCACATGAAAAGCACCTGATATCATCCTCAGGAAAATGGAGTTGTAGAAGCTTTTAATAAGATCCTGGAGCAGGCACTGACCAAGGTCTGTAATTCCGATCGCAACGACTAGGACATGCACATACCGTTAGTTCTTTGGGCCTATCACACCACCTGCAAGAAGTTGAGAGGGAAGACACTATTTAGGATGGTCTATGGCAAGGAGGCCATTATGCCCAGGAGTATATTGTTCCTAGCCTGCACATCGCAACCTTTATGAAAATGGCAGAGACTGATATCATAGAGGAGTACTTAGTGTAGCTTCTGGCATTGGAGGAAGATCATTTCATTGCTAATCTCCATCAGCAGGTTCAGAAGGCTCAGGATAAGGCATGGCATGATCGACATATTCGGAAAAAGACATTTGCGGAGGTTGAATTGGTCCTTCTGTATGACAGCCAGTTTGTGAAATACCTGGGAAAGTTCCGACAACATTGGCTAGGTCCCTATATGGTAAAATAAATCATTAATGGAGGATTTGTTCAGCTAGCTACCTTGCGCAATGATCTGGTACCAAGATATGTGAATGGCAACTGGCTCAAACCATATCGAATCAAATGACTACATGGCTGGAGTAGCTATATAGAGAAGAATATGCACACAAAGGAAGGCTATTGTAGAAAGGACTGTGGTACTCACATGGATTGATCGCAGGTTTGGAGGCCCATGGAGGTGCACTAGGAGCACAGGGGTGTGTTCATAGCACATAAAATGCGTTGGGAGTGTAGGGGTGCATTGGGAGCACAGGAGGTACATTGGGAGCGTAGGGGTGTGCTAAGCACATAGGAGGTGCGAAAAGTAGCCATTGGAATAGTAAAACTGGGTAAAAAGCAAAATTTACCATTGAAGGGAGCGGGCAGCTCGAATTTAATGAGGCGATTTAGAAGATTTTTTACCATTTACTTGATGGTAAGCTTCTGATAGGCCTCACCCAACTGATGGGTGACCCCCACAGCTATAAAAGTAGAGGGATATCTCAAAATAGGGTTCTGTATCTTTTGAACAGTTTGTGATTTGCGAGTTTATGCCTTGAGAAGGTCTGTGCCTATTGCGCTCTGTTAAGGTCTGGGCATCCTACACCCTCTGATAGTAGAAACCCTGAGTTAATTTTCCGCACCAAAATGATTGTAACCAATCCTGCTGAGTCCTCATATATTGTGGTCTCGACATAGCAAGAATCTAAGGAAGTACTGGAAGTCCACCCCGAAGTTGAGGAGGTTATGTCTACACCAAGTAAGAGAAAGCAGAAGGGGAAAGAAAAAGCGCAAGGGTTGGGGAAACCTGCTAAACCGACTGGGGTAAAGCCCCACACCTCTCCTCGCAATGTGAATTCCCCATGGCCAGTGCCCCAGGCACATTCACCTAACCTAGTAAATAGACCTATGTCTTCTTAAGAAGAGGCCCAGATAGCCCAACCAATCAATTGGATACCACCCTTTGTTCGGTCCCACAAGCCCTTGATATACATGACGAAGAATATCGATGGCCTGTGCACCTATCTATAGATTCCACTGACTCTGGGTGAGGTCCCCATCATTGGAGAACCCTTTGGAAAGCTCCATGAGGTCAAATTCAATGACCACAACCCGACCAATTTGGAGGCCTTCCCCGAGTTGGCACCCGAGCTATATCTCGAAAGGGTATTGGAAGACGACAGGATAAAGATAGTCCCCATTCACTGGGTGCACATATTGGTGTGTTATAGACTCCTAAACCTGCTGAGGATGCCACATTTTGGCCACTATAATATCATAGACCGACTGGTGCGCTAGCTGCTTGCCCTGGTCCATGATGGCAGCTTGTGGATCCAGGATCAAATCCCCATTGATGCTATGCTTATTCATTGATGCTGTGCTTATTCACCAGATTAATAGCCTCCCCATGGAAGGACCAGACCCTATGTTGCACGTTGGAAAACATTGTGAGCAACATATCACCGTCAAGGTGCGCGAGGATTACCATGTGGAGCAGAACACTTAGGGGTTCATGGTCAACACCATCAACGACCTTGGTACGTAGATGGGTACCTTGTTGATGGCGTGCAAGATGAAGTAAAAATGCCAGGCTTCCACAATCCCTGCATATGTAATTCTGCTGGGGGGCCGATGCGCAAAGGGGATTTGCTTCAATTGGGCCCAATTCCTGTGAAACGAATTTCTGGCAAACGTACATGAAGCCTAGGATCAGGGGCATGCATTCTGCTACTCTTGGCTGTTGCTTCTCATCATTTTGGTCACATGGGAAGCCCTAGAATATTTAGTCCTCCTTGAACTCACGCCAGATATGTGTGAGGGAGCACACTATGTGAATTTCTGGGACTCCAAGGACACGCAACGTATTGAGGAAAATCAAGTCTTTTGGGTCCTCTTTCAGAATGGACTTGCAGTAGCAATCAATTCCCGACCATGCTTGTCACCAGCTATTTATGATAAGTATAAAAGAATCACAACATTTCAAGTCACCATGCATAATGTACAAATCAGAGGCCGCAAGGATCTAGCATGGGTTTGACTCCCATACATGGTTGTTGATGAGGAGATTGACTCCCTCATCGCGCTTGGCCCCCACAATGGAAGCTTGGTTTCAAATCAAGCATGAAGGGCACCACAGGGACGAGCACTATAAAGGTCACCCCGCTCGACACCACTAAAGAGACTAGAGGATAGAGCAAGGGTACTGGGAAGGATGTGGACCCCAGATCGCAGAAGGTTTAGAAATTTATTAATAATGATAGTATTACCGGATTCTCTTGATCTAAAAAATTAATCTTATGTTAAATATAGAATCCTTCCACTTAATTATTTGCAGAAATTAAATCACCAATTTCAAAACTCATGAAGAAAATCAATCGCACATAAACACAGTTGTTTAACGGGAAAGCTTAAAGCTAAAAACCCCAACTATCATATATTATGTATTTCAATGGAATCATGTAATAATCTCATACAAAGAATAGTACATCAAGCTCTCAGTACAATCAATAATCATTACACATTGTCATGCAGAAATTTGCTTCTCTATGCACCAATTTCTTGCCTCCTAACAGACTGCCTCCACTGCGCAATCCCTACTAAAGAAGACCCCTGAATGAATTCGAATTGGCCTTGCCTTGACTGTGCAATCCTCATAGGCATCTCCAATGTGCGTTAGATGTATTGAATGCATCACTATAGTCACAACAGATAGTCCATCTCACCCTTTCACCTATCTTTCCACTGGGTCTCCACTAGAACTAGCATGCAAGTAGTTAACTGTAGTAGTTGTTCAGTTGCAAGTGAGTCTCTAGTTAAGAATTAATTAAATAATTAATTCACTAAACTCTCACTATTGTATCTTTCAGCTAGACTAGATACAACTAGCTCAACTAAGTTTAATTCACTTAACTGAGTTAAACTAAATAACAACTCCCATAACTACTCTTCCAACTTTGTCATAACTTTTCCACTTCAGTTCTAACTGAGTCCTCCATACATGAGTCACCAATAACCCTAGGAATTGTGTAATTCCTTCAGCCCACTGATTTTCCAAATCTGTTCACTGAAATAAAGTGCTCCAAGAGAATAAGTTGATATTTATTGTTGAATTATTGTTAAGGGCTAATAAAAATCGACATGCATCTATATTTAGATTGAAGATCTATAAATAGACTTCGCCCAATATTATAAAAATAGAGTTTCATCTATTTTTCACATTTGATCAATCATCTACAAATAGCATCCTGCAACTTATAGAATATGCTCACCATGTCTAAAAATAGACATACACCTAAAAATAGCCTGTAGGCTCCACTTAGTGAAGGTGCTTACTTTTCACTAAGCTCATCATATTTTTGAATCTCAATAGAAGGGTTCACAACAGGGCAAGAGTACTGAAAAGGGCGTGGAACCAACATCACAAAAGGGTTCGCAGTAGGGCAAGAACACTAGGAAGGGCGTGGAACCGGCCTCACAAAGGGATTCACAGTAGGATCCGGGCGCAAAAGGTCTAGATGTGGGAGGTGCTGACTCCTCGCAGGGTACAAAATGGACTGGTGACCCTGTTAAAGGACCAAGGAAGAAGTATCAAGCCATACAGCCAGAATGGGATGCAAGAGTCACTCTGATAGAAGATGACCTAGAGTAGATTATGGACGCAGTCACCCTTGCTGCGGAAGATAAATGGCTAGCTCTAGAAGAGCAACAAGAGGCCACGGTCACTACGCTCGAGTCTGAGCTCCAAGCTCTGCAGCTGAATACAGACACGCTAAAAACAAGTATGATTCAGGCACGGCTAGCCTTAGTGACTAGCAGCGCATTGATCATGTTGTGGTTCATGTGTTTTGGCCAGATTGGCAAGAACAAAAGACAAGACAACATCAAACCACTTTGGGATCCTAGGATCTAGCCTTCCTAGATCTAGAGAGGGATCTCTCTATAAATGCAAAGAATTATATATCTTTGAAGCTCAATTTGAGGTATTAGGCTAGGTATTAAGCACAAGGGATTTTGGTTTGTTTTTTTGGTTGTTTGTTTGGAGATAATTAACTGAGAAGGTTATGTAAAGGAAAAGGGAAATAAATAGAAGGATGTTTCAGCATGGGAAGATAGGTCAAAGAAGTGCCAATCCATTGGGCTATGGAGTCATGAAAGGAGATTACTTGCATAGCAATTGTAAAAGGGTTTTCCATAGGGCAAGTCATCTATACCATAGGATATTTTAGATAGATGGTGGGATGGGACATTAAGAGTGGGTGAAAGAAAGAGACCAAAGTGCAGCCTAAGATCAGGTAAGGACTTTGAACCTATCCTAATTTTTACATACTTCAAAGGAGACTCTCAATAAAGACACAAAGGGTAGCTTAAGATTGGGTCAGATGTCGTTTAAATCCAAGCCTGCTTTCAACATACTCTTAAGGAAGACAATCCAGTAGTCCTCATAACCACTTTCAGAAGGTAGAAAACATTTAATATTTAAACATAGAGCAAGGCTTAAGATCAGAGAAATAATTTTAACCTTCAATACAGTTGACACTAGCTCAAGGGATCTTGGAAAGGCTAACTGTTGGAAAAAGACCCTAGTGAGACAGGGATAGCTCTAATATACTAGTTTCCAAATTATTTTAGCTGAAACCCAACAAGAACATCTAAGAAACAAAATCCAAATTCATACATCAGTAAGCATGGTCAAACCAAAATCTTTGACTGGGTAAATTATGCTGAATTTGTTCTTAGATATACAATCAGCAGAAAACATCAAAGATAAGAAGAGCAGGAAGCATTAGGGTACTTTACAGTAGTATATCCTAAGCCTGGTTACTGATTCTTATCAGATAATTATGGACAGTATGATAAAACATGGAAGGAGATAGTTGCAGTAAGAAGAACATCACCAGTAATATAGACCAGGATCCTGTGGATCTTCTTGTTCAATTGATGTGAAAAAACAGTCACATACTTTGAGCTCAATGGCTCTTTACAATCCAGACTTCTCTTCCCAGCCTACTATTTTACAAACTACCTAGCTACTTCCCCCAATAACAGTTCTAACAGTCAATAAAATCCCTATCAACCAACAAGAACAACTTTTTAATATAATTTACAGGGGTTCTTATAGATGAGGAGGTGAAGTAACAAAGAAGATAGTTGGCCCAATTAAATGAATAATTTTAATGTTTCTCGGCCTCTGAGAGGCTTGATGAATAAGAGGTGACATGCTCCATACTTCATTTAATAGGCCTTTGCTTGTATTTGTACTTTGGCAGTTTCTTTTTGAACTTTGAAGGCTATGGTAGGTGGGAAATTGCTTCTGAGTTGCATATCTGCCAATAAATCTCTGATTGCCTTGACTGTGACTTGTGTTAATGAAAATAGGACTGCAGGGGCAGTATGGGCTAATGGAACGTGACCAGCCTCTATGATTTTGCGTGTAGAGGCTGCTCTGCTGATGTGTCCTTTGTGTTTTTCACTGATCTGACTTTGATTAATGTTCACTGTGTTTTTATTGTTTTGCAGGTGCACAGAGTTTCGAACAGGTGGAGGGATTGTTTTAATGAAAGCTCCCTTGGATCCCATTGTGTATTGAAGACTTGGAACAGTCATTCCTTGCCTTCGCGCTATTTTTAAATAGTGGGAAAAACACTGTATAATCCTGCAAAAACGAGCAAAAATTAAGAAAATCTGTTTAAAATGGGCTCAGAACTGTTTTGGGAGGTTGGGGGGTGAAGTTAAAATGGGACCGTCGATTTAGATTTATCAACATAGATCTATGGCTAAGATCTGTCCATGAGGTTCTTGGGGAGAATGGGCGAATGGTGGAGGGGATTAAATCAGGGTTGTCGGATTAAAATATTCAACGGTGGGGATCGCTTGAAAGATTTATTCGAGAGACGGGTGGAAAACAAATAGAAGGGGTTGAGATTAGATCTGGACCGTCAGATCAAACCAATCGATGACCATGATTAACCTTGAAAACACAATGCCAAAGGTGGTAAGCAGAAAATCAGAGTGGTTTTCGCGTGGGTTCTGGAGCGGTAAATGGTTTTTGGAAAAAAAACGCGATACGTTACGCTGCTTGATGCGTGTCCTTTAGAAAACCGCCAGTTTCGGACTTTTTTTGGATGCTAACCCTTGGGCGGAAAAATTTTGTGAAATGCGTTTTCAGCTGTCGGATGGAGGCGGGAAGATCTGACTGTGCGGAAAGAATGGAGATGTGGAAAGATGCATGGGTGGAGGTGAAATCATCAGGATTAATGTGGACTGTAAGATTATGCAAGATGGATGGTTGTGATTTGCTGTCGGGGTGGAGGAATATTAGATCATCAGGTTTCATCATAGCCGTAGGATCTATACAATGGACGGTCACAATCTAAAAATGTAGTGGTAGTGTTTCAGCAAATGAAGTGAGGGGCATGTAATGGAAGGGCACCCAAGGACCGTTGATCTGTGTAGATCAACGGTTCTCATCAATTCTAACCAAAACATTGGGGGATGATGAAAAAAAAGGAAAAAAGGGTTTCGATGTGGTTTAATTAGCCTTTGAGAACTTGATCACAGCGTTTAGGCCTCATGGGAGGGGGGGCTAACAGGAATAAGCCCTTGGGGGTTTAAAACTTAATGGAGCGGAAAAAAATGTTTTCTTGTGTTTTAAAGGGATTTTTTGGGGTTTTAGCACTCAGTTGCAGGCTAGAGGTTATATGAGGAATAGGGCTGAGCCACCTAAGCCCTCAGGGGCTTAAGCCTGCCATAGAGTAAAAAAGGAGTTTTTAGGCCAAAAATAGTGCTTTTTAAGGCCAAATGGTGGGTTTCGATAGAGGAAAGAGGGGGTTTTTAAACCAGATAAAGGGAGATATAAGGTTTAAAAGGGGATTTAGGAAGGTTTAGAGGTTAAATGAGGGTGTTTTGAGGGGTTTCATGAAGTAAATAAAGATGAGAAATGGGGGATTTTGTAGGGATGAAATGGAGGAAATGGGGGGATTTTTAAAGCAGTTTCTTCATAGCAGAACAACAGGTTTTCAATAGAAACAATAGTGAATATTTCTTCAGGGAATAGAAGACACATAGAGGCTTCAAGAATGAAATATTTACAAAGGAAATGTCTCTCTTGAAGGCTTAAAAACATTTTTAGCCACCTGTTTGCTATGCCAAAAATTTATAGGTGGCTAATAGATCATTACAGCAAAAATCCGCCTCTGTCCTCTACCAGGCGCAACTCTCATGATGAGTCCACCTGACTTAGGAGTGCAAGTCCAGGCCTATGCAAAGGTATAACTAGATCTAGCCAGGCTGACTCATGAATCATTGTAGGTCCTCCACGCCTCCCTGTTCCAAGAGATTCAACACAGAGACCATCGCGTGCACCAGCATCTCAGTACAACTGAGCAGGAAATTGAGGAGAAAACTGCTGAGGTGTCCCAGGAGCAGGCTACATGTACCCTCGCCACTGCACAATAGAAATAATTGGAAAAACTCATCAGTCAGCTCTGCACAGATGTTACTGAAGATATCCCAGCTTCGGCCACCCCCCAGGCCAAGATTGAGGGGTTTGTTGCAGCTTTAAAGGCTTTGAGGATAGAGATCCAGGCGGTTAGAATAGACACGGAATAGCAGATTGTGGCCTTGCAGTCCAAGTTGCAACCAGAAGTGCCACCGGATGTAAGAGCCCAGCAAGCTATGCTAGTTACAGAGGCCACCAATGCCATTACAAGACAAATCGCTCAGGGTGTAGAACTGTTGGAAATAACTATGAAGCTATGGACTAAGGTGTAACGTGACCCTATCCTGCATGAACTCAACCAAGCACTATGCCAGAAATAAGAAGAGTTTGACCAAATGGAGGCTACATTGACCACTTTGGTCCCCATTCAGCGATTGGCCCAACTGCACACTAGACATGCGATCCTTGACGACATGGAAGCTCTTCGGTAGTGAAAGAAGACATTGAGTGATCACCTCAAGCCATGGGCCGATGAGGCCCTCAAGCTATCTCAGGATGTCAAAATTGCAATTAAGAAACTGAACCAGATATTGGAGCTACAAAAGGCCCAACTTCACAGAGGTTGGTGGAGATAGCCCATAATGTTGCTACGCAGAGTGAAGGAGTGATGCCCCTACTGGTGGATGTAATCAAGCAACTGCAGGTGAAGATGGAGAACCCACGGCCGTAGTGACTCGGGACGAGTCACAAGATTGTGTTGAGGGCCTGTTCGAACGGGGCTCCCTAAGCTTCCAATTTTTTATATTTTTGCATTAATTAGTCTAACGCAAGGGTTTTGGGGTGGGTCAAAGGGTAGACCTAGAGTTCGCAAACCACGATTTGCAGACCACAAGATAGCGTAGGCTATATTAATATAAATGGATGAATAGTTTGAGTCTAGAGGTAGGCATGAATTAAGACTGATGCTACGTGCGAACTGTTAGATCTATTTTTGGTTTTTTTGGGTAAGGAATCCTGCTAGTTGTGTGCACAGAGATCCGCAGTCCTGCTATGTGTGGACCCCGCTAGGCTATGTGCACGGGCTGGTTTTGGTTGTAAGTGGATCTGAATTTTAATGAATGCGGAGTATTGCTAAAGTATCCGTGTTATCTGGATCACTGATGTTTACTGCTGAAGCATATCTGTGATGGTTATTTAGCTGCAAATATATCTATGTTTCTGCATAAGTGTATATGTACTTTCTTTGAAATGGTATCTGTTTAAGCTGCGAATGCTTCTGTGCTATTTATTTATGCTGCGAATATATCTATAGTTGCGTTTATGATATTATGTGATGGTAATTGCTCATACGCACGTGGATGAAAAGGTGTTGATTAGATATTTGAATGGTAATAGATATGTTATGGTTAACAACTGATTATACTGATAAAGACTTGTGAATAGACCTAAACTGTGCAAATACGGTAAGTCATGAACACAGATTTGCCTCGCCTTACCTACTCTCTCTTAGGGTGCGGAAACTTGGTTCCAACACCCTCCCATAATGCTTCGGGTGAGAATTTGGCTTGCACATGTAGGTCATTACTGAAAGGGCCAGTATTATAGGGGTTTCTTGGCAAACCTTAACCCCTAAACCTGGGTTAGGACCCCTCAAGCCAACAACATCAGATAAGAATCCATAATATGAAAGACAAAAGCTTATACAGATACATATACGGGAAAGTAAGAAACAATATTTATTAATGGATAGAAGGGGAGGTTACAACCATTGATTGATTTGATGTCACCAACTCCAGCATAATCCCAGCCTCATCGCAATGAACATCTCTTTGGTAGCATATCACTCAAATCAAAGCCTCAATTGAGATTCCAACAACATTTCTCTACCAAATTTATTCCTTTTCAAGCACTAGGATCTGTGCTCAATTTATAGATGATCTGAAGGTAGTTTCATAATCAACGAATTTCTAATAATAGGCAATACATGTTTCCCAGCTCAGAGGTTTTGAATGGACACATGGATTCGAAGTTTGACACATATGCACTCTTGTAGTAGGCACTAGCCATGTGGAGATTCCGGAACAATGAGAATTTCTCTCCCAATTGGCCAACACACCCTTGAGTGTCGGGAAGTGCTTTGTAGAACACCCTTGAATGAAGGTAGCTACATATGAAAAGTAGTTAGTCCCCTGAAATACTGCGTTGGTGAGCTCATAGGTGATATAACATGTACTTCAAATCTTGGAAACCTTGCAATGGAGGTCATGGATGATTTGTTATTGTTATTTGTCATAGGGCATGTAGCAACTGAAATGATAGGGGATGATAGACCCTATTCATTGGTTCTGGGGATGACGTCCAGTTTAACCTGGTCATTGGGAATGGTGCAAAAATTGACCTATAAGATATTGCCCCCGAAAGCATGAAGTTCAAATAATAATAACAATATTTTTTGAATGAGATGATTTGCACTATGATGGGTTGGAGATGAAGCGGAGTGGAAACCTGCATCAATATTATAATACATTACATCATGATAGATCCTCTCGATCATGAATTTCTCAGGGAAGGAATTCCCATGCTCAACACATAAATTATCTAATAACATGTACATAGTGCATAAAGTCATTTATATTGGAATGTTTCCCAATATAGACATGCCTACAAATATAGGCCCATGTTCGGATGACAATCTATATGTAAGGTCACCATACAAATGATGTGTACAACAATCCTGAGATCGCAGGCTGGATTGCTGAACCTAGATCCGGGGTCTTCTTATCTCCTTCACTCGATCGTTTGAGTACAATTCTAGCCATGCGAATATATGATTTGTAGTCAAACATGGTAAGAAATCATTTGATTACCAGCCAATGATATGAGTTGTTAACAAACACAAGAGAACCACCATTGATTTCAATGGCCCTCAAGGCACTGCAGTAAATTTCGTAAGCCATGAATAGATGATTTGGTGTCGAACGCCAAACAAAATATTTTGGTCAAAAGTCTGGAAGTGAAGATCTTGTCGATGCTGTAACAAGTTTCATGTTACCAGAGGATGATGTTTCTAAGTAAACTTCCTGGATGATGATTTGACGTCGACAGGAAGCCAATTTATTGCGAAACATGAGCTACTGATTTTGAACAAAATATGACTTGATATAGCAATTTTCAGGGATGATTTTCATGAGAATGAGGGTTTATGAGTATTGAAGAAGGATGACTATTCACTGTGTTACACCATTTTTTGGTCATCTAACCTATTATTATTATATGGACCCAAGTACACCATGTAAGACCAATTTTACCCTAAGTAAAATTGCATTCAATATGAAAAATAATTTAGCAAACCACCTTTATTAAGTTGTTCATGGTCTAAATAGGAAACCCCATGAGGAAATATTAAATAAATCTACATTTTTTTTTATTTTCCTCAAGGAATAGTTAGTTAAACAACATTTTAATTAATATTCCTGGTTATATTTAACCCAAAACAGGGAAATCAACTAGATAAATCATTATTTATCTTATTATTTCCTAAGAATAATTATTTAAACCTTATTTAAATAATATTCTTTGTTGAATATGACTAAATCACCCTTAAATAATTAAATAAATCATTATTTATTTAATTATTACTCAACCACATCCTTAAAATGATAAATAAATCATTTATTTATTTATTATTTACAAATAAAGGGATTTGACCCAAGTCAAATTCCTTTTCCCTCCAACAAATATAATAAAATATTCCATAAAGGTTGGATCTTGATTTGGTTAATAATATTTTAACTATGCACCAATATCTAGACTAACTCAATATTTTGTTATAAATAGAAGGGTTTTTCCATTCATTTACCACCTTTTTTTGCATAAATATCACTATGGATCTATACTTTTGGTCTGACTATTGATCCACCATCATAGTCATATTTTACTACCATTTTTATCTGGGTTTTCTACACCATCAAGAGAGAGGAATTTTAGATCTGAAGTGCTGAGGACTTACAAGAACCCATCCCATTGAGGAGAACTGGGAACACCCTCCTGTGTTTTCCTCCCAGGTGCCATTAATACAAAATTCATTCAGCATATTCTTGTCTTGTCTATTGGATGCATGGAGTAAATCTTGTTTTTTCGACTGCTTAATGTCTTCTAATGCATAGATCTAGATTTTTGTAGCATTCATCTTGATCACCTAACTGCAGATCTGATGATATTGGCAGCCATATTTGTTGTTAGGGCTGTTTTTTATGCACAGCTAAAGTGGTATTTTTTCGTACGCTTGGAATTAAGATTCATACTAACAACTGGCGACTCCACACAGGTTTATGATTACGACCGATGTCGTTTTTCTGATCCTTGCATATCCAGTTGCTTCAAACTCTAGGATTTATCTTTAGCCCCTTGTTTTTTCTTTTCTTGATGTTTTTTTAACCTAAAAAAACCCTAAAACGATAAAAATTCTAACTTTCGTGTGTTTTTGGACCGATTGCGCAGGTGACAGACATTAGCTGCAGCTGAGACGACAATTTTTTTTCTGAAATCTTCCGCCGAGAGTACTGGAGGTGCAGGTCGCACTTTTTGGCCCAACAACTATGACCTGGAGCTTCAAGACGTAGGAATCAGCCCAAAAACTGCTACCTCTGCTAAAAACAAGTCTGAAAATGCGACCTAAACTTTTTGTAGGGATTTTTCTAAAAGTTTTCTGGGTTTGTCTGAGCCTCTGCTCAGGGTTTTCCAACCTCTGTCTCCACCCGTTTTGGACCTGTACTTCTTTTTTTTTACTCAAATAAGTGGGAACCTATCCCCCTAGAGCTTCAGTACCCTCCACGTTTTGTGGAAGAGTTTTTTTTGTTGCAGGTTGTTTGAAATTTCAGAGTCTTCAGCCTTTTTTCAGATCTGATACCTCACCTTCAGATCCGCTTCAGATCGGCTTGTTACCCATCCAAATCACCTCATTTATCTTTGTTTGGGTTTTCCTCTAGGGTTCACTCCATTTCCCTCCAGGAGATAGCCTTTCGCCACCACTTTCCACAACAATTTTCCTTTGATTTGTTGCTATTTTCAGCACCACTTTCTAGTATATTTTGTCCTTTAGATCCCTGTCCCTCCTGACCTTAGATATATTGGCTATTTTAGTGTGTTTTGATTATTTTTTTACTCACCTATAGACTAGTTGTTGAGAGAACCGCCTCCTTGGGTTTATATTATTGCATTATTAGTCATTTATTTTCTTTTTTTGCAGGCTTATATACTATCATTTGCAGGTTTATTTACAACTATACATCACACTTTTTATTTTTCTCTACAAATGTCTGGGTTTAAAAATTAAAATTTACACACTTCACACACACAACCTAAGTGAAAAAGGGCTTGGTTAACACCGCCAATCATCTGTGACCTGCCTATTCGATCATGTCTAGGAATGGTGGAGAAGAAAGACCCTATGTCAATCCCCTACCTTCGAAGACCATGCCTACATGGGCTGGTTCCTTAGATCTCTCTTGCCTCCTATCAGGAAAGATATCGCATCACATTTTCCTCAAACCAAAGAAGCCTCTCTCCAAATGGCACTAAAATATGACCTAATCTATGCTCAGTCGGGTTATGTTTATACTGTTCTACTGGATCTTCCTAGGCCCGATGGTGCCAACACACCGAGGGCACCTCATGCCGTCGACGGTATCGTTGGAGCTCTCTCTAATCCATAAGCTCAACTTCCCATGGGATATGGTTTTCCTGGGGGGGGAAGCACCTCCTGCACTTTTCCCCCTCCTGGTAGCACGTATCCAGGATATGACATGCCTCCTCTTTTTTCCCACCCTCCTATTTACCACACTATTACCCAACCTCCCTATTATCCGTATCCATAGCCTGGTGCTCCAGGTCCTCCAGCATTAGCACCTCCACCTCCCTTGCCTTCTCAACCCCCGCAACAATAGCCACCACCCCATCAGGGGCAGGTGTATGCATAGCAGGGCGTGACTAATCTTCCTCCCTCCAAAGAGACGAGGAAAGGCACTCAAAATCAATCTGCTCCTGGTAATCTTAACATTAGGGGAATTTTGAGGTCTAAAATGGGACTCCTAAGAAAAATGTACAACAAAAATAAACTTTATAAGAACCAATAGGATTCAAGATGATTATGTCAACCATGGGGGATGATTCACCATTTTTTAAGTACAAAGGTACAAATATTATAAAATAATAAAATAATAAAACTACTTTTTCAACTCGTATTTTCAACTTATCTCCCAAATTTTTTACTCAAATTTCGATTGGGAGTACTTGTTGGATGCAAAATTTAATTCCTCATCCAAGGAGTACCCATGTTGCATACTTTCAATGGAACCTACTACACAAAAAATGAGAAATACATAAAAAGCGTGATTACAATCACATTTTTTATGTATTTCTCATTTTTTGTGTAGCATAACCCACCAAAAGTATGCAACATGTGTACTCCTTGGATGAGGAATTAAATTTTACATCTAACTAGTACTCCTGCTCGAAATTTGAGTAAAAACTTTGGGAGATAAGTTGAAAATATGAGTTGAAAAAGTAGTTTTTTCTTTTTTCCCTCTAAAATTTGATGATGTAATCAAATCTTATTTTATTATTTCCACTATTATTTTATAATTTCCTTAGGAGGCCCATTTTAGACCTCAAAATTCCCCTATTGACCTAATCCTCAAAATAATGCACCTAACATTGCTAACCAACAACAGAGCACTCATCCCAAGTAGGACATGCTTGTTCCCATGAACCAGCCTTGTTCTTGTTGTAGTGTTTATGGTCATTACATGCACGATTGTCCTCTTTTACAAAAAAATAAGTAGATGTGGGAGTCTTAAGCAACGTTTCAAGGACAACAAGCCTCCTCTCCCATCCCTCCCATTGTTGCACCTAGTCAACCGACTGTGCTTACTAACCCTTTCCCTGAGCAAGGATTTGTGGATACCCAACCACTTGAAGGATAGGTGGCCACTCAACCTCTTCCATCTGGTACCTCTGATTACTAGATTCTCATGATGAAATTTGCTCAACCTCTAACCATAGACATCAATCTTTAGACTCGGTTCTGTCAGTACAACAATCCTCCCGCTACGTCTGTCCCTGAGCCACCTCCTGTTGGAGTCCCGTAATTTGGTAGATTGGTAAACGAAATGGAAGGGTAACTATTGGGTATGTGTTTTATGCGCAATCGAGGGGTCATGGGGGGGCGGTAGCACCTCGGCAAAAAAATTTTGGTCTTTAATTTCTGGTGGGCGGTTTGTGCCCATGGTTTTGTGCATGGTTTTGCACATGGTTTTGGGGTACGATGGTTTTCGGCCCGTAGCATTTTTTTCTAGATCCGGTCAAGGGAGCTACAGTTATATTCTAATCTAGGCTTAATGGATTATGGTTTATGTATGGTTAGGCATATATGTGTGTGTGTGTGTGTGTGTGTGTGTGTGTGTTGTAACACTAAAAGGAATATAATGAAAAATCAAGCTAGTCATCCCGGTTTGGGATCTAGGGGAAAATCTTTGTGTTTATCTGTTTTATGTTTTATGCTCTTGCTATTGTTTACTTTCTATTATAATATTCATGTGTAGATAATTTCTATTCAGGGTTAAAACCTACAGTAACATCAAGCCAATATTTGGAGTCATAGGACCTAACCTTCCTGGACTTAGAGAGGGCTCTCTCTATTATGCGAAGGATGTGAACTTGTTCACTTTCTATGTTTGATTTTAGGCTATTTGTTAAGTATATTTTGGTTTGTTTTGGTTTTTAGGTAAAACTGATCAAGTAAGACAAATGGAAAGGGAGTTCATTGAATCAACAGGGCTATGGGGTCAAATAAAGTCAAAGATGTCTAAATGATGGACAAGGTGTACTGCAGGGCCGATTTAGCAAGGTCAATGGATCCTTTGGGTGAGTTATGAGGTGAATTAACATTAAGTTTGTGAAAAACAAAGAATTATTAAACATATATAGTTTGAAAGAAAATACTCATGAGGTAGGGCAAACCATTAATCTCTATGAACAATACTCAAACTAATAAACATGAAAGATAAACATTCAGGTGAGACATATAAGCATAAGAACTCCTAACTTTAGAAATTCACCTTCAGTTGTTGGGAAAAAATATAAGATAAAAAAATAACTTAATATATGAAGACGGAACTCCTAAACAACATATGTCAAACTATCGGGAACTTTGAAACAAGTTGGTAAGCATGGACAAAGGGCAAGATCGAATGAGACCTCTTGGACTTAACCTAAGCGATTAGTATTTCATAGAAAGGTTTCAGAAATAGATTTTTGAGAACTTAAAATAAGCATGACATACTTTGAATCAGATTTTATAGCTAGCATACTGACCATTAATGAAACAAATGAAAATTTCTTGTTGGACCTAAGGAGCAGTTAAGAATTCCTTATAATGACCAAGAAGAGGAAAACATCAAAGCTGTAATAAACAAAAGGTTTGAGGTGCTTCCATGAGAATATCACAACCTATAATTTTATGATCTAAAAAAAATTAGAAGTATGAAACATTAATGAAGAAAAGAATACATAAACAAATCAGGGAATCCTGCACACAATGCTCCTCCACCATCAAGCCAAGCAAGACATTCATCCACTTCATAAAACAAATATTTTCTCCAGGCTCATAAAACTATGTATTGCTCTTAACATGTCAAGTTCTCCCATTTTTTACAATTAATCCTTATGGTTTATATAATCCAAGAGGAGAAAAAGCTCAATAGAGCAGCTAGAAGGCCATTGGCCAAATCAAAATATCTAAAACTGCCCTTGAGGCCTTACAAGGTCCAAGGCACAAAATATCCTTTTTGGACCAAAATAGAAAAAATATTAACTTTTAGGCTCTGAAATACATGATAGAACTTTCCTAACACACATTTTCTTTGTCCTCACATAAGAATGCAGAAAACTGTTTCTTTTTTAGCAGAATTTCTAGGCGCGCAACACCAAAATAGGCCTTTTTGCAGCAAGGTTTTGGAGGCCTTCTCGATGTCGAAAAAGGCTCTGTGATGGCCCGTTGGAAATATATGGATGTCTAGTTTCCAAATATGCTTGATTATTTTCAATATGATATCTAGAAGATGCTAATAAAGTGGAAAAGGTGCAAAAACCTAGGGGCGCAACACCTGCTCAAAAAACAGTGGCAGAAAGTTGAAAAATGGTTGTTTTTGGACCTTTTGAGGGACCAAAACAACTCCAAATGAGCTGAAAATTGATGAGCACACTCCCCTAGTGCCAAGGAATCAGAAAACGTAAAATTTTCTTGCTAAAAATTCTCTAAGAAAAAGTGCAGCATCCGGGGTGCTGCGATCCTAGGCTCAAAAATTCACAAAAAACCAAAAGTGTCCAATTTTGCTCAAAATTGGAGAGTCAATACCTCCAGGCTCCCTAGAGACCTGTAATGAAGCTTGAGCCAAGATTCCAAGTCTAGCTTGGTATTTTTCATCTTTTAGCGCCGGGCACCTCCTTTGGGTAGCGTTGAGCCTTTTTCTAGCAAACTCATTTAACTTTTTGTAATGCTGAGTCATCTTCCTTTGTAAGCCAAAATCCTTGTTTGATTTCTCCAATTTGGCCTCTAAATGCAGGTTTGACCTTTCTAGCCATGATTCTTTTTCATGTTCAATTTCCAAGGCTAGGAGCTCAGTGAGAGGGAATTGTTGTACTGAGGCTAATTCTTCCTCTCTCTATTTTTCCAATGCTCTCATAAGACCCATAGTCTTAGGCCTCTTCCTAGCTGGCCCTTCTTCTTCACCAGCTTCTTCATAGTCGCCCATGTACTCTTCTAGCTTCACTTGTGATTTCTGAGCCTCTCTTTTGTACTTGAGTGGCTGAGCTTCATAAATGGCAAGTTGGCCACTCATTTGCGCATTTTGTATTTGTAGGAAATGAATGATATGTTTTGATCTTTCCAAATCAGTCACCAAATCTCTAACTTGTGCATCCCGGTCTTGTAAGAGGGAATTAAGAATCCTTGTTTCATTGTCCTCATCACTGTCAATGTGGATGAGTTCAAATTCCCTCTCTTTTTCATCGTTGCTTTCTTGTTCTTCTATTGCCTTCTTGCCTTTGTCCTTCATGGGCTTCTTACACTTGTCTTTCTTTGGCAGTTTACCTCTGCTTCTCAATGCCCTAGTGACATAGCTTTTCACTACTTGAGTGACTTTACCTCTCACTGTTTTGGTGATTTTATATTTTACTTGTTTTGAGGTGGAGCGCATGGCCCCTTGCCTTTGGGAGGCAGCAAACACATGTCTCCTACCTTTCTGATAAGGAGTGATGAGGAGTGTTACAAACTGGGCTTGTTTAATCTAGTCACTTATAGCCCTCAGACTGTCCTTTTCTTCAATAATGTTTTCTGTGTGTATTCCTTTGTCACTTTGCTGTGGGAAATCCTCTTGATTATCAATTTATCAATTTCAACATTGGTAATGATCTTACCACTAGGAGGATCTTTAAAAAGGTCATGCTCTGTTTCCATGTGGTGGGAGGTGCCCAAGTCTGATACTCTTTCATCTTCATGACTATCCATGTCTTTACCCCTTTTTGTATTGTCTTGACTATTCTCATTATTAGGACTTTTTCCATCATTTCCTTGTGCATTTAAGACCACTCTGAAAACTGTCTCTGGACTATCCTCATCAGTTTCCTCTTTGCTGTGACTGTCTTCCTCTTTCTTTTTGTCTTTATCTGTGCTGCTATTTCTGCTATTTTTTCCTTGGCTGTCAGTGTCTTTGCTTTTTTTACTGTGCTGCCCTTTTCTATCTTCATTTTATTCGCTAGTTTTGTCATCTTCCCCTTGGCTATCTTTAGTTTCTCCATCACTGTTTGTAACATGATCAACACTATTCTCCTTAAGGCCTTCATCATCTTTTCCCCTGCTGTTTGTATCATCTTCCTCACTCTCATATTTCTCACATTTTTCCTCACTTTGATTATCTTCTTCCTTATCAGTGTTTTTAGAGTTGCTGCTATTTTGACTTCCCTCCTCTTGAATACTTTCATCTTCTTCATTTTTTTCTTTATCTTCATTAATTTCCTCTTTATCTTTATATTGTCCCTTATTTTCATCAGTTTCCTTTTCACTATCTTCATCATTTTCAACAGTGATTACTTCAGGATTAGAATTACTTTCTTTAAGGTCACTAATTCTTTCTTTAGGATCACTTCTGTTCAGAGAAGGTGTTTGAAGAATGCTTTTTTCGGAGAGTGATTCATGGGAGGAAAGTGAAACATAGTGAGTGGAGGGCGATGAAGGAGTATGAGGGAGATTTTGAGAAGAGGATGGCACATTTTGCAATGGGATGGAGGATGAAGAGGTAAAGTCATCATGGGTGATAAAGGCTTCCAAAGGAATGCCTTATTTCTCCAGTTGGTGAGTTATAATGATTTTGACAAGAGAGTGATGGAATAGGCTTGCCATCTACTCAGCTGGAGGCTTCTTTTTCATGATGGTGGATATTTTCTCAATGCTTTTGCATAGTAAATAAGGAAAATTCAGCAGCTTTTTAGTAGATTTAGGACCTCTAAACAAGCCTAGATGCTTAACAGAGAATAGGTTACACTTCTATTTAAATTTTTTCCTCAAACTATTTTAGACACAATCTTAGCCTTAATTGGCGCTTTCATAGCTCAAAAACCTGATGAGGAGATGTAAAATAATGGAAAATACCTCTTGAAACACCTTTTCATGGTAAGAAACAACTTCTGGGTGAAAAAGGGGAAATTATGGCTTTTTTGTGAATTCTTGGGCGGTGCTGCACTTTTCCTTTAGGCATGCAGCATCTGCCCGGGTGGCCTCTTCATGCTGCATGTGCAATGGGCACTGTGGTGGGCGCGCAGCACCCTCGGCCCGAGTGGAATTTGCACCTGGAGTATGCAAAAACTATATCGTTGGGCACACAACACCCTCGGCCCAGGTGGCCTCTGCATGCAAGGTTATGCGAAAGGAGTAGTGTTGGGCGTGCAACACCGTCAGCCCCGTGCGGCCCCTGCACGAGGAGATGGGTGGTGGCCTGGGCGTTGTCGGGTAGTGGTTACCAAAATGCGCAGCACTGATGTACACGAGTGAAGCATCCAGTGCAAAAATGCACTGAGCATGTTTATAGGCATGCAGCGCCAATCTATAGGCACGCAACGTCTCTGGTTTTCTACCCGAGAAGGTTCTTCAAAAAATCAAAAGCCCTCCTCCTTTTTGATAAAGATGAAATGAACAGAAAAAGGTCATTGGGGGTACTTATATCCCTGTTTTTGAAATAATTTTAAACAAAACCCACCTTTGTAAAGTTCTAACTCCACTTTTCCATCATTTTCCTTTGACTGTCTTTTCAGTGAAAAAAACATTTTTGGAGCCAGTCTTCTTTTTGTTTCTTAAACCCCTGATTTATGGTCTGAGCCTTTAATTGATTTGTGCTGGCATTTTTTTGTCTTTGCAAGGCAAATTTTAAAGCTGCTGTGCCTCCATACTCCTTGAAACAAGGCTGTGACTATCCTTTGTGTGACAGTTTAACCAATCAAACCTTGATGGTTACTCCTTTAATGCAAAAGGCACCTAGAGCCTTAAAACATCAAATTCCTTCAACTTTTGAACTTCACACTACTACATTTGGCGGAAATTCCGACACTTTTTTCCGACGCTTTTGACCAAATGTCGGAAATTTTCCCAAATTTTTTCCATCCCGCCCGAAACCGTCGCTATACCGACGTCTATAGAAAAGTGTCACAATATCGACACTTAAAAAAGTGTCGCAATTGCGACATTTAGAGGAAGACGTCGCAATTGTGACACCATGGCCCAAAGCGTTGCTATTGAGACGACTCTAAACGTCGCAACTACGACACAATGTCTAGGTGTCGCCATTTCGACGTTTGGAGGCACCCGTCGTAATAGCGATGCCTTTTCCGCCGTCGGTATAGCGACAGTGATTTTCGCGCTACATAAAAATACCAAACTTATATGCGCGCTACATAAAAATTCGAAACTTATATGCGCGCTAGATAAAAATGATTTTATTGTTTCGTATTTGTCACAATAGCTACATTAACGTTTGATATCACGCACGCATTCGCCCTCTGCTCTTGCAGAACAACATTTGCCCTCAGCATTCGCGCTCAGCTCTTGTAGAACAGCATTTGCCCTCAGCATTCGCCCTCAGTGTTCGCCCTCAGCTCTTACAGAACAACATTCACCCTCAGCTCTTGCAGAAAAACATTCGCCCTCAGCTCTTGCAAAATGGTAAGTTCTTACTGCAGGCCCTTCCTCCTATAGTAGGGTTGACTCTATTTGGGTTTTTTTGGTCAATTCCATTGGATTGTGTTAGGCTGTATGATTCTCTCTAGATGTCAAGAATCAAGATTCAATACCCTCTATTATCTTCATCACCCAATACAATATTTAAATTTTTCCCAAAGAAACGCTTATTAATTTGGCAGCCATTATTTCTCCCTGCTTTAAAAACCCTACATTTAAATGAAAAAAAGCATTGCATTTCAACTAAAAAAATCTATTAGTGTTCAAATGTACATGTGTGCTACATTAACGTCTGATATCACGCGCGCATTCGCCCTCTGCTCTTGCGTAATAGAATTCTCCCTCGCATTCGCCCTCAAATCTCTAAGGATCATTCGCCTTCGCATTCGAGCAAGAATTCGCCCTGCATTCGCCCTCAGCTCTTGCAGAACAACATTCGCCCTCAGCTCTTGCAAAATGGTAAGTTCTTACTGAAAGCCCTTCCTCCTATAGTAGGGTTGACTCTATTTGGGTTTTTTTGGTCAATTCCATTGGATTGTGTTAGGCTGTAGGGTTCTCTCTAGATGTCAAGAATCAAGATTAAATACCCTCTATTATCTTCATCACCCAATACAAGATTTAAATTTTTCCCAAAGAAACGCTTATTAATTTGGCAACCATTATTTCTCCCTGCTTTAAAAACCCTACATTTAAATGAAAACAAACATTGCATTTCAACTACAAAAATCTATTAGTGTTCAAATGTACATGTGTGCATCACTTGTGTAGGGTATTCCTTTTCCACTTTCACATTATCCAAGAATGTGTGCAGTATAGTTCATATTTTTTGTGATTTAGATTATCTTGAAAAAGGAAAGGTAAATTATTTCCCATGGAAAAAGAAGGTTTTCCCTTTTTATGGGTTGTTTGGACTTACGTGGAAAAATTTATGGTATGCCTTTCATATTATGTAGTTTAAATTTGAATTAACAGATTATTCTACATGAAAATATAATTACCTATGGGATGTCCTTCATCACTAATTAAAATTATAGGGTTTCAATTTCCTAGACTCTAACTCATTGATGCTAAATTCTAGGTTCCCATTGGTGGATCACTCTTCCATTGATTTCCTTTCCCTCTGGATATTGTCATACTTTAAAAGTCATCAATGATACATATATTATTTCAGGTATCCCAAAAGGCTTTATAGTAGAACATATTGTGAAGTTTTTTTGACACTTGAGGATTCTTTTTAGAACTGCAACGTGGTCTATGCTATCGAGTAATATATCAAGCAACTTGTACTTAATAACCACACTATGAGGTAGGTTCAACCAGTTTGAACTTGTTGGGACATAGCATATGAAGTTGTGTGATGAGTCCATATCACAGGTCTATTATGGTGAAAAAAGTGAAGACATGTAATGATAGTTATTATGTTAACATTACTAGAAACATTTCGAAATTATCCATGCTATCAAGATGTCAAAATTCCAGGCATTAGGTGTCAATACTCGTAGCTAATAGATAATAATAATAATATAAAAAAATCACAACTTTATTCTTGAAATATGATTGTTACACATTGGTAACCTAGTTCATGAGTTACTATCACCCAAAAATTGCAAAACAAACTTAAAATATAAATTAAACCAACATGAGAATCCAACTAAGGGTTTCTCGACAAAATCATGCCATAACCTGGCATTTTGAAACCCAAATTTGAATCCATCATAAGTAATACAATGCAAACTCGGATGGATTTTCAATGCATGTTTGCATGCTACACTTATTCTCTGTCTAGATATCATTTTTTAAATGGAACCATTAGTCAAGCCCACGGTCCTTTTTATGTGAAAAATTTCAGCTCTATTTGAGCTCTTTTTTGCTCCACCACCTCCATAAACCAGTGTTACACGGGGTCTCGCCCCCCCACCTAGGGGTCTAGATTCCTCTCCCCCTCACGCTCTGGGGTCTTGGGGACTTCTAGGGGATGTTTCCCTCACGCCCCCTCACCGCCCCTTTTAGTTTATGGTTTCGTGTTAAAAGTTGATGTGCCACTTAGCATATTTGAGAATCCAAGTGATTCTGATTCAGATGGTGACATGGTTGATCTTGATATATTCATGCAGAAGTTGGATGCAGAGACTAGTGGGGCATTAAATTGAGAATTTATGCTCATTTATCAATATGATGATATCATTTGATATTCATATGTTATGTTTTATGTTTCAGACATAACTTATTTGCATTTAAGTTTTATGTTTCAGACTTGAGTTGTAAACTTCAGTTTAAACTCTATTTTGAATCTTGATATAATATGTCATATGATATCTTAAACTTTATTTTCATTGTACATTGTTAGTAGTTACATTAATGATTATATAGTTAAAAACTTACAAACTTACATGCATGATTGTATGATGTATGTTTTAACTTTTAACTTTTAAATTTGTCTCAATTATATGATTCATCATTCATCGATTTGTAATTTTATCATTATGATTTATCTTTCATGATGCAAGTGTATGATGACTGTATATACATTCCTTGCAAAAATATAGTTACATTTTAAATATTAAATTTTATAATTTTTATGACCCCGATGTCCCCCCACGTTTCCTGAAAATTGGTAGGGAGCTTTTGCATAGGCCGCTCCCGCGCTCCCTCGTCCCCTCGCTCCCACCTCCAGGGGACTTGGTGGAACATTTCCATAAACATATGCAAACATATATTATGATCTTGGAATTCCATTACATATGTATGTGCCAATGTTCCATAATCTTTCCCCATCATCAATTTAAGAAATTTCCATTGAATATCAAATTATGGAGGGGGGGGACTTTTTGCTGCAACATTTGGCTCAAAATCAGGGACCATCTCCGTATGAGGTGAATGAGAACTATAGATATTTGAAGAAGTAGATTAGTGCCTTTTCCTCTGGCCATGGAGTCATATACGGTCATCCATCACAAAAATTTGTCTTTGTTCATTCTCACCTTGAAAGTTGCAAAAATTCATGCCCTAATTGAAACGACACTAAATTTGAAAGATATAATAAAATTGCAAGCTAGAAGTGCCCTATTAATACAAAGGGAAAACCTTCCTACCTACCCTAACTGAGATAAATTTTGATTGAATAGGAAACATGATATTTCCTATGGAGTTGATCCAACAACTTGTTAAATGTATCGGACTAAATCATGCATTTGATTTCCGGGGAAACATGCGCATGAAGAGAAAAAGTGCAGAATTAATGGAAAATCCATACATGCCACTTATAAAAACTACACCGAAAGGTCAAAAAATACTTAAGGCCTTAACTTAATTTGAATCCAAAAATGACAAAACAGGATTAATGAAAACACGAGAGTGGTGTGGGTGAACAACATAAATAAAAAGTGAAGATACCTTTCCCCAAGATGCCTTTGTCACCGTTGTATGAAAACATGTTTTCCTTTCCCTTTATACATGCAAGTGAATGCATTATAGGTATGGTGTTTTCCGAGAATAGGAGAAGCCTACTTAAATATATCATTTGTGGATTGAATGTTTGGGTGCCTTAATGTGCAATGACATGTTTCCAGGACTGAATTCAATGCAAGGCATATTTGAAACTCTAACTCTGTCTTCCGGTGTCTTATTAGAAATTATTTCAGTTTTCATTTTGTGTTTTCAAGATAGATATTGTTTTCAAGTTTTTACATTTATAATTTTATTGCAATGTGGCAGACTGATCAGAGCAGTGCAGGAACAACCCCGAGATGGGATGATCGCGGAAAGAGGCCAGCGAAAGAACATGTAAAGTGCCAGCATTGATCTATCTTTAGGTATTTTAGCTATTTACATAATTGAAATAATATTAATTTTGTTCAAATATGCAGACACCTAGCCATGGTACGCCTGATGATTCCCTCTTTGAGGAAGAGCTTTCTTCATCCCTATCTCCAGTGTTCTTGTTGCAAAAAAAGGCACGAGATGCAAGGTCGGAATTTAATGCATTGATAGACGCACCTCAAACACCTGAAACAGAAGAGAGGATACAACATCTTATGAGGTAGCTAAATAGATATCAGGTAATAATAAAAAGTCAAAAGGATATTTTTTTTGTTCTGCATGAGATGAATTGTGATAGTTTGATTTTTAATTTTTACATTGACTAAACTAACAAAAAGTTCTTTTGTATGTAGCATTTTCTGGCACTTGCTGAATCTGGTGTTGGTGGTAGTGGGACACAAGGGCAAGAGATTGCCCAATAACCCTCTCGTACACCTTCTACTCCTTTAGGTGCCAGCCAAGAAACACACCCTGCCCAAGCAGACACCCAGCCAACCGCTGAATGTGTTGGCAATGATGAGGCTGATATGGCCAACTACATTATTGCGTTTCCTGGAGCTACACGTGTCAGCTCCACAGGGACCATTAATGGCATGTTGTTGGTGAACGATGAGGGTGTACCTATAAAGCATGTACAACTCCCAGGTAAATTTTAATATTTTAACTATTTCATGTACTTTATCTAAAACATATTTATCATGATTTTTATTTTTAAATTAATGATAATATCTTCTTTTTCTTTTGGTTTTATTATGTGTAGGAAACAATGAGTTCTACGGGATTCTGGAGAGCCATGCGTTGGTAATTTTTGGCCCAACCATACGTACAGGGTGGAATTCCCAGAATTCCAACCTGAAAAAAGAACTTCTAGATTATCTAGAAGCCCTTTTTGGGGTCGGCACATTTGACAGAACAGTGGTGGCTCGGGTAGCCGGCAAATATTTGAAATATACCAGGGACACCTATAGGACGCAATTGCAATTTAACCCTAGATACGAGCGTCCTCTCACAGTTCCAGAGAGTGAGTGGAGAGCACTCATCCATGATGGAAAAGAGAAAAGGGCAAAGAAAGAAGGAAAAATGCCAACTGGACCCGCAAGGTAAATTACAACTTTAATTCAATAACTTTAATTTTCTTTATGTCTAAAATAAAAGTGTGCTACGTCATATCTGACTTCAATCTTTTGATGCTAGGTTGCCTGACACCTCAAAGGCAACCAAAGCTAGGATAGAGAAAAAGGGCCATCACAAGCTCGGCCAAGGTGGCTACTTGAAATTAGCTGCAAGAATTGTAATTAAGTAGCTAAACATCTTATAATTAATTGTATCGCCTTCCAACGTTTTTGTAATCCTATCAGATATGATTAAAAATACACAATCATATATAATGTAGGGTGATGACTTCGAAACAATAACTACAAAGGAAGATAAAAATATCGCTTTCCATTTTGGCTATCAAGCTGTAGTTGAACGTCACAGAAGCTTGGGGCAGGTCCCAAGATCTACAATGCCTGATAAGGTAAAACATTAACCTTTCAATATTTTTGTTTTCGTCCATAAATTTAATGTCTAACAACTTTGTTTAAATCAGGGGAGCGACACTACCGACGAGGTAAATAACCCAGTTTTAGAGCCAGATGTAGATGATCCTCTCGTGCAACTTGATCATTGTAGTGGGGACCAGGCCGACAATGCTGCTATCAGTGAGGGCCGTGACGGTAATTAATTTCCACTTATAATTTTTTCTAATTATACCTTGATGGTTGTCCTTATAACGTTTTTGTTTAAATGACAGAGAATGTTTCCCTTGAGGATCTTACCACCAGAGAGGAAGACAGGGCAACAGTCCCAACGGCGACAACTGGTGCACCAGGTAAATAATCTCATTGCAATTTTTTTTATTAATATTACCAAACTAGTTCAATGATATTTAAAAATTGATAATTAAAATTTAATATTATCTGTTTTTGTAGGCGATGCCCCATCACTGGATGAGACCAGACATCGTGACAACGCAACTAGGTCAGCGGCGACAACTGGTGCACCAGGTAAATAATCTCATTGCAATTTTTTTTATTAATATTACTGAACTAGTTCAATGATATTTAAAAAAATGACAATTAAAATTTAATATTATCTATTTTTGTACACGATGCCCCGTCACTGGATGAGCGCAGACATCGTGAATATGCAACTAGGTCAGCAGCGCGTGTGGAAAGGCACGAAACAGGAGTAGAGCACGATGATATTGATGATGTAATTAGGAGCTTTAAAAATAGGAAGAAGAAAAAGAAAATTTGACAATGTAAAATATTGTATTATTATAAGACAAACGTTACCATACTTGGAACGTTTTTTTGCGTTATATAAAAACTCATTTATCATACTATTTTTATGTCAAGCATTAATTGCAATGTTTCCTTGCGTACTTTTTGTTGAATTGTTTTTTTATTAGTTATTGAATATTTTTTTTTATGCTCATGAAAGTAAAAAATTAAATATAGATTGGGTATTGGGGAATTGAGAGTGATGTGAGGGGGGGGGGAGGGGCCATAAGAGCTTCCACCTTCACGTGGTTGGCCCTGTTTAGTAGAGAATAATTTATTGGAGCGATTTAATCTTGGAGCAAACCTCCCTTGATCCACCGTAGCAACAAAAAAGTCACTGTTGACTTAGTTGCTACTCTTTCAGATCGTGGGAGGCTTGTTCCAAGTTCATGCGACTCCAATAAATTGTTCTTGAAACGAAGAGGAGCTTATTCAGGTATGATTTGACATTTTCAACATATGTTATAACATTATCATAAGAATGCATCTTAGAGTAAAAAATACTACATCAATTACTTGTATTTATTGTATAGATAATGATGGATTTTGATTGACTTGGCAGTGCAGGTACAAATCCTCTTGCATCATGAGCGATACAACTTGTCAACCAGGGTCATGTCCAGGATATTTTTTCTTGTGCGCTTGACCAGGTTCGTAATGTCACATTTTGTAAGTTCCTTTACAGTTCATAATTCAATATTAAGCTTGTTCACGATTATTATCTAGGTTTTTGTATGTGTTTTTTCATCTATTTGATTGTAAGAAACTATGCATGTTTCCTGTTGTTCACTATGATTTCTCCCATTACCACTCCCAGGATGAATTCGACTTTATTGTTACATAGGTTACTTTATTGTTACTATGATTTCTCCATTTACGATTTCATAGGTTACATCATGTAAAGTTGTCAATCTCGGGTTGGTGATGAGCTTTAGTTCTCCAGATTTGGGGCTTTTCTGATATTTTCTCCCTCATGTCATTCCTGCATCACCTCGTTGTTTGAGCATGCCAATTGTCTACCACTTGTTCCAATTGGCACATGTCAATGTCTGGGTGGTGCCACATTTCACCTATTTTCAGTGAGAGTTTAGGGTTTCTCTAACATAGCTTCAGAAATCCGATTCAGTGCCTGCTTGAATATTGTCACATAATACTTATGGTTTGGATTGATGAGCATGTTATGAATGGTTGGTTGATTCATAAGAACCACCCATATAGTCATCTTGAGATATTTCAGAAGTTTTCTCGGGTTTCCTTTTTCACCGTTTCTAGTGGGTGGGATGGTGTGGGGTGATCCATCAATACTGGTGCTCTTGTAGTAAGGAATTTGTTTTTGGGGATATAAAGGAGCATTTGATGTAGATATCCCATTGGATGCATTCATAGATGGGCACGAGAGGTCAAGAATTTAAATTAAAAATATGTAACCTCTAGCATGGCAACCTGAAGGCCGCGAGAGACACTGGTTAAAGATTGTTTTGTGCTGGCCTTAATATAGTCGTGATTTCTTTCTATTATCTTAATGCAAATATATAGTTCGGTCTCATTAAAATGAGGATTGTGGTTGTATTTCTCTTTGGTTGTTTCTCTCTTAATGCTCCAGAAGTTGCCAAAAGTTGCGATAGTTATTTAGTTTGCTTGTTACAACTTAAAAGTGGTTTTTAGCAATGGGAGTCATGTTTTTTAAGGTTCATACTAATATGAAGATCTTTTAATTCTATATTCAGCATAAGAGAAGATGGCCTCTGCTTTGGGCGGTATGACAACAATTGCCACATCTACCTCATTAGGTAACAATGGAAAGGGGAAGAAGTTGGGTGCAATGTTTGATAATTATGGTAGACAATTGTCTTCTCTTTCAGTTTTTTCACCCATTTCCTTTAATCTCTCAAGCAGAAGAGGGACTCTGAGATTACGCGACAGAGAGAAGGTAGTTAATACAAGAGCTATGGAAAAGGAGTTTTACTTCAACAAGGATGGCTCGGTGACAAAAAAATTGCAGGTCAGAGAAAAAATTATGTTTAAAGGAAGGTCACCTGCACGTGAAACTTCACTGCGGTGGATCTTTCCTTGTCCACTTATGTTCGATTTTAATGTGTTATTTTAATTTTTCATGGAGGGTTGTTTTGGCATATGGTCTGGCATTCAATTGCACACTTACTGAAAGCATTGTCAATTTGTCTTGCAGGTGGTGTGAACAAACTTGTTGATCTTGTTGGAGTCACCCTTGGGGCGAGGGGCAAAATGTTGTCTTGGAGAGCAAGCATGGTTCTCCAAAAATAGTTAATGATGGTGTGACAGTAGCTAAGGAGGTAATTTGTAGATGTGTGCTCTGGTTTTCTTTTTAACATTGTATTAGTTCCCCCTCTTAAATGTCTTAGATTTGGTAGGAATAATTTGAAAACTCAAAGGTGAAAGGAAACATATTTGTTACCGAGTGGTCTACTTGGCCTATGGACTAGCCACATTAGAGTAATGCATAAAGCTTTTCACAACAATAAAAGGAAAGGGTTAGGGCTGAGTCAAATTTTATTGTTATTGACATTGTAATGAAATGTATCTCAATGCTATGGTTTTGGCCTTTTTATTGGTTGAATTAGAGGACCCGGTTGAAAATATTGGGGCCAAGTTGGTAAGGCAAGCTGCAGCAAAGACAAATGATTTAGCTGGGGATGGAACCACAACATCTGTTGTTCTTGCACATGTTGGAATATTGAAAAATTCCAGAACAATGAATGGAGAATAAATCTCCCTTCCTCTAACACACAGAATATAAAAATTTCTTTGACAGGAGACAGAGTTTCAATACTTTGAAAACAAACTTCTATTCCCTTCAATAACTTAAAAAAAAACTATTACACTACTTCCTCACTGAGAGGGATTACAAAATTATGACTGCTACAAAACGCAGTGCATAAAACCAACTCACTATCTGTTCAAAACAAACATACTCTGTCTCTAAAACACTCTGCTGTGTTTTTCCCTTTCGCACTGCTGTGCATACACACTTAAAAAGTTACACTCGGTCTTTCACTTTTTACACACTGTTGTGTAATAAAAAATTTACGTACTGTCTATAAAAAAAACTACCAAGCTTTTTCGACCTTTTTATTTTTATATGCCGTAACATATAAAACATATTATAATAAACCCTCTTTTAAAAAAAATAAAATTAAAACTAAATTCTATGGCCCACCTTTCATTTCACATATGATATATATATATAACATATGTTTAAAACATATGTATATATTAAACTATCAAAACATTAAAGAACCCTTTCCGTCGGACTTCAAAAGTCTGAATAGATTGAATTTCAAACCAAATTCACATTCCAAAATGGGATGCTGACGTCTGCCTAATTTTAACTCGAATTCTCAATCCAATGTGCCCTATAAAAAATTCGGGTCCGGTTTTCAGGTTTTCAGATTCCCTTCAATTTCATGCAATCCAATATTAATGCTCCATGTGTCCTCCTTTTGAATTTACAAAACTGTCGGGTAAATTTCTGTTTGTTTAATTTATGGTTGGTGAATTGAGTTAATGCTGGTTGTTGTGTCTAAATACAATCCTATATAGAAATATGGCTACGGCCGTCTACAAAAAAAACTTGCAGGAATTTTAAATGCTGAATTAAATTTCTGGATGGCATGCAAGCAACCTCCAAAAAAAAATGTTGCTGCTGCATCCGTCCTTCTGTTGCAGCAGTTGAAGTTAAAATTCAACAGCACAGGGTTTAATAAGTGAGGGTGTAAAGGTAAATTTTTGTCGATAGTACTGGATTAAGATCATCTATTCATTTTTGTAGGGTCTTATGGTGTTTGGTTTTTTAGTTTTGGGTTGGTCTTATTGAGTCTAAGATAGTTTTTGAGTGAAAAAATTGCTATCAGGTATTAAAAAATTTTGGTTCTTTTGTCAAAATTTATGAGCTTGTTAGGAAATACAAAACTGACAATGGTAGTATCTTAAATTTGTGGAAAATAATTTGAAATGAAACCTTTTTGTTTAGGTTGTTGCAGCAGATGCAAACCCCATTAAAATTACTAGGGGCATTGGCAAGACAATAAAGGCCCTTGTTTCGGAACTCAAAATTTTGTCAAAGGAGGTAAACGCTTGCCTTTTGAGTAGGCTGGTTTTCCTTTTTGCTGATGGTTTGGTGTATCTAATTGAATTAGTTGCCTAAGGTATTTTTGGTTGCAAACTCCTTTTCATTTTTCATACGGTATTGGCCTTGTGGAATACATTTGATTGTGTGGTCTTGTTAGATCTACAACATTTGTAGTTGTTTAGTCTTATGGCCGAGGTGCACTTTTATTATGGAAATAGTTGATGCAATATTTTCATTTAATCCTTACTGCAAGGTAGCATGTTGAGAAGTTTCTTGTGAAACATTTGGTATTCAAAATGACACTTGATCCTATACAGCATCATGCACTTGACTTCAAAATTCATATTCAAAGTGTACCAGACAATTCTTGCAAAATTTCAAATATTTATGTTGTTTTAAACCATTATCTTTTTCATGTATTGGATGCTGAAAATGTGAAAAAGACTTTGGTATGAAACCAACTGGTGAATAATTTCAGCACAACAACCACTTCCAAGACATGATTTAGAAGTAGAACAAATGTGCTTATGAAGCATAGAAAGATATCCTTGATGCATTGTCAATGTTTGGCTAGGGTTATTTTGGAGAAAATAACTCCTTATTCCTAGAATAGTGATCTTCAATACAAGTAAATGCCAGAGAAGAGAGATCATCGTGTGACGCAACAAAACTGAAATTGGACCCCCAAGGAGAGCTGGTGTGTCTACAATCGCTCTGTCGGCATTTTCCCTTGGTGTACCCCGTTCTTTTCCTCCAGCCTGAGTCTTAATTGACTTCTTCTTTCTTCGGGTTTATTTATCAAATTCGTAGAATTTGATAAATAAATACTATCCACAATGGTTGGACTTTAATTTATATTCACGACTTTATATTATCTCCAATCCTTATAACCAATGTTTAACTTTCAACACTTTGTATTTATACTCCACGTTTCTTTTTAAATAAATAACTTGTAGTGAACTTTCGGCTCTATATTTCACCACCCAGCCTTACAACAATCACCCTCCTGACTTATGCTAATTATCCGCCAATCGTTTAATTAAACAATTTCATTATACTCCGGCCCCACCTATATATATCAATAACCAATCAAACACTCGTATCATACCTGGCTATCCTCCACACACCTTAGTTAACCTCCGGGCAAGTTCAACGTGCGACCACCGTCCGATGGCCCTTCTCCAAATCAACGACTCTTGGCAATTTCGCTCGGCTTCCAACGTCGGGCTTTAACGTGTGATGGCGCGGGTTAAATGGTGGTTTTCTGAGGGTCACTTCACCACGTGTCGCATTCCCTATGGAATCGCTCGCGAATAGGAAATACCACCTACTCCGCAAAAGCGGTGCAATATGGGCAACCCACTTTTATGATTCCGCTCGTGGTTTTGGTAGAGGGCTTGACCACGGGTGCAAGTCTGGTTCCGCTATCCTTTTGTTTGTTAACTCATGTCCAATCCTCGGGTCAGGTTCCAAAAGAACAACAATTTTGTCTCTTTATTAAGCGGGATTTTTATATTTTAACAGTTTTCACGACCCCGATTCTCTACACAGACCTCGCCTTGGATATTTTTACATAAAAATGATTGTTCTCAATAATTATTTATATAAATTTCCACATGTTTAGTGTGGTATTCCCATGATTTATTATAAATATGTGTATTATCAAAGAAAACCAACACAAATTTTATAAGATGGGATCAAACAAAATTGTTCTTGAGTCGAGCCCGCTGGACTTCAAACGGCGATAAACCATAATTCAAACCAAATTCGCGTTCCAAAATATCCTGCTGACGTCGGCCAATTTTGTGACGCGAATTTCTTATCAAATTCGCCCTAATATTTTACGGGTCCGGATTTCCACTGCGCGAGCGGCCCAAACAAAGATCCACTCCAATCAATTTCTGCCATGTGTCCTCAATAAAAACTTGCCCTGCTCCCGGCTGCGGGTGCATTCGATGGCGTTTAAGGTGATGGGACATGGATATGGTGATTTCATATCAATCGAATTAACATTTAACGCTGTTCAATTAAATTTTCACATCAAATCTGCATTAATTAATTTTTAACACTGTTCAAGATCGGACCTCCACTCCTCTTAGCGATTCCACACGCTCCAATTTGATCCAGCCTTCGGCTCTCATTATTAATGATCAAAGATTAATTATGATGGGCGTCCTTTGATTGCATTGCAGACGGGTCGAAAAAATGGCGTTTAGCCATGGTTTTTCAGACAAGCCGGTTGTTGGATTACACTGCCTGCTAATTGTGACGATAAGGAGAAGTGGCCAGCTGAAATTCTTGTAGAAATTTGCTGAATAAATCACTTATTCAATGGAGATTAGCCTGATCACACATCAATTTCAAATTGCATGCATAACACATAATCTCTTCTACAATTAATTGTCACATGCGGAAAGAATAGAAGCGATAGCATATCAAATCATCACACACATTAACACAGTATGTATGGGGAAAGCTTATAGCTGAAAACCCCCAGCTATAGTATATTATAAATGGAGAGAACATGCAGCAAATACATAGTACAAACTCCTCACAAGTACTCAGTACTATCTCCCAAAGCTACACAAAAACTAGCTTGGTTTTGAACAAGTCACAGGTTCAAAAAACACCCACTACTTCTCTGCCTCTATTGCGCAATCAAGGCTGGTCTAAATAGAGATCCAAGTTCGAATCTCACTGGCTCCAACTGCGCAATTTTCATTGGTAATTTCCTCCAAGTGTGGTGCAAATCTCATGCACAACTGATGTCGCAACTGATAGCTAGCTCAACCCTTTCATCTACCTCTTTCACTTGTCGCCACTGAACTGTCCATGCACTGAGTTAAACTGATGTGTTCTTTAGTTGAATAATGAGTTAATAATTTGTGAATTAAATAATATTTAATTCACACAACTCATCTCTATTGTATTAGCTAGTTAAACTAAATACAACTAGTTCAACTAGTTAACCAGAACACCACCTCCATTAACTGTCGCATCAACTCCACCGAACTCCACCACTTGAGCTCTAACTGAAGTCAACCATGCATTAGCTCACCTAACTCATAGGAAAAGCGTAAATCCTTCTGGCAGCTGCATGCCCCACCTCCAGGGGTCAAACTGAAGTGCTCCAAGAGAGTAAACTGAAGTTTATAGTCCAAATATTATTAAGGGTAAATAATATTTGACTTCCCTATTTTTAGGATAGGCAGTCTAAAAATAGACTTCGACCTATTGACCTATAGGTCAAAAAATAGATGTCCATATATTTTTACCAACATGACCAATACTCCAAGAATAACATACTGCAATCCCTAGACCATGCTTCATATGTCTAAAAATAGACATAGTCTAAAAATAGATTTTTCGACAAAAATCACATGTGTGATCCCCACCTAGTTTAGGTGATCACTTTCCAACTAGGATCAGGAAAGATGTTTCAGGAGGCCTCCTTCACTGTTTCTTGTTGCCATTTTCAACACTCCCTCTCAAAAAGAAAGGACTGTCTTTGCATGTGACATGCAACTCCATGCATTCGCCCTGCAACCTTCACAAGCGCCATGAAACTCCATGCATTTGCTCTGCAACTCCTCTGAAACTGAATAGGCTCCAAACAACTCAATCAGTCTTGATGCATCTAGCATCTATCATCAAAGTCTTCGACTTCTGCTTGGCCAACTGCACATGTCATCAAGAACTACTGCGCTGTTGAACTCTTGCACCCATGCACTCTTGCACTTGCTGTCAACTCTGATCCGCGCTCTAGTATCCAACACTGTCACTTTGATCTGCCTGCATCACTCCAACTGATCATGCTACTGCTAGGCTGTGGGCTCCTCGTAGCCAGGTTCAATCCATGAGATCCACACTATCTCATGAATCTGCCCAGAAATCTCCTCATGGGATTAATCATGCATGTCACCCCACCTTACACCTGGTGGTATAGCTGCATGCACTCCCTCTTCCCGTCTGGCACAAAATTTCTCTCCATGAGTGGTCTCTTCCACTCCATTATCCTCTTGTGGCTGCTCCACACCCCGAGGTTCACTTTCACTTGCATGCAAAACCCGCTCCCTCTCAAGCTTCAATTGCATGTCTTTCTCGCCTGCATGCAACACTTGCTCCCTCTCAAGCTTCATTTGCATGTCTTTCTCCCGCTTCCCAACAGTAGGAAGCTCCGTAGACATCCCATCTACTTCAAGTCTGTAGAGATTCTTTGCTCAAATTCCAGCCTTCTTGACTTGTCCCGTTTCCTTGTGCCGAAGGAAAAATTTTCCTTCTCTGAAGACAACTTCATACCCTTTATCCTCTAACATTGCGACTGAGATCAAATTCTTTGTTAAACCTGGTACATGCAATACATCTTGTAAAAGAATGAGTTTACCTGACTCCCTTTGAAAGGTTATGGTACCAATGCCAGTCGCATTGTATCGTCCACCGTCACCCAACTCATGTCAAAACTCGTCTAAACGTCTTGATTTTTTGATTTTTTGATGACAAATTTTCCATGAGTATGGCCAGGCAATGTTTTTGACTTCGGTGTAATTTTATTCGCAATGTTAATAGATTAACTTTACTTAGAATTCTCACATGATTAGCGTTTTTCTTGATCTGTTCAAGGATTTTGGGTACTTTAATTTGTATTTAGCACAATGGACGTCGGTACTCTATCTGTTGCTTTACTGTTCTACATACTACTATTTCACTTTCTTATATATGCCTCGGGCATATTTGAATGCTTTCTCAGATTGTCGATAATCTCCATGTGGACCGTTACTCGATTTTATATCATGTCCCTGTATGTGACATGGGGTATTTTTCTATCATTGTCTGGGGTGGGACTTCCACTTTTCTGGATGGATATTTGGGTTCCAATCTTCGGATGTGAAAATGTAATGACTTCATGGACTGTTTTACTTCATATAATATATTCAAAACAACGTTTTTTCTCTTGTGAAAAAAAAATGATTAATGTTTATCACTATGCCTTCAAAACTAGCGATGCTGGTCTATGTTGCTGGTTTATTGATATGGTCTGATGGTATTTTTATATTTTGGACATATCACACTCCTCACATGATTAGCGTTTTCTCTGTTCAAGGATTTTGGGTACTTTAATTTGTATTTGGAACAATGGACGTCGGTACTCTATCTGTTGCTTTACTATTCTACATACTGCTATTTCACTTTCTTATAGATGCCTCGGGCATATTTGGATGCTTTCTCAGATTGTCGATAATCTCCATGTGGACGGTTACTGGGTTTTATATCAAGTCCCTGTATGTGACATGGGGTATTTTTCTATCACTGTCTGGGGTGGGACTTCCACTTTTCTGGATGGATATTTGGGTTCCAATCTTCAGATGTGAAAATGTAATGACTTCATGGACTGTTTTACTTCATATAATATATTCAAAACATCATTTTTTCTCTTCTGAAAAAAAAATGATTAATGTTTATCATTCTGCCTTCAAAACTAGCGATGCTGGTCTATGTTGCTGGTTTATTGATATGGTCTGATGGTCTTTTTTATATTTTGGACATATCACACTCCTCACATGATTAGCGTTTTTCTCTGTTCAAGGATTTTGGGTACTTTAATTTGTATTTGGAACAATGGACGTCGGTACTCTATCTTTTGCTTTACTATTCTACATACTACTATTTCACTTTCTTATAGATGCCTCGGGCATATTTGGATGCTTTCTCAGATTGTCGATAATCTCCATGTGGACCGTTACTGGGTTTTATATCAAGTCCCTGTATGTGACATGGGGTATTTTTCTATCATTTTCTGGGGTGGGACTTCACTTTTCTGGATGGATATTTGGGTTCCAATCTTCAGATGTGAAAATGTAATGACTTCATGGACTATTTTACTTCATATAATATATTCAAAACAACGTTTTTCTCTTGTGAAAAAAAAATGATTAATGTTTATCACTCTGCCTTCAAAACTAGCGATGCTGGTCTATGTTGCTAGTTTATTGATATGGTCTGATGGTATTTTTATATTTTGGACATATCACACTCCTCACATGATTAGCATTTTTCTCTGTTGTAGGATTTTGGGTACTTTAATTTGTATTTGGAACAATGAATGTCGGTACTCTATCTGTTGCTTTACTATTCTACATACTGCTATTTCACTTTCTTATAGATGCCTCGGGCATATTTGGATGCTTTCTTAGATTGTCGATAATCTCCATGTGGACCGTTACTAGGTTTTATATCAAGTCCATGTATGTGACATGCGGTATTTTTCTATCATTGTCTGGGGTGGGACTTCCACTTTTCTGGATGGATATTTGGGTTCCAATCTTCAGATGTGAAAATGTAATGACTTCATGGACTATTTTACTTCATATAATATATTCAAAACAACGTTTTCTCTCTTGTGAAAAAAAAATGATTAATGTTTATCACTCTGCCTTCAAAACTAGCGATGCTGGTCTATGTTGCTGGTTTATTGATATGGTTTGATGGTCTTTTTATATTTTGGACATATCACACTCCTCACATCATTAGCGTTTTTCTCTGTTCAAGGATTTTAGGTACTTTTATTTGTATTTGGAACAATGGACGTCGGTACTCTATCTGTTGTTTTACTATTCTACATACTGCTATTTCACTTTCTTATAGATGCCTCGGGCATATTTGGATGCTTTGTTGAGCCTCAAATTTGTGCTTTCCTTCACCTCATTTTACCTCATTTTTCCCGTGTCCATTTCCATTTTAAACCCAATTGATCAATAAAAATAGTTAGAATTACTTCTAGAATGGTTTACATAGCCCTGACTTGTTGAATTTTGTGATTGTTGCCATTGTTAAGCATTTGGCCAAGACTAGGCACAACGGAAATGCATGCATTCGTAGCCTAGCAGAGTGATTAAATACCTTTATGTTTGAGCATGTTCCGGGTGGCCTCTTGAGGAAAAACGCATATGGGCATGATCCACGTCGTGCCTACATGGTGTGTTGCTCGTCATGGAAGAGGAAATGAATTACGGGTGCGGTTATGCACGTGTGAACACATTTGTGAAGGGAGACTCCTACTAGGACTGTCACAGTCCAGGTGTCTTTTCTCTTTTACGCAGCCACCTCAAAGACTCCTAAGATGATTTGGATTAGGAAGACATCATTCCCAAATTATTGTAATTATTGTTACTTGCATTCACTTTATAAACTCTTGAGTACGCCGAGAGCTTAGTTAGAAATTTTGTATTAGATTTGCTGCTAGATTTTGTGAAAACTCTGTGTTACGTCTTTGAAGACACAAAGCATTATGTTCAAACTATTGCATCGTTAATGGAGCAGACAAAATTATCCTGAAGGCGTGATTTAATTGCGAAGTCGAATGCCGTCAAGTGGTAGAGGGCCCCTGCCCCTTGAACGGACTTTCTTTTGCGTACACTAGATAAGTTTTTCTTAGCTGTCTTTACGTTCTGCATATTGAATTAGTAGTTGTTTTGTTTTATATACTGTGGTCGTACTCTTTCTAGTTCTTCCATAAGAAGACACTCTTCCAACAGACCAAAATGATGAATGTTTAAATGACTATGGTATTGTAGGATAGGAGTTAGATTTATATTTGTTTTCAACTAGCTACTGTAGTCATATTCGTTCAAGTTCTTCCACAAAAAGACACTTTGCCAATAAATTAAAACGATGAATGTTTAATGACTGTAGTCTTCAGGATAGGAGTTGTATTTGTTTTAACTAGCTACGTAGTCATATTCGTTCCGGTTCTTCCCACAATTTTGCCAATAAATCAAAACGATGAATGTTTAATGACTATGGCACTGTAGGATAGGAGTTGTATTTGTTTTTAACTAGAGACTGTAGTTAGATTCATTCCAGTTCTTTCAAAAGAAGACATTCTTCCAACAGATCATAACAATGAATGATGAATAGCTATAGTGTTATAGGAGTTAGTTGTAGTTTTCAGTCTTCACTATCACAGTTGCACTTGTCCTAATCATTCTTCCACAAGAAGAAATTCTTCCAAGACATCCTTAAGAAGTTCAAGATATGACTGTGATGTGACAATTTAGTTTTTCATTTGCTTTCGATTCATTTGCTTTCATGCATACAATTCCATCACCATGATCCAGAATTGTTCTACCTCTTCCACAAGAAGGAACCTTTCCAAAATACCACTAATGATGAACAAACAGATTGTGTAACTTCATAGAATAGTGCATGTTAATTAGAACGCTCCGGAGTCTCATTTTGCATTTAATTCATGTCCAGCTACTCCGTTTCAAAGTTTGATGATGACTTATGATTTAACATTGTTCTAGTTTAGAAGCATCTTAAGCTCATGTTTAAATCAATTCATTGCACTTAAATCTCATAGTCACATTGTCACCCTTTGCACAGTAGATCACTTTGGTTGATAGAATTCATAAGACAGCCTTCATTACTTACAAATATCTTTTTGTTCTGAAAACCACCAGTGATCCATAACCTTAGGAACAGAAGATAACATCATGACAAGGTCTGAAATATCTCTGCAAATTCCTCACCATAAACAGAGCTCTTCCTCAACAGAACCACCTTGAAAAGAAACCAACCCTTTGGTGACTCTGTGACAATCAATTGAAATTGCAGAATAGAACTAGGAATTATTCATGGAATAGATGAGCTTAGACTAGAATGTTGCATCATGATTAGTGTCTAACTGTTTAGTTAGAAAACTTGCATATTTAGTGATCATCTTTCAAAGTCTAGTTTGTGTCATTTGTCATCATTAAGCTCTTGTTTCTATTTGGTCATAGTTTAGATGTTGCTTTAGTGTTTTTGAGTACATTTGCCATTCCATACATTAGGCTCAACTGTGTTCTTGACCACCAATTCCTTTTCATTAGTTTTCTAGGCATTTTCATTGTAAACATAAAACTTCAAAAGACCCAAAACATCATAAATCAACATAAAAGACCAAAACATCACAAAAAACTACATACAACGCACTAGGAAACAAGCACACAGGTACATATGGTACATTTCACTTAGGCGAGTTTACAAATCTTTTATTTGTGATTAAATGAACTCGATATTAGGAGACTAGATTGAGGCACAACATTTGGCGCGTTGCCGAAGTGAAAACTAGGTAACCTTTGTTTCTTAGCATCAAAAACAATTTTATGCGTAGGGAGAGAGATTGAGGGAATATTTATAAGGTAAGAGGCAGAAGTTTTGACATCTAGAACACCACTTGTTTCATCTAGATCCAGAACTAGTACACCTTCAACTCAAACCCATCTTCCATCCTTTTTCTGATCCTGGACTTCTAGAAGATCTAAGGTCACCTATTCCATTGGAGAAACCTTCCACTTCATCCACTGAACCTGCCATAGAAGAGGATCCAAAAACCTTTGTTGAGGATACAAACCTTTCTACCTTCACAGGAGAGTCTATCATGGCAGAAGAAGGGGAAGGAGAAGTCTTTAATGGAGAACATACACTATTTGGAGGAGGTAGAGGAAGAGGAGGAGACAAAGGAAGAGGTAGAGGAAATGTAGAAGGAGGAAGAGGAAATGCAGAAGGAGGAAGAGGTAGAAGGGGAACTGGAAGCTCTTTTGGATTCCCTATAGTAGATGAAGAGACTAATGAAACTATGAAAAACATCTCACCTTCTATTCTTCCAAACTTTCATGGACTAAAAAGTGAGGATCCTGAAACCTTATTATTTGAATTTTGAGTTCTATGTAGAACCTATGATTATCTACAAGATGCTCAGAAACTTAAATTGTTCCCTTTAACATTGAAAGGAGCAGCATTAAAATGGTTTATGAGTTTAATCACTAGGTCTATTAGGACATGGGATGATATGAGGAGAGAATTTCTAGAGAGATACTTGGATTATTGTATACCAATCAATCATAATGAAGAAGTGTTCAAGATGATGCAAAAAGAGGATGAAAATCTGGAAGATTTGTTGGAAAGATTCAATTATAACATCGAGAGGGAAAAAATGGAAACCCTAGATCAAGAAACTTTGAAAGATCTCTTGACCAGAAAACCGTAGGGATGAATGGTTGGATATCCTTAACATGATGGGAAAAGGGGATATATCACAACTCACATTACATGAAATATCTGAGTTATGTATCAAACTTTCCAGAGGGAAATCCAAAACTGTCAAAGGTCCAAGAGATCCTGCTCTTGCAAGAGCAAGTAAGTCTGCATCTGGAACAGTAAGTAGGGCAGAAATAGGTAATCTGCTTGATGAATTCAAATATGACATTCTAGGGAGTCTCAATGAACAAATAGACACCCTTAAGTTACAAAACAAGCAAAAAGCCGAAATTGATGTCTTATAAATATTTTGTCCCAAATGTAGGAAGAAGCATGCCTTGAGAGAGTGTCCTTTAGATGCAAAAAGTTGTAATCTGTCATTGTGCAATTGCGAGAAACATGAGACCAAGAATTGTCCTTTAGCTCCTGGTCTCAAGGGAATTTTGTTTTCAAGTCGTAACTCCTACGAGATTCCACATCAGGATATAACTTTGTATCTAGAAGACCCTGGCAGGGATCTCAGACACAGGGATTTCATGATCAAATGTATAATCAACCTCCACCTTGGAATTATTGGCAGCAACCTTCGCCCCAATTTCAAAATCAATCTCAAACTTGGGCACAAGGATCACAAGGTCCCTATGGAATATACTCTCCATATTATCAGTATCCACCATCCTATCCACCATATCCACAATTTTATCCTCAAAATCCTCAACAAAATTTTCCTCAAAGTCTTCAACAAAATTTTCAACAGAATTCTCAACAACATCATTTGAACCAACCTCATCAAAATCAACCACTTCCATTACCATTCCCTCCAAAATCCAATCATTCTTCGGCTCGACCCATACATTCAAACAATAATAAGAATCCTCGGAATACATATATGATAGAAGATTGTAATTTCCAACTTATTTAATTGCTCCTCTGGACCTTAGTGATGTTCAACTTAGGTCTGTTAGGATACTTGAAAAGAGGAAACCTTCTGTGATCATACAAGAACAAGATAATTCTGAGGAAGACTCCCTACGGGTTAATAAAAGTCTTGAGGAAGACACATCCTTTCAAGGCCAAAACATTGAAAAACTGAAACAAAAAGATCCAATAAGCCCAACTCCAGTATTAGAGCAACATCACATCTACTTCTCTGTATTCCCCTTTAGGAAAGATTACTAATTGTGAAGGTGTAGAAAAACAAATAATGGTGCCTAATTATGATTTCTTGGATGAATTGAGAAATGTTTGCATTAAAATTCCATTATTGCAGAAGCCATCAAGGAAATCCCAATTTTAGCCAAAACAATAAAGGAGTTGAGTATGAAGACAACAAAGAAAAGAATAAGAGAGACAAAGAAAATTCAACTGGCAGGAAAAATAGAAGACATTATGATGGGTAAGATTGCTATTCCGAAGTATCTTGACCCAGGAAATCCAGTTGTTAAAATTCACATCAATGGAATTGAAATCCAAAACACACTCATTGATTTAGGAGCAGCAATCAATATCATGAGTAGACAAATCATGGATAAGCTGAAACTTCCTAATCTTCTCTTTACACCCACATTATTACAATTAGCAGACAGATCTGTGATCAAACCTGATGGGGTAATAGAAGACATTCCGGTGTCCCTAGATTCTTGGGAGTACCCTGTGGATTTCATGATCCTAACTCCTAAGAATAATCTAGGAGGGCATCCAATTATATTAGGAAGACTTTGGTTAGCTACAACTGATGCTTTTATTAGTTGTAGGTCCGGTGATATGTATATTTCTGATGGAAGTTCAACAAAGAAATTCACTTTATGTCCTCCAGCTAGAACAATTACAGATCTAGATGACACTCAATGGATAGAGGATGAAGAATATTTGCAACCACTCTTCACAATTTCAGAAATTAGTGACGATAATCAAATTCTGAATACTCCAGAAAATTTTGAATCTTCTCCAGAGCACAAACAAGAATCATTTCACGAGAGATCCAATATTGAGTTCTTGTCATCTAGACAGATGTCTCTGCATTCTAGGGACAAATTTGGCAGTTCTACAAGTGAAATTTTTCCAGGCAAAACCTTGAACATAAACAAAAACCCGGAAAAATCTCAACAAGAAGAGCTAGTCAAAGTATTACAGAGACATTCTTCTGCATATGCATGGGAATACACTGACATGAAAGGGATAAGTCCCAAGACTTGTACTCATCACATCTACATAGAGGAAAATTGTAAACCAATCAGACAACCTCAAAGAAGGATGAATCCAAATCTTAGGGAGATTGTTAAAGAAGAATTGCAGAAATTGTTGAATGTCAATTTCATTTATCCTATTTTAGATAGTCAGTGGGTTTCCCCTTTGGTAATTATGCCAAAGAAAAATGGTAAATGGAGGGTGTGTATTGAATACCGAGAATTAAATAAAGCTACTCTTAAAGATCATTTTCCTTTACCTTTCATAGATCAGGTGTTAGATACATTATCTGGAAAAAAGTACTTCTCATTTCTAGATGGGTTTAGTGGTTATAATCAAATTCAAGTAGCACTTGAGGACGAAGACAAAACCACATTTACCTGTCCTTGGGGTACTTATGCTTACCGAGTATTGCCATTTGGATTATGCAATGCACCTGCAACATTCCAAAAGGGCGGTATTAGAATTTTTTACGATCGATACACTTGGTATTTGTGTAGAGGTATGGATGATTTTACGGAGTTTATGGGGATACATTTGAAGAGGCTTTAGAAAACTTGGAAAAGGTCTTAAAAAGATGTCAGGAAGCAAACCTTTCTCTTAGTCATGAAAATTTTTTTATGATGTTCACTGAAGGTATTGTTTTAGGGCACCAGATTTCAGGGGATGGGATTAGAGTAGATGAAGCGAAAGTTGAAGTTATGTCTAACCTATCCATTCAAGTTGTCAAAGAGATGTAGAAGTTTTTCTAGGATTTACGGGGTACTATCGGAGATTTATAGAAAACTTCACCAAAATAGCATCTCCTCTCTTCAAATTATTCACCAAAGATTGTGAATTTAAGTGGACTTGATTGCAGGTTAGCTTTTGAAACCACGAAAACCAAAGACCCAGAGCACATTGTAAGGGGGACCTAAGCTGGAAGTTACCTTTTCATATCTCGACGGATGCTTACAAAAAGTCGGCTACGGGAGCGGTATTGGGACGAGAAGATTTAATTCCATATGCCATCTATTATATCAGTAAAATTTGACTCCTATGAGAGTTAAACTATCATGTGAAAAGTTTTATTTGTTCATGCCATTATTAAATTTTATTATTAAATTTAGAAACTATATAACAGGCTATGAAACTTTTATTCACACTGATCATTCTGCAATTAGATACCTAATGAACAAATCAATTACTAATGGCAGAGTTATAAGATGGTTGTTACTCTTATAAGAATTCAACATTACTATTCTAGATAGGCCTGGAAAACAAAACACAGTAGTTGATTTCCTATCTAGACTCCAAAATGTCAAAGATGACACTCCGGTTGAAGATCAATTTCCTGATGAATATCTTTTTGCAATTTCTACTCAAACTCCATGGTTTGCTGATATTGCTAATTATTTAGTTTCGGGAAAATTTCCTTCAATTATGAATGCAAGGGATAAAAGAAAAATCATTAATGATAGTGCAAGATATTCATGGGTCACTAATGAGTTGTACAAGACAGGTCCAGATTTGATCATTAGAAAGTGTGTTCGTGAAGATGAGATGCCTGAGATTCTCAAGGCATGTCATGATGAATCTTGTGGCGGACACTTTGCAGATAAAAGGACAACCTATAAGATCCTTAACTTAGGATATTATTGACCATCCTTGTTTAAAGATGCTAAGAAGTATGTCAAAAGGTGTGATAGTTGCCAAAGGGTAGGGAAACCTTCTCCTTTAGGTGAGATGCCATTACAACCTCGGGTACACATTGAACCTTTTGAAAAATGGGCCTTGGATTTTGTAGGACCTATTAGTCCTCCATCAAGACAAAAGAAATACATATTAGTGTGCACTGATTATGTTACTAAGTGGGTAGAAGCTAAACCATTACTTGTTGCTAGTGAATCATCTGTAGTTACTTTTATTTTTGAGGAGATTTTTACTCGTTTTGGTGTCCCAAAGGAAATTGTTGATCAAGGAGCTCAATTTACATCAAGGCTAGTGGAACAAATGATGGAGAAGTACAAAATCGGACATAGAACATCTACTCCATCCACAAGCAAATGGTCAAGTGGAATCTACTAATAAGGTCATTGAAGGGATCCTAACGAAGACTGTTCATTTGCATAGAAGAGATTGGGCAGATAGGCTTCCTGAATCCTTGTGGGCCTATAGAACTACATGGAGAAGCACATCAGGCCATACTCCTTATGAACTTGTTTATAGAAAGCAAGTTTTGTTTCCCATAGAGTTCCAGATTCAAACTTTCAAAATGGCAGTTCGGCTAGGACTTGATCTAACAGAGGCACAAAAGCATAAATTTGAGCAGATTAATGAATTGGATGAGATCAGACAAGATGCAGTTCAGAAAAAAACTATAGTCCAACAGCAAAGGACTAGATGGCATGACAAGTACATCAAAGAGAAGAAATTTAAAAGAGGGTGATTGGGCTCTCTTGTTTGATTCAAAATTCAAGGATTTTCAAGGGAAATTTCGGACACATTGGCTTGGGCCATATGAAATTGTTGAATTTTTTATAATGAGGCGGTAAATCAGACTATAGATGAAGAAGAGGTCACTTTTCTTGTGAATGGCCATAGATTGAAGTTGTATCACAAACCACTCTCAAGAGAAGAATTTGTCAAGAAGTTCCAAGAATGCAGTGATGTGAAGTTAATGAAGAAGAATTTTTCTTCTTCATCAACTTGATTAAATTTTCTGAAGTATTTCTCTTTTGAAAAAAAAATAAGAAAAAAAAGAAAAAAAAGAAAAAAATAAAAATAAAAAAATAAAGGTATAAACATGAAAAACCAATCATAGATTGGCATGTTTATACAGAAAAGATAGGGTGAAAATCAGAGTCTCTCTGACACTCTAACTTTTCCCATTTTTGTTCCTAGCGAGTACCATTAAAATCATAAGGATTGGTCTTTCTAGTACTTATGATTCATTTCATCCTCACTCCTTTCCTTCCTCCATCCTGCCCATCCATCCATCATTCCATTCCTACTCCCATTCCACATTCCCATTCATTTTCACTCCATCTTCTATTCATTTCATGTCAAAACATAGAATTTGATATCTTCTTTGCAAAGTGAATGAATTTCGGTACGGTTCACAGATCCTTCATTCCATGAGCTTGAATCATTTTTTTCCATTATCCACTTCATAATCCATCATCATTTTCATCCATTTTCATAAACATTTCACCCATCTTCCAAAAACATGAACATTACGCGGCTCGGTGGACGTTACACGGTGATCACCTTTTCTGCAGCCCAACAGTCTTTTTGCAGCCATAAACCCTGAAGGCATCAACCAGCAGACATCAGAATTACAACAAAGTGATCCAGTGAATTCATGAATCAAAAATATCAAGAAAATTGTGAAAGATTCGTCCAAAGATGAGCAGATAAGACAAAGGCTACACAAACATCAAATAAAGGGCAGAGTTAACAAATTTAAATTACGATGGCAATTCATAAAAATTCAGCATAGTTTAGTTGTGGAATTATTCGAAAGGTTGTTTTAATTATTTTATTGATCAAACACCAAACAAAACCCTCTACAGACTTTGTATTAAATCTTCCAATTCAAATTCTCTATCCAATAGCATTTGAGCGGTGGAAGGGCCAAATCATTTGAAATTCCCATGACTCTTAACCAAGTTCTTTAATGATGAAGATTTTTCCTGCCGTCGTAAATCCTCCGCCGTCTCCTCAAATCATTAATGCAATCCTCCACCTCACTCCACCACTCTATGCCATGACCATTTTCCATAACGCCATTCCGTAGCCAGTATTCCATTCCGAAGGCAGAAGCATTATTATCATCAGGAGCAGAACAGAAGAGTTAAATTGGAAGCATAACGGTGTGAGAACTCAATGAACAGATAGCATATCACTGAGAACGAATTTTGGAGCAGTTTCACTGTCAACACAAGATTGTGGCCGTATAGAGTTTAAAGCCTGTTGCTACCAGAATACATAGGTGCTAAAATTCAGGGCTGCACTGCAAAACGGAAGGTGCTAAAATTGAAGACTTTGCTACCAAAGACGAGGAGGTGTGGTAGTAATTGAAGTTTGAAGTGTTATTACCAAAGGCAAGGAGGTGTGGTAGTGAGCGGTTTTGAAGTTTGTTATGAGACAAAGTTCTTTAAGTGTTGAATTTGAAGCATAGATTTTCTATGGAAGGCTGAAGTTAAGTTTGAAGTCTGTTGTTACTAGAAACAAAAGTATTTTTCAGTGATTGAGTTTGAAGTCTTCTGTTACCAAAGATGGAGGTATTGCACAAAAAGATACTTGAAATCATCTACCACTGTCTATCAGAGACACATTAGCTCGAAAATTGAAATTGCTTCCATATCATTCCAAAGTTCAACAGAAGTACATCAGTCCGAGGATTCGAAGGCATTTTTCATACAGAGGCATACAAACCAGAGATTTTTCAGACTGTAGCTATTTCAAAGGTATGTTCTTCCAAAATTGAAGCCATTTTTATTTAGAGCTTGAAGCCCTCTTTAATCCGAAAGTAAAAGCCATTGTTTTGTGGATAGAGAAGAGTGTTAATTGATAGTGAAAAATCATGAGTTTCATCGTAAGGATTGAGCCTATAGGATCAAAATATTTAGAAGGTTATCCACAATGCAAGGACATGCTACAACAAATAGGATGGCTCCAATTCTTGGAAAAGTTTAATGGTTGCCATAAGGAAGTTACCAAAACATTTGCTCTGATGTTCAAGAGTACTTGAGGTTGAAATAGGGGATGTTAAGTTCTTGTTAATGGGATTTTTATAGCGAGCTACGGGATTATCCGGAGAGTACAGGGAAAGATGGGTTTAAAAATGACAAGTTATGTGGCTATGACAAGTTTTGAAATCACGAACATGGATGTTAGTGTGTTCAAGAGAATTCCCGGTCTGACATTGAAGAAAAATGGAGGAATATACCTGCTTCTTTTACAAAATTTGTTACTGTGAGGGTAGATATGGGACATTTTGTGCTCTACCATATGAGACTAATGTTGCATTTTCTAGGAGAAGATTTGAATTTACCATATTTCTTGTATCAAAGTCAGAAGAAAATGGCTTCCTGTGTTCAGAGAAGAGTTCAGTTTTTGGAAACAACCCTGTATCATCATGGGTTAGTCAAAATTTTAATTGAGCATCATCTATCTAAATCAAATGATACATGGAATGATTTCTTACTAAGAAATCATTTTGAAGAAGCAAAAGAAATATCACCTGAACCACAGACCACAAAAAGAAGTAGGAAATGGAGGACTCCAGAAGGTAAAAGTGACAAACTGGTTCAAGAAAGCAGTGAAGAAGTCATTTTGGAGAAGTTGACTAGAATCAAGAGTCAACTGAAGGCAGAGAAGGAAATCAAGGAATCTGTTATAGAAAAAGGGGAGGGTTCCTCTCAACTAAGGAGAAGCCACAGATTAAAAGGAAAACTGAAGAAAACATCAATCAAACAAACAGGGGTAATCAATATTGAAGATGAAGAAACATCCATGGAAGAGTATGATGATGAAGATTTTTATGAAGGCACCCCTGAGATTGATCCTGTTCAATAGGAAATCTATGATTATGTGGAAACTTTAGAGAGAACAGCTTCAGAAAGAGAAGAGAGAACCCCCAGTCCTCCACTAACTGAAATTGATATATTGAGGAGGGATAGGTATGAGTTGGAATTGTTGAATAGACACATCAAAAATGAGAATGAAATTCTAAAAGATCAAATCAAGCTCAAGACTGACATGAACTCAACCTTATCCCTGCATATAGACAAAGTGGAGAGGACCAATGAGAAGATGAAGACAAGGAACGAAAAGTTGATCAGGGCACTCACAAACCTCAGGTTCAAACTTGTGAGCAGGAAACCCAGAAGACCTCTAGCTTTCAGAAAAAGGAGAAGAAGGGGATTAGATGTCCTTGCGGAAGCCTCGGGAATTCATAGGATAATTTGCATGAGGACATCTGTGACGACGATGGGGGTATGTTGAGCCTCAAATTTGTGCTTTCCTTCACCTCATTTTACCTCATTTTTCCCTTGTCCATTTCCATTTTAAACCCAATTGATCAATAAAAATAGTTAGAATTACTTCTAGAATGGTTTACATGACTGACTTGTTGCATTTTGTGATTGTTTCCATTGTTAAGCATTTTGGCCAGAACTAGCTGCAGAATGCAGGCATTCCGTAGCTAACCGGCGATTCTGCAGCTACCTTTATGTTTGAGTATGTTCCAGGTGGCCTCTTGAGGAAAAACGCATATGGGCATGATCCACGTCGTGCCTACATGGTGTGTTGTCGTCATGGAAGAGGAAATGAAGTCTGTGTACGGTTATGCACGTGGGACCACATTTTGTGAAAGAAGACTCCTACTAGGAGTGTTACAGTCCAGGTGTCTTTTCTCTTTTACGCATCCACCTTAAAGACTCCTAAGATGATTTGGATTAGGAAGACATCATTCCTAAATTATTGTAATTATTGTTAGTTGCATTTACTTTATAAACTCTTGAGTAGGCCGAGAGCTTAGTTAGAGATTTTGTATTAGATTTGCTGCTAGATTTTGTGAAAACTCTGTGTTACGTCTTTGAAGACACAGAGCATTATGTTCGAACTATTGCATCATTAATGGAGCAGACAAAATTATCCTGAAGGCGTGATTTAATTGGGAGTTGAATGCCGTCAAGCGGTAGAGGGCCCCTTCGCCTTGAACGGACTTTCTTTTGCGTACAGTAGATAAGTTTTTCTTAGCTGTCTTTACGTTCTGCATATTGAATTAGTAGTTGTTTTGTTTTATATACTGTGGTCGAACTCATTCTAGTTCTTCCATAAGAAGACACTCTTCCAACAGACTAAAATGATGAATGTTTAAATGACTATGGTATTGTAGGATAGGAGTTAAATTTATATTTGTTTTCAACTAGCTACTGTAGTCATATTCGTTCAAGTTCTTCCACAAGAAGACACTTTGCCAATAAATTAAAACGATGAATGTTTAAAGACTATGGTACTGTAGGATAGGAGTTGTATTTGTTTTTAACTAGCTACTGTAGTCATATTCGTTCTAGTTCTTCCACAAGAAGACACTTTGCCAATAAATAAAAACGATGAATGTTTAATGACTATGGTACTGTAGGATAGGAGTTGTATTTGTTTTTAACTAGAGACTGTAGTTATATTCATCCTAGTTCTTTCACGAGAAGACATTCTTCCAACAGATCATAACAATGAATGATGAATAGCTATAGTGTCATAGGAGTTAGTTGTAGTTTTTAGTCTTCACTATCACAGTTGTACTTGTCCTAATCATTCTTCCACAAGAATAAATTCTTCCAAGACATCCTTAAGAAGTTTAAGATATGACTGTGATGTGACAATTTAGTTTTTCATTTTCTTTCAGTTCATTTGCTTTCAACTGCATACAAGTCCACAGTCAGAATTGTTCTACCTCTTCCACAAGAAGGAACTTTTCCAAAATATCATTAATGATGAACAACCAGATTGTGTAACTTCATAGAATAGTGCATGTTAATTAGAACACTCCGGAGTTTCATTTTGCATTTAATTCATGTCCAGCTACTTCGTTTCAAAGTTTGATGATGACTTATGGTTTAACATTGTTCTAGTTTAGAAGCATCTTAAGCTCATGTTTAAATCAATTCATTGCACTTACATTTCATAGTCACATTGTCACCCTTTGCACAGTAAATCACTTTAGTTGATAGGACTCATAAGACAGCCCTCATTAATTACAAATATCTTTTTGTTCTGAAAACCACCAGTGATCCATAACCTTAGGAACAGAAGATAACATCATTACAAGGTATGAAATATCTCTGCAAATTCTTCACCATAACAGAGCTCTTCCTCAACAGAACTACCTTGAAAAGAAACCAATAACTCTTTGAGTATAGGCTCTGTGACAATCAATTGAAATTGCAGAATAGAACTAGGAATTAGTCATGGAATAGATGAGCTTAGAATAGAATGTTGCATCATGATTAGTGTCTAACTGTCTAGTTAGAAAACTTGCATATTTAGTGATCATCTTTCAAAGTCTAGTTTGTGTCATTTGTCATCATTAAGCTCTTGTTTCCATTTGGTCATAGTTTAGATGTTGCTTTAGTGTTTTTGATTACATTTGCCATTCCATACATTAGGCTCAATTGTGTTCTTGACCACCAATTCCTTTTCATTAGTTTTCTAGGCATTTTCATTGTAAACATAAAACTTCAAAAGACCAAAAACATCATAAATCAACATAAAAGACCAAAACATCACAAAACACTACATACAACGCACTAGGAAACAAGCACCTAGGTACATATGGTACATTTCACTTCAGCAGTTTACAAATCCTGGCTGACAATTAAATGAACTCAGTTTAGGAGACTAGATTGAGGCACAACAGATGCTTTCTCAGATTTGTCGATAATCTCCATGTGGACCGTTACTGGGTTTTATATCAAGTCCCTGTATATGACATGGGGTATTTTTCTATCACTGTCTGGGGTGGGACTTCCACTTTTCTAGATGGATATTTGGGTTCCAATCTTCAGATGTGAAAATGTAATGACTTCATGGACTGTTTTACTTCATATATTATATTCAAAACAACATTTTTTCTCTTGTGAAAAAAAAATGATTAATTTTTATCACTCTGCCTTCAAAACTAGCGATGCTGGTCTATGTTGCTGGTTTATTGATATGGTATGATGGTCTTTTTATATTTTGGACATATTCGTTTTTCTCTGTTGCAGGGTTTTGGGTACTTTAATTTGTATTTGGAACAATGGACGTCGGTACTCTATCTGTTGCTTTACTATTCTACATACTGCTATTTCACTTTCATGGACTGTTTTACTTCATATAATATATTCAAAACAATGTTTCTCGTCTTTTAAAGTTTCAATTTTTTTTTTTTGAAATTGAACCCTCCGTCGGTCTACCGACGCCTTGTAGACGTCGGAACTGCGACAACGTAGAAACGTCGGAAGAGAGATAGTATGAAAACGTCGGACCACATTTCGTCGGAATTGTGATAGATTACAAATGTTGGAAGAGCGACGTTCCAAACGTCAGACCACATATCGTCATAATTGCGACAGATTACAAACGTTGGAAGAGCGACGTACCAAACGCCGGACCACATATCGTCGGCATTGCGACATCTTACAGACGTCGGAAGAGCGACGTCCAAAACGTCGGACCACGTTGGGTCGGAATTACGATGGCTTTTAGGCGTCGGAAGAGCAATGTTCCAAACGTCGAACCACATTTCATCAGAAGTGCGACAGTTTACAAACGTCAGAGGTGCGACGGTTTGTGAGACGTCGAAAGAGTGACGCTTGTTCGAAAGCGACGGAAGAGATGTCGATAGTGCGAAACTTTTTACGTGCGTCGGAACTGCGACGGCAGGACAAACCACGGTTTGTCCGCCCTCGATCTGTCACTCTTGTGACAACTATGTGTCGGAATAGCGACGATTTGGCCATCGGAATTTCCGCCAAATTTTCTAGTGTCAAAAACACTTATTTGATTTGAATGGAGTTTTGTATATTTTTCCATATCTTCATAACGATAACACCAGGAAAAATTTTACACCTTCTGTTGTTGATGAAGGAGGTGCTTATGCCTGTTTGCTTATCTCTCAAATTTTCTGAAAATGTCTGAGAAAACTTTCCACTGTGGGGTCATCAAACAGATTTTGTGTTTTCGAACAAAACATACTGGCTTTTTTCTTCTTTAGTGTGACTGTCCTTTTGTAGTAGTATTATTCTTTTCCATTGATGGTGCCTTTGATGGTTTTTGTCTTGTCTGCAGGGGCATGGAAAAAGGGTAGCTCTCCCTCTCTTATTTATGTCTTGAGGCACATAAACTATTTCAAGGGCATCTTTTCCAAAATGTGCCATGTTGTTCATACATCACTGATTTTTTCTAAGATTTTGCACAAAGACTTGAATGAGAAGTATGTTACCTCTTATAGTGACATCAAAACCTCTGTAGTAGCCTCCAGTTTGATGTATTTTTAGCCCTTATGGATGATGTTCTGAAATATTCTAGGTATCCCTAATTTGTAGTGAAAAACTTGATTTTCCTGTGTTTTTAGCTTACTGTACCTCTGTTTCAAAATGCCAACTATCTTGACTGAAGCTTTTCTTTGGTGCTTCTCTTTTGCCCTGTTTTGATTTAGGCCAACCATCAAGACATCCCTGCAGAGATGTATTTGATAGGGTGACTTAGTCTTGGCAGATTTTACTGTTGGTTTAGGAGGGGCCACCTTGGAGATTGTTTGAGCGCCTTATTTTTAGAAAAATGACCATGTCAGCTCTGCGTCTCTTGATTTTACCTTTGAGCTCCGTTGAAATATAAATTTATGAGACATGATAGTGCATGAATTAAGGAAGACTAATAGATTTGTTTAGCAATGTTTTTAGGCAAGGGCTCTTGACCAATGGTTACAAACAGAGTTTTCAACCAGACACAGGGCTTTTTTGATATTTTTACGTAAGCACCATCACCCTATGAACCTAGAAAATTTGTCATTACTGTGAAGGGTTGTCTAGACACACTTCTGTCATCAATAGTGACTTGAGCAATAGGAAAATATAAGGAAAGACTTGACTTATCTTGGCCAGAAAATTTTGTGAAAAAGGAATATTTCAGGCATCAGAAGTAAGATTTTTACAGACAGAAGTAATAATCATGGACAGAGTAAGGCCTTCCATTCTAGGATGGGGTTTTGCGAGGATGACCATTTTAATCACAACATACAAGAAAGGGGAAAAGTGAAAAAAATTATCTGAGGGTATTTCTAGAGGACAAAATGATTGTTTGAATTTTGTTTCTAGAAAACCTGGACAAAGCATTTCGAGATCTAACAAGTGAAAATTACTGATGACTAACAGTGGCTCCATTTGGGGAGGGAAGCTCCTTTTCAGGAGGTGTCCATAATTGTAGATCTCTAGCTTGTGAAGACTAGTGTCTCATCTATTGGGTGGCAATTTATCCTTTTCATTTGTTACTTCCCTGACATGGCGATTTGAAAATCTGAAAGCATGATTAGCTCAACTTCACCTTTACCTACCAACCTACTTTGCCTAACATTTTTTCTTCTTTGGGTGCACTTGAACTGGCAAACCCCTTGACATCATATTTTTGAAAAAGAAAACAAACTATCTACTTCTACACTTATATCTTCTAGGAGATCAGATTAAGCTAATGAACTCCTTTCGATTCTCTACCTATACTAGATCAACTGTCAAGATTAAGCTTTTTCACAGGATTTCATTCACTAGACTAAAAACATGAAATTTAAAACATGATTAAATCAGGTTTAGACAGTCTGAATTTTCATGTGTTTGTGGCATAACAACAAGCTTCACACAAATGTTATTTTTGTACAAAATGAGATTCAAAAAAATCAGGGCTAGGATACATAGTTTGCTTTTCATCCCTATTTCCTGTTTGGTTTTGTTTTGAGCATGTGGAACCAATATCTTTCTTTCCTAATCTGTTTTCTTTGACAATTCAAGCTTTCATAATTTGACCATCATTCTTTTCACTAACTTATCAGCAATCAATTTAAAACATTTTCAGCTATGATTAGGCTAGATAACTGAACAAGACATCTTTTTGGCACTAGTAGTGGCATTTAGACTTGTGCATATTCAATATGACTATTTTTTGCGTATGGGGCTGTACCATTTCTTTAAATCTGCCCTCTTTTTCTAATTTTTCTGTTGTTTTTGTATTTTCTAATTTTTTTTTTTTTTTTTTTCTCAAACAATGGTATGTATAATGAGTGAAAATTTAAAATTTAGAAATCTTGACAAAAGTAATGTTTCAGTGTCCTGCCATTGACAGGACCCCCAAATGTTTCAGTTCCATCAAGTTCTGGTAGTAAGAAGGCATTGTTTCCTCTAACTGAACTGATAAGGAATGGCCCTTTCCATAAGTTTTAAAAATTACCATGTTTTCCTTTATCTTCTCTCCTGGAGTCCCATTTCAGCACTTTATCCCCAATCTGAAAATCATTTTCTTTGGTCCTTCTGTCAAAAATATTCTTCATATTTTCTTGTAATAACTGTGTCCTTTTGTAGACTTCTTCTCTTGTTTGTTGTAAATGGATAGTCTGGTTTATCCTCCTTTGAATATCATTTTCTTCTGTTTAAACTTCTTACAATAGTTTCATTACCGGAACTCCCAAGGATGTCAGGAAAATGGCATACATGCCATACACTAGTTGATAGGGAGACATACCAATTGATTTCTTGGTGGTTAGTCTATCAGCCCGTAATGCATGCACTAGCTTTCCATGCCTTGTTTTTTTATTTTGTTCCAGAATTTTCTTAATGATATTTACTAGGCTTTTATTAGAATACTTGGCTAACCCATTACCTTGGGGGTAATAAGATGTGGAGTGTCTAAATGTAATATGATATTTGTTAGCCACTAATAAATTCTGTTACACCAAGAAGTGGCTAATTTTGTTCTTCAAAACTTCAAGAGATAATTCCCTTTGAAAGCCCATCATCTTCGAATTTTTTATGAAGATAAATAACCTTTAATTTAATCTTCACTGTTGTTTCCCTTTTGTCCTAAAAATCTGCTATTTACCAAGAGAAGACTGCTTAAAAACCCATTTTCCCATCTTTTTACCCCTCCTTTCACTCACAAATAAACTCCATTTTCATCCCTTTTTCCTCCATAAAATCCCTCCATAAGCCTCATTCAACCTTCAAAATCACTCCAAAATCCCTTTTAAACCTTATATTTCTCTGTTATTTGGTTTGAAAATCCCTTTTTTCCTCTACCAAAACCTCAAATTGGCTCAAAAACCCTGTTTTTTGTCCTAAAAACACTCATATTACATTATATAGAACGTTATCCCCTGAGCGCTTAGCTCCTATAACCCCCTGTTCTCATAGGACCTTAAGCCCCACAATCGGGTGCTTAAAGGGCCTTAAAATAATTCCCAAACCCTCATTTCCTTATTTTCCTTTGGTATTTCATAAACCCGATGGTTTAATGTTTTGGTCGAATATCGACCGTTGATCTAAAAAGATCAACGACCCTCACTCCTCCTCCCACCCATTTCATTTCTCCCATACCTTTCCTCCTTTTTAATTTCCACCCCGAGATCAGATCTCCGTCATCCATTTAATAGATCCGACGGTCACGGTCTAACCCGATCATCCCAAAACTCTCCATTTGAAAAGCGACCCTGTTCCCTCTCTCAATCTTGACCATCTAGTAATCAGATCTGATGATTGGAATCAAATCCGATAGGCCCAACTCCTTTGTGACCTACCTATTCCTTGTAAAACTCCTGTCCACTCATGAGCTGACACCTGGACCCCACTATCTCCCCACCCCACAACTTACCCCATCGCAATTTTTCCGCACCGTCGGATCTGGGCCCTCCGATCCGACGGTTGATACTGATTTTTTCGTAAAAAAATTTCGACTGCACGTTAACGTCCAAAAGAAGTCTGAAACTAGTGGTATTCAAAAGGATGCATGTCAAACGTTGAGTTGTATCATGTTTTTTTTGTGAAAACCACAAACCGCTCCAAACGTTGTGCGAAAACCACTCAGGTTTTTCACCAAACCACTTTTCCCCTTTGCACTGATGTTTCACATTCTAATCCTGGTTTTCTATTGTTTTGATCTGATGGTTCACATTGCATCTCGATCCCCAGTCTTCACCCTTCCCCTTTGCTCTCGAAAGCTCCATCTGAAGATCTTAACCGTCCATTAATCTAATCTGACGGTCCCAATTAAACTTCAAACCCCAAGAATTTACCCTTCATCTATCCTCCGCAGATTTCCTCGCTTGATCTCCACCATCGGATTCTCTAATCCGACGGCTCTGATTTCATCTTACCACCAATTCATTTGCCCACCCCTTGTTTCTCCAAATGTTTCTCCAACTAATCTCGACTGTTCGTTTCTTTTATCCAACGACCCGGACTTAATATTTCCTCCATTTACCCAACTGCCTCCCCATCAAACCCATCGAGTAATCTTGATCGTCGATTAATCTGGATCAACGGCCATGATTTATTCTCACGTCCAAAGTGGCCTTTGACCTATTTTCGCTGGATTTTATTAATTTTTTCTCATTTTGTGCAGGTTATAAAGGTTTTTCCACTGTTTTAAAAAAATGAAACAAAAGGCCATGGATGACGATCCACAGGCAATTATCCATGAGGAAAAAGGAATATACGAGGTTCAAATTGCAATTTTACCCAAGTATCATGAGCAATGGTAATATTATAAAACCCTTCGCGCACCTGCAACACAAGAAAAACACATTCAGAGTCCATTTATTGATGAAAATCCACATTGAAGATAGGAGATCAAAGAGTATCAGTGTTTAAAGGTTTTAAGCAGAGTTTAAAGGGATTGAGGATTAAACAATCAAAAATCAAGTGCCTGATCCACAGTCAGCAGAGTATGAAGACCTGAAGACAAGAATTAAGCCTAATTATGCCTAAAACACAAATCAAAGGCAAACTAATAGTGTTTTAAGGAAAGACAAAGAGATATATTAGTCCAAGGACACCTTAGAGCCACATCAAAGGGGATAATTGAATCCCCAGCTACCAAAGAGCCACCTGTAGCCTCAATAAATCAAAAGAAGGCCTACTTATTGCCCAATTCGAAGATATTTTTCTAAAGACACCTGAACAGTTATTACCAAAGAAAGAACAAATTCTAAACTATCAGTGAAGTTATTGTAAAAGATAAATATTCCTCGAAGTCAATATTTTTTCCCATTAAGCCTAAAAGATAGAAACAGAGTAAATGGAACAGAATCATAATTCAATGCTCTTCTACCTTAGGCCTTGCATGGTTTTCAAGGCTAGGAGTTGCATTTAGTGTAGAATTTATTACACTTCAATCCTAAAACACTCCCACCTCCTCATTTATTCTATAAGTACTTCTGAAGAAGATGAGGAGTTGGTTGGTTGGTCACTAGTTGTAATATTGAAACTCTCTGAAATAATATATAGTCTGCCTAAAGTTTAAGAAGAAATTGAAGTCTTGGAAGCTTGATGATGTTGTGACATGCTTGTTCTTGAGAAGGCTCTACCATTGGATTCATGAGCTTGGATTTTGGTGATGTATTCTGAACTGTCTGATGTTTTTCCTGTTTTCATATTGTTCCATAAATTCTTACTACAGTAGGATGAAAATTTTAGGCTAAGAAATGACTCCTGGAAGCACCTTAGACCTGTTTGTCCTTCACTGTTTTATGTTTTCTTCTGCTGAGGTATTTTAGAGTCTTTAATATCTCTCTTTAGTCCTCATGCTTTTTTATTTCTCTAATAGTTAAAATAGTTGGTTTCAACATGATTTATGGTTTTCCCTGCCTGTCTGCTGCCACTTGAAAACTATTTTTGAAGTTTCCCTTTGAAGTATCATTGTTTTAGTTAGCCAAGGAGGTATGTTTTGATCATGCCCTTTGTCCCTACTTGAACAATTATTTTGAAGGTCTTTATCGTTGTGATCATAGATGTGTTAGGTGTTCCCTCTTCTATGACTGCAATTATCAGTGAATATTTTATGTTTTCTAAGTCATTTGAAATAAAATATTTTAGGAAATAGGATGTGCTCCCAAATCTTAGATTTCATTTTAAAAATTTTCTTGAAGTCATTATTTTCTTAAAGTGTGGTTTGTAGAATTCATGGTTAGCCCTGTCTATCAAATACCTCTTTACTTTTCAAGTTATGTTTTCAAGTTCCCTTTGTTGAGAATTCATTTTATCTTTCCAAATCATTAATGTCCATCTCATTCACAAAACTAAAGGATCCTGTGGCCAAGTTATATTTTCCCTTTGATACCCCATATCCATTGATAATTTTGTCATAAACCTGTTTTGACTCCATTTCCCAATGAATCAGACACTTCTCCTTTCCATCTATCTTTCCTAGACCTTTCATGTTCTACTATACCAATTCAACCAAACAAACAAACACACAAACAAAACAACTTGCACTTAATAACTAGTCTAAAATCAATACTCAAAAGAAAACAAGATAAACCTTTGCAAAACAAACAATTTCAGAGATCCCTCTTTGAGAACAGGAGGACTAGATCCTGGAACTCTAAAGATTGGTTTTGATGTTTCCTTGTCTTTTGATTTTCCAAACTATCAAAACACAGGAACCTAACATAATGGCGATCACGGTGGGACCCTGAGTTCATAGTTGGCTAGAAATATCTTATAGACTCATTAGTCTTTCAAAAAACCATAGAAACTTAGAAAAAACCCAAATATATTTCATTTTGGCTTCATAATAAACATGGTGGTGGAGCCATAAAACATTTTACGTTCACAAAAGCTAAAATTTTTCCACCTGGTGAGTCCACTAGCCTCCAGTAGCCCTATTACTTCACTAGTCCTTGTAAACTCTCCTGGGAATGCTTTAAGCAAACCCAATCATGTTGTTGGTGGACAGAAAAGTTCAAAATATTCCACCTGGCGACTCCACAATCCCAAAGGACCTAATAACTCCACTGGTAGAGGACCCTAAACTGGTTGATATGATACAGTGACCTCTTTATTACAAACATGGATCCAAGTATGGATAGAGAAGCTAAAATAAACACATTATTGAAACTAATTGGAAAAATAGTGTGAATACTTGATAAAATATTGGATAGGCATGAGGTTGATACAGATATTGATTACCCAGATCAACTTATGCCTTTCCTTGATCAAATACAAACTCAACCACTAAAAGATATAAACAGCAAACAAAATATGTATGATGAGAAAGATTACAAAGAGAAAAATGAGGAAGACTGTCAAGAAGGGATTGATTGCCTCCCTTTATCTTGTATTGCACTATTAACAGAACTTTACAACCAAAATGAAAATGAGCAGTGCCCAGAGGAAAACATAAGCCATATTTAACTCACAAAACCTGAAATAGGAGAAGAGACAACATAACCAAAGGCTCTGCCTTTAGGTCACGACTCATTTCAGATCATTAAAGAAGAGTGGCATCCTGAAAATCTATTAGAAACAACTCATGAAACCCATATTCTAAATGAATGTCACAAAAATCATGAGGAGTTGTTTAAAACTGAGATAGATCAGGAAAAAGAAGAGAATCGTCAAAATTTACTTGCAAACATAAGTAAAGATTCCCTAGAAGAGGCTCAAGAAGACATCCAACCTCAAAATCAATTGATACAAGAGGAAGAAGACTGTTGTACTTCTCTCCAAAGAAAAAGAAAAATTCCTACTCTTTTGACAGAAGAAGAAATTGATCTAATATTAAACAAATGGTCAGCCCTCAAAACTTCATTAGAACAAAACACTTCTTCTCATCTACCTACTAAACCTTGTTGTCTTGAAACAGAAAATAAACTTGTAGATCAGCTAAAAGAAAAACAAATTGATAACCCAATATGTTTGATTGGTGAAATTGTTTATACTAATGATTTTTCAACTTTTGATCAGTCTGATAATGATGATGAGCTCCGAACAGAAACTAATCATGCAGGGCAACCAACAGTTGATTGGTGTCATGAATTTCATTATCATCAGCTTGAAAACATAAATCAGCCAATCCAATCCATCAGAAATAGCTTTCACATAATTGGGAATCAACAATCTATTAGTTGTAATATTGAGGTTGAGAAGAAAGAGGAATTTATTGAGTAGGATGAAGATAAGGAGCCTTCTCCTGAAATATCTGAGTTAATAAGAGATACCCTTTCTAAAGAATACAATGATCTCTTCACAGAGTACAGTCCACTAAATCAGAGCATACCAGGACTACAAGAGGGCAACACTACAATATATGATCAATCCTCTAGTTCAGATAATAATGGAGATGAGGAAGATTTTCTTTTTCAAGAAGAGCGTTATCTTGATCCAGTGGAGAAAGAAGAGGTAACCCTGGTTGAATCCTATCTTACAAATATTCATAACCAGACATTGTTTCAATATCCTTATGCTCATTTCTTGAAGGCATTTGAAGGAGGGATAAAGCTTATTAGGAGAAGTGTATTAACAAAAGAAAAAATATTTTTTAGCACTGCTGCTAAAAAACAAAAGGAATGGGAATGGCCTTGTTTGTCTGGCCTGCCCAGAGAGATGAAGAAGGACCAATCATGGAATCATTTGCTGGATTGGTTGTATTGGAAAAGAGAGTTCATCAGCTAAAACATCTAAATATTCCAAGTTAGATTAGGTTAGATAGGAAAGCAATAAAGCTCAGCTTTGAGAAGTTAGTTAGTTGTTGATTTTTGTCTTGAAAGAAAAAGAAAAATACAAAAAACAATAGAAAAAAAGAAAAGAGGGCAGATTGTAAAAACAAGAAAGGTACAACTCCATACCAAAAAAGAGAGATAAAGTCTGAAAGTGCGCAAGCTCAAATGCCACTCCTAAAAACACACTTCTAGTTAGTCATACAACCTAATCATGACTAATTATCTTTTCAATTTACTACTGATAGGTTAGTGAATTAGATTTTCCAAACAACTTAATCTTGGCTTATTAGTAAGATAGATTAGGTTAGAAGAAATAAGGTTCAAACATGCTCAAATCCATAACCTTTGATATTGAAAGAGAACTAGTTCTAATAGGCTCAAAAATTGAACCAGAAAGATAGAAAGGAAAGCTCAAACAAATTCAAAATCAGAGTTGAAGAGATAGTGAAGGAAGTTTTAATTTTCATATCTTAAGCCTTCACATTTTTATTTTAATTTTCTACAAACTTTAGTCTATGTGAAACTTTTTTTTATGACATAGATCAACAACAAGTTAGACTGTTCAATCCTGGCTTGTCTGCTTTTAAATTTCTGTTTTTGAATTTAGAGAATAAAAGTCTGTCAGACAGTCTAATCCTGACAGACAATAGTTAGGTAGAGAAGCTTATGAACTCAACTGTTTAAACTGAGTTCATGGAGAAATAATATTAGAAATAGATTAGTTTTCTATTTTTCAAAAGAATAAAGTGTTGTTGAAGAGAGTTTTCTAGTCTAAATGCACTCTGAAAGAAGAAAAAATGTTAGGATCATTAGGAATGGGTAGGTAGACATGTTGTTTTGATAGAATTCCATTGTTTCAAATTGCTGCAGAGATCATCAAAGAGAAAGGTCAGCCAAAAGAAAAAGAAAGGTTGCTGCCCAATGGATTAAGGCACTAGTTTAATGAAAGCCAAAGATTTGCAGCTAAGGTTCTAGACACCTAAAGAACCAGCTGTCTTCCCCAAGTGGAGCCACTGTTAGCCACTGATAAATTCTGTTATACCAAGAAGTGGCTAATTTTGTTCTTCAAAACTTAAGGAGATAATTCCCTTTGAAAACCTATCATCTTCGAAGTTTTTATGAATATAACTAACCTTTAAGTTAATCTCCACTGCTATTTGCCTTTTGTCCTAAAAATCTGCTATTTACCAAGAGAAGACTGCTTAAAACCCCATTTTCCCATCTTTTTACCCCTCCTTTCACTCACAAATAAACTCCATTTTCATCCCTTTTTCCTCCATAAAATCCCTCCATAAGCTTCATTCAACCTTAATAATCACTCCAAAATCCCTTTTAAACCTTATATTTCTCTGTTATTTGGTTTGAAAATCCCTTTTTTCCTCTACTGAAACCCTCAATTTGGCTTAAAAACCCTGCTTTTTGGCCTAAAATCACTCATATTACATTATATAGAACTTTAGCCCCCGAGGGCTTAGCTCCTATAACCCCCTATTCTCATAGGACCTTAAGCCCCACAGTCTGGCACTTAAAGGGCCTTAAAGTCATTCCCAAACCCTCATTTCCTTATTTTCCTTTTATATTTCATAAACCCAACGATTTAATGTTTTGGTCGAATATCAATCGTTGAACTAAACAGATCAACGACCCTCACTCCTCCTCCCACCCGTTTCATTTCTCCCATACCTTTCCTCTTTTTTAATTTCTGCCCTGAGATTAGATCTCCACCGTCCATTTAATAGATCTGATGGTCACGATCTAACCCGATCATCCCAAAACTCTCCATTTGAAAAGCGACCCCATTCCCTCTTTCAATCCTGACTGTCCAGTAATCAGATCTGACGATCGGAATCAAATTCGATAGGCCCAACTCCTTTGGGACCTACCTCCGCTTTGTAAAACTCCTGTCCACTCATGAGCTGACATTTGGACCCCACTATCTCCCCGCCCCGCAACTTACCCCATCAAAATTTTTCCGCACCGTCGGATCTGGGCCCTCCAATCCGATGGTTGATAATGATTTTCTCAAAAATTTTGCGACTGCACGTTAACATCCAAAAAAAGTCTGAAACCAGTGGCATTCAAAAGGACGCATGTCAAACGTTGATTCGTATCACATTTTTTTTGTGAAAACCACAAACCGCTCTCGACGTCGCGCGAAAGCCACTCAGGTTTTCCGCCAAACCAATTTTCCCCTTTGCATTGATGTTTCACCTTCTAATCTTGGCTGTCGATTGTTTTGATCTGACGATTCACGTTGCATCCCGATCCCCAGTCTTCGCCCTTCCCCTTTGCTCCCGAAATCTCCATCTAAAGATCTTAACCGTCCATTAATCTGATCTGACGGTCCCGATTAAACTTCAAACCCCAAGCATATACCCTTCATCTATCCTCTGCAGATTTCCTCACTTGATCTCCACCGTCGAATTCTCTAATCTGACGGCTCTGATTTCATCTTACCGTCAATTCATTTTCCCACCCCCTATTTCTCCAAATGGTTCGCCAACTAATCTCCACCGTTCATTTCTTTTATCCGACGGCCCAGACTTAATATTTCCTCCATTTACCCAACTGCCTCCCCATCAAACCCATCGAGCAATCTCGATTGTCGATTAATTGGGATCGATGGCCACGATTTATTCTCATGTCCAAAGCGGCCTTTGACCTATTTTCACCGGATTTTCTTAATTTTTTCTTGTTTTGTGCAGGTTATAAAGGTTTTTCCACTGTTTTAAAAAAATGGAACAAAAGGCCATGGATGACGATCCACAGGAAATTATCCATGAGGAAAAAGGAATATACGGGGTTCAAATTACAATTTTACCCATGTATCATGAGCAATGGTAATATTATAAAACCATTCACGCACCTGCAACACAGCAAAAACATAGTCAGAGTCCATTTATTGAAGACAATCAGCATTGAAGACAGGCGATCAAAGAGTATCAATGTTTAAAGGTTTTAAGCAGAGTTTAAAGGGATTGAGGCTTAAACAATCAAAAATCAAGTGCCTGATCCACTGTCAGCAGAGTATGAATACCTGAAGACAAGAATTAAGCCTAGTTAGGCCTAAAACATAGATCAAAGGCAAACTAACAGTGTTTTAAGGAAAAAAAAGAGATATATTAGTCCAAGGACACCTTAGAGCCACATCAAAGGGGCTAATTGAATCCCCAGCTACCAAAGAGCCACCTGTAACCTCAATAAATCAAAAGAAGGCCTACTTATTTCCCAATTCAAAGATATTTGTCTAAAGACACCTAAACAATTATTACCAAAGAAAGAACAAATTATAAACTGTCAGTGAAGTTATTGTAAAAGATAAATAGGCCTCGAAGTCAATCTTTTTTCCCATTAAGCCTAAAAGACAAAAAGAGAGTAAATGGAATAGAATCATAGTTCAATGCTCTTCTACCTTAGGCCTTGCATGGTTTTCAAGGCTAGGAGTTGCATTTAGTGTAGAATTTATTACACTTCAATCCTAAAACACTCCCACCTCCTCATTTCTTCTATAAGTACTTCTGAAGAAGATGAGGAGTTGGTTGGTTGGTCACTAGTTGTAATATTGAAACTCTCTGAAATAATATATAGTCTGCCTAAAGTTTAAGAAGAAATTGAAGTCTTGGAAGATTGATGATGTTGTGACATGTTTGTTCTTGAGAAAGCTCTACCATTGGATTCATGAGCTTGGTTGTTGGTGATGTATTCTGAATTGTCTAATGTTTTTCCCGTTTTCATATTGTTCCATAAATTCTTACTACAGTAGGATGAAAAATTTACGCTAAGAAATGACTCCTGGAAGCACCTTAGACCTGTTTATCCTTAATTGTTTTATGTTTTCTTCTGTTGAGGTATTTTAGAGTCTTTAATCTCTCTCTTTAGTCCTCATGCTTGTTTATTTATATAATAGTTCAAATAGTTGGTTTCAACATGATTTATGGTTTTCCCTTCTTGTCTGCTGCCACTTGAAAACTATTTTTGAAGTCTCCCTTTGAAGTATCATTGTTTATAGTTAGCCAAGGAGGTATGTTTTGATCATGCCCTTTGTCCCTACTTGAACAATTGTTTTGAAGGTCTTTATAGTTGTGATCATAAATGTGTTAGGTGTTCCCTCTTCTACGATTGCAATTATCAGTGAATATTTTATGTTTTCTAAGTCATTTGAAATAAAATCTTTGAGGAAATAGGATGTGCTCTTGAATCTTAGATTTAATTTTAAAAGTTTTATTGAAGTCATTATTTGCTTAAAGTGTGGTTTGTATAATTCATGGCTATACCTGTCTATCAAATACCTCTTTATTGTTCAAGTTATGTTTTCAAGTTCCCTTTGTTGAGAATTCATTTTCTCTTTCCAAATCATTAATGTCCATCTCATTCACAAAACTAAAGGATCCTGTGGCCAAGTTAGATTTTCCCTTTGATACCCCATATCCATTGATGAGTTTTTCATAAACCTGTTTTTACTCCATTTCCCAATGAATCAGAAACTTCTCCTTTCCATCTATCTTTCCTTGACCTTTCATGTTTTTCTATACCAATTCAATAAAAAAAACAAACACACGAACAAAACAACTTTCACTTAATAACTAGTCTAAAATCAATACTCAAAAGCAAACAAGATAAACCTTTGCAAAACAAATAATTTGAGAGATCTCTCTTTGAGAACTAGAGGAATAGATCCTGGAAATCTAAAGATTGGTTTTGATGTTGCCTTGTCTTTTGATTTTCCAAACTATCAAAACACAGGAACCCAACAATATTTATAATAGAATTCCACCATTCTTTTTGAGGAAAAAGCAGCAGCATTATCAGTGATAATTTTCCTAGGACAACCGAATCTAGACAGAATGTTGGTTTCCAGAAATTTGATAATGACTTAATCAATGGCATTCCTAGAGGGGATGGCTTCTATCCATTTGGTAAATTAATCAGTAGCCGTGAGGATCCATTTGTGTTGAGCTGACGAAGAAGGGTGTATTTCTCCAATAAAGTCTAGACCCCATTGTTGAAAAGGAGCTTCGACAATGATTAGATGCAAAGGCAAAGGTAAAATTTTTCTCTTGCCATAAAAAATTTGGCATTTATGGCAAATCATGACTAGTTTGTGGGTGTCGGGGAACAAGGTAGGCCAATAGTAACTGGCTCTAAGGATTTTGTTGGCCGTGGTTTTCCAGTAAAGATGGCCTCCACATTATCCTTTGTGCATTTCACGCATAATCTTTCCTGCATCATATTCAAGAAAACATTTAAGCAACATACCAGTATGATTTTTCCAATATAGAACTCCATCTAAGATGCAAAAATTTAAAGATTTATGTTTGAGGAATCTTTTTTTATCTTTGATAAGGTAGGAGGAGCATTAAGATAAAACAATACGTAAATAATATCAGCATACCAAGGTGAATTCAAAAACACTTCTTCAACATAAGGAGCTGTGCATTCTTCATGTTCTTCTAAAGTGTTGACAAAATTTATATCTAATTCTTGGAGATTTGTTTCAGCCATTAGTTTCACGAGCCCTTGTCCCTTAACCAGTTTAGTGGGTCTGATCTCTAAGTCATATTCTAAGATAATAGCAATCCACTTTCCTCTTTTACCATCGGGATCTTGATTTAAGATATATTTGAAAATGGTGTGTGGAACAAAAGCAATGATATGGGAATGCAAGATATAAACTCTGAAGTCTTTTAGTGCTTTTACCAATGCGAATGCCTATTTTTCCATGATATTATATTTTAAGGGAGCATCTCTTAAGGCTTTGTTAAAAAAGGCTATGGGCTATTCTTGTCCCACTGCGTTCTTTTGTAACAACACTACAGCTACCATGTGCCCGGATGCAAATGAGAAGATGTAAAATTCTTTGGTGAAATCAGGACTTATTAGAATTGGCATTTGGGTGAGTGCCCTTTTAACCAATTCGAAAGATTGTTTGGCCTTTAAATTCCACTTAACTCCTACCTCCTTTTTGACCATTTTCATGATATTTCTTAAAAGTTTGGAAATATTGGGGATGAATCTCCTTAGGAAATTAATTTTCCAATAAAATATTGTAACTCCTTAATGTTTCTGGGGTGGCTGATTTACAATATACCTTCAATCCTTTTGGGGTCTATTTTTATTCCATCTTTAGAAATGATGTGGCCTAGGAGCTTTCCTTCTTCGAGACCAAAAAGTGTTTTCTTGGGATTTAGAGATAGGCCATATTTCCTACTTTTTTAAAAAACCTTTCTTAGGTGAATCAGATGTTCCTCATCTGATTTGGAATATACTGTGATGTCATCAAGGTATATGACTATAAAGTAGCCTATGTCTTCTGAGAAATCTATGTCCATGGCTCTTTGAAACGTTGCCCCGACATTCATTAACCCAAAAGGCATTTTAACGTACATGAATGTGCCCCAAGATGTGGTGAAAGCGGTTTTGTGTTGATCACTAGGGAAAACCAGCACTTGGTTGTATCCGGAAAAACTGTCAAGCAACGAGATTCTTTTAGAGCCAACAAATTTTTGAAGTATGTGGTCCATTTTGGGAAAAGGATAGTTATGTTTTAAGGAGGACTTGTTCAGATTTATAAATTCGATGCAAATTCTAATCTCTCCAGTCCTCTTTCTGACTAAAACAAGGTTTGAAACCCACTCAGAGTATCTAAGGGAAACTATTATCCCAGCATCATACATTTTTTTGTTTTCCTTTTCAACTAAATTTAATAAGACGGGATTTATTCTCCTCAACTTTTGTTTGAAAGGCTTCTGGTTCTCTTTGAGAGGAATCTTATGTTGAATAATGCTCTTGTTGTATGATTTCAAATCTTGGTATTCCCATGCGAACACATCTTTAAACTCTTTAAACAACTCAACATATTTTTGTTTTATGTGAAGAGGGAGGGTTTTGGAAAGTTTGATCATTTTTGGTTCTTCTATGCTCCCTATTTTATACTCTTCTATATCAGCCTCAGTGGATTCCATTTTTGGTTTTTTGGCCACGTCATTAAAATCGAACAATTCTTCTAAAGGTGCAAGGCCTCTGGGTATTGTGTCATTGTCATAGTGTAAGACTTCAAGCTCTCTTTGGTCTAGGTCCTCATATATTTCGTCTTCATAAGGATGTGTGATCAGATTTATATTTGCTAGAGAAGGAAACTCGGACTCATGATCTTTATCTTTATCATGATTGTCTTCCTCATGTTCTAAGCTTCGTTTAGTCATTTCAAACTCATTTCTAGATTGCAGAAAATCATCAATTTGTTCCTCACCTTCAAATATCTGCCAATGGTTAATGTTGTCAGGTATTGTAGGATGGTGTTTGACTTTGATGCAATATTGTTCATTTGCGGATGGTATTTGGCTATTGCTTGTAGCAAAGGCGAGATTATTGGCGAGGCCATTTTGGGTTCTAGGAATGCAAGTGAGCTCATATTTGTTGAAGGTTTTGAGGATGTATAGGGCTACATTTCTGTATTCCCTCAATCTTGGGTTCTTGGCTTAATATTCACCTTTTATCTGTTTAATCACAAGTTCTGAATCTCCTTGCACTGATATTTTATTAGCATCTAAGTCTTTAAGTAATTGCAAATCAAGGAGGAGGGCCTCATATTCTATAATGTTATTGGTACATTGGAATTCTAATATGTAAGAATGACCCTCATTTGTATTCTGTCTCCAGATACCAGCTCCTGAACCGGTTTTGCCACATGAACCATCAAAGCTTATGCTCCATAGAGTTTCTACTTCGTGTTTGTCATTAAGTTGTTTTTCAGGTATGTTAGAGTTTTGATCGTCATTTTATTTATTTGAGAATCAGGGAGGGTGTTCTGACCAACTAAGTTCTTCTTTATTTCCTTTGGTCTACTCATTAATATCACTTTCGTTGTATAAAATAAAAGAATCCAAATTTGAATGGATGGAATAAACTGGAGTATTGTTTGGCCTATCCAGGTTGCTTACCATATATTTCATGTGAGTCTCTCGGTACATCTTCCTAGTTTGGTTAAAAACTGAGATAGTGGCATATGACATGTCCATTTGGAGGCTACCTCGTAGTTTGGCTGCCCATGAAATGGATAATAACATGCCATATTTCAGGGGAATATCAACTACTACTACATCCATGACTAGGCTTTTAGCAGGTATTTGTGCTAGAGTGATACAAAGGTTTTTTTATCAGGCCCAAACACTTGACCCTACTTGAATCGAATGAGTACAAGTCTTTGTAAGGTTTGGTTACCTCTAGGCCCAAGATTTCCATGACTACTTTAGGCATGAGGTTATGGGAAGCACCGGAATCTAGCATGGTGTTGTGTAATATTTTGTCATGTATGTTCAAGCTAATGTAGAAAGGAGAGATAATTCCTTCTTGATATTTTCCCTCTACTTCAGGACCAAATAATAGCTCGAGTCTATCGTCTGTCAAATTTCAAGTCTCTGTATCATTTCCTATGTTTAGGAATTTCAAAATTTGGGATCTGTATACATCTATAGTTACCAATTCGGTGAGGGGCACAGTTACCTTGATCTTAGCAATCTCGCCTTCAAAACTGAAAGGTATTTGGGTTTTAGGCACATTTGCCCCAGTTTTATCAGCCATAAATTTTTCTATATTCTTGATTTGCTGATTTTGGTTAGGGGATTTGTTTAAAAAAGTTTTCTCAAGGGCCCTAGTAGAGGTACTAGGATAGCTCGGGTCAAGGTTTGTTTGGCTAGTTTTGTCTTTGTTCTGATCAGTTTTCTTAGCCACAACATTGTTACTGTCTGTTGTTCCTTTAAGAATGGTTTTGGGAGCTTTCTTAACAACAGTGTCTGAGTTGTTTTTCCTAAAGTTGTCTTGGTTTTTCTTACTCCTAAGATGATATTTCCCATGGACTTCCATTATGGCGTTTTTTAATCCTATTTCAGGATCTTCAGGATCCTCATAATTTTTTTCACCTTGGTTTGAGGAGAAAAACCTTGTTCTTCCTCTATGAGAAAAACCTCACCCTCGTTATAAGAGCCTATCAAGTTTACATGATTTTCATATGGTTGTTCAATATCTCTTTCCCCTTCATCAACATAGTTATCTTGGAAGGGTGGTCTGATCTGTTGATCATTTTCTCTTGGTTTGATTTGAGGTGGGTCTCTTCTAGAGTTCTGATTCTAGTTCCTTTTTTGGAGGTTTGGCTGGTTGTCCCTAGGAGGTGCTCTTTCACTTAGATTTATTCTTTCCATCATTCTCTCCATGGTCCTATCCAAGTTATCTATTTTGGAATCTGAAGAGTAAGTGGAAAGCATGGTCTCATCTCGGTAAGTGAATTTCTCTTCTGATCTCATCCTAGCCCTCTTTTCAGTGAGGTTGGCTTCAGCACTAATAGCTTCCTTTTGAATTTCTTCTAAAGTTGTGGGGTCTCTTTCTCTTAACTGATATCTCATGTCTAGATCGAAACCTTCTGGAAATTTTACTAGTGCTAGGCCGAGTGGAGGTTTCATGTGAGGTGGGAGGGCGTTATAGACACTGTTGAACCTAGTGCAATAATCTTGAACACTTTCCCCTGTGTTCCTTTTAAGATTGTTATATTCAGAAAGGATTTGAAGGGGATTTTTTTTATTTCCCATTTGTTTATAAAGGTTTGGTAAAGTGACGGGAGATCATGTATACTATTAGGAGTCAAGTTTTTAAACCATTTTTTGGCTTCCCCGCCTAGGCTTTGGGCGAGCGTGCTCATATTCATGGTTTCTTCTTCTATTTCCATGTAGTCAAAGGCATCATTGATTCTATCTACATGTTGTTGGGCGGTAGTGGATTCAGCACTGGTGAAGTGTGGGATTCTGGATTGGTAATCATTCGGAAAAGGTACCAAAGGTTGTGGTAACACTAAGGGTGCATACCATGCTGCCATGATGGGAGCTGATGTCGGATTTACAGTGGGAGGATTTGCAGTATGGGATGAGGTGATTTGCACAATTTTGGGGTCCTCTATTTTGATAGATTGGAAAATCAAAAGATAAGGCAGCATCAGAACCAATCTTTAGAGTTCCAGGATCTAGTCCTCCTGTTCTCAGAGAGGGATCTCTCAAATTTACTTGTTTGCAAAGGTTTATCTTGTTTGCCTTGAGTATTGGTTTTTAGACTAGCTATTAAGTGAAAGTGTTTGTTTGGTTGTTTGGTTGAAAGACATAGTAGAACATGAAAGGTCTAAGAAGGATAGATAGAAAGGGGAAATGTCCGATTCATTGGGAAATGGAGTCAAGAAGAAGTTATGACAAACTTATCAATGGATATGGGATATCAAACGGAAAATCTAACTTGGCCATAGGATCCTTTGGTTTTTTGGAATGAGATGGACATTAATGATTTGGAAAGAGAGTTTGAATTCTCAACAAATGGAATTTGAAAACATACTTTGAACAATAAAGAGGTATTTGATAGATAGGGCTAACTATGAATTCTACAAACCACATTTTAAGCAAATAATGACTTCAAAACAACTTTTAAAATGAAATCTAAGATGTAGGAGCACATCCTATTTCCTCAAATATTTTATTTCAAATGACTTATAAAACATAAGAGATTCACTGATAATTGTAGTCATAGAAGAGGGAACACCTAAAAACATCTATGATCATAACTATAAAGACCTTTAAAACAATTGTTCAAGCAAGGACAAAGGGTATGATCAAAACAAACCTCCTTGGATAACTATAAACAATGGTACTTCAAAGGGAGACTTCAAAAATAGTTTTCAAGTGGCAGTAGACAAGCAGGAAAAACCATAAATCATGCTGAAACCAACTATTTGAACTATTAGAGAAATAAACAAGCATGAGGACTAAAGAGAGAGATTAAAGGCTCTAAAATACCTCAGCAGAAGAAAACATAAAATAGTGAAGGATGAACAGGTCTAAGGTGGTTCTAGGAGTCATTTCTTAGCCTAAAACTTTCATCCTACTGTAGTAAGCATTTATGGAACAAAATGAAAATAGGAGAAAACATTAAATAGTTAAAAATACTTCACCAACAGCCAAGCTCATGGATCCAGTGATAGAGCCTTCTCAAGAACAAGCACGCAACAACATCATCAAGGTTCCAAGACTTAAATTTCTTCCTCAATTTCAGATAGACTATGTATTATTTCAGAGAGTTTCAGTATTACAACTAGTGAAAAATCAACCAACAACTTCTCATCTTCTTCAGAAGTATTTATAGAAGAAATGAGAAGGTGGAAGAGTTTTAGGATTGAAATGTAATAAATTCTACACTAAATGCAAATCCTAGCCTTGAAAACCACGCAAGGCCTAAGGCAGGAATGCATTTCATTTACAACTCTGCTTCAATAACTCTTTTTCTGCTATTTTAGGCTTAATGGGAAAAAAGGTGGACTTAGAGGCCTATTTATCTTTTACAATAGCTTCACTAAAAGTTTGAAATATCTTCTTTTGTTTAAAATAACTATTCAGCCGTCTTCAGGCAAATATCTTATGTTCTGGCAATAACTAGGCCTTATTTGATTTTTGTGAGGCTGCAGGTGGCTCTTCTGGTAGCTGGGGATTCAATTAGCCCCTGATGTGGTAGTAAAGGTCTCCTTTGCTGATATTTTCCTCTGTTTAATCTTAATACACTGTTAATTTGCCTTTGATATGTGTTTTAGGCCTAATTAGGCCTTGATCTTCATTCCTGGTCTTTATCCTTTAACACTATGGATTAGGCCTTTGATTCTCAAATTGGTGCCTTAATCCCTTTAAACCTTGTTTAGAATCATTAATCTTCACTTTTGCTCTAATTTTATCCTTTGACATTGATACTCTTCGGCTATTTGACATTCTCTGTGTTTTTCCGTGTTTTGCAGGCGCGCAGAGGTTTTGTGACTTCACAAATGCTCATGAGGCACAGGTGGAATCATAATTTGAATCCTGTGGATTCACCTTCTTCATGAATAAATGGCCTGGGGATCATCATCCTTGGCTTTTGATTTATTTTAAAACTGTGGAAAAAACCTTAATAACCTACAAAAAATGAACAAAAATTAAGAAAATCGGTAAAAAATAGGTTAAAAGGCTGCTTTGGAGATCTCGGGTGCGAGATTAAATCGTGGCCGTTAGATGAAAAAAACCAACAGTCGAGATTTCTTGATGGGGTTAATTGGGGAGGCAGTTAGGTGAATGGTAGAGAAATTAAGTCCAGACCGTTCGATCAGGACGATGAACAGCAGATATTGATTGATGAAAGCTTTGGGAGGTGAATCAAATGAAAAGTGAACGGGGACGAGATCAAAACGAGACCGTCGGATTAAAAAGATGAATGGTGGAGATCAAAAGGTGAAAAGTTAATGTAGTGGAGAAAGTGGTTTAGCGGAAAACCAGCAGCAGTTTTCGCATTGTGTTTGGTCGGTAATGTGGTTTTGGCTTTCGGAACGTGAAATAGGTCTGTGTTCGACACGTGGATTTCTAAAACCACCTATATCGCGTAAAATTTGTGCACTGTGGAAAGGGTTCAAAAATTGCGCGATGTGGATACTGGGCCATTGGATTGGAGGATCTAGATCCAACGGTGCGGGTTTGAGCATGATGGATGAAGAGCTGTGGGGTAAATTATATGCGGGGTCTAAGTGATGTTAGTGAAAATTGGCACGCAGTGGAAGGTGAAATAGGCTATCCAATCATTCATTTTCTTTAATGAGCGGTTAAGATTGAAAAATGAAGCAGATAGGAATAAATGAAAGGAAATGGAATGGGCGAAAGAATAAGGCCTGATGACCTTAGATCTTTGAAGATCGACGGTTAGGATTCACTTTAAAACCTTTTTGTCGGGAAACAAAAATATATAGGAATGGTAAGGTTTAAAAGGAAATTGGCGGAGAAATGAGGAGAGAAAAGGGGCCCACCTTTTATATAAGGGCGGAAGGAAGGATGAATGTGAGGTGTCAGATCTGAAGGATCGACGGCCGAGATCTGTCGATGGAGGAAAAAGAGAAGGGCATGGTTAAAAAAGCGGAAGCATTGTGAGCCGTTGGATCTAAGAATGATCAATGGCGGAGATTTAATCGCAAGATCGCATCGGCGAAGGTCAAAGGGTAAAGTAGCAATGAAATGTGCCGATGAAATTGAGCATGGACTGTTAGATCTATCATAATGAATGGTCAGGATTTAATCGCATCAGAGAAAAGGAAAGGGGATAAAACTCCGACCCTTTTGATTTTGCGATGCGCGATTAAGCGCTGATCGTTGGATCGGTTTCAGAGATCAATGGTGGACATTTAATTGGCGAGCGCAATGATGAAGGATTTAGGATGGAGCATGATTAAATCTAAGCTATTGGTTCTTTTGGATTAAACAGTTGGGATTAGATCATAGGATCAGTATTGGAAGAGGAAAAAGGGAAAAGTGGAAAGGGAAATTTGCGATGTGATTATGTATTGACTGTTGGATCAGAAAGATGATCGATGGCTGAGGTTTGATCGCATTAGAATTTTGAAAGACACAAAGAAAGGGAGGACCCATGCATATTTGCGATGCGATGAGCCGATGGCCGTTGATCGGTTTAGATCGACGGTTGATATTCGTTGAAACTTTGAACTGTCGGGTTTATGAAATAACAAAGGAAAGTCAGGTTTTACGAAAATACAAAGGAAAGCCAGGTTTGGGAAAGATTTTTTTTAGACTTTTAGTGCACAATTGTGGGGCTAGGGTCTTATGAAGTGGAGGTTCTACCAGAGTTAAGCCCTCGGGGGCTTAAGAAATTTATATGCAGAAAAGGGTGTTTTTGGCCTAAAAACAGAGTTTTTTAGGCAATTTGAGCTTTCTGGTAGAAGGAAAAGGAGTTTCTAAACCAAATGGAAGGGGACCAAATGGTCATAAAAGGGTTATGGAGTGAATTTTAAGGGTAAATGAAGCTCATGAAGGGCTTTTTATGGAGGAAAGAAGGGAAAAAAATGATGAAAACGAGGTTTGCAACAGTCTTTTTCTTTGGGCAAACAATAGATTTTTTTTAGGACAAAAGGGAAATAGCAGTGAAGATTAACTTAAAGGTTAGTTATCCTCATAAAAAATTCAAAGATGATAGGTTTTCAAAGAGAATTATCTCTTGAAGTTTTGAAGAAAAAAATTAGCCACTTCTTGGTATAACAGAATTTATCAGTGGCTAACACACAGTGGTGGTGTGAATGGGTGTGGCGGAAGTACTTGGACTTGTAAACTGATTTTGAGTAGACTTGGGGTGAAAAGAGTTGAAATGGTGGAGAAGCTGAAAATTGGGTGGTCTAGTGAGGGAGGTGGAGAAGTTTTTATGGTCCACCGCCAATGATTGATAGAAACCAATCTAGGGATGTTTTTTTTCAGATTTTTTCAGAGTATTTATGTAGCCTGGTTTGTAAGAGTGTCCTATACCTGATTCATCACTTAGCTAAGGTGGTGAAACAAAGAGAGTCTACTCTAATGGCTTTATATGCTACTTGTTTTTTTTTTAATTTCAAAGGACAAATGAGTATACAAGAGTTTGCTAGGCTGTTATGTACTCAGTGTGTCCCACCGTGATCGCCATTATGTTGGAGTCCCGTGATTTGGCAGATTGGTAAACCAAATGACAGGGTAACGTCAGACTAATATTTGGAGTCCTAGGACCTAGCCTTCCTGGACTCAGAGAGGGCTCTCTCTATTATGTGAAGGATGTGAACTTTTCACTTTGTATGTTTGATTTTAGGCTAGTTGTTAAGTATATTTTGGTTTGTTTTGGTTTTGAGGTAAAACTGATCAAGCAAGAAAAATGGAAAGAGATTTCATCAAATCAACAGGGCTATGGGGTTAGATAAAGTCAAGGATGTCTAAATGATGGACAAGGTGTACTGTAGGGCCGATTTAGCAAGGTCAATGGATCCTTTGGGTGAGGTATGAGGTGAAAAGAACATTAAGTTTGTGAAAAACGAAGAAGTCTTAAACATATATAGTTTGAAAGAAAATAATCATGAGGTAGGGCAAACCATTAATCTCTATGAACAATACTCAAACTGATAAAGATGAAAGATAAACATTCAGGTGAGACATAGAAGCATAAGAACTCCTAACTTTAGAAATTAACCTTTAGCTGCTAGGAAAACATATAAGATAAACAAATAACTTAATATATGAAGAGGGAACTCCTAAACATCATATATCAAAAAATTGGTAACTTTGAAACAAGTTGGTAAGCATGGACAAAGGGCAAGATCGAACAAGACCTCTTTGACTTAACCAAAGTAATCAATATTTCATAGAAAGGTTTCACAAATAGAGTTTTGAGAAATTCAAATAAGCAGGGCATACCTTGAATCAGATTTGATAGCTAACATATTGACCATTAATGAAAGAAATGACAATTTCTTGGTGGACCTAAGGAGTAGTTAAGAATTCCTTATAATTACCAAGAAGAGGAAAACATCAAAGTTGTAATAAACAGGAGGTTTGAGGTGCTTCCATGAGCATATATCAACCTATACTTTTCTGATCTACAAAAAATAAGAATTTTGAAACATTAATGAAGAAAAGAAGACATAAGAAAATCAGGGAAACATCACCATTCACCAAGCTATGGAATCCTACACACAATGCTCCTCCACCATCAAGCCAAGCAAGACATTCATCCACTTCCTAAAACCAATATTTTCTCCAAGGTCATAAAACTATGTATTGCTCTTAACATGTCAAGTTCTCCCATTTTTTTACAATGAATCCTTATGTTTTATATAATCCAAGAGGAGAAAAAGCTCAATAGAGCAGCTAGAAGGCCATTGGCCAAAGAAAAATATCTAAAACTGCCCTTGAGGCCTTACAAGGTCCAAGGCACAAAATATCTCTTCAAAATATCCTTTTCGGACCAAAATAGAAAATACATTGAATTTTTTTCTCTAACATACATGATAGAACTTGCCTAATGCACATTTTATTTGTCCTCACATAGGAATGCAGAAAACTGTCTCTTTTTTAGCAGAATTTCTGGGCGTGCAACACCAAAATAAACCTTTTTGCAGCAAGGTTTTGGAGGCCTTCCCGATGTCAAAAAAGGCTCTGTGATGGCCCGTTGGAAAGATATGGATGTCTACTTTCCAAATATACTTTATTTTGTTCAATATAATCTCTAGAAGCTGACAAAAAAGTGGAAAATGTGCAGAAACCTAGGGGCGCAACACCTGCTCAGAAACAGTGGCAGAAAGGTGAAAAAATGGTTGGTTTTGGACCTTTTGATGGACCAAAATAGCTCCAAATGAGCTGAAATTTTATGAGCATACTCCCCTAGTGCCAAGGAATCCAAAAATGTAAAATTTTCTTGCTGAAAATGCTCTGAGAAAAAGTGCAGCCTTCAGGGTGTTGCGCTCCTAGGCTCAAAAATTCACAAAAAGCCAAAAAGTGTCCAGTTTTGCTCAAAATTGGTGAGTGAATCCCTCACCGGTCCCTAGAGGCCTGTAATGAAGCTTGAGCCAAGATTCCAACCCTAGTTTGGTATTTTTCATATTTTAGCACCAAGTGCCTCCTTTGGGTAGCTTTGAGCTTTTTTCTAGCAAATTCATTTAGCTTTTTGTAATGTTGAGTCATCTTCCTTTGTAAGCCTAAATCCCTGTTTGCTTTCTCCAATTTTGCCTCTAAATGAAATTTTTCCCTTTCTAGCCATGATTCTTTGTCATGTTCAATTTCCAAGGCTAGGAGCTCAGTAAGAGGGAATTGTTTTACTCAGGTTGATTCTTCCTCTCTCTGTTTTTCCAATGCTCTCCTAAGACCCATAGTCTTAGTCCTCTTCCTAGCTAGCCCTTCTTCTTCATCATCTTCTTCATAGTTACCCATGTACTCTTCTAGCTTTACTTGTGATTTCTGAGCCTCTCTTTTGTACTTGAGTGCCCGAGCTTCATAAATGGCAAGTTGTCCACTCATTTGTGCGTTTTGTGTTTGTAGGAAATGAATGATATGTTTTGATCTTTCCAAATCAGTCACCAAATCTCTAACTTGTGAATCCTAGTCTTGTAAGAGGGAATTAAGAATCCTTGTTTCATTTTCCTCATCACTGTCAACGTGGATGAGTTCAAATTCCCTCTATTTTTCATGGCTACTTTCTTGTTCTTCTATTGCCTTCTTGCCTTTGTCCTTCATGGGCTTCTTACCCTTGTCTTGCTTTGGCAGTTTACCTCTGCTTCTCAATGCCCTGGTGACATTGCTTTTCACTACTTGAGTAACTTTACCTCTCACTATTTTGGTGATTTTATCTTTTACTTGCTTTGAGGATGAGTGCATGACCCATTGCCTTTTGGAGGCAGAAAACACATGCCTCCTACCTTTTTGATAAGGAGTGATGAGGGGTGCTATAAACTGGGCTTGTTTAATCTAGTCACTTATAGCCCTTGAACTGTCCTTTTCTTCAAGAATGTTTTTTGTGTGTATCCCTTTGTCACTTTGCTATGGGAAATCATCTTGATTATCAATTTCAACATTGGTAATGATCTTACCACCAGGAGGATCTTTAAAAAGGTCATGCTCTATTTCTGTGTGGTGGGAGGTGCCCAAGTTTGATACTCTTTCATCTTCATGACTGTCCATGTATTTACCCCTTTTTCTGCTGTCTTGACTATTCTCATTATTAGGAATTTTTCCATCATTTCCTTGTGTATTTAATACCACTCTGAAAACTGTCTCGGGACTATCCTCATCAATTTCCTCTTTGTTGTGATTGTCTTCCTCTTTCCTTTTGTCTTTATCTGTGCTGCTGTTTCTATTGTTTTGTCCTTGGTTGCCAGTGTCTTTGTTGTTTTTATTGTGCTGCCCTTTACTGTCTTCATTTTATCTGTTATTTTTGTCATCTTCCCCTTGGCTGTCTTCAGTTTCTCCATCATTGTTTATAACATGATCAACACTATTTTCCTTAAGGCCTTCATCATCTTTTCCCTCGTTGTTTGCATCATCTTCCTCACTCTCATCATTCTCAAATTTTTCCTCACTTTGATTATCTTCTTCCTTATCAGTGTTTTTAGAGTTGCTCCTATTTTGACTTCCCTCCTCTTGACTGCTTTCATCTTCTTCATTCTTTGCCTTATCTTCATTAATTTCCTCTTCTTCATTAATTTCCTCTTCTTCATTAATTTCCTCTTTATCTTCAGATTGTCCCTTATTTTCATCAGTTTCCTTTTCATTGTCTTCATCAGTTTCAACAATGCTTTCTTCAGGATTAGCATTACTTTCTTTAAGGTCACTAGTGCTTTCTTTAGGATCACTTCTGTTTGAAGAAGGTGTTTGAAGAATGTTTTCTTGGGAGAGTGATTCATGGGATGAAAGTGAAACATATTCAGTGGAGGGCGATGAGGGTGTATGAGGGAGATTTTGAGAAGAGGATGGCACATTTTTCAATGGGATGGAGGATGAAGAGGTAAAGTCATCATGGGTGATAAAGGCTTCCCTAGGAACGCCTTGTTGCTCCAGTTGGTGAGTTATAATGATTTTGACAAGAGAGTGATGGAATAGGCTTGCCATCTACTGAGCTGGAGGCTTCTTTTTCATGATGGTGGACATTTTTTCAATTCTTTTGCATAGGAAATAAGGAAAATTCAACAGCTTGGTCCTGGTGAAGTGCATGAGGAGTCTAATATGGTAGGAGTATATTTAGGAGAAATGACCCTCACAGGTAAATTATTTCATGACAATATTCATAAGGAGGGCATACCTATCCAGTAGACGGGAAAAAGGAAAAATGGCTTTACATGCAGCTTGACAACTAGGCTTTAGAAAATGATGATAATGGATCAAGTCAAGATGTTTTTGTTTAAACACTCTCTCTCCTATGCAAGGGATCCTAGTGGCTTTAGAGATAGCTTTAGGGGTCAACTCAAAATTTAACCCTGCGAGATGAACATTATGCCCGTGAAGTCTTAAGGAAAATAACTCAGTCGATTTAGGATGGCTTTTGATTTCTTGTACCTTGTTGCAAAACTCAAAACATCCTAATTCTTGGAAATAAGGCAAGACAGAAGGTGAGGCAATAAGCTCTTTGGTGTCTGTAGTTTCAAATTTGTTGGGCTTGCCTTTTTTTTTTGCCCGTCTTCTTGGTCTTTGAGGCTCATCACTTTCTTCTTGAGACATAATGATTACTTTGCCCTTTCTTCAATATTTTAAACGAAGGCATTTTTGCTAATGAAGTGAAGAGGAGAGAGGCTTTTCAGGAGATTTAGGACCTCTAAACAAGGCTAGATGATTAACAGAGAATAGGTTACATTTCTATTCAAATTTTTCCCTCAAACCGTTTTAGACGCAATCTTAGCCTTAATTGGCGCTTTCATAGCTCAAAAACCTGATGAGGAGATGTAAAATAATGGAAAATACCTCTTGAAACACCTTTTCATGGTAAGAAACAACTTCTGGGCCAAAAAGGGGAAATTATAGCATTTTTTGTGAATTCCTGGGTGGTGTAGCAGTTTTCCTTCAGGCATGCAGCGTTTGCCCGGATGGCCTCTGCAGGCGGCGTGTGCGACGGGCACCGTGGTGGGTGCGCAAAACCCTCGGCCCGGGTGGACTCTGCACGTGGAGTATGCAAAAAATGTAGCGCTAAGCACGCAACACCCTCAGCCCGGGTGGGCTCTGCACGTGGGGTTCTGCGAAAGGAGTAGTGCTGGGCACGCATCACTATCGGGCCCGGGTGGCCTCTGCACGAGGAGATGGGCAGTGGCCTGGGCATTGTTGGGTAGGCAGCCTCTGCATGTCAGGCAGTCAACAGAATGCGCAACACTGATGTAGAGGCGCGCAGCGTTTGGTGCAAAAATGCACTAAGCGTGTCTATAGGTGCGCAATGCCAATCTACATGCACACAACGTCTCTGGTTTTCTGCCTGAGAAGGTTCTTTGAAAAATAAAAATCCCTTCTCTTTTTTTCTAAAGACGAAATGAATGGAAAAAGGTCGTTGAGGGTATTTATATCCCTATTTTTGAAATAATTTTTAACAAAACCCACCTTTGTAAAGTTCTAACTCCACTTTTTCGTCGTTTTCCTTTGACTATCTTTTCAATGAATTTTTTTTTTTGGAGCCAATCTTCTTTTTGTTTCTTAAACCATTGATTTATGGTTTGAGCCTTTAATTGATTTGTGACAGAATTTGTTTGTCTTTGGAAGGAAAATTTTAAAGTTGTTGTGCCTCCATACTCCTTGAAACAAGGTTGTGACTATCCTTTGTGTGACACTTTAACCAATCAAACCTTGATGGTTACTCCTTTAATGCAAAAGGCACCTAGAGCCTTAAAACATAAAATTCCTTCACCTTTTGAACTTCAAAAACACTTATTTTATTTGAATGGAGTTTTGTATCTTTTTCCTTATCTTCATAATGATAACACCAGGAAAACTTTTACACCTTCTATTGTTGATGAAGGATGTTTTTATGCCTGTTTTCTTATCTCCCCAATTTTCTAAAAATGTCTGAGAAAACTTTCCACTGTGGGGTCAACAAATAGATTTTGTGTTTTCGAACAAAACATACCTACTATTTTCTTCTTTAGTGTGACTTTCCTTTTGTAGTAGTATTAGTATTTTCCACTGATGGGGCCTTTTATGGTTTTTGTCTTGTCTACAAGGGCATGGAAAAAGGTTAGTTGTCCCTCTCTTATTTATGTCTTGAGGCACATAAACTATCTCAAGGGCATATTTGCCAAAATGTGCCATGTTGTTCATACATCACTAATTTTTTCTAAGATTTTGCACAAAGACTTGAATGAGTAGTATGTTACCTCTTATAGTGACATCAAAACCTCTATAGTAGCCTCCATTTCACTGTGTTTTTAGCCCTTATGGATGATGTTCTGAAATCTTCTAGGTATCCCTGATTTGTAGTGAAAAACTTGATTTTCTTGTGTTTTTAGCTTACTGTACCTTTGTTTCAAAATGCCAACTATCTTGACTGAAGCTTTTCTTTGGTGCTTCTCTATTGCCCTGTTGTGATTTAGGCCAACCATCAAGACATCCCTGCAGAGTTGTATTTGATAGGGTGACTTAGTCTTGGCAGATTTTACTGTTGGTTCAGGAGGGGCCACCTTGGAGATTGTTTGAGCGCCTTATTTTTAGAAAAATTATCATGTTAGCTCTGCTTCTCTTGAATTTACCTTTGAGCTCTATTGAAACAAGAATGTATGAGACATGATGGTGCATGAATTAAGGAATATTAATGGATTTGTTTAGAAATATTCTTAGGCAAGGGCTCTTGACTAATGGTTAAAAATAGAGTTTTTAACTAGACACAGGGCCTTTTAGATATTTTTACCTAAGCACCATCACCTATAAAACTAGACACTTTTTCATTATTGTGAAGGGTTTTCTAGACACACTTTTGTCATCAATAGTGACTTGGGCAGAAAGAAAATATAAGGAAAGACTTGACTTATCTTGGCCAGATAATTTTTTAAAAAAGGAATATTTCAGGCATCAGAAGTAAGATTTTTACAGAAAAAGTAATAATCATAAGGCCTTCCAGTATAGGATAGGGTTTTGCGAGGATGGCCATATTAATCACAGTAGACAAGAAAGGGGAAAAGTGAAAAAATTTCTCTGAGGGGATCTCTAGAGGACAAAATAATTGTTTGAATTTTGTTTCTAGAAAACCTAGACAAAGCATTTCGACATCTAACAAGTGAAAATTATTGATGACTAACACCTCCTTCGGTCTCTACAGAGCCTCTTTCGACACCTAATGGTCCCTTGGAGATCCCTCAGCCTAGGGCAGAGGTTCATACCAAGATCCCTAAGGGACCAGTACATCGAAATGCTGCTTCCAACAAAGCTACCCATTCGTATAACATAGTAGATGATTTGGCACAATCTCCTACTTCCATTTCAATGTTGGTACTCATCCAATGGTGCCCTTCACAATGAAAAGCTCTACTATCTGCCATGGGTGCTATATATCCTTTCAAAGATCAATTTATTGTCTTTGATGTTGACCGGTCAAAACATCCTCCTCTCCCTGCTTCCGTCGCCTTCCAAATCCTAGTCAAGATCTGGAATGCCAACACTTCCTGATGCATTATTGATGAGGGGGCATCCACCTATGTGATTTCTGCTTCGGTTTCGAAGAAAATCAAATCTCCTGAGTTCGATCCTTCCACGATCACTCTCTCAGCATGGGATGGCTATGCCTCCCAACCCATTGAATTATTCTGTAGCTATACTATTACTCTTGTGGGAAATACTGTTTGCTTTGACGTGGAAGTCATAGATGCCCCCTTATATTACAACATTATATTGGATCGTAGCTACATGTATGCGATGTCTATTGCCCCTTCCGTGGTCCACTGTAGATGTCCTTCCCTCATAATAGAAAGATAGTCACCATTGACCAATTGAAATATTACAAACCAAAGTTTCAGACCTCCCCTGAGTCCACCATCTCTTCAGTGGCCAATAAGAAAACCGTCGATCCTTTGACTAGTGTCTCACCTAGAGTCTACAAAGATTCATCATTTCTTGGTACATTCCCTGGTCTTCCTCCTCCTATCTCTGATCCCAGCTCATCAAATGTTTGCATGATGCAATCGTTTCAGGCTACCCTCAAGCAGCCTGCCTCAGATATTTAGCAGCTTGCTCACCCTCCGCCGCCTACTCCTTGCCCTTCAATTCAGCCTTCTGGACCTCCTCCTCCTAACCCTTCAGATGGTATCCATGTGCCTCTTTACCCTCCTAGAACGCTTCCTCTAGGCCTTAACCATTTAGAATCTGTCTTGCCTGGGCATTACCCCTTTGGTCAGATACTATTCCTAGCTCCTCCCCCAGGAGTGTACACGGTACCTGTCATGACTACCCTCTCTCTCTCCCTAACTTGACCCTTGGGATTCCCATCTAGTACCTTGATCCTCTAGCTGCTACCCTGCTTAGTCAACCCAAACCTTATCTTTCTTTGACCCCGGTTCAACTGGTGCCCATGACTTCTCCCACGAAAACAGTGCCTCAGTCACCTCAACATGAACCACCTCCTGTTGCGACCACTTCGGGTAAGAAGGGAAAATATCGCAAGGGGGCATCAAAGGACAAGGCTACCCCGAAAAACCCTCCCCCTCCTCAGCCTCCAAAGCATACCATCTAGTGTGCTTTGTGTGATGTTGTCAGTCACGCCACCCATACTTGTCCGAAGTTGCCTCACCTTAAGCCCATGGTCAATGAGACATTTCTGGAGTTTGATATCCTAGAGGTATATGTCACTATATTGATTCAGTCTTGAAACTCAAGTCTTTGTGCACAAATCACCCTTGTGCTTTGTGTGATTTCCATGGCCACTATACTCATCTCTGTCCCTGCCTTGAAGAGTATCGCTCCTCTTTGGAAGCGGTTCGCCAATTTGAGGCCAAGCGCAATGAGTCCACCGCTCCCTTATTTGCGCATTTTTCTTTGGAAAAACCAGAGGAAACAAATGCTCCCATTGACATTCCACCTCCTGATGTCAAGATTACAGAGCCTTCATCCACCATTTTCTACCTATCATCATCCATGAGACCCTCTATGCACATGTGAAACTCTCTTCTCATGATGATGAGTCAGGTAGCTTTGCCGTGTCAGGTGGTATTTATTCCACCAGTCACCCCATATTATATTACGATGATGAAATTATGGAAGTAGTCACCACCCCTAACTTTATCTACCCCCCCTTACATCAAACCCATGCATTCAAACCACATACACCTTGTGGCCATTACATTGACACCCAATGTTTGGGTAAGGAGGCACCCATATTTGAGAAACCAGGAGAAGAAGTTCTCCACAACTCTCCTAGTGTACCTGGTCATGTCGACTCTAATACCATTATTCTTCCACATTTAGAAGAACCTCTAGAGTCCCATATCACTTCAGATCACTCTAGGGGTGAAAATGTGAAGCTGGGTTACACTTTTTGCCCTTTTTTGAGAAAAATTTTTCATTTTTTTCGGTTCTTCAACTTTCTGCAAACTATAACAATTTTTCTGTGTAGAATTTCATTTTGCAGTAAAAATAAAAGTTGTGAGAAATTTTGTTAGCTTTCTATTACTTATCTTTTGAAATTTTTTTATGTAGATTTGATATGTCAACTTAGCGTTTCTTTGAGTGTGTGTTTCTTAACAATCAAAGAATTCATAAGAAGTCATGTTATGTGGCAACGTTGTATTCATTGAAAATTTGTGTTTTTGAAAAAACAAAATGTGTTACAACAATCTAGACAGAGTCTACTTTGGTTTCATCATATTTACAAAGCAAATGGATGCATATCATAATTACTAGAATTTTCTGAACTGGTCCAATACGAAAAACTGCGTATTTTTGATATGTTTCGCGTGGCAACAAATTTCTTAACATACAAGTTATAAACTAAAAATCTAAAAGCTACCCATTACAGTCAACAGACCAATGTAATGCCCCATAATTTTTCAAATTTTTTTTACAATGTATTTTGGGAGATACAAAATTTTGATTTCACTGAATCACGGTGACCCTCAAAAATTGTTTGCACTCATTTTATTAGAAAAATAATTAAAATTAATAAACGTTTACGAAATTCCATAAAATTTATATTTCCTGAAAGTAGATTCAATTCTAAAAATGCTTGTCTTGGTTCCGACAGTTAATTAACAAGTTTTCATGGAGTTTAATCAGTCCAAAGTTGCAGAACCGTTTTCAGAGCTTGGTTCTGCGTAATCGGTGACGCGTTAGTTCGGCCGAACTATTAGCGACAGTTCGGCCGAACTATGTTTTCCGCTTATGGGCCGCTAAAACTAACGGCTTAATAGTTCGGCCGAACTTTTTATCAAAAGTTCGGCCGAACTATTGTGCAATTCTCCGTCGGCCGGAAATTTTTGTGGAGCCCCCTACAAAACACACATTTCGCGTCAATATAAATTGCCGCGAAATGAGTCACAATTTTCGCACATTTCGCACTTCATTTCATTCTACAACTTGGTTTGAATTCAAAAAATTTTCTTCAAAGTTTGGGTTTGAAAATTTTTTTTGGAAGACATTTTTTGGAGGCGGCGTGATTTTTCTTGGAGGTTCAAAGTTTGAGTTTAAAGAACTTTTTGGGAAGACATTTTTTTGGAGGCGACTTGATTTTTCTTGGAGGTATGTAAGTGTTTTGTGTTGAAATAAATCTTTTGAGCTTCTTTGTCCAAAAATTTTTCTTCACATTTTAGAGGCGGTGTGATTTTTCTTAGAGGTATGTACGTGTTTTGGATCAAGGATTACGTATTTTATAGAAAATATTTTTTTAAATTAAATCTTTTGTGATATTGTTTGTAATTGAGTTATTGTCTAATTTTTTAAAGGAAATTTTTTGAACCTCATACTCTATTATCATGGGAAATCGAAGAACTTGTGTGAGAAAATATGATAGAAAAAGAAACCCTGAAGAACGTAGAGAAGAGACGAGACAATATCGCAAAAGAAAGTTAGAAGCTCTCTCAAATATTGAAGAGGAAAATCAACCTCAAGCAGAAATTGAAGCAGATATGTAAATGTAAATATTACATGATCTATTGATATATATTTAAAATTTTCCTAATGTAAAATATGAAGCTTAATTTTTATTTGATGAACTAGTTTGAAAAATATTTTGTTTGATGTAAACAGACACAGATATTCCTCAAAATATTGAAGAACAAAATCAACCTCAAGCAGAAATTGAAGCAGAAATTGAAGCAGGTATGTAAATGTAAATATTATGATCTATTGATATATTTTTAAAGTTTTCCCAATGTAGAATGTGAAGCTTAATTTTTATTTGATGAACTAGTTTGAAAAATATTTTCTTTAATGTAAACAGACAGAGATACTCCTCAAAATATTGAAGAAGAAAATCAACCTCAAGCAGAAATTGAATCGGGTATGTAAATGTAAATATTATGATCTATTGATATATTTAAAATTTTCCTAAGATTTATTGACATATTTATTAATTTAGTTATTTATTGAATATGTACTATTTTTTCGAATATGTACAGATGAAATCACTATCGATAATGAGATGTTAGAAAATGTCGACACTCACACACATGGAGATAAAAAAACCTGACTATATTATACGATATCGTGTCGATAAAATTTTGGAAATGTTTTTCAAACCTGAGCAAGTGACAGTTCAAGCTCAAATATTGAAAGGTCTCCTATCATCAAGGAAATTAAAAGAAGCGACGACACTGTTGGGTATTCAAAAATCAACCAAAGATAAAAAAATGAAAGAAGAGGTGATAAAAAATATGAGTAGTGCTATAGAGTCAATTAAGAGATCTAGAGATAAAGAGGTTTCAAATATACATAGAGGAATACAAATAGCAATGGTTTCACCAAGTACTCAAGAGAATCGTTTGAATCTAACATCTATGGCACGAGCACTGGGAACCTCGCGAAAAACTCTGCACAAACATCGAAAATTTCGACTGCAAATAGACGTAAATGATGAACTCGCTTGTTGGAGAGCTATTTGTAGGCAACCATACAAAGATAGACTTGGAGAAGATGTTAAAAAATAATATATGAATATTGGAAGAACAATTCGCGTGTTTCACCCACTGCAAGACATGTGATGCGAAGAAGAATAGCACGAAATCAATACGAAGAACATGAAAAACATCTCTTGGAAACCACTCAAATAGAGTTATTCAACAAGTTCAAAGAAGAGACTCGTCAAATTCAAGTTTCACTCAGTGCTTTTGTTCAACAAAAACCATGGTATGTAAAACCTATCATCGTACGCGACACTTGTTGTTGCCGTTATCATGTGGAGTTTGAGTTATATTATGACACATTCTTTGATTTCGGTAGAACATTATGGAAGGATTCACCTCCTCCTTCCACTATCCGTGAATTCATATCTCAAATTCTATGTGAAAGAGAAAGCGACGAACTATTTTACAAAAAGAAATGTGTTGGTGGTAAAAAATGCAATGATTGTGGAAATTTGACTAAATTTCAAAACAAATATCGTATTGATATAAATGATCAATCATTGTCCAACATGAAAGTGAAATGGAAGAGATATGAATATACCAGTACATCGATTCAAGGTGTAGATAGTGTTAAAAGAATCGAATTACGAGAAGACAAAATTTTTCTAATAGACTTTTTGAGAAAGTTTGAAGCAGAAATTTACAAATACACCATGCATTCCCATAGAGCTCGATGGCAAGACTTGCAATTCAAAAAATCTCGTGAAGTTTTTCCACCAGGAACCATTTTGTCGGTGATTGATTTTGCAGAAAACTACACATTTGTTCCACAAAAAGAAATTCAGAGTGAATACTATCACTCTGACCAAGTCTCCATGCTCGTCCATATTCTATATAGACATGATGAACAAAATGTCGATCATATAGAAAGCACGAGTGAAAATCGACATATCATTAAAGAATATCATTTTTATATCAGTGAAGATCGTACACATGATACATGTTTTGTACAACATTGTTTTTAAAGAATTTATGATTCATTGAAAAATCGTGGAATAACATTCAATGAACATTGGATATGGTCAGACGGATGCGCAGGTCAATTCAAATCTGCACGATCATTTTTTTGGTTGTGTCGTCTTCATAAGAAAACTTTCATTAAACATTGTTGGAATTTCTTTGTGACTGGCCATGGAAAAGGAGAACATGACAGTGCAGGAGCATGCATAAAACGAGTACTTCGAAGATATCAAATGAACCACTTTGCACGCTGACTTGTGAACGCTGAAGAAGTTGTTCAATGGTGCAAAAATGCTCTAAGCCATGAGATTAACCCATCAAGAGAAGTGCGAAGGTACATTCAATTTAATTTATATTGGAAATCTAATTTTAAACATTGTACATTTATCATGCAATGATTATTTTTAATTTTATTTTGATATCATATTTACAAATTCTTTTTCTAATTTTCCATATAAAGGTTTTTCTGGCATATTGGAATCGGAGACATAAATAGATCAATTGGAAATGACGTTGGAACAATAAAAGGGACTCGAAAATTGCATTCAATTCAAACAAAATTGTCCACAAATGTGTTTGCATTGGATAAAAAAAAATATTCTTGTTTTTGTGATGTTTGCATAGACAACACAAAATCCAATGACGTCTGTGAAAACAAAATGTATGTGAACGATTGGAAACATACAGAGCTAAATACAAAGGAAAAAATGTCTGTTGCAATGATTGAAGAAATGGAATCAGATGAAACTACAATATCATCCGATGGTGATCGAGTTTCTGATCTTGTTAGAGAAGGTAACATTTGAATTACTTTTTAATGATTTAAAGATTTACAAATAAATTTAAATATGCATAATTAAATGTTAAATTTATTTTATTGTGCAGGAGATGTTTTTGCTGTAATTGCACCTATTGACAACGATGAAAATGTAAAGTATTATTTGATGCGTTGCACTAAACAAAAAATGAAATTATTACAAGACTATAATGATCACGGATTTCAGTATGACAAAGGGTCTATTATACTGAAAGGTTATTTTTTCAAACAAACTCGTCAAAGTGAAGACTATGTTTACTTCGAAGACTATGAACCTGATTCCATAAGTTGTCAATATAGTCACTTGGTGTGTGCAGCACGCATAAAGTTGATAGAAGTTCAATCAAAGAAAAATTCAAAAATTAAGAAATGGAAAATGTCAAAATCCGATCATGAACGGATTATTGAGGATGGAATTCCATTAGAATTTTTTTGAGTGAAGTGTCCAACAATTTATTATCTTTTAGACCTTTCAGTACTCAAATAAAAATTGAACTGCTTATGTTATTTGTGGTTTGCAGATGTTACAAATTGTTTGGGTACAAGCACGTGCTCTAGTATCCACTGAAAGTAGTTTTTCTATACATGTGCATTGATTAAAAATGTTAAATATGTATTGGATATATATATTCTAGAATGAAATTAATTGTTCTTGTATATTAATTGTTCTTGTCAATTTTCTCCGACCATATGGTACAAATTATTTCACTTTATTTTGTAAAGTCAGATTCGGTCCCCATATGGCGTAGCCTCCAAGGGACGAGATAACAAGTGGTTGTCCCCACTTGCCCGAATCTCGGCTTTTAAGTACAATTTTACTGTTTATGTCAAGCATCTTACATGATGTCCTAGCCAAAGATAGATTCTCTTTGTTTCAAGTTTCCAATAAAAGTTGTCACTGAATGACCTGCTCGAACTCTTGTAGTAAACACCATACCTCATCTCTCTTGCTCTCCAATATTATTAGGTTTAATTATTATAACACAAAAATCGTTCTACGTTGTCAATAATTTTTTGCGCTTAGACTAAAATCAATGAACACTATTAATCCAATGTCTTTACAAGTAATGTACCATCATACATACAATTATATCAAATTAGAAATCAACATATACAATGAAATCAATGGGGATTGTCTTGTTGCAAGTAACATAATTTCAATTTACCATATGTGCAAATGTAGGTTGAAACCATCCAAAACTTTAAGTTGTAAATTGAAACCATCCAAAACTTTAAGTTGTAAATTGAAACCATCCAAAACTTTAAGTCTTAAAACCCTTTCGATTATATATTGTGCATCATTAAAACATTTAACATTTAAAGTTCATTAAATATCACATGCAAAATGTAGATTGAAACCATCAAAAACTGGAGTTTTAAAAACTTCACATGCCATGCCAATTATAATTCAACAATCCAACAAAAACATTTAACAAATTAAATATCACACGCCACACTAAGACGACCACACTAAGAGGATTGCTGCACTTCGTTTGGAAGGAGTCAATATATGTCGTATTGGAGCGATTAGACATAATTCGAAAAGGAAAGAGCTTGAACCAATTCAAGCAGACCCAGGATCGGATTGTTCTATGGAGCTTCATGAGAAGAGATATGTGAAAAGCACTGTTAATCCATGCCAATTATAATTCAACAATGCAACAAAAACATTTAACAAATTAAATATCACACGCCAAAGTCGTTTCAAGTTTTTGGTAAAAGTTGTCGCCGAATGACCTACTAGAATATTATAAATACTAACTTTGTAAGATCATTTGGCATTCGGAAAAATTCGAAAGTCTTAGACTGTCAATCAATTTAAAGTATCATTCGCCCTAGGGAGTGTAAAATATTCAATGTAGGTTGGTGACGATGCTCACTCCTAGCTTGAAGCAGCGCCAATGACCAATTCTTTAATGAATTCCAATGCACTAGACCAAAGTTGGTTCAACCTACTTGGTTTTTCACGCAAGAAATTCCAAGGATGGACTTTCTAGACAAAGTGCTGAAATTGAAAAGCTTGACATGGAGATACGACAAGGTGAACAAAGACTTCAGGAACTCTTTATGGAAAGGGCTCACTTGAAGGAAATAAGCACCACGTTGCAGGGTAAAGTCAAGAACATGGAAGATAAGATCAAGAGGGACTTTCTTGATCCGAAGCCTATTGGTTTGAAGAAAGAAAATGCATGTGTTGGCACACTTGGAAAAGAAGACGACCACACTAAGAGGATTGGTGCACTTCATTTGGAAGGAGTCAATATATGTCGTATTGGAGCAATTAGACAAAATTCGAAAAAGAAAGAGCTTGAACCAATTCAAGCAAGCCCAGGATCAAATTGTTATATGGAGCTTCATGAGAAGAGATATGTGAAAAGCACTGTTAAGCCAAGGGCTAGTTCGAAAAGCATATTGGAAGAGGAAATGTTGAAGAAGATTGCGAAAGTAAGGCACAAGACAAGGAGGAGGAATGATGATGAAAGTTCCTTGGACTTGAGATTCATGTCTACAACCGTACATGGGAAAAAGTTTTCTGCTTTGATAGACACGGGGGCTACCCATAGCTTCCTAAGTCGAAAGGCAGCTTCATCTCTTAGAAAGAGGAAGGCTAGCATCGAGAAAGAGTTGAGTGCTTTCAAGGCAGTCAACTCAAGGATAAAAGTAGCACGACTAGTGTCATGAAAAGCACACATGTGAGAGTAGGGTCATGGTTTGGAAAGATAGACTTAAGAGTCATTGACATGGATGATCATTCTATGATGGACCATACCAATGATGGACCGAGACATTCTCTTAATTCTTGTGATCAATCTTAAACTATTTTATGAAAGATAGATAAACCATTTAAATAGTTAGCTCAAACTCTTGTAGTAAACACCATACCTCAAGTCTCTCTTGCTCTCCAATATTATTAGGTTTAATTATTATAACACAAAAATCATTCTACATTGTCGATAATTTTTTGCGCTTACACTGAAATCAATGAACACTATTAATCCAATGACTTTACAAGTAATGTACCATCATACATGCAATTATATCAAATCAAAAATCAACATATACTACATAATGAAATCAATGCGGATTGTTTTGTTACAAGTAACATTTCAATTTACCACGTGCAAATGTAGGTTCACATTCTATCCTTCATGTAGTTTTAAAAACTTCAGATACCATTAGAATTATAATTCAACTATCCAACAAAAACATTTAACAATAAATATCACATGCCATGCCAATTATAATTCAACTATCCAACAAAAATATTTAACATTAAATATCAAATGTCAAATGTAATTCAATGACAAAATTACTTCACATTCACATGCCAAAAGTACTAAAACCATCCAAAGAAAACTGAAATCAATGAACAAGTTATTAATCCAATGACTTTACAAGTAATGTACCATCATATGTATGCAATTATATCAAATCAGAAATCAACATATATAATGTAATGAAATCAAGGGGGATTGTCTTGTTACAAGTAACATTTCAATTTACCACATGTGCAAATGTAGGTTCACATTCCATCATTCATGTAGTTTTAAAAACTTCAAATGCCATGCCAATTATAATTCAACTATCTAACAAAAACATTTAACATTAAATATCACATGCCATGCCAATTATAATTCAACTATCTAACAAAAAAATTTAACATTAAATATCACATGCCATGCCAATTATAATTCAACTATCCAACAAAAACATTTAACATATGTCCAAAAATATGTCCAAAAAACATTGTAATAAAATATGTCCAAAAATTGTAAATCTCACTCAAGTATCAAACTGTGTCAAGTTTAACAAATTTTAAAACCATCTAAATTTTGAAATAAAATCAAATCTACTGTATATCTTGTCTATCAAATGGAGGATCTAGCCTCTGGGTCTCGATTAGCTCGCTATCTGGTAAAGGGAAAACCTACATACACAATGCACATGTACTTGAACATTAAAATTTGAAGTTTTAAAAATGAATGAGAATATATATATCTAGAACTTCATGTAAAAAACAAAATATAACAAAAAAATCATGCAATACCTCATAAGGTTGCCTCTCCATTTGATGGACATGATCTACCATAGAAACATCTCCAATGGTAACCTGTACAATATACATGTACAGTTAAATATAAATATATATATATATACATAAATAATTTATATAAATTAAAAACTTTCAAATGAAAATGCACGTCTACATATATAAACTTATTTGAACAATAATATTAAAAAAAAGAACTAAAGACAACTTCTTCAAATGTTGTGGATGTTCCTATCTCCGTCGCTAAAGTCCTCGGATTAAAAAAATCTTCTATACGAACCTAAATTCAAAAAATTTTAAATAACTCAAAATATAGATCTCTCTATATATCTCAATTTTTAATGGAACTTTTTGAGGTAACATAAATTTTGAACTTGTGAAAAATTGTCCATACTTGTACATCTCCCAATGAAGTAGAAGGTATATCTCCTAAAGAAGAAGAAGGTACCGACATCCCAAAAACATCAGACGGAATCGGTACCTGTTAAAACATTTTATCAAATTATATATATACATACATGTACATGGTGGCAACAATTATTTATTTTAGATTCACTTAAAAAACACTAACATACATGTGCCAACATATCATGATGGCCAGACCCAGCTGCATCGTTTGAGCCAGAGGTCCCGAACGTAATATTAACATTTTCATCACGCATCATGCCTGAGAACTGCAAATGGTGTTTTAACATATAATCATACATTTTTTTTAGATTAATGTACACATACAAATAAATGTATACATGTGTACATACACATGTATTTATTACAAATTGTACACGTATATGTAAATATAATTTCAAACCCTAAAGTCACTAACACATACCGTTCCGGTGCCCTCTTCCTCATGAAAAATTAGGTCTTGCAGACCATTGCGACAATTTATTGCGTATGTTCGGAGATCTTCAACATTCATGTTGTAAATCTCCTCATCTGTATGATAAACAAAATTGGCACGTGCATGTTCACGTGCTCTTAGTCTATTTAAGCCAATATTTACTCCACTCAATCCGCTATGAACATTTTCGATCATAACATCTCTTGCTTCACGACTTATTTGAGAAGTCGCATCCATCTCTGATCGCAGGGTTTCGACTCGAGACGATCGACTCACCAATGGCGGCTCAGGGCGAGGCAAATCCACATCTCGCTTAGCGCCCTTACGTTGATATAATCGACCTCTCCCCGGGCCAAAAAATTCTGAAGGAAGATCATTGTAGTCGGGTTTCATACCCAAAAAAAATTCTGCATTAAACATTTGTGCAAAATAAAGAGGAACCTCATCGTTCCATGGAAGCCTTCCAAAGGCCGCAAGATGTCGACTATACAAATATTTTGCTTTGTCTGGGTGCTTGAAATACTGCACCTTCAACATCTTTCTTTTTAGCCCTTCCTTATAATTAAACATTGAATTAGCATCATTTCTTGAAACTCTTTTTTTTATGTCCTGCCATTTATCGGGACCTATCACTGTTTCTCCTCTCTTTCTCATCACTTCTACAAACGAATCAGTGGTTGGCCCCAAATATTTGTACACTTTTACCATTTCACTCAATGAATGTGTAACGATCTCTAGGCTCTGTCTACTCTCAGCAGGTAGAGTCAAATCCTGGAGATCTCTCTGCAATTTTGCATAAAGGCTTTGACACCTTTGTAAGGTGCATTCCGCCATGTTCGTTTCCCATGGTATATCAGTAATCTCAGCCGGATAAGTTGTGCTAGGTTGACAGCCTTCTTCTTCAATGTAGCGTGCTGCCTTGCGTCTTTTTTGACCATTGGCTCGAACATTTTCAGCCTCTGCATCAATATATATAAAATTTCATATATTAGAAAAAACACGTGTAAAAAAAGTTGTAAAAATTTAATGAAAAAATATTGAAATTGATGGCAACCTTGATGTTGTTGGTTAACATCATCTCCAACATGACCCTGCTGAGAACCAACCCCAGAATGACGCTGCTGAGAACCAGACCCACAGTGCCCCTGTTGAGAACCAGCAGCCGTTGATTGCTGGCCTTCGGGGGAATAAATATCACGCCCTTCCCCCAACCTGCTACCAGGCATACCTCGACCGGTTGAACCTTGGCCACGCTCCATGGATGGAGTAGAAAGCCTTCTCCTCTTGCCTCCTAAAAATTAAAATATGAAACTTGTTAACAACTAATTTCACTCACAAATTTAGTAAAAAAATCAATTCCATATGTACACACATGTATGTAGATTTAAGATTATATTTAAATACCCTGAACATCCTCCGATCCCCGAGACTCCATATGGGATTCGGTTGATCTTCGTCTTTCATCCTCCATGATGTATATCTATTGGTCAACATTCACAAAATAGATTTCAAAAAATCAATACCTCGGAGTAAAATCCAATTTGGGGATGTTAAATCCAATATGTTCTATATTTCTTACATTTCAGCCCTCCTATTTTTCTTTCCAACCAAGGTTTATAAAATAACATGAGAAGCAACATGAGACTTAGAACAATCATTTTCATTATCTATATGGAAGGCAAGAATGATTATATCCCCTTAAGCTTAAGCTTAAATGTAGTTTGTCAATTTTTATCATATATTTTTTGGTAAGTGTAAATGTTTTTTTATTTATAGTACAAGTCATGAGTTCCCCAATTTTACCTTATGTAAAGCATGATTCTAGGATTACTAAAATTTGTACTTGGTTTTTTAAGAGTATATCTTGAATAAAGTTTTTGAGAAGCAAATATATGGCTTGTTCCTTAGAATTTGGCACTTAGAATTTCCATAACGCTTATAACACCATCCTTACCATTTTTATAATTTCCATGATGAGACATTTGAATTTCATTCCCCATATTTCTTGTTAATGATTATAACCTTAAAATGGCTAATATTGGTTTGTCATCATCATCTAAAAATGACTTGGCAGATGAAAATTTACCATGTCAATCACCATCACTTCACACCATCTCATACATGACCCCTTCTACATATTATATGCACATGAATTTTTGGAATGTCATCCTCTCTACCTATCCCATGAATGATTGTGACAACAGGTGAATAAAATACAATTTATAAGCAGAAGATAGTTTCTAGTTTGTCCTCCTCTATCCACCCCATAGCTAGTGATTTCTCAATTTTCCACTTCCAACTTTCTATTCTCGAAATTTCTCGAAATTCATTAGCAGCTAATATTATCGATAGCCACACCACTATACATATAATTATTATATACACTACTACATTAATGAACTCTACGTTTTTTGTTATTGTAAAGTCCAATAACAAACAATGTTAATTGAGTTTAGTAGTGTATATAACAATTTCTTTGACTTCCAGGTGTTGTGACTATTAGTAGAATTAACTACCAAAATGAATTTCCAAAATAAAATGTTGGAAGAGAAAAAATAGGCAATCACTAAATATGGAGTAGGTTGAGGAGGATAAACTTAGTGTCCCTTCCTTATCAAATTTCCTTTATTCACCTAATGTCACAATCAATCATGATCTAGATAGAAGGGATGACCTACCATAAATTCAATCATATAATGTGTAGAAGGGTCATATGTAGATGGTGTGAAACGATGATTACAAACATGGTAATTTTTCATCTACTAGAGATGATGATTACAAACCAGTGCTAGCCCATTAAAGGTTATAATCATTGGTGCCTAATGTGGGGTGGACAATTTAAATCAAGTTCGTATCAAAGTACAATTTAGCTCATTTTAGTCAAGGTTAGTTGGAAGAATTAGCTATTGGTTTCTACCTTCAATTTCCTATGAAAATGAATGTGTACGTGCTTTTGAGAGACATTAGAGACATTAGAGTACCTTCAATTTCCTCTTAAAATGAATGTGTAAGTTCTTTTGAGAGACATTAGAGGAATAAGGTCCAATTTTTTGATGAAAATGTCCTATGAAAGTAAAGGGTTTTAAAGGCAAGCATGTACAAGGCATAGTTGAGCCAAATGTTCTTCAAGAAGGGCCTAATTATTTGGGTCTTGGTTATGGAAAACATGGAAAATGCTCCAAAGCCAAGGAGGCTTGCGAGGTTTGTGTTCATGATGAATGGAACATGTACATATTTTACTTTAAAGTTGTTGTGTTTTATGAATATTAAAATGAAGAACTTCTATTTAGATCCATTCCAGAGATTGACTGCAGGGGCATTTACTAGATATGTCACCTTTCATAAAAGATGAGATCCAGAGGCTACCTGGCCCTTTACAGACTCTGCCTATAGAACTTGTAGAAGTAAACACTAGAGGCATTAACAATATCAAAGAACGTTTTCATGCTCGGACATGGGAATGTGTCTCTTTCCCTACGCAAAAAAATAGTTCTTGAGGTAGTTAATCTTCATAGACATGTCATCAAGCAAGTCAATGTGATCATCCCTCCTTCCCTCCCTTCTAAAATAATTATGTTTTTCGGGGTCAGAAAGCCAAAATATGGAGACAATTATCACCAAATCCAACGTATGATTATGCATGATGGAGAATATCTAGCGCTTTCCCTTGTTAAATATATTAACAAGGGAAAGCGCTAGAGATTCTCCATCATGCATAATCGTACGTCGATGCTTATAGAGTGAAAAAACTAAAAGAATCAACTTGTAGGGTCATTTTAATGGGGGGTGGAGAATTCCTGGGTCTTTGCAAATTCAAAGTATGGTGCATGTTACATGAAGCAAGATGTTGAAAGTAGAGTTATGTTAGACACACATAAATGCAACAAATATGGAAATTTGTACATGAGCTCTATTATTTGACTTAAGAGTCAGTTGTTTGAAAAGGCATGTTTTGTCAACTTGTGTTTGGTTGATGATTTTGTACACCAATATGTAAGAGTACACGGACATATTCACATGATGTGAATTTTTTTTTTCTTTGAAGGAGAAAAATGATGTGTTTTCAATTTGATGGTTTTGTTTGTGACAATACGTCACAAGATTTTGCGAAGGTCCACTCTTGAGCGAGAGCCTCATGATTTCAACCTATCCGTGAGAATCAAATGGGAGTGCATCCTCATTTTGAAAACAAGTAGGATTCTAAGCTACCTAGGACTCAAACCATCATTTTTAAATTTGAAATATAATGGTGTTGTTTCAATGCCTGAATCCACAACCATAACACATGAAATCACTAATCTAATTACACATGAAATAAATAGTTATTTTCTCCAAAATTAAAAATATAACTAAAAACTAAATTCAACATAGTTGAAAGAAAAAGAAGCGCCATTGAAATGGTTTGCTGACAAATGGTTATATTTCTTATCCAATTAAGGCGTAGCATGTATTTTGATGTTTCATGAATTTCTTTGCAAATTCAAAGTATGGTGCATGTTGCATGAAGCAAGATGTTGAAAGTACATGAGCTCTATTATTTGAGCTAAGAGTCAGTTGTTTGAAGAGGCATGTTTTTTCAACTTGTGTTTGGTTGATGGTTTTGTACACCAATATGTAAGAGTACATGGACATATTCACATGATGTGAATTTTTTTTTTCTTTGAAGGAGAAAAATGATGTGTTTTCAGTTTGATGGTTTTGCTTGTGACAAGACATCACAAGATTTTGCGTAGGTCCACTCTTTAGCGAGAGCCTCATGATTACAACGTATCCGTGAAAATCAAATGGGAGTGCATCCTTATTTTGAAAACAAGTAGGATTCTAAGCTACCTAGGACTCAAACCATCATTTTTAAATTTGAAATATAATGGTGTTGTTTCAATGCCTGAATCCACAACCCTAACACATGAAATCACTAATCTAATTACACATGAAATAAATAGTTATTTTATCCAAAATTAAAAATATAACTAAAAAATAAATTCAACATAGTTGAAAGAAAAAAAAGCGCCATTGAAATGGTTTGCTGACAAATGGTTAGATTTCTTATCCAATTAAGGCCTAGCATGTATTTTGATGTTTCATTAATTTCTTTGCAAATTCAAAGTATCCAGTGCATGTTGCATGAAGCAAGATGTTGAAAGTACATGAGCTCTATTATTTGTCTTCAGAGTCAGTTGTTTGAAGAGGCATGTTTTGTCAACATGTTTGGTTGATGGTTTTGTACACCAATATGTAAGAGTACATGGACATATTCACATGATGTGAATTTTTTTTTCTTTGAAGGAGAAAATGATGTGTTTTCAGTTTGATGGTTTTGTTTGTGACAAGATGTCACAAGATTTTGTGAAGGTCCACTCTTGAGCGAGAGCCTCATGATTACAACCTATCTGTGAGAATCAAATGGGAGTGCATCCTTATTTTGAAGGAGAAATTTCAATAGTCTTTAGGAAATTTAATTTCAAGTCATTTAATTTCACTAGAAATAATTCAGAGGTACATGATATGAATAGTATTTAGGAAGAACAATAGTCCCTCATGGAATATGAAGAAAGTAGCCACTTCATTTTGTATATATGCATGCTTTGAGTTACTCCTAAAAAAATTTCAAAACATGTATATTTATTACTCTACCCATCCCGATTTTCATAGGATCCATAGCACATACATTTCTATATGCCCTAGTTGTTGTAAGGCCTAATTATTTCATCACTTTCAAAGGAATTACATCAGTTGTTTCTCCTAAATCTAGCATATAGTTGTGTAATAATATTTTATTTATTAGTAGAAATATATGAAAATGTTTATGAATTACATTTTTATTCCCTTGATTCATCTTTTATAACTCTATAGGATAATCCTCAAAAGTAGGGTCATCTACTTCATCAAATTTTAAGAACTTCTTAACCTCATATCTTTATTTCATATTTGCATAACTTCCACAAATGGGATAGAAACAATATATTTTCCAAGTGTTGAAGTAAACCAACATTAATTTCATTGTACACTCTTTATATAGGTATGGTTGAATGTTGTACATCTAGTACATAGATCAATTTGTTGTTTTCATTGTTTACTCTTAAAAATTATTTGAAGTGGGAGCGAAGAGTTGGTTTCTTTCTAGGTTGGCTTACATTTCCTTTAATATGTGATCCATGCCTTTCTCTAATTCATATTTTTATCTCTTCTATTAATTATGTTATTCTTTCTATGTATTGTTCTAGTACAAGGGGGTGAAATAATTTCGTATCATTTTCTAAGTGGTGAGGTCGTTTGAATCTCCAATAGTTGTGTTGGTGTGGTGGGAACAATGCTAGGAGTTGGGCATTCCATTGATATGGTCAAGGTACTTAGTGTATGAGGAGCATCCAAAATTAGGCGGATTGGGATCTTGATGAGGGGGATATGTCACTTGATGCATGCAGTGATGATGGTATTTGATGAGTAAAGGACACATATAGATGATATGAGTGTCTTTAACATAGAGCACTCAAGGGCATGCCAAATACTAATTAACCGAGTTTGTGACATAATAAATGGTGGAAGAGGAATCATCAACATATGAGGTTGGTGTAAGTGGTGGTGCTACTATTGAGGCATGATGTATGGTGACCAACACATCTTGATATCGTCGGAGATTGAGACAATGTTGTGTATAATGTTTGTGTTTCACATAAATACACAAGAGGTCGTTGGTTCTTAAACCCTTATTACGTGATGAGGTGGCAACATCACATGATGGAGTGGGGAGAAATGGGGGTGCTTAAGGGGTATGAAGGATACCCTTCAACTCATGAAGCATGGGGCATGAATTGGTGGGATGACCTAATGTGTCTCAAAGGGCACACGGGGGACTAACCTTGGGTATTTTTGGTTGAAGGTTCTTTCTAAAATAAAAATTATAAATAACTATGGAAACTTGCATTAACAAATTATCCTACAAAAATTATTGTAGAAAATTTTCAAAATTGAAATGCAACCTTAAATTCCTTACATTCTTTCATCAACTTTGTTAATAATTGAATAGTCTACTAGTTGACTATATTACCAACTGCAATGAATATTGTCTTTTCCTAATGTTCATTGTGAAAATGGATCCTCACGTTAATGTGATGGGATCTTTTTCATCTCTCAAGTTACTAGGTCAAAGCATCCTAATGGGTAAATTAATTGTGAGATAAATTACTTGCATTAAATGTCAATCCAGGTTCTTATACTTCTGAAGTACACTTGCACAATATATGCTAAGCAATTAACTCTCAATCAAAAATGGAAATTAACCTATGGAAATGATTGCAATACTCAAAGAAAACCAATTAATGAAAATATCTAAATGAGCACAAACACGTTATTTATCAAAGACTACATATATCAAAGCATCGAATTCAGAACTTGAAACAAATTATTCTAATTCTATACTATGAAAGCATTTTGAAATTTGATTCTATCAAACATAAAGGTAAATCCTATTCTATTGGACTTGGAAATGAATTTGATCTATTGAACTTGAAAGCAATTCTAAGCTCTTGAATTTGAAAGAAATTCTAATCTAGTGAAATTAAATGACTTGAAATTAAATTTCCTAAAGCCTATTGAAATTTAATTTTTTTTCTTTGAAGGAGAAAAATGATGTGTTTTCAGTTTGATGGCATAATATACCAAGATGTGTTTTCAGTTTGATGGCATAACTAGCCAGGAAAACTTCCTCCTAAAACCATAATATACCAACACACGTCCACAATTAAGAAGAGTATTAAAAGGTTAATTCAATAGCAATGTAGAAACAATAAATGTGGACCCAGCTTCACGTTTCCGCCCATAAATTATGAAGGTAAAATTAAAAAAATTGTTTAAAAACCAAAATTAGGCCTAAAGGACAAGTAAGTAGATTTTAAAACTAGATAGATATATGAAAGTAGCATGAGAGATGGGTGGAGTGAGGTGTAAGCTGGATTTTCTTCTTAAATAAAACACCTTACCCTGTTAGCATTTTAAAAAAATGTAATGAATTATTCATTTTATGTTATTATATATTTAATATTAACATTTTGTACAATCTATAGAAATGGAAGTTGTTATGAATGAAGAAAAATAGGGGACTCATTGATATCTACCTATGTATATGAAATATTAATATACTTAACATCTACATAATACTTAAAATGTATTGCTTTATTGGGGTGAAATAATATGAATAATTGAAAAATATTACGGGATTGAGGGTGAAATAACGTGAAGAATTGGTTGCAAGAAATCAAATGTTCTACTTTTAATTAGTCATCATAGACTCCATAGATATTTCCATGTAATCTTTATGGTTGTAGTGAATACATAAATTTTCTACGAATTTACTAATGCTATCATATAATGTTTTGCATAATAAAATGTTTGATAAATATTTCATATATATATACTCTATTTCTAATTTAATAAATTAAATAATTTTTTTTTTAAATTGAAAAAAAAAAATTGATTTTAAAACTACAAATACTTAAAAAATATTTATAAATTTCCAGTTTTAAGGTTGAAAAAATATTAATACGGAATATTTCAATTACGAATTACCTAGAATGAAAAAAATGTATAATCAAAAGGTGAAACATAAACAACTTATGAAAATTCAAAACTTACGAAAATTATGAAAATGTATAATTCTAGATGCTATACCCTATGGTTGGAAAGAAGGAAGCGTCTGTTGTATAAGTTGGCCAATCTGCGATTCACTGAAGCTCAGATTTATCACCATAAACTAGGAAAGGATGGTGAATGCTAAACGAGTTTCAGATAATTTCTTCAGACTTTTTTAAAATATAAAATCTGATTATTTTCCCCGTAAAAACATCATGAAACAAGATCACAACCCAGGTTAAGGAAAATTTTAGCATGGTTTTTTTAAAATTTTGCTAGACATCTCGGGAAATATGAGTTACCATGGTCAAATATCAAAATTTCAAGTGTTCAAAAAGTTTTTCAGGGTATTGAATCGATTCCACCATAAACATTTTTATGATCAGATTTAAAAAGACAGCTAAAAAATAGTGACGAATTTGTATCCTCAATAGATAACGCCCAGGTCAAAAGATGTGTTTTATGGTTTTATAATTATGGTGATACGACAATAAAATTAATGCTCGAAAAGTAAAATGAAATGCGTGTTTATTTGGCTTCTCGCCAAAATATAAAAGCCACCAACTTCCAGAAAAGGAAAGACAGATGTACAGACATGAGATAGACAGAAGCATAGCTACCAAATTCGCCCGTATCAGTGGAAAAAATACGGAAATTTGGGTAAATGGATTGCAGGTAAATTGGATTGCAGGTAAATGGAAATTAAAAATTTTGGTTTTTTTATTTTAGTGCTCTCGTCAAAGCTTTAAAAAGATGAAATAACAAAGAAAGTTGAGAAAGCTGCCAGATAAGAAATGGAAATTAATTGTGACTAGAGAATATTTCTGGTTTTTTATTTTAGTGTTGTCTTAAAAGATTTAAAAAGCTGAGATAAGAGGAAAGAAAAGTTTAGATAATCAAGAAAAAAAGAATACAAGTAAAGAGAGTTTTTGGAGACAAGTACTGTTGTGATTTTGGTAAGTAAAATGTAGTTTTAAAATTATTTATATTGAATAAAATCATTAAAAATTATTTGAATTTCAAAATAAAAGACAAAGACATTTTTATGAGAAGAAAAAAAATTATATATTTAAATATTTACGATATATACTTTCGAATTTTATCCAAATTGAATATTTTCATTACGAACTTTACTATGGACAGACGAACTGGCTAGCAACAACAGCGTTTGCAATTAAAATCCTCGCAAGCAAAAAACATCCAAAAACTGGCTAACGATGGCGGACGTAACAGAACATACCCGGCAGATCTTAACGATGGCGGACGTAACAGAATGTACCCGACAGATTTTAACGATGGCGCCCGTAACAACGACCAGCAGAACCTCGACCAGTTGCGGCAATCAGACCAGCGGAACCTCAACCAGCAGAACCTCGACCAGCAACTCGCCCAAGAACCTGTAACAAGAACCGAACCCGTAAATATAAAAGCCACCAACAGATGTATAGACAAGAGATAGACAGAAGAACAACATCGTTTGCAATAGAAATCCTCGCAAGCAAAAAACATTCAAAAACTGGCTAACGATGGCGGACGTAACAGAACATACCAGCAGAACCTCGACCAGCAACTCACCCAACGCAATCAGACCAGCAGAACCTCAACCAGCAACTCGCCCAATGCAATCAACAACAGAGCGGAAAAACTCGCGCGCCAACAATGAAAACAATAACCTTACTCCTTTCGTGGGCGATTTATTTATAAAAAACATAGTTCGGCCGAACTTTTAACTGAGTTCGGCCGAACTACCATTGCCGGTTTTCCAAACCTCCGGCAAAAATTCTGTTTGTTGCGCCGTCACTGTGCCGTCAATCTAAACGGACTCAAAAGTTCGGCCGAACGTGCTAAGACAATTCGGCTGAACTATTATATAGTTCGGCCAAACTTTATAAAATGTTCGACCGAACTATTGCCGAAATTTTTTTTTTGCCCCCGATTCTCACAAAAGTGTAACCCAGCTTCACGTTTCCGCCCACCCCTCATTATTCCTTCGTATTACATAAACAACCCAGTCCCTTCGACATTGTTGTTGACCAACCTGTGAGTTTTTTGGGAGAGCATCAATTCATTATCTCCAAATCCTATCTTTGGGATAGTGACACCATGTATGCCAACCTGGAAACTTAAATTACATTTGATTCATATATGCAGTACCAAAAGAGATTGGTAATCCTCCATTCCCTTTCTCAAATTGCATAACCATAATGAAAACAAATGACGCACCACATCATTAAAATGTGTTTCGATTCCCCTTTTTATAAATACATTTTGGCATGACCACAACATTATTGGGGGCATCTATGCCCCTCAACCATAAAAATTCCAGATCTTAGCCAAAAATAGCACTGAAACCCCCTTTCTCTGACAGGTCACACTTTTCAGGTCATCTCCTGGGACAAGTTAGAGTTGTTTTCCTAGTAACTGCTACCCAGGTCGCAGAACAGACCCCAAAAAGTGCAACCTAACCTATTCATGAGCTCTGGGTACCTAAATTGAACTTTCAATCCACTAAAATGAAAGATTAGGATTAGGCCTCCTACCTGCAACTGACAGATCTCAATTCCAATGGTCGGTTTGTTTTCTATGATCACCTCAAGATTTAGAGCCTCCTCTCCTCACTACAGTTACCATAGCTCCACCTGCAGATGAGTGAATTTGGAGGGAAAATGCCTTATTAAAAGAAAAACCATGATTTTTCTTTCGCCTACTGCGACCAAACCATAGTTCAGTTTGATGAACCATCTGTACTGTTGGAAAACTCTCACTAAGCCCTCAAAAGGGTATCTGTTAGTTTTTTGTGATTTGATACTTCACCGAGAGACATTTTTTCCAAGAAGCGTCACTTCAGCCCTCCTCAAAATCGAATTTATTCACTTGCAACACTCGTACTGGGGGCACCACTTTGCCTCCATAATTTTCCACACTCATGTCGACTTTCGTCGTGACTTACCATCTTGTACTCATGTTTTTATGGTCCCCATTGGACTTTTTCTGTGTGACATCACCATTGAGTCACCCTTTTTTAGAGCATCCGAGTTGAGTCATCATTGCATTCATGGAGTCTATCCTGAGTCCCTTTGCATCCTATTATAGTCATCCATCCTTCATTTCTTGGTCCCTCTCTCGTGTCACACAACATGGCCTTCAATTCCCACTTTCCCCTATCCCTCATGATATTGTGTCAGTCACTGCCAGGTCATCCATGCCCTTTATGCTCTAACAAGGGAAGTTGTCCATTTGCTACTCAATACCCCCCATTTCATCATTATCATTGGTGTCAGTATGTCATTCACTCTACTATTTTCTCTCATGCCTTAGTTGAGGATCCTTTATTGCCTCACCTATGGCGGACCTCCTTATGTCGACATCAACTCATTCATTCTAGAAGGCAGGTCTAGAGGGCGGTGTACCTTGGTTCCAGCTTCCACTCTTATTCAGTGCCTCGAATCAGGCAAAGGGACTCCTTATTTCCCTTTGACTTGATTGTTTCTTAGCTCCAGCTCCTTTCAGCATGATCGAGATCTGTATACTTGATGGTTCAATGATGCAGCATCTGATATCGGTGATTCTTGGGTGTGTGTGAGATGTCTCAGCCCTCATGAGGGGTTGGCCCTATAGGTAGCCCCCCACATACCTGGATGACCTCTTCATTACAACCTTTGATGCAAATCCATACATTTGATGATGTTGGCCTCAGCCGCTTGCAGAACCTTTTTTTCATGTATCAATCAAATTTTTAGAGCCCTTTCCTGTTTTTAGGGGCATCTAGGTTGTATTTATATCTCATGTACTCAAATATTATTGTACAAGTCCTGGCTATTATCCAAGGAACAATATGTATGTGGGATTCATTATCATGTTTTTTATCTGGCTCATGTTTATGCCAGCATGTACTATATTGTTCAATCCCTTTGTTTACTGGACACCTTATTTTTTGTACTTTTCCTTGGCAAGCATAGGTATGCCTCCCCCGCTGCCTATAGCACAGGTACTCACTCATCAAAGAGACTTGTCGCACCTGTAAGTCTCGCCTCCTCAGGGTCTAGTTCTTTTAGCACTTTAGTCTACCTTATAATTCTCTCTCTTTTACTTCCCCTTCGATGTCTAGTGATTTAGTTCTTAAAACATACTTCGGTCATATGATTAGCTCCTAATGTTTGCACGTTGGGGGAAATCTGTTACACCATTTTTTAGTCATCTAACCTATTGTTATTAGATGGACCCACGTACACCATGTAAGACCAATTTTACCCTAAGTAAAATTGCATTCACTATAAAAAATAACTTAGTAAACCACCTTTATTAAGTTGTTCATGGTCTAAATAGGAAACCCCATGAGGAAATATTAAATAAATCTACATTTCTTTGATTTTCCTCAAGGAATAGTTAGTTAAACAATAGTTTAATTAATATTCCTGGTTATATTTAACCCAAAACAGGCAAATTAACTAGATAAATCATTATTTATCTTATTATTTCCTAAGAATAATTATTTAAACCTTATTTAAATAATATTCTTTGTTGAATATGACTAAATCACCCTTAAATAATTAAATAAATCATTATTTATTTAATTATTACTCAACCACATCCTTAAAATGATAAATAAATCATTTATTTATTTATTATTTACAAATAAAGGGATTTGACCCAAGTCAAATTACTTTTCCCTCTGACAAATATAATAAAATATTACATAAAAGTTGGATCTTGATTTGGTTAATAAAATTTTAACTATGCACCAATATCTAGACTAACTCAATATTTTGTTATAAATAGAAGGGTTTTTCCATTCATTTACCACATTTTTTTTCCTAAAGATCACTCTGGATCTATACTTTTGGTCTGACTATTGATCCACCATCATAGTCATATTTTGCTACCATTTTTGTCTAGGTTTTCTATACCATCAAGAGAGAGGAATTTTAGATCTGAAGTGCTGAGGACTTACAAGAACCCATCCCATTGAGGAGAACTGGGAACACCCTCCTGTGTTTTCCTCCTAGGTGCCATTAATACAAAATTCATTCAACATATTCTTGTCTTGTATATTGGACGCATGGAGTAAATCTTGTTTTTTCTATTGCTTAATGTCTTCTAATGCATAGATCTAGTTTTTTGTAGCATTTATCTTGATCACCAAACTGCAGATCTGAGGATATTGGTAGCCATCTTTGCTGTTAGGGCTGTTTGTTATGCATAGCTAAAGTGGTATTTTTTCGTACGCTTGGAATTAAGATTCATACTAACACACTGGATGACTTCTCTTGAACATATCAGCGACACTAATATGAGTTGGCAGCATTGACCCAAAACCGAAGTTAAGGTATGATGAACCATAGGTATGAACTAACTGTCAAGAATATTACCCAACCCAAAAAGTCACGATGATAGAGTGAAGTGTCCTATTCAAGAGTGACCTGCTACCGTAAAAATTTATGTTCACTTTCCCAAATTTTCCCCAGCCATCTGTCGACTAGTACCTCTTTATTTTTTAACAAGCTTGAGGAGGATAACATATTATTGATCTATAATTCAACCCTTTAGGAAAATAATGTATCACTATTTAATAATTTAACGAGTCTAGCGATGAATGAAACTCGATTCTTGCCATGATCAACAAGACCGTCGCTATTTTATGTTTTAACGAGCCTAACGACAATGAAAACCTAGTCCTTTTTCATATTTAAAGAGTTTGAAAAAGAGGACGAAAGAAAACTCCATAAGTACTTTTTCATAAAGTTGTAGCTCAGATCCGAAAAAGTGTAAAATTATGTCTGAGAGAACCTCTTAGCCATGTTTTACTAAGGCACTCTTTTTTCATAAATAATCTATCTCAGTCTGGAAAAGGGTTAAACTTATACTAGGTAGATATCAATTCATTTACTTTTACAAGCTCGAAAAGACAAGTGCTCGTCAATTTTTTCACATTATCGAAGTCTGAAAAGAGCTAAAAGAAGACTCCAAGGGTTCCTTTTTCACTGTTATCAAAGCTCAAAAAAGAGATAAAAGTGCACTTCAAGTCCTTTTTCATTTTTAACAAAGCTCGAAAAATAAGGATAAAATCATGCTTTGTGGTCAAATCATTATTGAAATAAATTTGCACGACCAATCTGCTCATCAGTTGTAAAACCTGTTCATAACAACATCAAATGGATTAAAAATACATGTTTCATGGTAAAAATAGAATGAAACCATAGTCACAACAATAAATATGATTTGAAAATAATAAAATGACTAATTAAAAGAGTTTTACTATTCATTTTTACCATGTTAAAGTTACCATTTTCATTTTGGAGCTCTGAACCTGTTTTTTCCCCCAAAATTCAGTCGTTGATTGCGATCGATTTTGTGAATGGTTTTCATCACCATTTGATCCAGGTTGGTGACATGAACCCTCTCTTTCTTTTAGTACTCAATTCATTTTCTTTCATTGCAATTTTTTATTGATTTGGGCCCATTAGTGTAAATTTTTTTTCCAAAGAGGGAAATGCACCCTTGAGCATCGAAAAATGCATTGTGGAGCACCTAAATTGAAGCCTAGGTGCATATGAAACACACTCTCCCTTGTTCAAGACTGCGTTGGGTGAAATTCACATAATTTATTCTTGCAATGTACCCAAATTTTCCTAATTTTTTGCATGAAAAGGAGTCTAATGAGTCTTATGGTTATGTTTCAGGATTTCACCAGACTAGAATGATGATTACTAGGAGAGAAAGAGAGCATGAAGAACAAAATATGATTGCCCTAAATGATCTGAGTATAGTAATAGCCCTAAGATATTGTGGGTTGTTAAATTACTTTCGCTTGTCAAGGATGAGGCAACAAATATAACTCTTGGAGTTCTTAGTTCGAGCATGGGATCCAGCTATTGAGGAATTTCATATCAGGAACAAAGTGGTTCCTAGTACAATGGAGGATGTATATTTTCTTACAGGCTTGTTAAGGAGAGGCTTGCCTATTTCTCTCTCAGGGTCTGCTCTCAGAGGAGAGACTGTGAGAGATTATGTTTTGCAATATTGCTATCGAGGGGAAGAGCCAAGCAAGGATGGGAAAATAAACATACATGACATTCGATATTTTCCTTTGAGAACCATTCTTTCCATGATTGCAAAAATTTCCAGCACCATTACACTACATGTAGCAAATACATCATATATGAAGTATGCGCTCTGGTGCATGGAGCCAACAATCTTCAATTAGTCTGAAGCTATACTTTCTCAAATAAAATAGCAATTGAACAAGGAAAAGGGAGGAAGGAAGAAAATTTTTAGTTATGGTTCGATCCTCATTTGATTTTTCTTGGACTGGATTCCACTGATGCAGCCACAACATGTGACACTGGGTGTGTCTAAACCTAGAGATCCGAGGATGAAGAGATGGGTATAAGTAATGGCCAGGCATGTAGGTCAATCTTCCATTGTGTTCTAGACTGCATTCTTCACCTGGTTCAAGCGAAAGGTTATTGCCATCGATGAGTATGCATATGCAAGAGTTGATTTCCGAGGAGATCCAGACTTAGCCTTACCAAAAGGTGCTCAGTGGGATGTAATAGGTAAGAATGTTTTGACCATGTTTTTTGATTTTTCTAAGGTTTGTAAAATGTTTTTGTATTTTCATTTTTTCCCAAGACTAAACTAAAGATTTAATGTAATGCAGTTGTTGGTCGAGTTCAACCGGTGGAGGAACCAAAGCATGAAGCAGATGAGCCAGCAGAGAGGGCTATCGGGAGAATAGTCCTCCAGGGTATAGATATGGCTGAGACTTTGTCTGAGCTTCAATAGCACATAGAGGGGTTGACCTTAGGGATTCTGGATTGTTATATTGAAGAGTTACCCATGCGACTGCAGTGCCACACTATAGGCGTTCCTAACCGCTGGATGTAGTTACCGCGTAGGATAGCTAGATCAATAACATGTTACCTTGAGCATCACTAGTTTACTTTTGACATTTTGCATACATTTTGAGGTCAGATGACCAATGTGTCTTGGGCACAATTTTTTGTAAAAACCTATAACTATATATCTATTTTATTTCAGTCTTTTCCTATGTTTATTGTGTAACCCTATTCAATTATGTGAATGTTTCTTTACATGTGTTGCAAATGTCTGTCTAAAACATGATTAGCTAAAGAATCAGTCAATGTGTTCAAATTTATGGAAATGTGTTGATATTCAATAAAATCAAAGTGTCTTTCCAAATGTCAAACTCTTAGGAACAAACGATGCAGTGTTGGATTTCTAATAGTATAAACACTAGTAAGTTGTAATACCACAAGATGTGAGTCTAACCTTATAATGATGCAGTTAATACCAAATGAAATGGAAACGAAGAGATGTTCGATCAACACGTTATACTCAACGATATTGTTTGTCGATATATCGATACAAATCCCTTGAAAACTCACTAACTCATTGTTCGGAGTGAAAATGGCCCACGCTACAGAGGATGGATTCTCCATACTATGACTAGCACCATCAGCATATCCAACAAATGGTTCCAAAGATTCAGACATCTACGATTAAATGCAAAGTAGATTACTAACATCAAGAAATCTCTAAAAAGCAAAGTAAGACAGTGAATGCAAATCAACAACATATATATACAGTATAGTACAAAAAATTACTACAGTCATGATTAAACATAGTAACGTTTTAGATACAACCCATTTCGGGGCTGTGCCAACTGAATCCCATCGTAATCCACCAACTCATAGGCACCCTTAGCAAGAACTATTTTGAAAATATAGGGGCCTTTCCATAATGGCTCAAATTTCCCTGTACCTATTACATCAGCTTCTTGATCATAAAGAAGGACCAAGTCGCCCTTTGAGAAAATGCGAGGTTGGACATTTTTGTCATATTGCGCCTTTATACGTCTCTTATGCGCTTCATTAGCCAATTAGGCTTCACAACACATTTCATAAAGATGGATGAGTTTAAAAAGGTGCGATTATTTATCTTAGGTGTCAGGTAACAAGTTAATTGCAAGTTTTAAAGATGGTATTTCACATTGGATTGGCAAGATAGCTCCTAGACCATACACCAATTAAAAGGGAGTAAATCCGGTTGCATTTCTTACCAAGGTTCGGTATTCTCACAAGGCTGAGTACAGGATCAAATGCGAGTTTCTTTTATGAAATCCTATCATTTGTTGAAGCATACATTTAAGAATCTTGTTGATAGCCTCAACTTGTCCATTTGATTGTGGATAATAAGGAGTAGAATTATCATGTGAAAATCCTAACTCGACAGTCAATTCAGTCATCATATGGTTGCAAAAATGATTCCCATGATCTATGACTATAGCTTGTGGGACCCCAAACTGTGCAATGACATGATTAAAGAAAAAATGCAGTTGTTTATCCTGTGTTTTTGAATGTAGGCATTGCTTCGACCCATTTGGTAAAGTAGTCTACTGTGACAATAATATAACCATGCCCCTTGGACGAACGAGGGTTACAGGTCATGAAGTCAATACCCCATTGGCGCTTGCAATTTTTGGATTTTACGATAAAATATCTGGCACGCATGACAAATTCTGACCACGAGGATGCAGTCGTGAAATATGGTAGGCCAAAAGTAACCAGTGTGGAGTATATTTTGCACAGTAGTGTATCTAGAAAAATTTCCACCACAAGCCCTAGCATGAAAATCATTTAAAACCTTTTCAGCCTCCTCATGAGTGAGGCACCTTCTTAAAATTGTATCAACACCACGATGATAAAGTGTATCGCCAACGATCAGATAATCTTTGGCTTGGTATCAAATACATCGCTAGTCAGAGCGAGAGGTATCAGGCCAAAAATTCTAGGTCTAGAGATAAATGATAAAATCCCCATACCAAGGATCAGATGATCTGATCATAAATAGAGACTCATCACGAATAGATGGTTCCGACGTAGTAATAGTACTATCGGAGGGAAGGTCACAGAGAAGCTCAACCAAAACTAAAGACTTCTTTGACTTGGATTTGATGAATTCCAAATCAAATTCCTACAAAATGACAATCCATTTTGAATATTTTCTCTTCAAAAATTGACATAATAAGATATAAGTCATGGGGTTGCAATATGAAATGACAATGGTCTTTCAGAATAGGATATAGCGGCGAAATATTTGGGCAGCTTGAGCAACCACCAAGGCAATATTTTCTACGTATGAATACTTCACTTCCGTATCATTAAGATTACGACTCAAATAATCGATTGGATGTTCTATCCCATTTTCTACTTGAAACAATACCATAGCAATGGTCGTATCATCTGCGAAGATATATAATAAATCATCACTCTAATAATTGGGGGGATACATTAATGATGCCCGGAAGCGAAGATATATAATAAATCATCACTCTAATAATTGGGGGGATACATTAATGATGCCCGGAAAAGAGTATCCTTGATAGCATCAAAAGAAGCTTGTGCAACTTGGTCCCAATGGAAGGGAATCCCATTTTTCAAGAGCTGATTAAATCCTTTAGCCATTTCAGCATAGTTGGGTATGAACCTCCTTAGGAAGTTAGCCTTTCCTTGAAGTTTTTGTATCTGAAGTAAATTTGATGGTGCAGGCAAATCAAGAATAGCCTAGACCTTCAATGGGTCGATTCAAATTCCTTCTTTTGAGACGACAAATCCAATAAAATGACCAGAACCAATAAGAAACACACATTTATATTAATTGAGGCATATTTTTTAGTGTTAGCAGCATAAAAATATGGCTCTCAAATGCATCGGGTGATCATTCTGATTTTGTGAATGCACAGGTAAATCATCTAGATAGGGTTGAACAATGTGCTTGATGTCATAGAAATCATAATTCATTACTCTTCAAAAAGTGGCCCCAGCATTATTTAAATCAAATGGTAGTTTCCTATAAGTGAATATTCCCTAAGAACAGATGAGTGTTGTCTTATATTGATCCTCTGGGTGGATATATATTTGATTTTAGCCAGAAAATCCATCCATAAACGAAAATATTTCACATCCATCTCAATCATAAATAATCTGGTCGATAAAGGGAGTAGGATAGTTGTCTTTTGGACAAGCAAGATTGACATCCCGATAATTGACGCATACTCTGATGGTTCCTTATTTTTTCATGACAGGAACAATGTTGGAAACCCACTCAGTTAGCGGAATAGGGTAAATGAAACCAGCACGCAAAATTTTTTCGAATTCTGCTTTAATGGCGCTAAACTTCTTCGGATGAATAGGATGAAGGCGTTGACATACCGGCTTGACATCAGGGTACATATTAATAGTGTGTTCAATGATACTAGTATCTATGCCTCGCATTTCCTCGTAAGACCAACCAAATACATCACAAAATTCATGAAATAGAGAGTGATATGTTTCGAGTTTTGATGGAGAACAAGATATGCCGACATGAATATTTTTACAACGTCGGGTTTGGTTGAAATATTGATAGAAATGGTTTCTTCAATATTTGACAAATTTTGTTCAGAATCAATTGCATTAATAGGTAAAGAATTTGAAAATAATTTTTTTATTGATGGGTGATATAGTTCATTAATATTATTTTCTTCATAATCAGGAAGATGGGAATGATGGTGATAATCTTCCCATGGTTCTCCTTCCGACATCATGGTTTCCAAAATATTCTCATCTGTCAGGAAATTTGAGCAAAAAGGATCATATGGAGTAACAAAATCTAAGGAACGATCAACCCAAACAACCGGCGACGATGATTTCAGATTTGCTACCCAAGCCAGATAGATTGATTTCTATGCTAGCTCAATAGGGCTGGGCGGCAGAAACTCATCCAACGTTACAATTTAAGAATCACTCGTACTCTTCCTTAAGCTAGATGGAGTGGAAGAGATGATGTAGCAGGTCTCTATGCTTGCAATTTCTGCCGACCTCACAGGCAGCGGTAACGCAAACGTTCCCATGAGAGTGGAATCCTTTGAGATTCCTACACCAATGTTCTGAAGTGCAAGTTGGGGTGCATGAACCAACGGAATGCTTCTAGTTACCTGTCAAGTGGAGGAAAAAAAGGATAGTTGATTGATGATTGTGATGGCACCTTTATATGGGAAGGAAATCATTCTAAAATATGTAGAAAAAATGGCAGTCATAGCATATACCCATGGTATTCAGAGTAAAATATTGTAGTCAAGGGGTCCGTCAATGACCTCGAAATCAACTTTTATTTTTTTTCCACCTAGTTCAACATGCAAGTTATTAATAATACCACAAGGCTTATATGTACGTCCCTCAAAAGGTTTCAACATCGTTGATGATTGAGATAAGTGCTTCACCAAGTGACTTCGAATAGTTTAGAGACACAATGCATGTAAATGCTCCCTTATTAATAATAGTATGATGAAAAAGTTGATTGAGAACAATTACTTATATGGAGAATGCCAATTCTATTGGTAATTGCGACACATAGCCCGTATGATTAAAGACTACAAGATTAGAATCAGTTGGATCAATTCCACTGATAGCTGACAATAAGGCCTGTTTGTGGGAGGGAAAATTTTGTAATACCTGAAGAGGTGATATAGTTGAAGGAGATTGAGCCAAATATTCAACTATATTTTAATTTTGAGCAACTCTTGCTCAAGGATTATATGTCAATTTATGAACGACTCCCTTTGGTGGCTTAATCGTTAATTCAGGAATAGCAGTATGTGGTATCGATTCTGCAAATGAATTCATGGTCGAGGTAGTAGGTTGATCAGTGGCCTGGCTACCATAATATCTACCACACGTTGAAACCAAAATATATGTTGATGGATTTTTTACAGATAACATAAGATCTTGGGAACTAGAAGCTGGATCCGTAGCAACCAAATTTGTGTCCAGATTTGGAAATGGATCTGTCAACACAGCTGACGCATGCAAATTCTTAACCATTTTTTAGACTTTAGCGCGGTGAGGAAAATCCTGAACAAAGTGTTCCTCATTACAGATTATGCATGGATAACAAGGTTTCCTATTTCCAGATGATTGATCAGATGATCTTTCCTGCGGGTTAGAAGTTTGATTTGTATTTGATTTACCTTTTTTATTACTTTCGGGTTGCTTGTCACTTTTTCCTTTATCGAATGACACGATATTGATTTCGGAAGAAGGCACAGGATCAGATGCAGTAGTATGATGTGTTCTTGCAATACCAATCATATCATCTCTGACATGAGTGTCCTTTGGTGAAGGAGGAACTATAAAATTAGATTACTGCATGTTAGGAATTTTCTCGTAGAGTGTGCCAGACTGAGTATAAATCAATTCTAAATATTGGACATGAGAAATGAGTTGTTATTCAGTGATGAATGCACCCTTAGCCACATCCTCAGTTATATATGGTAATAAGGACTTAATGAACCACTCAGGAAGGAGCTGATTAGGAACAAAGGTCTTAACCATTCTACGACGATGATGAAACTCATGAATATGATTAGAAATGTGAGCAGCATTAGTTTGTTTAAAATTAGTCAATATTTATGTTTCAGTTTCATATCATATGGGTAACTAGAAGTGAATCAAAAATACAATAGCTAGGGTAGTGAAATTATCAAAAGAAGCTTTAGGTATCTCAATGTACCATTTTTTAGCCAGACTAGTGAGCGTACACTGGAAAAGACGTAACCGAACAGAGTCATCATTTAGGGAGTTTGATGAACACCACAAATGATAAGTCATAACATGAGTCGATAGGTCTTCCCCAGGGTTTCCATTGAACTTAGGAATATTCGAGGGTAATTTATGAGGTATCACCGGCCACCATGGAGCATAGTTGATTGGATAATTGATGAGCCGATTTAAAACTAGTAACTCTAAACTTGCAACAAAGGGAAATTGTCGATTAAGGTCAAGTTGAGCATAGCCATGGTATGATGGAATTTCTTGAGAAACAAGCCTTTGAGCACCAGCATAAGGAATCTTCTATTGGTAACCCACATAGGGTTTGTTTTGATAAGCAAACGCTTGAGGTTTCTGTTGACCAAAACTTGGATATGATACTTGTAGAAATGAAGGTTGAGGCATTTTCACCTGAGGCTACCAAGGGGTTTGTCCACCAATCTTATAACCCAAATTAGGATAACTTGGATTTGGTTGAGTATGGGTATAACCTGGTTGCAGCTGTGACATCCCATAATATGGTAATCCATCTTGTTAATAAATGATTCCAAGTACAGGTTGTTGTAAATTAGTCAAAGGAGTTGGAGTCTGTGGGCCCAATACTTGAGGGTATTGAGTTGAAGGACCCGCCTGAAAAGGTTTTTGTAAAAAATTTTGAGTCTATAACAAGGATAAAGATGTATTAACAAGTAGAATTAATGTGGGTGTAAAAGTTTGAACCAGTTGATACGAGTGTCCAACCATTTGTGGTAGGATAGGCAGAGTGGGCTGCCATTGACATACATTCATTTCGACATTAGGTTGACCAAAAAACGATGGAGTACTATCAAAGTGGGTGTCCAAAGGTTTCCCCCCAGCATGAGGAGGATAAAAAGACAGAAAATAATATTCTCCAAATGCAGGGAGTCCAGTTGATATGGTACTGGATGGACTAGATCCAGAAGGATGAGCTTTATATTTCCCTCATGATGTATATAAAGGATCAATCCATTCAGACTCACTATAGGTTTACCAATTAGAATACCAGACGATGAAATTGATGAATTCCATGGGTTTGTAGATGCACCAGAGAAAATTCTAGATAAATATTTGTAACTTGATGGGACCAAAGGGCCACCATGAAAATATGACTCTGGTGAAGTTGTAAACATTGACAGGGTAACGAGAGCAGGTTCTGACACAATTGGAACAAATGGTCCAACCAAAGATGTTGGTTCAGGCATGGTTACTTGACCAAATGTATACCCTTTTGAATCGATGAGAATTTTAATAGGAGAAAGATAAAAAAAAGCATAGGACGGTGATTGAGGAAAATAATCGTACAGGTGAAGATCCTCCCCAAAATGGTTTGGAGTTAAAGGTGTCTCGTATTGTGGGATTTCTTCAATCGAAATTAAACCAGGTGGAAGGATTTTGCTGTCAGTGCCAAAGTATATTTTAGGAGGTTGACTGCGTGATATGGGAGACTCAATGGCTACAATATATTGTGGGGTGATCGATACAGGAACAACTTCTGGTCGTTTTAATTCGGGATGCAGATGTTCTGGCAAAACAAAGATATGATCTAGATCATCTTCTAGTTGAACAATGTTGGGTTCAGGAGGTATGTTCTCACTAATTGGATTGATCTAGATTTTATGCAGGAATGCAATAGAATACATATATAACCATAAACACAGATATGCAGTGAAAATAATGCTTCATTTTATTAATAAAATAATGACTAAAATAGGCTTACAAAAATAATGGAAACTAGCTAGGGCGCTGGTAGCTTATCTCTGAGAAGAGATGTGGCAAGCGCAGGCCTCTAAATTGTGTTACATTAAGGCTCGAATGCTTATTATAAACATAATGGAAATATATGAGCTAGGGTACTGGCAGTGTATCCCTGAGAAGAGATGTGATGGCAACTAGCCCCTGAACTGTGTTACAGAACTGAAATGATGGGAACAGACGAGCTACGGCACTGGTAGTGCTTATCTCTGAGAAGAGATGTGTCAGATACCAGTGCCTAAATTGTGTTACAATAAGGCTCGAAGGCCTATTTATTTTTAAGAAATAATGTAAAACCCAAAATGTCCAAAAACCTAACCCTAGGAGATGAAGCACCAAAACTGTGGGCCCCTTTTAGGTAAGTTGGTGTTTCAACTTCTCGGGGATGTAAATTTGGCATCCGATCTCCATTTGACGTGCTCAATAGCTCGTTAGAAATATATATCCAAGGAATACAACTTTTGGGTGACAACCATTGCATTTTCTCAAAAAACGTTGTTTAGGGCCTCAAAACGACTCTGGAAGTTCAGGACCCAAAAAAATCCTATAAATAGTAAGCTGTGTTGAAACTTACAAACTGAAATAACTAATGGTGGGAATTCAACTGGACTCGGTGGGTGGCCACCAATATCCACCTGGATCATTAAGTCCCCAAAACAGCTTCGGGAGTGGAGGACCCGAAAACCTTCTAAAAATAGTAAGTTGTGCTGAAGCTGGAAAACTGAAAGAATTGATGCTGTGGGTCCAAATGGAATAGGTCGGTGGCCACTGATATCCACCTGGATAATTCCACCCTCCTTAGGAAGCAATGGTCTCCATTGCATTAAGTTCCTCCATTGGGGGGGGGGGGGGGTGGCGCAAATTCTGCTGAACTTGGTGTTGGATTTTTCTAGGATGTCACTGTAATGTCCCAATTTTTAGCCTCAAGCTAAAATGGACATTATAGTTGCACATTTTTATTTTGTTGAATAAAAATGGGTAAAGTGACCCATTAATGTAATAAATAGGAATAAAATCCCTTACAATGTGAAAAGGGATCATCATGGAGCTGGATTTCACACCCTCATGTGTGAAAGAGGTTAAAGTGAAAATGGATAAGGCCTAATTGACCAAGTCAAACTGCATTGGCATGAGTTGGCAAGCACTAGGTGGGACATCACAGTTTTAGTGGAGGAATATTCCATGAGGGAGGAAACTTCTAAAGGAAGGAAGGAGGAGACTTCGTATTTTTTAAAAGAGGAGTAAAGCAGCCCATTGAGATTATAATAGATCATTAGATTATTTGTCTAGAGAGACAAATTGCTGCCTCTTACTGTTCAGCGGAGCTATAGTGCCCTCGGGCACGAGGGAGTCCTGTTTAGGATTTCCTCTCCTTCTTGAGTAGCTCATGAAGTATTTCACTCATCCTCCATATTCTGGAATTCAGGCCATAGCATCAGCCATCTTCATTAGCGCAATGTCTGTAGCAGATTATTGTGCAGTGTAGCTGGGTGTTGTTGGAGGTTTCCCACAACACCATTTCTAGCTGATCTTTCAGAGGAGGGAATCTCTCTACTTCCGGGAGGTTAGTGAGAATGGTTGCTAAGCATATTCCACTATCATTGGCAGGAATCCAACCATTTCCATTAGTCACAGCGCAGATACTCTCATAGATTGTGTTCTAGTTGGAGCACATTTGCACTGAGGGGTTTGCAGGTATTTCAGAGGGTGAGATCTTTGGTGTAGGGATCAGCCTTGCACTTAATATTTACAAAGGAGAATGGTTCTTCATCAGCTTCAGGCATTCATCCTTCTCCATTCCATTCCATGTATTGAGTTTCTGCAGCTACCCAGCAACTTCGGCATTTCAGCAGTTTTGCATATTTCAGCCAATCCTTCTAAGATTGACTTGAGGTAGTGATTGGGAGCTTAGATATTCTCTCCCAATGATATATGGGCCATATATATTCAAAACCATGTTTTTTTACACTCATTGCAACAGTCTCTCTTCTATGACTGCATTTCTCAATTTCATGGATATTCTGCTATGATGCAGCATTGTGTATTTTGGCATATGTTTTCATGGAAGGCTTCTTGCCTTGTTCCTTTGATGTTCAATGTATCATATTGCTGCTATGATTCCAAAATGGCTCAAGGGTTTTCACACATTTTGTCATGATGTTTATTCAATTTTATCTCCAGTTTATGTCTTTGCTTATTGTTGTAGCTGCATCTTTGTGTTATTTTGCAAGATTCCCAATAGTGTTGTATTCCCTCTTGGGGATATTGTCCTTTGAAAATCACTCTATAGAAAGAGTTTGATAGTGGGCCAGGAAGCCTCTGGAGTTCATCCTTCTTTGAGAAGGTGAAAAATCCAGTAAATTCCCCTTCAGTCCATCTCTGGAATAGATTTCCTTGTCAATTGCCAATGTTTCCGAAAAAAGGGACATTACAGTGGTATCAGAGCATAATCTTGGCTTAGACTGTGGAACTTCACCAAGATGCCATCTAAGAAGATGAGGAAGACTCCATTTTTTGGAGAAGGAGAAAGAAAAAGGATATGAGCTAGCCAAGCTTCTCCCTAAATCCATGTAGGGCTTTCATGGGAGCCACAAGCAAAAGAGAGGGGAGAAATTTGAAGAATATCCACATGGGTTTGAAACAGAAACAAGCTGTATAATTTCTGATGAGGAATGTGAGCATGCAGTCACATCCTTTGATGCACAACGTAGTCAAATATGCAGCTTGTCATGAAGAGATGGGAAAAAGAGGAGAGGTGATCAAGAGGAAAACTCTTGAAGATTTTCAGAAGGAGTTTGAGTCTCAAACTCCGGCATTTAGAGATCATCTCACTTTCATGGATCTTTGCAAGTCTAAGGTGAAGGGGAATCCAGTAGCAAGATATTTCTATTCTATCTACTTTCATAGGTTCACCTACATGTTTAGCCAAAGCATGGGTAGAGGAGCTGAAGACCATGTTGCAACAGCACAAAGTTTCCAAAGGAGGTGCTATCAGATTTGCAGTGCTGCATTTGAGAGGTAAGACCTATGCCTGTGGATATTTGAGTCAATTTCTTTAGAGGATGTAAATACTTCTTCCTATCTCAGATTCATTAGAGCAATGATGGAAGGATTTGGTGGGAGAAATTCTAAAACACATGCGGAGAAAACAAACCAAAATCTTGCATGTGAAGGGAGGAAACATAAACTCAGATCCACTTCAGAACCTTGATGAGAAGGCGAACATCTTGCATCACACCTTGTTGGAGGCAAGGTATCCATCTCATATTCTTGCACAAGAGAGCATGGAGGTCTCTTTTTCAAAGGAGATCAAATTCCTGGAGAGGTTGCCCCTACATGTTGATGAGGAGGAGGGAAACTGCGCTATTATAGCTAGAGTTGATCCAGTGCCTCATGCGGAGGAAGGAGGAGCTCTTGCTCCACATAGAGGGATTCTTGTGTTTTGCAAGAAATTCCCTAGGATCTCCCATGTAGATATCAAGGCACAACTCATGATACATCTATGCCATTGATAGTAGGGTGCAGAGCTATGGAGATAAAAGGAAGAGGTAGGGAGGATTATCAGCATCATGTGATGAGGAGCACACACCTGTCTATTTTATGAGGTTGATGCACATGAGATGATGATTGGATTGGGCAGTGGAAGCATGGAGGGTTTTCTCCATTCATACATTCAGTCATCCCTTAATGATGGTGTCTCACTGCATGGGGACATTGCACCAAGGAGACCACTATATCAGCAGAGGAGGTTGGATGCTCCACATTTGGGGCCTCACACCTTGATTTCATGAGGGTGGAAATCTTCAGAGAGTTCAGTACAGCATAGAGAGTTTGGGGTAGACTCAAGGATGAGGGAGACACTCTGTCATTTTCAGCATCACCCACTCTCATTATTCATACTACGCTGGCAAATGTTGCTGCAAGGATAGAGGATTTCATCTTCATGATGCAGGTTGACTGCTCTGTAGATTTGGTGAGAGAGATGGTACTTCCTTTGAGGAAGGACTCTTTCATGCATTGGAGTAGAGGGAGGCCACTCATGCTTACATTACCCAGGATCGGGAGATTCTTTGGGGGTGATAGTCCCTTATGGGAAGCTTATTTTCAGAGATCTTCATTTTTTTTTAGCATGAGTAGTTGCATGATGGCATGGAAACAACTTGGAGGATGACTTTTGCATGAGGGGATGTCAAGGTAGCAGGCAGCAGCATGATGGGAGCACCTTATTGCAGATTACAACATTGTCTATATGGCAGATTTATCCATGTTGGAGGACTCAGATTTTGGTTTAGAGGTCCCAGGATCTTGGTGCATGCATGATTCTTGGATGGCCTTGATTGTGATGGAGGACACTTAGTGGATGGTATGATCATCTATCATCATGGAAGACTCTTCTTGGCTAGATTTTCTAGTATCAAGGAGAAATTATTTGCATGCAGCATAGAGGGCTTCCTAGTTATGCACTTGGATGCATACTTTGATTGGCTAGAGGAGTTCATATGGAGGGCATTCGTTATGATATTCATTAGCATATGGACAGATGCATAGCCTGGTTGATTTCAGAGAGGTTGGCACAACCATTCCCCTTACTCATTGGAGAAGAGGGAGAGCATTCATGATGAGACATTTCAGCTCAAGGTCTCAAGTACGTGGTAGAGAAGGTATAATTTCACATTAAGTACCTCTCTACTTTATATGAGAAACATATTGATCAAGGAGGATCATTCTTTCTTGCATTTTTTATGATGTAGTTGCAGCTACCAGTAGCCTTGATTTTGGCTATTTTTGTGATGGTTGTGGGGGAAGCCACATGCTTCATGGTGTGCACCATTGGCACCAAATGGTATTTCATGCTTACATCTTATGAGGATATGTGGTGGCAACAAACAAGTGGCTAGTATAGCACTTGTTATTTTTGATGTTGAGGCAGGCCAAGAGGCACTGCGCAGGTTCCATGAGTGGGATTTGGAACCACTCTCCAGTTGTCATTTGACAACTTGTTTCTATTGCATATTGCTCCTTCTGTATTTCTTATGTTGTATGTCTTTTGAGGAGAATTATTTGGAGAGAATTTTATGTACAACCCATTAGGAGCATGATTCTCCCCATTATACATGTTTTATGTTGCAGGAGATACCATGGGAAAACCATGATTGCCACATTGCTACTTGTACCTTCTCGTGGGAGCGACCACTTAGAGAATTTGAAGAGGCATTTCATGGCTGATTTTCTTGATGGGGTAGCTTGGGCCATTCTTGGAGGCCATACCATTTCAGCCCAAGGATAGAGGTAGCCCCATGCACACTTCAAATGGAGAGAGGGCCATCTTAAGTAGCACAAGCACACTCTCCATTCAGCCCCAACACATTGCAGAAACCGGGGGTTGAGATTTTCATTGGATGATAGCATGGATGAGAGGATCACCATTGGGAGCAGAATTACCCCATGCATATCATCACTCCTACCTTAAGGAGGCCACATTATAGTAGGAAGTATTCCACTACACCTTCTATCTTTCCATGAGGAGCATCATCTTTAGTTGGCCTACTTGGGAGAGAGCATTAGAGGGCAGATTTGTTGCAGCATATTTGAGCAGTGGTGGGACCATGGATGAGGAGGCCACAAGAGAAGGAGGAGGAATTTTGTTCTCTCTATGTAGTTGCTTGAGGACAAGCAACATGTGGGAGGGGAGGACTGTAATGTCCCAATTTTTAGCCTCAAGCTAAAATGGACATTATAGTTGCACATTTTTATTTTGTTGAATAAAAATGGGTAAAGTGACCCATTTAATGTAATAAACAGGAATAAAATCCCTTAAAATGTGAAAATGGATCATCATGGAGCTGGATTTCACACCCTCATGTGTGAAAGAGGTTAAAATGCAAATGGACAAGGCCTAATTGACCAAGTCAAACTGCGTTGGCATGATTTGGCAAGCACTAGGTGGGACAGCACAGTTTTAGTGGAGGAATATTCCATGAGGGAGGAAACTTATAGAGGAAGGAAGGAGGAGAATTCATAGTGTTTAAAAGAGGAGCAAAGAAGCCCATTGAGATTATCTTAGATCATTTGATTATTTTTCTAGAGATACAAATTGCTGCCTCTTGCTGTTCAGCAGAGCTATAGTACCCTCAGGCACAAGGGAATCCTATTTAGGATTTCCTCTCCTTCTTGAGTAGCTCATGAAGGATTTCACTCATCCTCCATATTATGGCATTCAGGCCATAGCATCAGCCATCTTCATTAGCGCAGTGTCTGTAGCAGATTATTGCGCAGTGTAGCTGGAGGTTTCCCACAACACCATTTCTAGCTGATCTTTCAGAGGATGGAATCTCTCTACTTCCGGGAGGTTAGTGAGAATGGTTTCTGAGCATATTCCACTATCATTGGTAGGAGGCCAACCATTTCCATCAGTCACAATGCAGATACTCTCATAGACTGCGTTCTAGCTGGAGCACATTTGCAGTGAGGAGTTTGCAGGTATTTCAGAGGGTGAGATATTTGGTGTAGGGATCAGCCTTGCACTTAAGATTTACAAAGGAGAAGAGTTCTTCAACAGCTTTAGCCATTCAAACTTCTCCATCCATTCCATGTATTGAGTTGCTGTAGCTACCCAGCAACTCCGGCATTTTAGCAGTTTTGCATATTTCAGCCAATCCTTCTAGGATTGACTTGAGGTAGTGATTGGGAGCTTAGATATTCTCTCCCAATGATATATGGGCCATATATATGAAGAACCATGTTTTTTTACACTCAGTGCAGTAGTCTCTCTTCTATGACTACGTTTCTTTATTTCATGGATATTCTGCTATGATGTAGCATTGTGTATTTTGGCATATGTTTTCATGGAAGGCTTCTTGCCTTGTTCCTTTGATGTTAAATGTATCATATTGCTGCTATGATTCCAAAATGGCTCAAGGGTTTTCACACATTTTGGCATGATGTTTATTCAATGTTATTTCCAGTTATGTCTTTAATTATTGTTGTAGCTGCATCTTTGGGTTATCTTGCAAGATTCCCAATAGTGTTGTATTCCCTCTTGGGGATATTGTCCTTTGATAATCACTCTATAGACAGAGTCTGACAGTGGGCCAGGAAGCCTCTGGAGTTCATCCTTCCTTTAGAAGGTGACAAATCCAGTAAATGCCCCTTCAGTCCATCTCTGGAATAGATTTCCTTGTCAATTGCCAATTTTTCCAAAAAAAGGGACATTACAGTCGCAGACATGTTTGCATACATGCTGGATGTAGATGTGCCACTGGTGGGTAGCCGTTGAAGGATCTAGGAAAATTTATCCATCATCGCATTCCTCTATTTCTTTAGGGCCCCCTCGAGCAAGATTTTGATAGGATCTCCTGCTCCCTCATCTTTCTTTCCTTCCACCATGGGGGGTCGTCGGGGTTGCGAGGTTGAACCCCTTATACCCTGGCCGTGTTGGGGACATGAAAATAAAAATAGACAAAGAGAAGACCACTTTGATACCACTTATCCAGATTTTATGCAAGAATGCAACATAATATATATATATATATATATAACCATAAACACAGATATGCATCAGAAATAATGCTTCATTTTATTAATAAAAAAATGACTGAAATAGGCTTACAAACATAATGGAAACTAGCTAGGGCACTCGTAGCTTATCTCTGAGAAGAGATGTGGCAGGTGTAGGCCTCTGAAATGTGTTACATTGAGGCTAGAAGGCCTATTATAGACATAATGGAAATATATCAGCTAGGGCACTGACATTGTATCCCTGAGAAGAGAAGTGATGTCAACCAGCCCCTGAACTGTGTTAGAGAACTGAAATGATGGGAATAGATGAGCTAGAGCACTGGTAGCGCTTATCTCTGAGAAGAGATGTGTCGGATACCAGCCCCTGAACTCTGTTAAATGAGGCTCAAAGGAATATTTACTGTTGAGAAACAATGTAAAACCCAAAATGTCCAAAAACCTAACCCTAGTAGATGAAGCGCCAAAACTGTGGGCCCCATTTGGGTAAGTTGGTGTTTCAACTTCCTGGGGATGTAACTTTGGCATCCAATCTCTGTTTGACATGATCAATAGCTCGTTAGAAATATATATCTGAGGAGAACAAATTTTGAGTGAGAAACATCAATCTACAACCCATGTTACTCCCTGTTTTCCCAAAAAGCGTCGTTTAGGGCCTCAAAACGGCTCCGGAAGTTTAGGACCCGAAAAACTGCTATAAATAGTAAGTTGTACTGAAACTTACCAAGTAAAATAACTGATGGTGGGGGTTCAAATGGAATAGGTGGGTGGCCACCAATATCCACCTGGATCATTAAGTCCCCAAAACGGCTCCGGGAGTGCAGGACCCGAAAACCTGCTAAAAATAGTAAGCTGTGTTGAAGCTGGAAAACTAAAAGAATTGATGTTGCGAGTCCAAATGCAATAGGTGGGTGGCCACCGATATCCACCTGGATCATGGATGGATCGTGGCCATGGGTAGCTGTGAGGACTCCATCTCAACAACAGTAGATGAACTAGAATTTTTAGAAACAACTTGTGCCTACTCTCGTATATGGGAAGATGATGTTTCACTAGAGGTAGTAATGGTACTGGTTTCAGTAGAGCGATGTCGCCTTCGCCGCACAGAAGTGGATTTTGGTGGTAAATATGGTTTCAATGCAAGTCTACATGAACGACGGGGAAAGGGATTTTCTTCTTCCACGATGACTAATTTATTTTATGACCAAAAAAAAATAAACAAAATAAAAGGGTAATGTTAGGCAAAAGGTTTACCAAGAAACTGTGAACTGCAGAATACCTCCTGGCGAACCAAGAAGTACATGCATGCAATCTCCCTGAATGTTGTGTTCGGTGTATCACAATTTACAAGGCGGCTGAATATCAACCTAAATTTTTCCTCCCAAATATACCTAAAGGTACGTGGAGGCCCAAGTCTATATTAGCATTGTCTGATGCGAAACCACACAGTGAGAGCACCCTTTTATACTTTTCCTACTATAACACCACTCGATATACCCAAAGGAATGTGGAAGAGCTACGATATACTTACATACATGGAGTGAGGTATCACACTTGGAATGTATCGCAAATAATTAACGACAACTGCTATGTTTTATGATGCCGAAACACATCTCTAGCCTAGACCTTCTAAATGTTATCGTTATGGTTCCAATGGTTTTTAGGTAAATTGATGTAAATTTTAAGTTGATCTTGTTTATCAATTTTCCTTTCAAGGTTCACCATGATAATGTCATTGATATTCCTAAAATGAAACCTAAAATGATAAGAAAAATTTTCTCTTTTAGCTTTTTCAATGAAAATATTAGCTACTAAAGGGAAAGAGAAATCAATTTTGAGAGCAAACAACAAAGAGCACACACTAATATGTAGTTTTCATAATTGTTCCTATGAAAAACACACAATCCAATATATGCAAATGCAGGTTTTTCTTTTCAGTCCCCTTAATGTGAATGCAAAAAATGAAACTATATGCATCAAATGAACAAAAACAAATTCTTTCTTCTTTGAGAAACGTTGAATTTAACAACAATTTCTCTTTTAGGAAAAATGAAGAATATAACTACAATTTTTCCTACAGGAAACGAAGAATTTAATGACAATTTATTTTACAAAAACAAATGGATATAATGCAGAAATAAAATACTTTGAATTTGATTTCTCAATGATAAAGAAAAACACTTAAAGAGACATTGAAAAAACTTACTTTTCAAAGGATGAACATTCAGGTAAATTCACTGGTCTGTATGAGGCATCAGACAGTTGAAAACACAACAAACAAAAGGCTGAAAGTGATAGCAATGAAAAATTCAAAGGTAATTTGGTTGGCTTAGGGGACAACGTAGTCTCTAAGGGGAGACAGTGCATTACAAAGCACCCATGAGTGGGAGACAGTGTTATGCAAAGTATTGTGTCTTGACCAACAGTGCATTGGGCATAGCAGAGAACAAAAAACTCAAACTACTGACACACTTCTAATGAAATTCTTTGTTTCAAAAACCTAGTATTTGAGAGTAGATGCTACTGGGTGGATAAGCAGAGGAAAAAACACCAAGGATGAAGGTAAACTCCTGAGTGGTGTTGCCAATTTGCTATGCAGAATTTTGGATTACGGATAAAACATATTCCCTAAATTTGGTGTAATGCATTTAGAACAATGAGCCAAAGACTTTTCAGATACTTTTCCTAATAGTAAATAGACACATAAATATTGGGAAACTTACTTCGAGTCCAAGCGCTTCCTATTCACCTTCTGTCACACTTGCTATAGCTTCCAATCCAAGCTTCATCGCCAAAACAGTTCATGTAAGTATAAACACTAAACATCAAAGATATTGCAATATAATGATGGCTATTCACTTTAATTAGTTAAATCAATGAAACATGAAACATATACATCAGATAAGAATCCATAATATGAAAGATAGAAACTTATACAGATACATATGTGGGAAAGTAAGCAACAATATTTATTAATGGATAGAAGGGGAGGTTGCAACCAGCGATTGATTTGATGTCACCAACTCCAGCATCATCCCAGCCTCATCACAATGAAAATCTCTCCAGCAACATATCACTCAAATCAAACCCTCAATTGAGATTCCAACAACATTTCTCTACCAAATTTCTTTCTTTTCAAGCACTAGGATCTGTGATCAATATATAGATGAGCTGAAGGTAGTTTCACTATCAATGACTTTCTAATAATAGGAAGGACATGTTTCCCAACTTAGAGATTTTGAATGGACACATGGATTCAAATTTTGACACATATGTACTCTTCTAGAAGGCACTAGCCATGTGGAGATTTTATAACAATGAGAATTTCGCTCCCAATTGACCAACGCACCCTTGAGTGTCACGAAGTGTTTTGCATAACACCCTTGAATGAAGGTAGCTGCATATGCAAAGCAGTTATTCCCTTGAGAGACTGCATTGGTGAGCTCATAGGTGATGTTATTGCCTAAATCTACCTCAAGCTGAAAGAAGGTAGAGTTCAGGGTAACATCAAACCACGCTCAGTCTGGTAGCTAGCCCTACCAGAACAGGAGAGGGCTCTCTCTGGGTCAATCTCAGCGAAAATAATCAATAGGGATTGATATGACTTGAAATAAAAGCTAATTTTAGGCTAGGTATATAAGTGAAGGAGTTTGATTGTGTTTTTGGGGTTTTTTGTTGGATCAAAGGGAAAGGTAGTTTTGGGTACAGGGATTAGTCCTAGTTTTTGCAGAGTTATGATTGGGGCAAGGAAGGCAATCGTTTTGATGCTTTAGATTGAATGAATGGATGAATTAGACTGGTGAGGAGCTAAACAGGGCAAGAGTGTCTCAAGATTCCTCCTCAAACAGATGAAAACATGGAAAATTAAACAAACTGAAGGCAGAGCAAAGCAAACTGATGAATTCTACCTTTAACACTGATTTGTTTAATTTATGAAGAAAAGAGAAGGGAAAATGATACACATAAAAATCAGTGAACTTAAAAATACAGAGAGGAAAACACCATCAAAACATAGAGCCACAAGGATCCCAAAGAGTGCTGCAAACCCTGGTCTATTCCTTTGCCAAAATTGTAGAGATGAAATGTACAATGAAGTGCTAAGCAATCCCAAGTGTCCAACCCTGAAAATGACTGAGAAAATACATAATATAGACAAGCCTAACTCCTCTCTAGGCCTCTAGGGGTCGAGCTCATCATTCTAGGAGCTGTTTCAACCATATATAAACTAGGAACTGAAAAGTAGGCAATGAAACAACTTGCCTCTATATGCTAGGAAACTGATCCATTCACTCAGATTTCACCTTTTGGTGAATGAATCTTCTAGAATGAGTAAAAATGTGCCAAAATTACATCATGGTCATGAAATTACATCAAGTTACATCAATATTTACATGAAAAGTGAAACTAGCCAAAACTAGGTGAAATTCTAAGTAGTTGAGTGAAAAATAGGCCAAATTCCTCTATGCGCCGCGCTTGGAATCTCTATATGTAGCACAAGTTTGGAGCTGATTGTGAGGCACTTCCTAAAGTCAAAATTGAGTTCAGGATAGCTCGTTGGAAAGCCCTACCTGTCTACTTTCCAACCCAAGTAGAATTTCTGGATTTGGCTTCCATTTTCCTCTCCAAAATTTCAATCTCCCAACACTGCTTCCTGTGTGTGCAAAAAGTGGAAAAAAGGCCATTTTTAGGGTGTTTTCGACCCTTTAGGCAACATAGATCTTGATGAAATCCTTAGGTAATCCATGAGCATGCATAAATTTTGATAAAAAATCCAGAAATGAAAAGTTTTCCCCCTGAAGAGCTACCAATTATAAGTGCGCGCCAAGTGGCGCTATGCGTTGGGCAGGAAAAACTGTTTTGTGACCAAAAAATTCAAAATTTCAAAATTTTTCCCAAATTCCTTGAAATTTGGGCTAGAGGTCCCTGATCAAGTGCTACGCTTATCCAAAGAAGCTTCAACCAATATTTGGAGCCTCTCATGCCTTTTGTGATGTTTCAATGCCCTCCTTAGCCTTGCTTTCAGGATTTTGATACGCGCCTTGCAAACATGATTGTGTGCCCAATAGTGATTCTTCATGTGTATGAGCATGTTTTTCTCCTTATTTTCCTTCTCCAACAGCTTCTTGAGATGAATTTTGACCCTCTCAAGCCAAGTCTCCCTATCAGCCTCAATCTCCCGCTCAATAGGTGTCATCTCAGATGGGCTTCTTCAGGCAGCTTGCCGGTTCTCACGGATGTTTTGCAACTCCATGATCGTCTGTTGATCCTCCAAATGTTTGTTCTTCTGCTCCCAATATTTTATGATCCATTGAGCTCTCTGCAACTTGTCGGTCAATGTGTCGATCTCGTCCTTCTACTCCTGAATGATCTCTCTCAGCTTTGAGCTTGGAGAGCTCAGATCCTCATCAATCAATATGAAATCAGTATCCTAGCCTCTTGAAGGGCCCTCATACTGCATAGGCCTCTTTCCTTTGTCCTGTACTTGTACCTATGCTGTTGATGATGGCAACGAGACCCCTTCCACCCTGGGTGGAGATAGTACTCATCGGGCTGCTGCAAATAATGCTTTGGTGCCTCTCTGATAAGTAACAAACACTGGCACACTGATAGGCTCTGTCTCGGGACCCTCAAACTGGTGTGAAGGTTCAACTGGCTCATGAAAAATCTCTGGAGGAGGCTGAGGGACTATGAAGAAGTCATGGGAAATAAAATCCTCCCACGCAATGCCCTGCAATCCAAGCTGATGTATAACAATGATCTTGATGAGTGCATAGTGATAAATGTTGCTGTACTGTTGCTCGGGAGTCTACTTCTGCACAAGAGTGGTCATTCTCTTGATGTTCCGGCACATGAAATAAGGTATGTTCATCATCTTCACTCTCATGAAATGCATCAATAACCTAATGTGGTATGCATAGAGGCGTGAGAACTGGCCCTCACAACTGAAGTATCTAATAATGAGTCTCATCAAAGCCGCATAGGATTCCTTCAGGAACTGGAATGGGAATACCCTGCTGAGCTGCCTCACATAGCTAGGCCTGATGTATGGTTCGTAATGTACTCTATCCACCTGTTGTCTTTTGTTCCACTCTTCACCTACATTCGGTATTCCTGTTGCCTGAGAAATGGTTTCCGGTGTCAAGGTGAAATTTACACTAGCAAGAGTTACCTGACCATCATGCAAATGTAAAACAAACAACCGAGCCAACTCCTGATGATGCTGAATCCAAGCAATCATCTCACGGTACTGATAGCATGACTGCTCTCGAAAACATGCCATGGCAAGTGGGCAGGCCTGCAATTGAGTCAATGAGGTGGGCTCTTCTCTCACGTGTTTTCCACCTTTACGGGGCCTTCTTGGTGCATGTACCTCAGTGGTAGAATCACTGTCTTGTTCATACGATGAATCAGTGTCCGTCTCCATGGTGTTACAAGTCTATGCCAATGATATGCTGATTTGTATGAGATGAAAATAGGAATTTGGTTTCTTTGTCTTGATTGCCAAATCTATCAAAGTCAAATGAGGGACTATGGGAAATATGGACAGTGGGAATGATAAATTTTTTTCAAGTGAAATTAAAATGTAATAACAGTCACTTGACTGTGTTTGGGAATTTGGGATTAGGAATTTTTTGCAAATGATATGGGAAAGGAAGAGTGATAGGGAATGGTAGGGTTTAGGGAATGAGAATAAGTGATATGAGTGGTTTAGGGGAGGGATATTAATGATAGTGTGACAGTGAGGAAGAAAGGAACCAGAGGTGGGGAATGTGCTTTGAAGTATGTGGCACCAAAATCAAATTTTAACCCTCAAACTCAAACCCTAAGGAGCAGTCTTCCAATCAAAATGATAGGGTTTATTTTGACATTCGACTTCTCATATGCAATCTCAACCTACACCAAAAACCATTTAATAGCAATTTCAAAGGCTCACAAACTTACTTGGATTATAGAAGGCTGAGTCGTTTTGAAATTTTATGGAGAAATGATGAAAATTTCACTTGTCGGCCCTATGCGCCGCGCACACAACTCAGTGCTCTGCGCCTTCCTTGTGCGCTGCACATGTTCAAATCAGCATGGTGATGGGTGTCTCTATGCGCCGCGACTGCTATGTGCATCACGCCTTCTCCCAATGCGCCGCGACCTTCAATTTCTCCCACAGTCGGTCCTCCAAAACCCTGTTTTCGCTCTCCCACAATCTGACTCGGCTTAATGATATATCTTGATGCAAATGAATTGATGAATGTGGAAAATATCATATATATCAAAAGGATTTTGATTTTTCATTTAGTAACCCACTTTTGTAATGTTGCAGAACTTTGGCACTTTCACATTTTTAATATAAACTTTGTTTTGCTTGTTTCCTTTGATTTTTTGATTGAATGACGAAACTCATGTCTATTTTTTGCAAGGATGGCTAGCATGGAGTTTGGAAAAGGAGACTAGAGCTGTGCCTGAAGAATTTCACAACTGAAATTTTTTTGAAAATTTACATGGCATTTATTACAAAAGACAAAATCGACGATTTTTCTTCAAAACAGAGTTTTGAAGAAAAATCATGATCAAGCAATATGACGATGAAATTTTTGCAATAAAAACTTATTTCAAACCTCCCTCATGTGCCTTCTGACATTATTAAACATTTTGAAGACGAAAACCTAGACCTAATGACTAAAATGACTCTTTGCTGACCAAGAGACCAAACAGGACTGTAAATGACTTTAAAATTGATTTTGATGAATAGACATGGACCAGCAGGTACATGAAATGAGGGAGATGAGTGACAAGACCCTTCCGTCAGAAGATCGATGCTCCTAATGGAATGAAAATGACTGAACTGAATGAGACACCTAAAATGAAATGCAACAAAAGGGATTTTGATCTCTGATAGAGGGATGAAAAGACTGACTCTAACACTGGCTCCAATGGGGATGGTAGCTCCTGGGAGGTGCCAAGAACTATAGATTTCTGGGAGAGTAGGTAGTGCCTTCATCCATTGGGCTATGGAATCCATAACCTTGAAAAATCAACACAAGACTCTTGACTCATTTATTGACTAAAAATTTGACTCAAACTGACTGAACTTTGAAACTGAAATGACTGAAAAACGTGACTCGACAAACTTTAAACCAAAGTTGCAATTAATCTTCAGAATTATAGCCTTCACTTCAGGCCCCAAAATGAAGAAAATATCATAGCACACACTTGCAATGAAACTGAAATACATGGTATGTACAGTGACAATGTAAAACAACAGAAAACATCTCAGAAATGATATCGCTTGAGCAGCCGACCATTGACCGGCCCTGCTGGACAATATTCCCCATTCATGTCCTTCAGAAGAAAAGCTCTATGACCCCAATATGCAGCAATTTTAAAGGGTCCTTTCCATATATTTTTGAACTTACCGTGCTTACCCTTTTCCTCGTTTCTTGCATCCCACTTCAGCACCACTTCTTCCAATTGAAATTTGTCCGCCTTTGCTTTTCTGTCATAGATCTTCTTAATTCTCTCCTGCAGCTTGAATGTGTTTTGAAAAACTTCTTCCCTCGTCTGCTGCAAATGGATCATTTGATTTATTCTTCTCTGCATATGATCATCTTCACTGCCAGCTTCCTGTAGAAGTTTGACCACCGGAACTGCGACAGAGGTAGGAAACACTGTATCAACTCCATATACCAACTCAAAGGGGGACATACCAATGGATTTCTTTTGACTCACTCGATCTGCCCAAAGTGCATTGACCAGCTTCTTATGCCAACTTTTCTTGTTTATTTCCAACAACTTTTTAATGATGTTGACCAAAGATTTGTTGGAAGACTCCACCAATCCGTTGCCTTGCGGATGATAAGCGGTTGAGTGTCCAAAAATGATTTTATACTTGTCACAAAACTCAATCATCCTTTTTGATTTGAAAGATTCTGCGTTATCAGTGATTAACTTATTTGGGCAACCAAAACGAGACAAAATGTTATTCTCAAGGAAAGCAATTATTACCGAATCCGTAGCTTTCCTGGTGGGAACTGCTTCAATCCATTTCGTGAAATAATCTGTCACTGTTAGGATCCATCAATGCTGACCTGAAGAAGCGGGATGAATCTCGCCAATGAAATCCAAACCCCACTGCTGAAAAGGAGCACTTACCTCAATGGGCTTAAGCGGAAAAGGCTGCAATTTCTCTCTCCCTTCAAAAATCTGACATTCATGATAGATTTTGACAGTTTTATACACATCAGCAAAAAGTGTCGGCCAATAATATCCCGCTCTCAAAATCTTATTGGCCGTTGTCTTCTAGAAAAGGTGACCGCCACAATCTCCCTTATGAAAATCCTCCATAACCTGATTTGCTTCTTCTTCGACCAAACAGTTTAACAAAACACCACCGAGATCTTTCCAATAGAGTGAATTATTCAAAACACAAAACTTAGCAGCCTTCAATTTCATAGTTCTACTTTTTTTTCTAGCCATGCCAGGTGGTGGTGACAAATTTTGAAGCACATATACAATATCTGAATACCAAGGAGAAAGCACAAAGATGTCTGATACCTGAACTGATGAAATTTCCTCATTCTATTCGGACATAGCAGCAATAATATTGATGTCCAAAGCATGAAAATTTGATTCATCCATTAACTTAGCCAGCCCTTGTCCTTTGATAAGGTTTGTGGGCTTTATCTCCACATCATACTCAAACAAGGTAGCAATCCATCTTCCCCGTCTCCCTTCTGGATCTGTTTGCACTAAAACATTCTTTACAACAGTGTTAGGAACATAAGCAATAATATGAGAATGCAGAATATATACTCGAAAATCTTTCAATGCCTTTACAAGAGCGAGAGCTTGCTTTTCAATTATGTTATATTTCAGGGCTACATCTCTTATGGTACGGCTGAAAAAAGAAATTGGTTTCTCATGCCCATCTATTTTCTGCATTAATACTGCCGCCATAGTATGCTCCGAAGCAAACGAAAACAAAATAAAATCCTGAGTATAATCCGGGCTGATCAAAACCAGAGCTGAAGAAAGAGCCAACTTCACTAAATTGAAAGACTTTACCGCCTCTTCAGACCACTTTACTATGCTGTCCTTCTTAAGCATGTTTGTAATCTCTCTTAAATGTTAGCAAGGTTAGGCACAAAGCGACGTAAAAAATTCATCTTACCATTAAAAGACTGAATCTCCTTCTTATTCCGAGGAAGATCAATTTGCTGAATAGCTTCAACTCGAGCTGGTTCAATACGGATGCCATCTTTTGAAATAATATGACCAAGAAGTTTTCCCTCATCCATGGCAAACAAACTCTTCTTCGGATTGAGTGACACACCATACTTTCTACATTGATGGAAAACAACTTTCAAATGGTAAAGGTGCTCTTCATCAGAATTGGAAAAGACTGTCAAATCATCAAGATACACAACTAGGAAAACATCTTTCTCATTCGCAAATGCCATATCCATTGCACACTGAAATGTTGCACCAACATTCTTCAATCCGAAAGGCATTTTAGCATAATTGAAAGTTCCCCACGGAGTGGTGAACGTTTTTTTGTCTCTATTATCCTCATGGACCAGAATTTGGTTATACCCGGAATAACCATCGAGTAGTGACATACGAGATACTCCAACTACTCGCTGCATTATGTGATCCATTTTGGGCAATGGATAATTGTCTTTCAAAGAAACCTTGTTCAAATTCCTAAAATCAATGCACAAACGAATCTCACCTATCTTCTTGTGCACGGGTACCAAATTGGAAATCCAATCTGGAAATATTATAGGAACAATGATACCAGCCTTGTATAATCGATTCACCTCCTTTTCAATTGAAGGAAGCAACTTTGGATTTATCCTTCTCAACTTCTGCCTGAAGGGATTTTGATTTAGCTTAATTGGAATGGTGTGGTGAATTATATTTGTATCATACGTCTTTAAATCTGAATAGTCCCAAGTAAATACATCAGCAAAAGAAGACAAAAAAATAACATATTTTGCTTTTACCTCTGGTGGCAATGCTTTAGACAACTTCACCATCTTTGGATTCTCAACTGATCCAATGTTCACGTCTTCAACTCCCTTTCGGTTGGCCCAAGGTTGGTTTTATAGCTACGTCATCTTGATCAAAGAGCTCTTCTAAATGTATCAAACCCTTAGGAATGACATTATCTTTCAGCTGTAATACTTCCATCTGATTTATTTTCACATCAGCCTCACCATCATCATGCTCCATGTCAATTGAAGTCTCTTTGAACTTACCTTTGTTTTGCAGAAATTCATCAATCTCAACATCATCTTGGAATACTTGCCAATACCTTTGATTGTCCGAGACTGTTGTACGATGTTTCACATGGATTTCGAACTTGTTACTTGAGTTCATTGGAATCTTCAAATTACTTGATGCCTTAGCAAGAGCATCCGCAATACCATTCTAAATACGAGGGATACAAGTCAAAGTGTAGTCTGAAAACAACTTCAAGATATCAAGAACAACATTTTGGTAAGCCCACATTCGAGGATGGTTAGCTTGATACTCACCCTTCACTTGCTTAATTACCAACTCGGAGTCGCCATAGACTGCAATCCTCTTAGCATTCAACTTTCTAAGTATTTTTAGAACAGAAATCAAAGCTTCATATTCTGCCTCATTATTCGAACAATCAAATGCTAATTTGTAAGAACAAACTCTCACATTACTTGGTACCTTGTTTGGGGTGGAAAAAGGGCTGCGTACCCAAATGCCGATTCCAACACCATCACTTCCTACTGCACCATTGAAATCCATAGTCCATAAACCTTCTTCATCTTCTTCCAAGTGCTGAAATTGTGTTTGCTCTATTATTTCTGCTTGTTGTCCATCAACTTTCTGTTGCTGTTGGAAGGCTGATTGCTCAACGAAACTCTCAAGTTATTTCCTTTCTTTCATCAAAACTTCTCTGAAATTTTCTGTGATTTCCAGGATGTCCTCTGCTTCAACTAACTAACTATCTACATCATTGAAACTATCTTAATACAGAACAAAAGACTCTAAATCTTTATGTACATAATTACTCGGATGATTTACCGGTTTCTCCTTGTTGGTGATCATATACTTCATTTTTTTCTCCCGATATAGTTTTCTCATCTGTCCAAACATAGGAATGGTAGCATAGGAGAAATCAAGCTGCAATGTTCCCTTCAGTTTTTCTCCCCAAGAACTGGAAAGAAGCATGCCAAATCTAGGAGGAATGTCCGCCACAACCACATCCATCAAAACGTTCTTAGTTGGAATCTGATCTAAAATAACCACCAAATCTTTGATGAGCCCGATGCATCTTACTTTGCTGGAATCAAAAGAATAAATATCATGATATTTCCTAGTGATTTCAAATCCCAATTTCTCCATGATCGCCTTTGGCATGAGATTATGAGAATCTCCAGAATCAAACATGGCATTGTGTAACACAAAATCATGCAATCTAAGGCTGATATAAAAAGGAGGCACATCACTATCGGGAGACTCACCATCCAATGTTGGTCCAAATATCAACTCAAGTTGATCATCTTCCACATTCAGCATATCAGAAATTGGATCAAAATTCAAAATTTTAGATACCCAACCCTTGTAGCTGTTATTTCTCATTAACTTAGTCAAAGGAATGGAAAATTTTAACTTAGCAATCTCACTCTCTAAGTTAAAAGCTGAAGTTTTTTCTACCTCTTTGGCTGGAGCATCATTCTTTTTAGCTTTCTCCCTCAATACAATTGGCTGATTAGATCTTTCATTTGCTGATGGAGACTTGCTAGTAGTAGGATCAACTACATCTTTTCCCTTCTTCTGTGCAATGGGTACATCATTCTTTGGTGCTGAAACTTCCTTTATTTTTTGGATTGGGTTGATAGGCACATCTATGTTTCTAAGTGAATATTGTCACTTCTGGGTGGAAAAATCATTCATATAACCTCTCTAATACTCATTCGACTCTTCCTCAAGAGATGTCTCATTTTCTAAGATAAAATCCTCATCCTTTTGTTCAGCTGAATTTTCTACATACTCCTCATCTTTAGTAATAATGGTTGGCATGTCATCAGGTGTAAAGAAGTGATTTTCTTCCCCTATTACATTATCTTCATCATCTGATTCCAGACCAACAAAATTCTGTTGTAAAGGAGTCTTTACCTGTTGTTGTGCTGGCGGTTCTTGTGCTTGCTACTCTCGTTGTTTGATCCTGAATTGTGGTTGCTGCTAGCCATGGAGATTGGGATTTCTGATCTGCAGTTCAATCTTATCAAGTGTCAATCTTTCAATCATCTTTTCCACCTTGTGAAGTAACTGATCTGAAGTAGAAGCTTCTTCCTTTATCATGACTTTCTTCTCATCTTTCAATCTTGCTCTCTTGCCATTCAAATTAGCTTCAACACTCACTGCAATTTTTTTCATGTCCTTCAAAGTGGGCGGATCTCTTTCTCATAAGGAATAGGCCATGTCTGAATCAAAACCATCCGGAAAATTAAGCAAATCTTACTTCTTAGATGGCCTTAAATCACCAGGAGTTGCATTATAAACCGCATTAAATCTAACACAATAGACTTGGATGGACTCACCAGCATTGCGCTTGATATTGGTATATTCAGAAGTGATTTGAAGAGGATATTTATTTACTTCCCACCGATCTAAAAATTCTCTTTGAAGCTCAGCCAATGTAGAAATACTTCTAGGCTGCAAAGCTCTGAACCACTTTCTCACTTCACCTCCAAAAGTTTGCACAAACAATCTCATGGTGACATTTTCTGCATCAATTTCATGAAGATCGAAGAAATCTGCCATTTTATCAATATGTTGCTGAGCGGGAACACTTTGAGGAGTGCCATCAAACAATGGGATTTTAATTTGATAATCAGCGGGCATGGCATCCAAGTTTTGAGGCAGGACAAGGGGTGCGAATCGAGCAGCCATTTCTCTCGGTGGATTTATAATCGGTCTTGGAGATACAGATGGAGGAGGAGCAGTAGATGTATGAGGTGTATGTGGTGTGGATGGAGGAGAAACTACTGCAGATTTTTTATCAGAAATAGATGGTTGTATGGGAATGGTAGGAATGAAAGGAGGCTCGGTATGAACTTGTGAACCGGATGTAACTGCTGATGGACCAAGAGTTTCAGATGCAGCTTCTATAAACTCAGGAATATTTGTTGCCACAATGGAGTTTTGAATATTCAAGATGTAACTGTCAATGGATCTATTAGCTTGTTCAATTTCAAGATACTTGATAAACTCGGGATTTATGAAAGTAGAACCAATAGCACTTTCATATTTAGTCTCAAACAACGACAACTCAAATTGCTCATCAAATTCAATATCTTCAAGATATTCAAACACAGCAGGACATGAATGAGATTTGAATAGAGGAATCACGGGACTTTCTTGACGAAGGATTCTTGAGATCAGATTTGGATTCTCATACACTGGAGGTGGATCGGGATCCAGATTTTCTCTAGTATGTCTTCTGGAAGCCAGTGTGTTGAATTAATTTCAAAAATCAAAGGGAAAAAACCAACTTGTTCAGCCTATCAAATTCTAGACTCATCACTCAAAAGTCCAAAACGATCTAATATACTAGGGCAATTCACAAGTCAAGCGTCATGTTTACAAGCTAAATCGGAGATTGACTAAAGCAGCATTTATCTACTTTCACTAGTGCAAAGCAAGAGCGTTTCAAAGGCTACCTGGCATAACTTCAGGCCCCGTCTGTAGCTTATAAAAAAAATAACACCAACAAGAAAACCATTCACCAATATGGTCGCCACTATTTTATTGCCTAAATCTACCTCAAGATGAAAGAAGGCAAAGTTCAGGGTAACATCAAACCATGCTTAGTCTGGTAGCTAGCCCTACCAGAACAGGAGAGGGCTCTCTCCGGGTCAATCTCAGCAAAAATAATCAATAGGGCTTGATATGACTTGAAATAAAAGCTAATTTTAGGCTAGGTATATAAGTGAAGGAGTTTGATTGTGTTTTTGGGGTTTTTTGTTGGATCAAAGGGAAAGGCAGTTTTGGGTGCAGGGATTAGGCCTAGTTTTTGTAGAGTTCTGATTGGGGAAATGAAGGCAATCGTTTTGATGCTTTAGATTGAATGAATGGATGAATTAGACCAGTGAGGATCTGAAGAGGGCAATAGGGTCTCAAGAGTCCTCCTCAAACAGATGAAAACATGGAAAATTAAACAAATTGAAGGCAGAGCAAAGCAAACTGATGAATTCTACCTTTAACACTGATTTGTTTAATTTATGAAGAAAAGAGAAGGGAAAATGATACACATAAACATCGGTGAAATTAAAAATACATAATGGAAAACACCATCAAAAAACAGAGCCACAAGGATCCCAAAGAGTGCTGCAAACCCTGGTCTATTCCTTTGCCAAAATTGTAGAGATGAAATGTACAATGAAGTGCCAAGCAATCCCAAGTGTCCAACCCTGAAAATGACTGATAAAATACATAATATAGACAAGCATAACTCCTCTCTATGCCTCTAGGGGTCGAGCTCATCATTATAGTAGTTGTTTCAACCATTTCTAAACTAGGAACTGAAAAATAGGCAATGAAACAACTTGCCTCTATATGTTAGGAAATTGATCCATTCACTCACATTTCACCTTTTGGTGAATGAATCTTCTAGAATGAGTAAAAATGTGCCAAAATTATATCATGGTCATGAAATTACATCAAGGTACATCAAGAGTTACATGAAAAAGTGAAACTGGCCAAAAATAGGCGAAATTCTGAGCAGCTGAGTGAAAAATAGGCCAAATTCCTCTATGCGTCGTGCCTGGAATCTCTATGCATAACACAAGTTTGGAGCTGATTTTGAGGCCCTTCCAAAAGTTCAAATTGAGCACAGGATAGCTCGTTGGAAAGCCATAACTGTTTAATTTCCAACCCAAGTGGAATTTCTAGATTTGGCTGCCATTTTCCCCTCCAAAAGTTCAATCTCCCAACATTGCTTCCTGTGTGTGCAAAACATGGCAGGAAGGCCATTTTTAGGGTGCTTTTGACCCTTTAGGCAACCCAGATCTTGATGAAATCCTTAGGTAATTCATGAACATGCATAAATTCTGATAATAAATCCATAAATGCAAATATTTCCCCCTGAAGAGCTGCTAATTATAAGCGCGCACCAAGTGGTGCTACGCGTTGGGCAGGAAAATCTGTTTTGTGACCAAAAAATTCAAAATTGACAAAATTTTTCCCAAATTCCTTGAAATTTGGGATGGAGGTCCCTAATCAAGTGCTAAGCTTAGCCAAATAATCTTCAGCCAATATTTGGAGCCTATCATTTCTTTTGCGATGTTTCAGTGCCCTCCTTAGCCTCGCTTTCAGGATTTTGATATGCGCCTTGCAAACATGATTGCGCGCCAATAGTGATTCTTCATGTGTCTGAGCATGTTTTTCTCCTTTTTTTCCTTCTCCAATAGCTTCTCGAGATGAATTTTGACCCTCTCAAGCCAAGTCTCCCTATCAGCCTCAATCTCCTGCTCAATAGGTGTCATCTTGGATGGGCTTCTTCGGGCAGCTTGCCGGCTCTCATAGATGTTTTACAACTCCATGATCGTCTGCTGATCCTCCAACTATTTGTTCTGCTGATCCAGATAGTTTATGATCCATTGAGCTGTCTGAAACTTGTTGGTCAATGTGTCGATCTCGGCCTTCTACTCTTGAATGATCTCTCTCAGCTTTGAGCTTGGAGAGCTCAAATCCTCATCAATCAATATGAAATCAGTATCCTAGCCTCCTGAAGGGCCCTCATCCTGCATAGGCCTCTTTCCTCTCTCCTGTACCTATACCTGTGCTACTGATGATGGAAACAAGACCCCTTCCACCCAGGGTGCAGATAGTACTCGTCGGGCTGCTGCAAATAATGCTCTGGTGCCTCTCTGATAAGTAACAAACACTGGCACACTGATAGGCTTTGTCTCGGGACCCTCAAAATGGTGTGAAGGTTCACCTGGCTCATGAAAAATCTCTGGAGGAGGCTGAGGGACTATGAATAAGTCATGGGAAATGAAATCCTCCCACGCAATGCCCTGTAATCCAAGCTGATGTACAACGATGATCTTGATGAGTGCATAGTGATAAATGTTGTTGTACTGCTGCTCAAGAGTATTCTTATACACAAGAGTGGTCATTCTCTCGATGTTCCGGCAAATGAAATAAGGTATGTTCATCATCTTCACTCTCGTGAAATGCATCAATAACCTAATGTGGTATGCATAGAGGCATGAGAGCCGGCCCTCACAACTGAAGTATCTGATAATGAGTCTCATCAAAGGCACATAAGATTCCTTCAGGAACTGGAATGGGAATACCCTACTGAGCTGCCTCACATAGCTAGGCCTAATGTATGGTTCATAATGTACTCTATCCACCTGATGTCTTTTGTTCCACTCTTCACCTACACTCGGTATTTTTGTTGCGTGAGAAATGGTTTCCGGTGTCAAGGTGAAATTTACACCAGCAAGAGTTACGTGACCATCATGCAAATGTAAAACAAACAACCGAGCCAACTCTTGATGATGCTGAATCTGAGCAATCATCTCACAGTACTGATAGCATGACTGCTCTCGAAAACATGCCATGGCAAGTGGGCAGGCCTGCAATTGAGTCAATGAGGTGAACTCTTCTCTCACATGTTCTCCACCTTTACGGGGCCTTCTCGGTGCATGTAGCTCAGTGGTAGAATCACTGTCTTGTTCATACGATGAATCAGTGTCCATCTCCATGGTGTTACAAGTCTATGCCAATGATATGTTGATTTGTATGAGATGAAAATAGGAATTTGGTGTCTTTGTCTTGATTGCCAAATGTATCAAAGTCAAATGAGGGACTGTGGGAAATATGGACAGTGGGAATGATAATTTTTTTTCAAGTGAACTTAAAATGTAATAACAGTCACTTGACTGTGTTTGGGAATTTGGTATTAGGAATATTTTGCAAATGATATGGGAAAGGGAGAGTGATAGGGAATGGTAGGGTTTATGGAATGAGAATAAGTGATATGAGTGGTTTAGGGGAGGGATATTAATGATAGTGTGACAGTGAGGAAGAAAGGAACCAGAGGTGGGGAATGTGCTTTGAAGTATTTGGCACCAAAATCAAATTTTAACCCTCAAACTCAAACCCTAAGGAGCAGTCTTCCAATCAAAATGATAGGGTTTATTTTGAAATTCGACTTCTCATATGCAATCTCAACCTACACCAAACACCGTTTAATAGCAATTTCAAAGGCTCACAAACCTACTTGGATCATAGAAGGCTGAGTCATTTTGAAATTTTATGGAGAAATGATGAAAATTTCACTTGTCGGCCCTGTGCGCCACGCACACAACCCAGTGCACCGCACTTTCCTTGTGCACTGTACATATTGAAATCAGCATGGTGATGGGCGGCTCTATGCGCCGCGACTGCTATGTGCGTCGCGCCTTCTCCCAATGCGCCGCGACCCTGAATTTCTCCCACAGTCGATCCTCCAAAACCGTTTTTCACTCTCCCACAATCTGACTCGTCTTAATGATATCTCTTGGTGCAAATGAATTGATGAATGTGGAAAATATCATATATATCAAAAGGATTTTGATTTTTCATTTAGTAACCCACTTTTGTAATGTTGCAGAAATTTGGCACTTTCACATTTTTAATATAAACTTTGTTTTGCTTGTTTCCTTTGATTTTTTGACTGAATGACGAAACTCTTGTCTATTTTTTGCAGGGATGGCTGGCATGGAGTTTGGAAAAGGTGACCAGGGATGCGTCTGAATAATTTCACAACTGATTTTTTTTTGAAAATTTACATGGCATCTATTACAAAAGACAAAATTGACGATTTTTCTTCAAAACAGAGTTTTGAAGAAAAATCATGATCAAGCAATATGACGATGAAATTTTTGCAATAAAAACTTATTTCAAACCTCCCTCATGTGTCTGCTGACATTATTAAACATTTTGAAGATGAAACCCTAGACCTAATGACTAAAATGACTCTTTGCTGACCAAGAGACCAAACAGGACTGTAAATGAATTTAAAAATGATTTTGATGAATAGACACGGACCAGCAGGTACATGACATGAGGGAGATGAGTGACAAGACCCCTCCATCAGAAGATCGATGCTCCTAATGGAATGCAAATGACTGAACTGAATGAGACACCTAAAATGAAATGCAACAAAAGAGATTTTGATCTCTGACAGAGGGATGAAAATACCGACTCTAACAGGTGACATAATGTGTACTTCAAATCTTGGAAACCTTGCAATGGAAGTCATGGATGATTTGTTCTTGTTCTTTGTCTTAGGGCATGTAGCAACTGAAATTATAGGGGATGATAGACCCTATTCATTGGTTATGTGGATGATGTCCAGTTTAACTAGATCATTGGGAATGGTGCCCAAATTGACCTATAACGAAAGGAGAGAAATGGGGCAATTCTAGCCCAAATCCACAACAAAGAGAGAGGTCTTTTCAAAGAGGCACAACCACATAAAATTGGAAATAAAAGTTAGTGGAATCACCAATCCTGTTTTAGTGTGTTTGGTGCACATATTTATGAAACCACACCAAGTTAAGGGGTGTGGTTTTCCCTCTTAATTTATTGGTCATAGGCAGAAAAATAAATGGAGTCAAGAAAGTTGGTGGAACATGCTAGAACATAAACATACTAGATAGAGAAATATCATTCAAACATAAAAATTAAACTAAAACTAAAAAAAATAACACAAAAGCTCTAAATAGAGTCAAACAACTTCAATAATCCAAACGGAGGTGCTTACATCCCCTCTTATTGAGTGCTGGTAGGAAATGAGGATGAAACTTTAACCCACTTGCCAAGGGGCCCTTAGAAGTAGGGGTTCTAAGTCCTGATACAAGGATGTATTTACTTTTGAGCTGCCTTGACACAAAGTCTCCCTCTCTCTATTGTGGTTGAATGGAGTTGTTGGATGGCTAACAACTAAGTCCCCTCTATCTCTGCTCTGGATCACACACTGCTAGTATCTATTGGGGAAATTCTAGCTAGAATAAAAATTTGCTCTCTTATTGTTCATCACTTGGTGGCCTTTTATAGGAGAATTCAAATCCTGCTTCCCTCTGTGTATAGTGACCCAAGAGAGGATGGTGTTTCCATTGTGTGCTCTCTTGATGTCGTAAGGATGCTTGGGTGGCTATCCTTAGGCAGCTTCAAGTGTGAAATCAATGTCCTAGAGTGTGCTTTGTGGTCCTAGAAAGTGACTTCCGCCACTCCCAGGATTGCACGCTTTTTGGAGAAAAAGGTGCGCAAAGGGGTGTTTATCGAAGACTTTTGCACACAAAGGCAGTTTTGACTAGTCCTTGTACGCAATTTGATTTTGATATTTTTAAATACTTTTAGATTCCCTAATGTCTATTAGCCCTGTAAATCCTACTACCTGACATTAAATAATGTCACCTTTTCTTGTACGATTTTCCAGTGATAAAATTATTCATTCACTCATGGTATTTACCCACACATGGAATTTACCCATGGAATTTTAACTGAAAAAAAAATATAAGTAACAGCACACGTTCTATAAAAGGACAGATTGTCCACCACAATGTAGCATTTGAAATTATTCATTGTTTTAAAAAAATGTTTTTTTGTGGTTTTATTTATTGTGTGTTATCTCATTTTTCTGGACTTTCAAAGTTTTAGATCTTGGGGGCCTCCCCCCCCCAAGATCCATTTCATTTTCTTAGATCTTGGGGGCATCCCCCCAAGATACAAAATAGTGGTATTAGATTCAAGTTATGATTATATGAGAATGAATATTTGATGCATATTTAAGTGTCAAATTTTTGCAGCAATCTTCAACAAACTTCATTCACGTGTTGCGATCTCCATAACACACTTTCTTGGGCAAAGCGAGGAGATTTTTATTTTTATTTTTTTTTGCAAGAATTTTTTGGGCAGTGAGTTTGCAGATCATATATGGAGCTTTTGGTGAAAAATTTATGAAAAAAATATATATTTGGATTCCTTGCAAAAAAATACTCAAATTCAAAAAGACATTAGCTGAATCAGAGTTCGGATGAGGGAGATATCATTGATTTAAAATCAATTGTGTTGCAAAAAGATTCTAACGACAATTCATGGATTGAGACTCTTCTATTACTTTGTGCAGTTTTTATGAAAAATTTCAAAAAAATTATTGTAGATATGATCTCCTCTTGAAAAATCACCCAATTTCAAAAAACAAATTGGTCGAATCAGAGTTTAGATGAGGGAGATATCGTTGATTTAAAATCAACTATTTTTTTAAGAATTTTTGTGACATCGGGATGTATGGAGCATGAATATGAGCTTCCATAGTGTCCAAATAGGGATTTCAATCATATAGAAAGATGAAAAATGATCATTCTATAATAAAAAATATGTTATAATAAATATTCTAAGTTACATTGACCGATTTATTCCCATTTTAAATCTGGAGCAACATTTAGAGTGGGTTCCCTTTGGAGATGTGCCATCCCACCTCGCTTTAGTAGGAACATGTTTCACATTCATTAGTTTTAGCATAGCAGCATTTGGCTTAGGTTATTTGGAGATGTGCCTTCCCACCCCAAGCTATGGAGGCACCTGCTACTTCATCAACAATTAACAACACGGATGGGTCAACCGTACAATATCATTGTCATCGAAGCCCATTTGCTAGGTTGCACATTGTTAGTATCACACTTGGTCAGAAGAATTACAAGGTATCTCTATCCTAGGATATTCATTTTTCATGGTTATGGGTCATGAAAAAACCCACACTTCATCGAATTCCATTTGCTAGGTCGCACATTGTTAGTAACACGACTGGTCACAATTGACTAAAAATGACTACAAGTAACAAAAGGACAAATTCTTCACCACAAAGTAGCTTTTACATTTATTCATTGTTTTAACAAAAATTATCTTTTTGGTTTTATTTATTGTGTCTTATCTCATTTTGCTGGCATTTCAATTTTTCGAACCTTGTGATCCTCTCCCCCCCACCCCCAAGATTCATTTCAATTTTTTAGATCTTGGTTCTCTCATTTCGCTGACATTTCAAATTTTCAGATCTTAGGTGCCTCCCCCCCCCCCCCCTTCTCAAAGATCCATTTGAATTTTTTAGATCTTGGGGGGAGGCCCCCCAAGATATAAAAAATTTGTTCATTTTTTAACAAAAAGTTTCTTTGTGGTTTTATTTACTATGTGTTCTCGCATTTTGTTGGTGTTAGTGTCAGCCAGTTCTACCTGTCACCAGTGATCAAATGGGCTCTTTCAAAGTTTTTTTTAGGGTGTCGAGTCAAATTTTTATGGTTTTAGTAGGTATTCAAATAAAAATTTGGTCAATGGCTAGTGTGTCTAGGTTTATTACTACTCCATTAAAAAAAAAAAAATTGTAGGTCATTGCCATCTCTCAGTTGGATGATTCATCGTTGCAAAGTCATCATTTTCATCTCAGTCATGCAATCATGGTCTTCATTCAATTCAGTGTCACCATTAGGTCATTAGGGTTTAAGTCACCAAAATTATTCATTTCATTAATAAGTACATAAAATGTAGTAATAGGGAATTTTCTCAATAAAGTTTGTTTCACATCTAATTTTATTCATTTATGATGTAATAAGTTCTAAATGTTCCAAAGTAGCATAGTTTTCATAGAAAAAGTGAAAAGCACTTGGTGGGCCACCACACCATAATGAAGAAAAATAGCTACACAAGCTATAAAATACCATCAAAGTCATTTCTCTCACTCATTCAATTGTCAAAGAACTCTCACTCACCAGCAAAGGAAACCTCAGTACTCTTAGCATCAGAAGATACTCCAAAGAAGTGATTCCATGGTGCCACGTTGTGCTTTCAGGCAGTATGCTGTGTTTTCACTCCAACGGTAAAAAATTCTTCCAAGGGTTCTACAGATTAATTTAAGCTTTCATCATCAATGTACAAGTACGTTAAGGCCCCTTCATTCCTCCTATCAGCTTATTTCCTTGTTTTTATGGTGCAAAACCTCCATTTGTCCCCACACTATGTTTTGGTGAGTGAGACCTCATTTTCAAGTTTCAAATCTAAAATACCTATCCCACGTACATTTTACCCTCTCTCACACTCAAACACACTTCCTACAACCATTTCACTCCCCTACTCTCATTTCCCAAGTCCCAATAACCAAACACTAGCTCCATGATGCGTTTTGGGCAGTTTCTAGGGTTTGGACTATGTAAAAATTCCCTAAGCCAATTCCCACACTTATTTCACCCCCCTACAGTTCCAAAATCTCCCAAGGACCCCTACCTACTTCCCTAAATTTTCTTACCCTCACATCCCTTCCCTAACCCCTTCATCCCTTCACCTCACTCACTACCCCTATTTTTCCCACTAAGGTTTTAGCCTTGCAAACTGTCAAACATGGAGGGAGAATGGAAAAATTATAACAAGGGAGGTCAAGTGTCAATATTTAACCCACTAAACACTCATAAGATGGTGTCATATTCACTTTCCAAGCAATTTTTTTATAATGTAGGGTGTTTAAGGTTTTGTGAGAAAATTCAAAGAGTCAAATACCATGCCAGGTTGGCAAGCTTGTTTTCCACTAACCTTAGGAGAGATAAGGTCATAATTGCAGGGGTGAGCTTAAAAAACTCAATTGAGGCCATAGCTATAGCTACATGGATACCAAACAATGGTGAAAATTGGTTTAAGAGGCTAGATTTGGATGTGCAGAACTACAAACCTTTCATCAAAGATCACTACAAATATGCCATAAAGAAAGTGTTTCCTTTTGGTCATCCACTTGACAATTTTGCTCCATTTATGAGGGCCATTATGAAGTAATTTACATGTGAGGTCATATTTTATAGATTTTACAAGTACCATGTCATAATTCTCATGCACTTCACAGGAGAAAAACCTCTTAACCTACCCTACTACCTCTATAAGAGCTTGACCAAAATGATGGAGAAAGTGCAGCATAGAGAAAGTGATCATCAAGCTAGCATTTTTTACCATTCCCTAATCAGAAAAAATTCCTTGCACTATCTTGGAGAGAATAACATACTTGGGACACCTTCATTCAGTCCCATGTCTTTTTTCCTTTTGCTATTCAGCCTACTAGCCAAGGAACATCATCAGCTACACCATCAACACCATCCAAACAAATGGAGATTAGCTCATCTAGAAGAATTTCAATGAAGAATACATTTAGGGTTGAGGTGACCAAAAAATATCAGAGAGGAAGGAGGCTTGTTTTTTCTCCAAATATTTGGAAGGGGCCAAGCCTACATCAGCAAAACAGAGATCATCACTACAGCATAAGGCACATTTGCATGATGAGGAGCCTATCCATATTGACACTGACATGGCAGACTTGGAGGTGAATGAAGAACATAGATCAGAAGGTCAGATCATCATGGATAAGTATGTTGAGATCAGAGAAATAAAGGATAGCTTATCCAAGTCCAACTTCTTGATTTCATTCCTAGAGGAGGAGAACATGCAATTGAAGGTAAATCAACTAATTTTGAATAGACATAAAGTTGATGCTAGAAAAGGAGCTACAAAGGGAAAAGAAATAGTTTATATAGATGATTCATATGAGCATGAAGAGTTGTTGATAAGGAAGAGGCCAAGAACTAGAGGCCTAAAAATGGCACTTCAGCAACAAAGAGAGGCATTTCCACCAAAGACACAAATGACAGTGGATGAGCTCATACTAGAAGACATTGAGAAAGATAAGGATTATTGGCTTAATAAGGTCAATGGTCATTTGGAAAAGCTCCTGAAGAAGGTTAATAAGAACAACAACATTTAGAGACACATGACCATGCACTATTACAAGAGAAATCAGGTATCTGAAGCAAAAATCAAACAATTAGAGGCAAAAATCAAAGAAACCCTAATGGAGGAAAAGGAGAAGGGAAAGTTGGATTTTCTAGTTGATGCTTCCCTAATATATTAGAATTTCATATCAGGTCCTCATGATGAAATTTTGGAGCGATGTTTGGCAAGTTTGGAGAAAGTTTGGAAAATTTTGAAGAATTCTAGTTTTTTTCACTTTTTGACACGGTCACTAAGTCAAAAACATAGTGTGGCCCACGTTGCACTTTTGATGGAGGCCTCCAAATGACAATGGCTTGAATCCTTGGATTTTTCATCACTCCTAAATCATTTCTAGCCCCTGGGAGCAAAGTTTCAACAAGTTCTAGCAGGTGAAAAGGCCTAAAATCCACTCAAAAACCACCTTTTTGCCCTATTTTTTAACAGCTCGCTGTGTTTCTAGAGTACCTGTGGGAGAATCATTTTTTATGGACTAGGAGAAATAATTTTCATTTCTTGAGGAATATATCATGTATCCAACAAGAAGATATTTCTCCATCATCTTTCATATCATCATTTGGACCTTGGGAAGGCCTCCAAAAGTCACTTCTCCCAATTTCCCTATGTTTTCTCCTCGCATGCTGCGCTTTTGCTCGATTTCACTGCATTTTTGCCTAAATTTCACTTTTCTGAGTTGAGTTGGTCCAGATTCGACCTCCACTGATGTAATTTGTCACTTTTGATGTTTTGATGATGTAAACATGTGTAATTATGCTGGTTAGAGTAAAAATGAGGTAGATACATGATTGTAAATGTCTTTTTTGGTCAAAGGTATCAGTTTTTCTGACTTGGGGAGAGTCTTGTTAACCTCGCTAATATTTAATTTTTAGGTGATAGAATCATGTGATAAGTTCCTCCACCCAAGGATTTGACCCCTGAGAGAGAGGAAATGGTTTTTTTTCTAAATGTATGCATTTATTAATAATTTGGATGGTTGGACGTCATAGATTTGAGACCATTGTAGCTTGTGCTTCAAATTTTATTCAGAAATTCAAAGGACCAATTGTAGCTATTATCTAGGAATTCATGTGCAGTGAGTTTTTGATGTTGTATTTTCTTTGTTATAGTCTTTTATAAATGATATAAAAGTTCTATTTCCATGCCTTGATTTCTTCAGTGATCTTCCTAAAAGTCTGATAAGAAAAATTCTTCGTAAGCTCTGTTTTTTTTTTGGAATGTCATTTTATATTTTCTTCCTTCAGTTTTAATGAATTCATGATGCATGCTCATTAAGATCCTCTCTACTCTTCCAAACCATACACTACACCAACAATACCCTAACCCCGTCACTAAAGCATTGCTACGTTGTTGCTTTATATATTTTCAGTTGTAACCCTTTGATATATTTGAACTAGCTACCTATTTTTCATCCTTGATTTAGAAAAAACTATCAAACTTTCAAAACCCTAGAGCTAACTTAACTAGCCTAAAATCTACTCCTCATCTAGTCAAACCCTTTGGTTGTGATTTCATAGAGAGAGCCCTCTCTAGTTTGGTAGTGCTAGCAACCAAAATGAAATCTTGGTTTGAGTTTACCTCCATTGACATCCTTTCATCAACCTTCAGACATTGTGGGTGCTAACATTTCTGGTCTCTTTGCCGGGGAATGAAGTGACAGATCTTCCCTGGGTGTACCATAAATTTGATCGAATTATAGGCCTTTGGATGATAGGCTCTAGTTTTCATGAAGGCCAATTCAAGTTGCACAGAGCCGATGTGTAGAAACAAGAATAGACTAGCTTCGAAAAGGCACACACGATTGAACCCCGATCCAAATCCATCTTCTATTGGAAATACTGAGAGGGGGGGGGGGGTGAATCAATATTCCTTTCAATTAGAGCATTAGTTAATATTCAATTATTATCAGTGTTTGTACAATGATAGCAGTAAACAAGAGGAACACAAATGCACACATTTTTTAAGGTGGAAACCCACTTCGGGACAAAAACCACCTAATGACGATCCTAGACCTCCCAACACTGCCTCTTCAACCCATGGCAGATAGACACTAGTACAATTTGTACAATAATGTATTTACAATGACTAAGTACAATGATTCTATGAAGTGCTGCCCACTTGAAGACTTCATATGATGAACTTCTTGCTGCTGTTATGCACCTTGGTTGCTGCTCTTGTCATGCTACCCTCTGTTGCACCTTGCTTTGCTTTTATGTCATAGAAAGTCCGGTCCTTTGCAACCCTTGACAACACATGATATATATTTTTCTTGCCTTCTAAAAGCTCGATAAATGTTGAAGGAAGAGGTGTCATGATCGCAGGGGGAGTACTTGTGTTTCCATCAATGCCAAAGGGGGAGATTGTTGATCAGTGGTTGTCATTGATGTCAACCCAAGAAGCACCAGGGACTAACTCAAAATTCCCATGCAATATTGGGTTAGTCCCTGGTGCTGCTTGGGTTGACATTAATGAAAACCGCTTATCAACAATCTCCCCCTTTGGCATTTATGGCAACACAAGTACTGCCCCTGCGATCATGAAACCTATTCCTTCAACATTCTCTCCCCCTTTGACATCAATGGAAAAGGGTAACTCCCCCATGAAACACAATCATCCTGTGAACCTGTACACACTTCCACTCCTGTTGACACACAATCGTCCTGCAGACCTGTACACACTTCCACTCTCGCTTTATATTCTTGAAAAAGGAAAATATAATGAGAACTTGGGAGAATCCCAAGATTTTGAAGAAGATATTCAAATGCTTCATGAGGTAAAGGTTTAGTGAAGATATCAGCAATTTATTCTTTTGTACAAACATACTCAAGTTTGATATTATTTTCAGCGACTTGTTCTCTAACAAAATGATGTTTGATTGGAATGTGTTTTGTTTTTGAATGCATGACAGGATTCTTGGAGATGTTGATGGCACTATTATTTTCACGGAATATGGGAATAGGCTCACTGAATTGTACTTGAAGATCTTGCAAATTTTGTTTCATCCAAAGGACTTGAGTACAACATGATGCTGCTGCAATGTATTTTGCTTCCGCTGTAGATAACGATATTGAAGTTTTCTTTTTTCTCAACCATGATATCAGACAACCACCTAGATAGAATGTTGCTCCACTAGTACTCTTACGATCATCAACACTTCTTGCCCAATTTGCATCTGTAAAGGCTTGAATAATGAGATTGTTACCCTTGGGATACCACAAGCCATATTCTTCTATGCCCTTTAGATATCGAAGAATTCTTTTGACGGCAATAATATGTGATTCTCTTGGTGCTGCTTGGAATCTTGCTACTTGTCCAACTACTTGCATAACATATGGCCGAGAGGCTATTACATATAGAAGACTACCAATCATAGATCTGTACAACCTCTGATACCAATTGTTTGAACAGTGTCCCATACTTCATAACCTTGCGCCAAGAGATAGACCTACATTCTTCCTTTCCAGAGTGCATAATTATTTTCATTGAATAGAGGTAGACCATTCTTGGTATGCTCCATGACGTCCTTCTAGCTATTAAACTGCTATTTAAGGAACCAAGCTCTAATACCAATTGTTGGAAATACTGACAGGGGTGGATGAATCAGTATTCCTTTCAATTAGAGCATTAGCTAATCTTCAATTATTACCAATGTTTGTTTAATGATAGCAGTAAACAAGAGGAACACAAATGCACACAGTTTTTAAGGTGGAAACCCACTTCGGGAAAAAAACCACCTAATGATGATCCTAGACCTCCCAACACTGCCTCTTCAACCCTTGGCAGATAGACACTAGTACAATTTGTACAATAATGTATTTACAATGACTAAGTACAATGATACCTTTACAATGATTGTATGCAGTGCTGCCCACTTGAAGACTTCATATGATGAAATTTTTGCTGCTGTTATGCACCTTGGTTGCTGCTCTTGTCATGATACCCTCTGATGCACCTTGATTTTCTTTTATGATGTAGAAAGTCTGGTCCTTTGCAACCCTTGACAACACATGATCTAGCTTTTTCTTGCTTTCTAGGAGCTCGATATTGAATCTGATGTATCTCTGTCATTTCAGATCCTCAATATCTGTTTTTCATTCTTGTAGTATTCCTCTGAGTCATCTTTCCAATGCCACAGGTCTGGCCCAATTTTGATTCTTGAAGAGAGAGTTATACCCAATCTCTCACAATGCCCTAATTATGGACTGTTTCAGCAGAGCACACTTGTATGGCGTGCCACGTGTCACTGTTTCTTCATTTGTTTCTAAAATTGATAGAGAGAAAACTAAAGACTGTGCACTATCTGTCACTTTTTATGGCATTCCAATCCAAAACTCATAGAGAGATTTATGACGAATTTACCAAGGTCACTTCTTTGAGATGAATTTCAGGAGCCTGCAAAAACCCTTACTTCCACAGATCATATCTCCAAAAATATTGCGCAACTTGATCTGAAATTTTTACTACAGCTTCCTCAGGATTTTGGCTTCACCTCATAAACATTTCCACTTCTAAGAATTCGTAGAAAATAATTTAGAGTGAAAATTCCATGATGACCTGTTTCAAATGGCCGAATCCCTTACCTAAGGAGGAAATGAAGATCACAATATATATGAATGCTTAAGTTGAGAGGGGCTTCAACAAGTTAAAGTGGGAGGAATTTTAGGAGCATAAAAAGTATTAATTATGACTTTTCAATGACCCATGCCCCAACCCCATGGGGTTTTAGCCCACTAACTAGGGGTACAAACTTCAAACATGAATATCTCTCAAACCGTGAAGAATTATATGGCGTGCCATATATCAACGAAAACATCTCGACAAAAGAATTATTGACCCAGAATATATTAATTTGGTAGGTCAAAATTTCCATGCAATATTGGGTTAGTCCCTGGTGTTGAGAGACTCATCAGAAAAAAAATACATCAGCATTCCAAGATTTAATCGAGTTCATCTACTTTGGTAAGGTCTACATCTTTTCCTTCTGAGTTGTTTTTTCTTTAAGATATTCCTTTCAATCTGAAATTTGAATTATCTCTGTTTAGATCCAAATTAGAAACATCCTTGTATAAAATTGTATTTGCTCCTTTAATTTTGTCTGAAGTAACATAACTATATGAAATTGTATTTGATTCTCTAAATCCTGAAACTAGTATATCGTCCGTAGAATCCAATTCAGAGTCATATTTTGATAGGAAGGTTTGGAGTTAGTTCGAAAAACTCCAACAACTAGCAAACCATCTCCAATATGCCTCCAAGAAGGCGTTCATACAATATTAGAAGGATATTTTTCCCATTGATCCCCTTTCATTTTCATCCATCCATACCGTTGCTTCTACACCATCTACTTCCTTTCCTACACAAAAATCTTCAATACAAGCACTTCCTGTCGTACCTACAAACTTACCTCGTAGAATAACCATGACTAGATTTGCTCCATTGGTTCTACTGGGTCAACTCACCAATTTATCGTAAAATTATGGACAAAGATTTCCTCTCTTCGATGGAACTACTAATGCTACAACGAGGATGCATATTGATAAGATCACATATTTCATTGATTTAGAATAAGTAGACAACGATGATGCCAAGATGAGAATACTTGTTCAGAGTTTTTCATGAGAAGTAAAGAAATGGTTTAGAGCCTTGGAATTTGGTTCAGTGCAGACTTCACAACATTTGACAGCTCTTTTCCTCACCAAGTGGGAGGAAAAGAAAAATCCACTTTAGCTATTGGTTGAGTATAATTCAAAGAAGATACAGCCTAATGAGTCGGTCCAAGACTATACCACCCACTTCAATAAGGTATACAACTCCATTCCCTCCAATATAAAGCCTCCACCTAATTTGGCCTTATTGACACTATCCAGATGCCTTTGACCCTGACATGGCATATAAACTTAGAGAAAGGAATCCTAAATCGTTGGAGGAGATGAAAAAAATGAAATCAATGTTGAAGATAATCTTTTGATCAAGAATTCCAAGAGTAAAGTGGAAAATAGAGTCACAATAAAAGAATAGCCATCAAGTTCATCTGAAGCAAAGCTGGGTAGTTTGATAATAATAGAGAATATGGTATATAGAATGTCAATTTCATAAAGGAAGCAATATAATCAAGTTCGGAATCCTAACTTCCGAGGAAAACAACAACAACCATAGTTTAGGACAAAGCAAAGAGAACAGAGAGCTCTAGATTGGAAAGCTCAACAAAAAATCCGGATTCCATTACAACAAAAATATGCTCAAGAATTGGAAGATGATGATGATATTGTTGAAGATAATATTCTCTTTTCAAAAGATTAGAGACCTATTTATCTTATAGAGGATGATGAGTATATCGAAGAAAATTATGTGCCAAATGATCATGAACTTGTGCTTGCAAATGATGATGGGTTAGAAGTCCAATATGATGAATATCAAAGGGGGTATCTAAATGCTCTCAACTCATAGTAGAGACAATACACTTTGATAAAACAAGATGTTCCTATCACTCCTACTCAACAAAAATATACTCATCCCAAACAAACTCCCTAAGCTAGTCAAAACAAGGAGAAGGAGCTTGCTGCCATAAATCAGAGCAAGAGTAGTGAGGCATCCACAAGTACATCAAAGAAGGATAAAGAAGTGGAAAGGAAGGAATGTTAAACAAAATAGAAACCTATAAATAGGGATAACATCGTGAAAGAGGTAGAAAAAAAATCTAACTTGTTTATCTTAGAGAGTGAAATTTCTAAGTTAAAGATGTCCATTCCTCTAACTAAGCTTGTTAAGAATGATAGATATAAATATCAAATTTCCAAGATGTTGAAAGTAGACCACATGTCAGACATGATCAATGTCATTGATGACCATCCCAAACTTATTTTTGGTCTAGCAATAGATGGAAACCTGGAAGATAGTGAAGTCCCTCCCTTTTATCTTAGCTTGATATTCCATGATTATATTCTCATGTTATGCGGATTAATCCCTCTTGCGGACAAGAGCGATCTCCCTAGTATCCTATGGATAGCTAGAAGCAAACATCCATTTGTAAATAGTTTTCTCTATATTATTTGCAATTTAGAATTATTATAAACAAAGAAAGAGGACATGCCCCTAAGTTGAAATCCAAAATTTGGTGCAGTCTTTTATCCAGTCACTCCAAAGAGGCTTCTCCAATAAGAAGAACCTGCAATAAAATACATACAAAATATTTAAAAGCACCTACAACATATAATAATTAAGAACAACTAATCTAACTGAGTGATCAAGGAGTCTAAGTATTGAATTATTCAAATAGACAAAATAACAAATCAATGATAAAATGAGATCCATATGTATTATCTTGAATGAAAAGAGTAACTTTACAACCTGATGCCTTGATTTCGTAAAAGTTGCTCCTGGGGTCCTGAACAATCGTTCCTCCTTCAGATTGACAAGCCTTCCTCTCTTTGAACTAGCATGAAGCTATGGGCATGAGTGTGTGATCATTCTCATGCCAATAATAACTAGTGTAGAGAGTATGCTCTCTTGAGAATTTCTTCAACAACTAATATGTATGTCTACCCTTAAGACTAAAACATGAGCTCAATTTATAGGAAAAAGGAGGTAGTTTCAGTTCCATGAAGATGGGGATGGATTCCTCTCATGAAGGGATTTGAGCTCCATAGACTAAGGGATAAGCTCCATGAGTGGAGGGATAAATCTCGAACTAATCGCGCATCTAGAAGCTTCTAGTTGGGAGAATATTCGTCTAGCTGGGCTTCTAGAACTTACTTTTTCCTTTATTTTACTATTTACGGGGGTCTGCAGGTTTTATAAGCAGAATGTATGGGATGTGCCACACGCTATAGAAAAAATATCTGTGGATATGCAGGGAAGAGCTAGGAAAAGTGCAGAGTTCGAATTTTAAGTGTTTTAATGAGCTTCTCTCCAATTCCAAGACTTGGTTTAGGAACATTAGGGTTTTTGACTTCTAATGGAGAAAAACATAGGTAGTGATGAACCTAAATCAAATGTCATGGTGACAAAATAATGTGTAACATATTCCCCCCTAAAATGCGAAGTCTGAGGTTGTTTTGAAGAGTGAAGTGCTTTATCATTCCAAGGATTGTATTGCGGACACACTGGTCGAAAACCTGTAAAAGTATTCAATGCAAGCATGTATATATATATATATATATATATATATATATATATCAAAACTAACTAAATGTTTTGGTACAAAAATGATTTTAATCATTACATCAATAGTAGACACATCATGAGCGCAGCCATCTGTCATAAGTTTTCTACTGTATCATGAATAATAAAATTCCCCACAGCCTGGATGGTGGAAACTAGATCTAGGGTCTTGATTTCTGCTTACCGAACTAGTACGATTCTATCCAGACGATTGATTGTGTCGAAGTCGAACATGGTATAAACCACTTGATTACCAGTCAATGATGTGAATTTTTAACAAGTGTGAGAGAAACAACCAATAATGAAAATGGATCTCAAAGTACTTAGTACAACCTATGAAGTGTGAATGAATGATTTGCAGTCGAACACTTCACAGAATCATTCGATTGAAGGTAAATGATGCAACCTATCATCGAAGGCGCGAAACTTGCCATTAGGGCATGAAGATCCCAAGGTACTGATAGGATTCTAGATCAACTTTCTATATGATGAGCTGTTGTCAATAGAAAGTGACCCGTTGCAAAAAATCCCACGACACAAAACCATTAGATCAAGTTTTGAAGAAATATTTGCAAGGACTGACTCAGAGATGGTCAACGCGAATGGAGATAAATGTTTGCAATGAATGGTTTATTTGAACTATATCTTGAACACATTAAAACACTACAGATGGTTTGGTAGCAACTAACCTAAAGATAATACCCAGAAACCAGCTGAAGACTTTCAATGTGGTTTGATTAATCATTAGAAAAAGGATTTCCCAACCCAGGTACAAGTCTGACAAAAAGTGTCATGTTCAAGTGTGGTATACTTCTTTTAAAACAAGGGTGAAAATTGGATTCCTTTTCTCTTCCCGCCCCCCACCCTTACTGGCAAGTATTGATGTTTCTATTTTATTTTTCCTTTGTGTGCAGGGAGGGTTTCTTTATGCATTGGAGGGTCTTTTATGGATCGAAGATCATGATTCATCACCAATCAAACCCTGAGAAAAGGCCCTTTGATCTTCATAATTGTTTTTAAGACCCCTGAGTCATCACTAAGGGGATTTATTCAAAAAACATCAGTGGGAGGGCATCTGGCCTATTTCTGCCAGTAAAACCTGAAACACACAAACCAATATTAGTTTTTAAAACCTACGGGAGTGGTGAAACTTTTTTTTTTGGGTTTTTGAGCTTGTCGGGGGTAATCTGTAGAGAAGGAGAATGTGCAGAGGGAAGTGTTCCGGAGGTGATAAGTCAAGTATGAAATAATCTTGACAATCATTGTTTCTACTAACTTATCAACATAAATTTAAAGCATGTTCAGCCATGATTAGGCTAGATGACTGAACAAGATATCATTTTTGAATTAGTAGTGGCATTTAGACTTGTACACTTTCAGTAGTACTGTTTTTTGGGTATGGGGTTGTACCTCTTTTGTTTTTCCCTCTTTTCCTTTTCTTTTATTTCATTTGTTTTGTATTTTCCTTGACTTTTCTCATGTTATGTTATGTATAATGAGTGAAAAGTTTAAATCTAGGATTCTTGACAAAAAAAATGTTTGAGCATCTTGCCATTGACAGGACCTCCAAATAGTTCTTCTCCATTCAGCCCTTATAAAAAGAAAGAATTATGAACCCTAATTGAGTGAATGATATAAGGCCCTTTCCATATATTCTCAAACTTGCCATGTTTACCTTTATCTTCTCTCCTTGAATCCGATTTCAAAACTGTGTCTCCAACATGGAAGTTATTTGATTTTTTCCTTCCGTCAAAGATCTTCTTGATGTTTTCTTGAACTGCCTATGTCCTTTTGTACACTTCCTCTCTTGTCTGTTGTAGATGAATGGTTTGATTTATTCTTCTTTGCATGTCATTTTCTTCTCTTTGTACTTCTTGGAGAAGCTTTATGATTGGAACTCCCAAAGATGTAGGGAAAACTGCATCTAAGCCATATACCAGCTGGTAAGGGGACATATTGATTGATTTCTCGGTGGTTAGACTATCAACCCATAATGCATGAAAACACTTACTATGCCATAATTTTTTATTCTGATCGAACAATTTTTTGATAATGTTGACCAGAATTTTGTTGGAGGATTCAACTAATCCATTACCCTAGGGGTAGTAAGTTGTGGGATTGCCCAAGGTGATATGATAATTTGTAACAGAAATCAACCATTCTTTTGGATTTGAAGGCAACATCATTGTCTGTAATTATTTTCATAAGACAACCAAACCTGGATAGTATGTTAGTTTCAAGGAACTTGATAATGACAGAGTCAGTAGCATTCCTAGAGGGGATGGCTTCTATCCACTTGGTAAATTAATCTGTGGAAGTAAGGATCCACTTATGTTGGGAAAATAAGGTTGGGTGAATTTATCCAATAAATTCTAAACCCCATTACTGAAAGGGAGCCTCAACATTGATGGGATGTAAAGGTAAAGGTAGGAGCTTTCTTTTGCCATAAAAAATTTGACATTTATGGCAAGTCATGACCAGTTTTTGAGTATCTGGGAAAAGGGTGGGCCAATAATAGCCAGCTCTAAGAATCTTGTTGGCTGTTTTCTTCCAATAAAGGTGGCCTCCACATTCTCCTTCATGCAGCTCATGCATGATTTTTCCTACATCATCCTCAAGCAAACATTTAAGCAATATGCCAACAACATTTTTCCAATATAACACTCCATCTAAAATACAATAATTTAAAGCTTTTTGTTTCAAGAATCTAGCTTTAGTCTTCGATATAGAAGGAGGAGTGTTAAGATAGAGATGCACATAAATGATATTAGCATACCAAGGTGAATTAAAAAAATGTTTCTTCAATGTAAGGAGCTATGAATTATTCTGTTTCTTCTAAAACATCAACCATGTTTATATCTAATGCTTGGAAATTTGATTCTACCTTGAGTTTTTCTAATCCTTGTCCTTTAATCAGCTTGGTAGGCCTAATTTCTAAATCATATTCTAAGATAATTGCAACCATTTTCCCCTTTTACCATCAGGGTCTTGATTTAGAATGTCCTTGACAACTATATGTGGGACAAGAGCAATGATATGAGAGTGTAAAATGTAGAATCAGAAATCTTTCAATGCTTTTATCAAGGCTAAGGCTTGTTTCTCCATGATGTTATATTTGAGTGGAGCATCTCTTAAGGCTCTACTGAAAAAGGATATTGGTTGTTCTTGGCCCATGTTGTTCTTTTGCAACAAGACTGCAGCAATGGTGTGTTCAGAGGGAAATGAGAAAATGTAGCAATCTTTAGTGAAATCGGGACTAATAAGAACTGGTGTTTGAGTGAGATCTTGTTTTACCAGTTCAAATGATTGTTTGAATTATAAGGTCCACTTAACCCATGTTTCCTTTTTGAGCATGTTTGTGATATTCCTCAAAAGTTCAGCAAGGTTGGGGATGAACCTTCTCAGAAAATTGATCTTTCCAATGAAAGATTGCAATTCTTTGAGGTTTCTAGGATTGCAGATTTTCAATATGCCTTCACTCCTTTTAGGGTCTACTTTGATTCCCTCTTCAGAAATTATGTGGCCAAGAAGTTTTCCTTCTTGAGACCAAAGAGTGTCTTTTTGGGATTCAAAGATAAGCCATATTTTCTACATTTCTCAAAAACCTTTCTCAAATGAGTCAAATGTTCTTTATCGGTTTTGGAGAAAAAAGTAATGTCATCAAGGAAAATTATTATAAAATAGCCTATGTCTTCTGGAAAATTTATGTCCATGGCCTTTCGGAATGTGTCCCTTGCATTCATTAAACCAAATGGCATTTTCACATGCATGAATGTGCCCCAAGGTGTAGTGAAAGTAGTTTTATGTTGATCACTTGGGAGTACTAACACTTGGTTGTAGCCTGAAAAACCATCCAACAGTGATATTCTCTTAGATCCAACCACCTCTTGAAGTATGTGGTCCATTTTAGGCAAGGGATAATTATCTTTCAGGGAGGCTTTGTTCAAATTTATAAAGTCAATGCAAAGCCTAGTTTCTCTGGTCTTCTTCCTAACAGACACAAGGTTAGACACCCACTGTGAGTATCTAAGTGGAACTATGATAAAAACATCATACATATTCTTAATCTCTTTCTCAACTAAAGGTAATAAAACAGGGTTTATCCTTCTTAGTTTTTTATTGAAGGATTTTTGCTTTTCCTTAAGAAGAATTTTGTGTTGAATAATGCTGGTATCATATGATTTCAGATCTTTTTATCCCCATGCAAACACATCTCTAAACTCCTTGAAAATTTCAATATATTCTTGTTTGATATGAGTAGGGAGAGTGCTAGATAACTTGATCATTTTGGGTTCATTTATGTTGCCTATGTTATGTTCTTATACATTGGTTTTTGTAGGCTCCATCTTTGGTTTTTTAGCTACATCATTAAATCAAAAAGCTCCTCTAATGGCATAAGACCCCTTGGTATTGAATCATTTTTACACTGTAAAAATTCAAGGTCCTTTTGATCTATTTTGTTTAATAATTTTGTTGTATAAAGATATTCAAATTCATTTATATTAGCAACAGAGGACAACTATGTTTTATGGACTTGTTTTTCATCAAAACAATTTTTTTCATGGCTTGAGCTAGGTGTTAATTCAAAAAAATAATTCTTTGATTGCAGAAAATCCTCAATGTGTTTATCACCTTCAAATACTTTCCAATACTCTTCATTGTCAGGGACTATGGGCCTATCTTTTACTTTGACAGTGAATTATTTATTTTCATGGGGGATTTGGCAATTTTTAGTAGCAAAGGCAAGTTCATTTGCAAGGTTGCTTTGAGCTCTAGGGGTGAAAGTGAGTACATATTTTTCAAAGGTTTTTAGGAGCTCTAGGGAAGAATTCCTATATTATCTTAATCTTGGGTTTTTGGCTGAATACTCCCATTTTATTTGCTTAATAATCATCTATGAATCTCCTTGGACTGATATTTTCTTGGCCCCTAAATCTTTGAGCAAATGTAGGCCAAGTATGAGAGCTTCATATTCTGCAATTTTATTGGTGCATTGGAAATCAAGTTTATAATAATGTCCTTGGTTTGTATTGTGTATCCATACACCAGCTCCAGAATTTGTTTTGCTACAAGATCCATCAAAGCTCATTTCCCATAGTGTTTCTATCTCATACTCATTGTCATTGTCATTTTTCTATTTAGGGTTGCTAAGGTTAACGCTGTCACTTTCTTCTTTTGGGGACTGATTTGACAGTTTAGGTGATTTTAACTTTGTCCCATTTTCCTCTTCTTGTTGGATGATTTCATTTCCATTGTACAAGATAAAGGAGTCTAAATCTGAATGAATAGAATAAACAAGAGTGTTGTTTGGCCTATCAATGTTGCTTACCATAAATTTCATATGAGACTCTCTATATAATCTTCTAGTTTGGTTAAAAATTGGTATGGTAGCATAAAACATGTTCATTTGAAGGCTTCCTTGAATTTTTTATCCCCATGATCCAGCTAGAATCATGCCATATTTTGGGGGAATGTCAGCAACAACTATGTCTGTAACTAGACCTTTAGCAGGAATTTGTGCTAGATGACACATAAATCCTTGATTAGGCCTAAACATTTGACTCTTCTTGAATCAAAGGAATACAGGTCCTTGTGTTATCTCAAAATCAGACCCTGATAGGCTATTGATCAAGAAGAATCTGAGTAACTATTTCAAACCATAATTTTATTTGAGGCTTAGCCTCCTCAACCTGAGAGGACTCTCTCAATAGGTTTATGATTTTCAAATACGGATTAGATGGCTAACTGTATGAGTAAAATGGATAAAAATGGATAATTGGTTGTACGACTAATGAAAAAACATCTATTGGGCTTATGGAGTCAAGTGTGTTTTCACAAAACATGAATATCAATGTCATTTTGAAGTCGGGGCATTTCAGGGTTTAGATGCATCAAAGAACAGTAGGACAGAAAACAAACACATTTCATGAACATATGAAGGAAGTTAGAGCACCTTCAGTGAATTCTAAGTAACATACATTCATGCCACTGCAAGTAATTGAAATAGGAAAACTATGAGAATATCACACAACCATAACCCTTTCTGAATCCTAAGTGATGAAACCAATATCTTTGTATTAATATAAAAACACAGTTTCTGCTACAACAAAACAATATGCTTGTTAATGAAAAATTCCAACCCTATGAAATTCGACTTCTTCTCTCTTATAGAGTCATCATTACATTTCTTGGATTCTCTCCACACACTTAAGAGAATTCGAATTTTCTAGCTTGACACCTATCAACTGCTAAAACAAACTTTATTTACATCTGACAGTTAAACTATCTATTCTAGATTCCTAACACAACTAGGATTAAAACTCTTTATTATAACTTAACTACCTTATATAAGCCTTAAATATTCTATCTGACAGCTGCTCCTCCTAAACATCGACCTTGATGATTTCCATCTCCTTGTTGTTAACCTGTAATGATTTTCTTTTTATCTGCCCTGAAAAATAGGAACCTTCTTCCTACAAAATAGTTATCATGCTTCATTTATGTTTCTTCAAACCATCTACTGACCAACTTGTACTAAAAAAAATGTGGCAATTTATTATTGAACTCGTGATTTCACCCTTCCAGCTATGCCCTGTTGGGGTTCCCATGTTTTGGCCAGATTGGGAAGACCAAAAGATGAGACAACATCAGAACCACTTTTGGGCCCTAGGATCTAGCCCTCCTGGACCCAGAGAGGGATCTCTCCGAATAGAGCAAGAATGATATATCTTTGAAAACTCAAATTGAGATATTAGTCTAGGTATGAAGCACAAATGGGGGGTTTAAATTATTTGGTTGGTTGGTTGTTGGGTTGGTTAGGAGATCATAGGCTGAGAAAGTAATGGGAGGGAAGGAACAAAGCAGCAGGAAGTTCAGCTAAGAGGATAGGCCGAGAAAGTGCCATCCATTGGGCTATGGAGTCATGAAAGTAAATCACATGCAACAAATAGCTAAGGCTTTCAAAGGGAAATTCATCTACACTAAAGGATCTTTTAGGCAGATGGTGGAATGGAACATTAAGGAGAGAAAGTGGAAGAAGGAGAGGCACCCAATTTCTTTCTATAGATCAGGTCAGAGGTCATTTAACTCTAGCCCTGCTTGGACATACTCAAAGGCAACTCTCAAAGGTGGACAAAGGGGTAGCTTATAGATCAGACCAGAGGTCATTTAACTCTAGGTCTGCTTTAGCAACTCCAAGCAAAAACAGAGATAAGTTAAACAGAAGGGATCTTAGAAAGGCCAGCTGGTCATGCAAGGATCCTAGTGGACAGGGATAACACTCATCCCTAGTGTTCCAAAACCTTCTATCTTAAACCCAGCAAAAACATCTAAGAACTGATTCAACCAATTCATACATCAGAGAGTAGGCAATAACATCCACTACACTGGTTAAATCAACTGAAATCAACTCTTAGATAGCACATAAGGCAGAAAACATTAAAGGTAGGGAGAGCAGGAAACATAGGGCACCTAACAAGGGTGAATCCTATGTTATACTTATGTTGCCTACCAAAAGAACATGAAACAGTATGAAAATGTGATATACAAAGTTAGAAAAACATCACCAATAGTAATAGACCAGGATCCTGTGAAATGTGCTTTGATTAATTGATGCAAAACCAGTCATGTACAATAAGCTCAATGGCTAATACAATCCAAACTTTCTCCTCCGAGCCTATTACATACAAACTAATCTGTAACTCCCTCCCAAGACTGTTCTAATAGTCAAGAATGAATCCCTCTAACAGCAACTGCCACAGCAAGGCAACAACCTTTTACAATATGTTCTTGGAATTCTTATAGGAGAAGAGAGAAAAAGAGGTAGATGGATATTAAATGAATCTCATTAAGACAGAGTGGAGAAAAAGTTCATGCCCATTCCACTTAATGGCAATATGCATTGTTGTGTGTACTCTGCAGGCTGCTTTGGAGATCTTTGTCAGGTCAATATTGACCTCTGATATGTTCTTTAAGTCCTTATGGAATCTAGAGCTCTGTGCTGCCTTCTGGAATAAATGAACTGGCTGAAAGATCTACAGGGCCGCTCCATACCTCCATAACTGCCGCCTGACTATCTTAAATGAGCTTCATTTGGTGTAATTAATCGTTTCAGGGCTCGAGGAGGCATGGAGATTTCTTGTAGGAAGGTGTATGTTTGGAGAAGAGTACCCTGCTGATATTAAACACAGATAAGACTTTAACAATGTGCTTGGATCTTCAAACTGTGCCTTTTCCTTTAAATGCAGGATTATAATTGTTAATCTTCAATTAACCGGCTTGAATCCCTCAAATCTGTTTCTGCTATTTCGTTTGGCCACTGAACTGGCCTCTCTGTGCTAACTGAACAGTCAAATAAAACTTATTACAAAGTCGAGCGGTGGTGGTGGAGAAATGCTTTGGAGTCCCGGAGGAACGGTGGCAGAACAGTGGGAACAGCGGAAACAATGAGAAGTGGTGGAAGAAATGATTATAGTGTAAAGGCCCAAAGGTTAAACGTTTGGGTGGATAACACAGGGAAACGGAGAAAAACAATGAAGTGGAGCCACGAAGGTGGGCCCCGGTACGGAAATCGCAAATCATAAAGGCGGAAAGTGCGATGGCGGAGGGTGGCACCAAATAGAAATCTACGCTTGCGATATTGCGATGGGGCGGATATGCGATCGGGGAATAGTGTGATCAGAGGGGAATACGATGTGCAGAAAGTGCGATAGCGCGATTGCATCGCAAATATTTGTGACGCGATCAGATCTCATTGCAAATATTTGCGATGGATCAATCGAATACATATGATTAAACTACGATATGCGATAAGTGCGATATGTGATGAGCGCCTTAAGGGGCAGCGCTCAGTCACAGCACTAAGTTACGTGGGGACGGGGCTGGCGGAAAGGGGCTAAGCCTTAGTATAAGGTCGAAAGTGGGTTTGGCCCATTCCAATGGATTTAAAGGAAAGAAGGGGTACGATAGAGGAATAAAGGGGAATATGGCCAACAAAGAGTAGGGGAAGGATATAAGGGGGATTTGAGAAGGTAAAAAGGGAAATATAAGGGGGAACAAAATAGAAGCTAAGTGGGGGTGGAGATAAGAGGGAAAGGGGGCTTTAGGAATTTCTTCACAAACAGAGAGGTTTTATAATGGGAATCAGCAGAGGGGATTTTATCAAAGGACAAAGGCACAAGGAGACTTCAAGGATGATGTGTTTTCAAGGGAAATGCATTCCTTGAAGGCTCAACAACAATTTAGCCCCCTGTTTTGCTCGTCAAAAATTTCATAGGGGGGCTAACAGTGGCTCCACATGGGGATGGCTTCTTCTTGAAGGGTTCAAGAATCCAGAAAATAAATCTTTGGTGTAGGCCAGATGCCTGTTGCTTGACTCATTCATTTATTTCTTTGATCAGATGCCATAACTATGAAGACATCATATCAGCAGTACAATTCTTCCAAACAACTACCTACCCAGACTATAGTCCTAACATTTTTTCTTCTGGGTGCACTTGGACTTGCAGACCCTTTACATCATTTATTTTTACAAACAGGAAAATAAACCTATTCTATTTCTACCCTTATCACTCCATGAGACCAGATTAGACTGTTGATCTCATATGCTTCTCTACCTACACTACTACCTGCTAGGATTAGACTGTCTAGCAAGTTTCTTCTCTACATTCTAAAACAGAAAACAACTAACTACATGCTCATAGACTGAGCTTTATTGAGCTTTTCCTATCTACCCTACTCTAACTGGAATATTTACAATTCTAGCTTACAAACATTGTCTTCCAATGTAACCAGTCCATCAAGTGATCCCATGGCTGGTCCTTCTTGCTCAACTCCTTGAGCACGCTGGATAGGCAGGGCAGCTCCCACTCTTTTTGTTTAATAACAGCAGCCTTGAAAATTTTTCTTTCTATCCACAACATGCTGCTCAAAAAGACCTTTGATCCTTCACCATATGTTTGTAGAAAATGTGCATAAGGATCATAAAAAGATACCTGGCTATAAATATCTAGCAGGCAGGCTTCGACCAGGATCTCTTCTTCTTCCACTGGATCAAGAATGAGACTCTCTCGAGAAAGAGAACCTCCCTCATCTTTTGAACTGGAGGACTCATCATATATTGCATCCGAGTCCTCTTGGAGCTCTGATATGTTCTGCTCTGATGTGCTAAGCTCCGTGAAAAGATAAATGTATCCTCGAGCAGTGTTATGTTCCATTGCTTCTTCTTTTGCAAGAGAAAGCTCGTTATTTTCATTCTGCTCAAGAATCTCTTCTTTGCTTTCCTCCTCATCTTCTAAGAAGAAAGGCTGCCGGTTACCAGTCTCACTGATGACCTGTGGTAAAGCATAATGAAGATTCAAAGAATCTTCATCTGCTATTATACTGTCGTAGCTTTCCCCATCAGTGTCATAAATTGGCTGGCTCGACCAAGTCAACCATTCTGGACGCTCAGCAGGTCTTTCCTCTTTCGATCCATAGAGGAGTCTTCTGAAATTGAAATATCAAACTCATAAAATGACTAAGCAGGAGCGTGTGTTCTATAGAAGGCCTCAGAGGTGAATTGTTGATTTAATATCTGATCAATCTCCTCTTCTGTCAAAAGAGGGGTTTCCCTCTCATCATGGGCAGAAGAATAATGGTCCTCATCCTCTTGTGTTAGCTGACTAGGAGGCGGGATGTTTTCTTGAGCCTCTTCTTCCACATCAGATTCTGCCTCTTCCGTGTGGTGTCTTGCTTCCTCAAGGCAGCATTCCCTATTAGCTTTCGCCATTAGGTTCTGACATACTCTGGTCAGCGTAACACAAGACATAGGTGAGCAATTGGGCAGTCCCTGATCACTCACCTCCTCATCTTCTACGGATTCTTGAGCATCATACATGTCTTGCTCATCTTCTCGGTCTTGAGTTTTTTCTTGTTCTGGAGAAGGCATAGGCTGTTCTGAATAATCATCATTTGCATTCATATTAGCCATATGCGTTTCCAGTACTTTACCAAACATTTCAGTTATTTGACATAATTTATCATACAAAGCATCATACTTTGTATCTCTGTCCATGTTTGGATCTATATTTATGCAAAGAAGGCTACTGCTTCTTCTCAACCAGTTCAGTGTCCTTTGCCAGTGGATTCATTATGTCTTTGGATCGTAGGGAGCGTGGAGTCGCCAGGTGGATGAATTTGACTGTTTGGAGCAGGCTGCTGTCCACCATCAGCAATTAACAACCAATCTAAAGGCAAAGTGGTATTTCCCCAGTGGAGTCACCATTATGTTGGGGTTCCCATGTTTTGGCCAAATTGGCAAGACCAGAAGATGAGACAACATCAGAACCACTTTTGGGCCCTAGGATCTAGCCCTCCTGGACCTAGAGAGGGATCTCTCCGAATAGAGCAAGAATGATATATCTTTGAAAGCTCAAATTGAGATATTAGGCTAGGTATGAAGCACAAATGGGGGGTTTAAATGATTTGGTTGGTTGGTTGCTGGGTTGGTTAGGAGATCATAGGCTGAGAAAGTAATGGGAGGGAAGGAACAAAGCAGCAGGAAGTTTCAGCAAAGGGGATAGGCCAAGAAAGTGCCATCCATTGGGCTATGGAGTGCGAAGAGTACATACCTTGACTAGCCAAGGCTTTCAAAAGACAAATCATCACCTCTAAAGGATCTTTGAGCATATGGTGGAATGGAACATTAAGGAGAGAAAGTGGAAGAAGGAGAGGCACCCAATTTCTGTCTATAGATCAGGTCAGAGGTCATTTAACTCCAGACCTGCTTGGACATACTCAAAGGCATCTTTCAAAGGTGGAAAAAGGGGTAGCATATAGATTAGACCAGAGGTCATTTAACTCTAGGTCTGCTTTAGCAACTCCAAGGAAAAATAGAGATAAGTTAAATAGAAGGGATCTTAGAAAGGCCAGCTGGTCGCGCAAGGATCCTAGTGGACAGGGCTAACACTCATCCCCAGTGTTCCCAAACCTTCCAGCTTAAACCCAGCAAGAACAGCTAAGAACTAATTCAACCAATTCATACATTAGAGAGTAGGCAATAACATCCACTACACTAGTTAAATCAACTAAAATCAACTCTTAGATAGCACATAAGGTAGAAAAAATTAAAGGTAGGGAGAGCAGGAAACATAGGGCACCTAACAAGGGTGAATCCTATGTTATACTTATGTTGCCTACCAGAAGAACGTGAAACAGTATGAAAATGTGATATACAGAGTTAGAAAAACATCACCAATAGTAATAGACCAGGATCCTATGAAATGTGCTTTGAATAATTGATGCAAAACCAGTCATGTACAATAAGCTCAATGGCTAATACAATCCAAACTTTCTCCTCCCAGCCTATTACATACAAACTACTCTGTAACTCCCTCCCAAGACTGTTCTAACAGTCAAGAATGAATCCCTCTAACAGCAACTGCCACAGCAAGGCAACAACCTTTTACAGTATTTCTTGGAATTCTTATAGCAGAAGAGAGAAACAGAGGTAGATGGATATTAAATGAATCTCATTAAGACAGAGTGGAGAAAATTTTCATGCCCATTCTGCTTAATGGCAATCTGCATCGCTGTGTGTACTCTGCAGTCTGCTTTGGAGATCTTTGTCAGGTCAATATTGACCTCTGATATGTTCTTTAAGTCCTTATGGTGTCTGGAGCTCTGTGCTGCCTTCTGGAATAAATGAACTGGCTGAAAGATCTACAGGGCCGCTCCATACCTCCATAACTGCCACCTGACTGTCTTAAATGAGCTTCAGTCGGTGTAATTAATCATTTCAGGGCTCGTTGAGGCATGGAGATTTCTTGTAGGAAGGTGTACGTTTGGAGAAGAGTAGCCTGCTAATATTAAACACATATAAGACTTTAATAATGTGCTTGGATCTTCAAACTGCGACTTTTCCTTTGAATGCGGGATTATAATTGTTAATCTTCAATTAACCGACTTGAATCCCTCAAATCTGTTTCTGCTGTTTCGTTTGGCCGCTGAACTAGCCTCTCTGTGCTAACTGAACAGTAAAATAAAACTTATTACAAACTCGGGCAGTGGTGGTGGAGAAATTCTTTGGAGGCCCGGAGGAACGGTGGCAGAACAGTGGGAACAATGGAAACAATGAGAAGTGGCGGAAGAAATGATTATAGTGTAAAGGCCCAAAGGTTAAACGTTTGGGCGGATAACACAGGGAAACGGAGAAAAACAATGAAGTGGAGCCACAAAGGTGGGACCTGGTACGGAAATCGCAAATCACAAAGGCAGAAAGTGTGATGGCAGAGGGTGGCACCAAACAGAAATCTGCGCTTACGATATTGTGATGGGGCGGATATGCGATCGGGGAATAGTGCGATCGGATGGATATACAATGGGCGGAAAGTGCGATGGCACGATCTCATCGCCAATATTTGTGACGCGATCAGATCTCATCGCAAATATTTGCGATGGATCAATCGAATACATATGATGAAACTGCGATATGCGATAAGTGCGATCTGCGATGAGCTCCTTAAGGGGAAGCGCTCAGTCACAGTGCTCATTTATGTGGGGACGGGGCTGGTGGAAAGGGGCTAAGCCTTAGTATAAGGTCGGAAGTGGGTTTGGTCCATTCCAATGGATTTAAAGGCAAGAAGGGGTATGATAGAGGAATAAAGGGGAATACGGCCAACAAAGAGTAGGGGAAGGATATAAGGGGGATTTAAGAAGGTAAAAAGGGAAATAGAAGGGGGAACAAAATAGAAGCTAAGTGGGGGTGGAGATAAGAGGGAAAGGGGGCTTTAGGAATTTCTTCACAAACAGAGAGGTTTTATAATGGGAATCAGCAGAGGGGATTTTATCGAAGGACAAAGGCACAAGGAGACTTCAAGGATGATGTGTTTTCAAGGGAAATGAATTCCTTGAAGGCTCAACAACAATTTAGCCCCCTGTTTTTCTTGTCAAAAATTTCATAGGGGGCTAACATGCCCAAAACAAACCGTTGAAGAAGTGCCAAAAACTGTTAACATTGCTGTGCTATGAAACTGTCTGTTGTTTTCGTAGCGCAGAACTTCACCTTTGAAAACCTTACTTGGAATCTTCAATTTCCTTTGTTTTTCTATTGGATCTTCACTTATGGTCATTGTACATCCTTTATCAGCATCAAGGTTTAATAAACATACCCTTTCACCCTTTGAAAACTTTCAAAATCGATCAAACTGCATCCTACAGAAGTTTCGTAGTGCGCTACGAAACTGCGATGCATGACACCTACAGTAGTTTCGTAGTGTGCTACGAAATTGCTGTGTCTTTCTTTTCACAGGTTTTTCCAAAAATTTAATCTTCAAAAATTTACTTCCATCCTTTCATTTATATATAAGCCCTCATTATCAATAAAAATCAATTTTGAGTTGCTTTCAAAAATGAAAGCTTTCCACATAACTCCAAAAATGTGTTAGGAGATGTCACTTACTGTTTACACTCATTTTGACTGTGGTTGATCTTCAGGATTTTCTAGCTATATCTCAAGGTCTTCAACCTGCCTTTTAAGCCTTCTATTATTATCACTTAGTTTGGTATTAACCATCCTTATAAACTTTTCTTCCTTCATTGTAGGGACAATCCATATGAAGAATTGACCTTGACTGCTGATTGACTCACTGTTTGAAACCTTTTCTAGCTCCCACAGACCTTTCAGCCTCTCAAAGTTTGACCTTTATACAACATGCATTCTCACTTTATTCCTCAATTTATCAATCTCAATGTTTGCAATTCTAATTTTGTCTTTAACCTCCTCATAACTAGTCCTTTCTCTCTGAGTATTAAAAACTCTATTTCTGTATTTTTCAAGTATTTGAGATGATGTATTAATGGGTTCTTCAAAAGAATTTTCATCCTCACCTCCTATTTGGTCTATCTCCATGTCTGGCTGCTGTATTTTCTTAGACTACCTATTCAATGGTTTTCTTGGCTTAAAAACAAACTCTGACACCTAATCCTCAAAGTTTGATTTTTTGGATGTTTTCAATTTCTTTGATTTGTCACTTGTATCCAGCTTTATGAACTCTACTTGAACCAGGGGAGACTCTTCAATTTCAATAGCTTGTAATATATCTTTCAATTCACCTCTTAATTGCAAATTTTCATTTGTGATCACAGCCTTACCCTTATCCTTTGACCTTTGACTCCTAGTCGACTTCTTCTAAGCTGTTTTACTAGTTAACTGTTCCTGAATTGTCTTTTTGACCTGAGTTCTCTTCTTCTGTGTAGATTGAGGAGTCCTCTGGATATTCAGTGATGTATTTATCAAAGGTTCCTTAACCTATTTCCTGGGCTTAAGCTTGACAAACCTCCTTGATTTTGATTCTGCAGGTTTATTAGTCTTTGATGAATATGTTTCTTTGACTTGAGGGCTAGCACCTGTTCCTTCAACCCCTATTCCACTCAAAAAGAGAAATGCAGACCATTCTCTATTCACTTTCTGAAGCTCATGCAAAACTATTAACTTGAATAAACCATGATGAAATAATGAGGTTTCACGTGCCTGAGTTTTCATCTGAACTTTGCCTGCCATCTTGGCCAGACTTCGAAATAGAAAGAAAGGTAAGTCTAGAGAGATTATTCCTGTGAAATGCAATAAGAGTGTTAGGTTCCTATATTACTAGTATAGTCCCTTATTGTTTTTAGTGTAACCCCCTTATTGTTATTATTGTACCCTTGTAACCCCCATATTGTTATTATTGTGTCCTTAAATTATTATTGTTAGGTCGGCTAGGATTACAATGTGGCCCCACTAGGATTACATTGTGGCCCCATGGACTCCTATATATAGAAAGAAGGGTTTGTAATTTGAATCATCCAAGAATTGTTCATTCATGTAATGTATTGGAGGTTGCCCCCTCGAAGTGGTTTATTTATAAGGCGTTGATATCTCTTTTCTTCTATTTTTGGAGTTGGTTTCACAACATTTGGTATTAGAGCTTTGAGATTCTAGGGTTTCGCTGCTCCAAACATGTCATCATGGAATTTTCGCTATAACTATTTTTATACAAAGGTTCAGAATCTGAAATTTTTAGAGTGCGAAGCCAAAATCCTGAGGAACATCTTTGCAAAATTTCAGAGCTTGTTTCACAATATTTTCGGAGATATGATCTGTGCAAGTTAGGTCATTTTGCAGGCTCCTGAATTTAACCTAAAAAGGCCATCGTGGTATTTTTGTAATAACTTTTTTTCTATGAAGTTTCAGAAGCTAAACATTTTAGAGCGCGAAGCCAAAATCCTGAGGAACATCATCGCAAAATTTTAGACATTGGTTTGCAATATTTTCGAAGATATGATATGTGGAAGTTAGGGCGTTTTTAGGCTTCTGAATTTCATCTCAAAGAGGTGATCATGGGAAAATATTCATAGCTCTCTCTCTGAGCATCGGATTGGAATGCTGTAAAAAGTGGCCAAAAGTACACAGAATTTAGTTTTTTTTCTATCAATTTTAGAGCCAAATGAGGAAACAGTGACACGTGGCAAGTCGTACAATTTTGCTCTACTAAACTAGTCCAAAATTGGGTCATTGTGGGAGATTAGACATAACTTTGCCTTGAAGAATCCAAATTAGATCATACCTGTGGCATTTGAAAGAAGCTTCAGAGGGCTACTACAGGGCTAAATTTTAGATATTTAGTATTCTCAATTATAGATATAATTCAATTTCAATATCGAGATCCTCAAAAGCAAGTAAAAGGTGTGTATTTTTTTTCCGAATTACATAAGTCTTGTTTGAAGAATCAATTTGAATTGATTCCAAGGGCATATTGTAGAATAGATATTAGTATTGGATTCTAAAATGGCCCCTAAAAATAATTCAACACCCATTAAGCCTTTAGAAAGCTCTACTATGACTCATGAAGACAAATAATGGAAACATGACATATCAAAATTACAAGAGCAAGTGCAATAAATTTCGCTCTCGCAAAGAGCAACAAAAAATGACATGGAATTTTTGAAGAACGATGTAGAAACTAATATGGATGGTTTGAAGAAAGGCATGGAAACTAAGATGGATAGTTTGAAGAATGGTATGGAATCTAAGATAGATGGCGTGGAATCTATGATAGATGGCATGGAATCTAAGATTGATGACATGGAAGCTAACATCGATGAGAAAATGGAAAACATGAATAATGATCTAAAAGTAGACATGGAAGGTTTGACAAAGTTGATACAAGAAATTTTTCCTAATGGTGAAAAGATACTACAAGAAACTCATGATGAAAACAAAATAAATGTTAATCGTGATTTCATAAAATCTAATGTTTGCGAGAAGAACCACCATATTCCAAAAATGGATATGAGGAAGTTTGATGGAAAGGATATTGTAACATGGATACTACAGATGGAGCAATATTTTGATCTCCATAATGTGCAAAACACACAAAAGGTATGCATTGCAACTTTACATTTAGAACAAAGTACATTTGTATGGTATGGATGGCTTTTCTCCCGTAAAAAAAATTTCACTTGGTCAATTTTTACGGAGGAAATGATAGAATATTATGAGGATACAAAGAGCAACACCTTCTTTAGCCAATTGATAAATCTCAAACAAAAGGGTTTAATGGGGGAGCACATTGAGGACTTCCAAAAATTGAATATAAGGGTAACTGATATTCCAAAGGAAAATAGGATTGATCTCTTCATAGGTACTTTAAAGGATAACATCCAACATGAAATTCATGTTTTGGAACCTAATTCATTGGAGAAGGCATTCAGGTTGGCAAGAAAAATTTAATTTAAAATTATGGAGACAGGGAAGCCTACCACTCACTTCTATAAAGAGGGAAGTGTTGCTACTCCTAGATTTCCACAACCTACAAGGCTGACACCACAAAAATTGGAATAAAAAAGAGCAAAAGGGATTTTCTATAGTTGTGATAGAAAATACACTAAAGGTCATAAGTGTGCTGAGAAGAAATTATTTTACATAGATTGTGAAGAGGAAGAAGAAAATGAATAAGAAAAGGATATACACCAGGAACCAACCCACGAAGAGGAAGAAATGAGTCTGACCATATTGTGTAATGCATTGGCAGGAATTACCACTCCTCAAAATCTCAAGATATAAGGACATATCAAGAAGAAAAAGGTAATAGTTTTGATTGATTCAGGTAGTACCCATAATTTTATTCATTGTAAGGTAGCCAAGGAATTGAATTGTTTCCTATACCCAACACCAAAATGCCAAGTGATGGTTGCAAATGGAGGAACTATAAATTTCTTTGGAAAATGCCATAATATCAAGCTAACCATGGGGGAATATGTATTGAATAGCCTAATGCTTTCCATTCCAATGGGAGGTGTTGATGTTGTACTAGGAGTACAATGGTTACAATCTTTGGGGATGGTAGCTTTTAATTTTCAAGAACTTTTCCTGAATTCTTTTCAGAAGGAAAGGAAGTCGAATTACGGGGTATTGCAGGGAAGCTGGGAAAGATAATAAGCTCTAATTTCATGAAAAAGATTCTAAAGAAAGAACAATGAGTCATAATTGCACAATTATGCTCACTAGAAGTTCCAACATCGAAATCGTCTATTTCTGCAAATCTCCAAAAAGTCTTGGAAAATCATTCCAAGGTTTTTGAAACTCCAAAAGGACTCCCACCTATTCGTGATCATGATCATGCTATTCATTTGATTCCATGAAGTGTTCCTCCAAACATCAAGCCTTATAGATATCCTTATGTCCAAAAGAGTGAAATTGAACGTATGATTGCAGAAATGTTAGAGGCGGGTATAATTCAACCTAGTCAAAGTTCTTTCTCTGCTCCTGTAGTATTGGTACACAAGAAGGATGGATCATGGCGAATGTGTCCGGGTTATAGGGAGCTCAATAAGCTCACCATTAAAGACAAATTTCCCATTCCTGTGATTGATGAATTATTGGATGAATTACATGGAGCAATTTATTTTACCAAGTTGGATCTTCGTTCGGGGTATCATCAAATTAGAATGAAGACTGAAGATATTCCAAAAACAACATTTCGAACTCATGAGGGTCATTATGAATTTTTGGTCATGCCTTTTGGCCTTACCAATGCACCTTCTACATTTCAAGGGTTGATGAATTACATTTTCAAACCCTTCCTTAGAAAATTTGTGCTAGTATTTTTTGATGATATACTAATCTACAGCAGGTCTTGGAAGGATCATGTTGAACATGTTGACAGGGTGCTCGAACTATTGCAGGAGAAACAATTATATGCAAAAACATCCAAAGGTTTCTTTGGAGTACAAGAGGTGGAATATCTGGGTCATATTGTATCTCACGAGGGTGTTAAGGTAGACCCTAACAAAATTAAAGCCATTAAGGAATGGAAAGTCCCCACAACCATAAAGCAGTTGCGAGGATTTCTCGGGTTAATAGGGTATTATCGAAAGTTTTTTAAGACTTATGGGAGAATAGCAGCACCTCTAACAACATTATTAAAGAAAGATGCATTTTCATGGACTCCTGAAGCAACTAAGGCCTTTGAACATCTTAAAGAGGAAATGTGCCTAGCACCAGTCTTAGCTACGCCAGACCTTACAAAAACCATTATTATGGAATGTGATGTCTCAGGAAATGGAATTGGTCCTGTTTTAATGCAAGAAGGAAGACCCATTGCTTTTGAAGGTTTTCCAATCAAAGGAAAGTATTTACAGAAACCTATTTATGAGAAGGAGATGTTAGCGATACTGCATGCACTAAAGAAATGGAGAACTTACCTAACAGGAAGACATTTCAAGGTAAAAATTGATCATGATAGTCTTAAACACTTTTTGGAACAAATACTATCTTCAGAAGAGTAGCAAAAATGGCTCACAAAGATGTTGGGTTATGACTTTGAAATAATATACTAAAAAGGGAAGCTAAATGTTGTTGTAGATGCACTCTCAAGAAAGAATGAAGAGGTGGAAGCATTTCTTTGTGCCATTTCTATTATCCAACCAGATTGGATAACTAAAGAAAGAGATGAATGGAAGAAGGATGAAGAAGTGTGGACACCCATTCAAAAGTTGCAGCAAGATCCTAGTACATATGATACATTTAGTTGCAAAAATGATTCCTAATGGTACAAAGATCGCTTATATCTTTGTAATAATTCCCAACTAAAACAAAAGATTCTTTTGGAATTGAACACTTCTCCTTTAGGAGGACACTCGGGATTTTTAAAAACTTACCACAAGGTGAAGAAATATTTTTTTCGGGATGGCCTTAAATCTGATATTCAAAAGTTTGTGGTGGAATGTTTGGTTTTCCAGTAGAATAAATTTGAGACAATTAAGACCCTGGGTCTTCTACAACCATTATCCATTCCAAGTCAATGTTGGGAGGAGATTTCAATGGATTTTATCACAGTTTTACCTAAGTCTGAAGGAAAGAGTGTCATCATGGTGGTAGTTGAAAGACTTACCAAGTATGCACACTTTTGTGCATTATCTCATCCATTTAAAGCAAGTACAGTTGCTACTATATTTATGGACATAATTCAAAAGCTACATGCAAACCCAAGGGTTATTGTGAGTGACAGAGATCCCATTTTTACTGGAAATTTTTGGACGGAGTTATTTTCTTGTTTAGGTACTCAATTAGCTCATATCTCATCTTATCATCCTCAATCCGATGGTCGAACTGAGATAGTAAATAAATGTTTGGAAGGATATATTCATTGTTTTTTATCTGATAAGCAAACATAATGGGTCAATTGGTTACCTTTAGCTAAATGGTGGTATAACACTTCCTTCCATACTGCAGCAAAAATGACCCCATTTATGGCACTTTATGGATATCTTCCAGCATCCATCACATCATATTTAAGAGAAAATTTGAAGGTTCAAGCAGTGGAAGATCACATCGAGCATCAACAAGAAGTTCTCCAACTCTTAAAGGAAAACTTGAATTTGGCACAAAATTGAATGAAACAACAAGAAGATCAACATCACAACGAGAGAAGTTTTGATGTAGGAGACTGGGTATTTTTACGGCTACAACCATACAAACAAATGTCCCTCAAGCAAGCTAAGAAGGATAATAAATTATCGCCAAAGTATTATGGGCCTTACAAGGTGTTGCAAAATATTGGTACTATGGCATACAAATTGGATCTTCCTGCTTCTTCACAAGTGCATCCAATTTTCCATGTTTCATGCTTAAGGAAGGTTATAGGTGAAAATATTCCAGTTCAAACAATATTTCCAGAACTTGATGAGGAAGGAAAAATCATATTGGAACCTGAAGTGGTCACGGAAACAAGAACTTGACAGCTACGGAATCGATCAATTTCGGAGTATCTCAACAGGCAGATCAACATCACAACGAGAGAAGTTTTGATGTAGGAGACTGGGTATTTTTACGACTACAACCATACAAACAAATGTCCCTCAAGCAAGCTAAGAAGGATAATAAATTATCGCCAAAGTATTATGGGCCTTACAAGGTGTTGCAAAATATTGGTACTATGGCATACAAATTGGATCTTCCTGCTTCTTCGCGAGTACACCCATTTTTCCATGTTTCATGCTTAAAGAAGGTTATAGGTGAAAATCTTCCAGTTCAAACAATATTTCCGGAACTTGATGAGGAAGGAAAAATGATATTGGAACCTGAAGCTGTCACGGAAACAAGAACTCGAAAATTACGGAATCGATCAATTTCAGAGTATCTCATCAAGTGGAAGAACTTACCCACTGAAGATTCTACATGGGAGGATGAGAATTTTATACAGAAGCACCCAGAGCTACTGAAGCATTGAGGACAACACTTTTTTGAAGGAGAGGGGCATGTTAGGTCCCTATATTACTAGTATAGTCCCTTATTGTTGTTAGTGTAACCCCCTTATTGTTATTATTGTACCCTTGTAACCCCCATATTGGTATTATTGTGCCCTTAAATTATTATTGTTAGGTCGGCAGGGATTACATTGTGGCCCCACTAGAATTACATTGTGGCCCCATGGACTCCTATATATAGAAAGGAGGGTTTTTAATTTGAATCATCCAAGAATTGTTCATTCATGTAATGTATTGGAGGTTTCCCCCTCAAAGTGGCTTATTTCTGAGGCGTTGATATCTCTCTTCTCCTATTTTTGGAGTTGGTTTCACAACAAAGAGTTTAAAGTGGTAAGTGTACACCTTGTGGTATCTCCCTTTGCAGGTGAAGTACCTTTGGATATTGTAGAGCAGATTGGCAAATGCATCCTTGACATAACTTCTTGGCACAACTTTGTTCAAATCAGTATACATAAACTCTGGTTTCAAAAAAATTTCGTAGGGTTGAATTTCAAACCTAAAATTCTTAAACCATATCTCCTCCCCTCTTGGAATTTCTGTGACTGCTGATATAACTTCAGGAGAAATTGGAAAATTGAGAAAACCAACCTTTTTGTTTGACCCTGTGAAGTTGGTAGCAAATTCTTTGGTAACCTGACTATGGCCTCCTTGAAGTTTTTCACAGAACCTCCAAAAACCTACCTTTTTGAAGGCTTCTTCAATAGACTTATCTCTTATGAGATTTTCTAAACCTTCAGGTTCTGTCGTCAGGCAGTGACCAGACCAGTGATTTCTTTTTTCTTCTGTCATATTCTTCCTGAAAACCCTGTGTCTTCAACAAATCTGTAATCAGCCTCCTTGTTGGATGAACTGGTTCGCTTGAAAATTTGTTTCAGCCTTGCTTGATTGAAGTTCTGACTCGCTTAATTTAAGTTTTGCTTGCTTGATTGAATTTCTGCCTCGCTTGATTAGAAACTTTGTTTCAACCAGAAATTGTTTTCAAACTCACTAGATTAGCAAGTATCGAAACTGCTAACATAACATCAATTGGGTTCAGCCTCGCTTTATTTAAAATTCTGCCTCGCTTGAAAACTTTAAAGAGAGCTCTGGTTTCTAATCATGAGCTTCTCTTTCAACAATAGATATGCATGCATTGTTTTCTTTGCATGAGATAAAATCAATGATAACTAACCCCTTTTCAAATTTGCAAAGGACCAATGACAAAAGACCACTAATGAATCTCATAATGATTTCATAACTACTTTGGATGGTTGCATGCATGAAGGAGGATTCGTAGACTAACACCATAATCGTGGACTGACATCATAATCATGAAAATTTAACCCCAAGTTGATGGATGTGATAGCTAAACCGAAAAATCCAAAACCCCAATTTCGTAGTGTTGGTAGTGTGATTTCGGGATTTTGCACTACAAAAAGACCAGCGTTTTCATAGCATAGAAGCAATTTTTTACAGTGAACGCGCTACGAAAACGTGGTTTCGTGGCTTATTCGATTTTTTTTTTTGAAAAAAGACTTAAAATATGGTTTTAAAAACGTGGCATGAGATTTATAAGTGATCCGGATTTATGCAGGAACGTAATAGAATACATAAATAACCATAAACATAGAAATACAATGGAAATAAGGCTTCATTTCATTAATATCAAATCACAGAAATATGCTTACAAACATGATGGAAATAAAATAGCTAGGGTGTTGGTAGCGAATCTCTTAGAAGAGATGTGGCAACTATAGACCTCTGAACTGTATTACAATGAGGCTCGAGGGCCTATTTATTATGGAGAAACAATGGAGAATTCTAAACGTCAAAAAACCTAACCCTAGGAGATGAAGCGCCAAAAATATGGGCCCTGTTTGGGTAAATTGTTGTTTCAACTTCCCACAGACGTAAATTTGGCATACTATCTCCATTTGGGGCTTCAAAATGGTTCCAGAAGTTCAGGACCCGAAAAACTGCTAAAAATAGTAAGTTGTGAAAAAAACTAAAAGAGACAATGGTGGGGCCCCAAATGGAATAGGTGGGTGGCCACCAATATCCACCTAGATCATTCCTCCCCCCTTAGGAAGCAATGGTCCCCATTGCATTGAGTTCCTCCATTAGATGAGGAAACTTCTATTGAACTTGGTCCCTGGTGAACCACTTGCCTTGGTGCAGGAGTTGGCCAGCTTTACAACCCGATATAGTTGGATCTTCTGTCGGCGAGTCTTCTTTATTTGCATGTCCATGATATAGTTTGTGGTGGCATATTCCATGAAGTCTGGGTTTAACTCTTTTGGTGTGAGTTCTTCTACAATTTCATAGGTGTCCAATAGAGGTGGGAAGTAGGGATGAAGGCAGCCTAGATTGAATACTGGGTGTAGAACAAGGAATGGTGGAATATTGAGCTCGAAGGAATTGTTCCCTACAGCCTTGGTGATGGTGTACGACCCATATCAGAGCGAGCGAATCTTGCGGTGGGGTCCAGTGAGGCGCTCCTTCTACTAATGTAGCCACACTTTTTCGCCCACCTGGAAGTTGTGTGGCACCCGATGTTGATCATGTCATTGCTTGTACTTAGCATTGGCTCTGTCCAATATGTCATGAACATGTTGGTGGATGTGTTGAATGTGCTCGATGAAGTTGTTTTCTTTGTCAGCTTTAGACTAGACATGAGCTGAATCAGCCTGAGTAGCTACAAATGGCATGGCTACGTCAATGAGACATAGTGGCTGGAATCCCAAGCCCACCTGAAAGGGGTTGTGACCAATTGATCTTTGGAGAGCCCAGTTATAACTGTGTTGTACATAGGGAAGGCTCTCATCCCATGTGCGTGGATGATTTGAATTGTACATGGGTAGAATGTGTACAATCATCCTATTGACGACCTCTATCTAGCCATCAGTTTGGGGATGGAAAGCTGTGGACTTGGTGAGCTTGGTGACCACCATTGACCAGAGGCTAGACCAAAATGTGCTGAGGAACCTACTGTCGCGATCTAATATGATAGACTGTGGGATCCCAAATTGCACACACACTCATTCAAAGAAGAGTTTAGCAGTGGATTCTACTGTGATATTATTCTTGCACGCCGCCATAATGGCCATCTTTGAGAATATATCGACGACCACGAAAACACAGTCATTTCCATGCTTAGTAGAAGGAAGGCCTGACATGTAATCCATGGAGATGGATTCCCAAGGTCGACTAGGGGTAGGTAGTGGATTATAGAGCCCTTGCTTCTTGATGGTCAGTTTGGCAATGGCACAAGCAGTGCAGGATCTGATGCACTTCTTGACATCCTGTCGAAGGTTCAGCCAATAGAAATACTTCTGCAGTACTGCCAATATTTTCTCAACCCAAAAATTCCCAGTGACTCGACTGTAGTGCGCTTTCCATATCATCTTGGCACACTCGCTTGAAGGAACACAAAGGTGTCCCAGTTAACATAATAGTGCATCTTAGAGGTGAAAATTTGGAACTTGCATATCCCCCAAGAGTGCCTTGTATGTGTAGCTAAATTCTGGATCGCTCTTGTAGAGAGGCGGCCAATCAGAAGTCTCATGCCCACAAGAGTTGAGAACAGTGGTTATGGCCACGATCGGTGGTTGACTGAGGCAATCTGCAACATTATTGGTGCTACCCTTCTTGTACTTGATGTTCAAATGAAATTGTTGCAGATATGTGGACCACTTCTAATGGCGATCGTTCTGCAAATTCCCTTGTGTCTGTATGAAATGCAAGGGTTAGTGGTCTTTGTGGATGATTGTCTCCTTCCCCAAAATGTAATGATTCCATTGTCGACAAGCCTGCATAATGGAATACATTTTTTTATCATAAGTGGGATACTTTTGAACTGTGTCGGACAATGTCTCACTGTGATATGCCACTAGATGCCCCTGTTGAGTAAGAACTGCCCCAATAGCATAGTCAGAGGCATCTGTCTCGATCTAAAATGGTTGATGCAAGTCTGGAAATGTGAGCACTGGGGCAGAATAGAGGCAATGTTTCAATTCTATGAATGCCTTCTGTTGAGATTCTGACCAACATAATTTTTCTTTCTCTCCTCCCTTGGTGACTTGACTCAAGGGCCAAGTGATATGAGAGAATCCCAACACGAACCTGCAGTAGAAATTAGCAAGACCCAGAAAGCTCCGAAGCTCTGTTAGGGTGGTTGGGGCTAGCCAATCCCGAAGGACTTGGATCTTGGTTGGATCCACATGCACCCACCTTTCATTAATAATGTATCCTAGATATTGAACCTGGTTCATGCCAAAAGTGCACTTCTCCAAATTGTCACACAACTTGTGTTGCCGTAGTGTTTGGAGGACTTATCGGATGTGGCGGGGGTGCTCTTCCCAAGTTTGGCTGAATATAAGAATGTCATCCAAGTATACCACTAAAAATTAGTTGGTGACTGGACGCAAGATGTCGTCCATCAACCTCATGAAGGTTGCAGGAGCATTTTTCAATCCGAAAGGCATGACGAGCCTTTCGAAAAGGCCCTCCTTGGCTTTGAAGGCAGTCTTCCAAATATCAGAGGGTTCGATTGGTACCTGGTGATACCCAGACTTCAAGTTGATCTTGCTGAAATATTTTTCCCCTTTGAGTTGGTCCAGAAGGTCATCAATCAATGGGATTGGGTACCTATTCTGGATAGTGATCTTGTTCATCACCTGATAATCAATACAGAGTCTCCAAGTCCCATCCTTCTTCTGTACCAACACGATCGGGCTCCCATAGGGTGATGAACTTGGTCGGATGTGACCTTTCTGTAGTAGCTCCTGAATCTGCCTCTTGATTTCATCATTCTCCAGAATAGAGTGCCTGTAGATTGGTCCATTGGGTAGCAACACACCTGGGGTCAGGTCAATGGGGTGCTTGACCTGACAGTGTAGAGGCACCCCTGTGGGTGAGGTGAAGATGTCCCTGTACTCCTCCACAACCTTGTCCATTTGTTGTTGTCGTGTAGAGGAGCCATGTCTAGAGGTCGTGGCCACAGTCTTCTTCTTGCCTTAGGGGCGGATCATTAGGAAAACAAATTTCCTAGTTTGGGAAATGAGCTTACTGCATTGTTTTGCAGTAACTAAAGAGATAGTGGGAGGTGGTGGTACCTCTGGTATTCTGTAAAATTTATTTCCCAAAGTAACAATAACAACGTAAGGTCGGGACTCATACACAGCATGTCACTTCCACAAGTATGGTTGGCCTAATAATACATCAGAAACATCAATAGGAGCAATGTCACACAATACCTCATCTGTGAAGGGCTTGATGCTATAGGGAAGGTGGCACTGCTGGCTGACACGGAGATCCCATCCTTGGTGAAGCCACCGATGGTGTATGGTTGTCAGTGCACTGTGGTCAGCAAGCCCAACTGCTTCACGACATCTACTGAAATGAGGTTCTTTTGGCACCCATTGTCGACAATGAATCGCAATTGGGAACCCTTTACCCACATCTAGGAGTGGAAGAGATGCTCTGCCTCCTCTGGATCTTTTGGTTCCTCCTTCTTGATCTTCGTAGTGGCAACAGTGGCGTTGGGATCTGTAGAAATTTGAATAATAGCTGAATTATTCACCAAGATTATCCTGATTACACACTATTTAAGCTTCATTCATAATACATAACCTCTTCTACAATTGATCATCAATATGCGGAAATAGAAGCAGTCGCATGCGCACATTAAAACATAATCAAGCACACATATCAACACAGTATGTAATGGGGAAAGCTTACAGCTGAAAACCCCCAAATATCTGTATATTATAATGATAGATAACATGTAACAATACATAGCACAAAGCTCTCACAGCTCTCAGCACTATCTCCAAAAAGTTACACACAAACTAACTGAGATTTGAACAAGTCATGGGTTCAAATCTCCTCCACAAGTCTGCCTTCCTCTACTACGCAATCCAAGTTGATTAATGATGAGATCCAAGTTTGAATCCCACTAGCTCCAACTGCGCAATCCTCATTGGCAATCTCCATCAATGTGTGTGCAAATCTCATGCACAGGTATAGTCACAACTGATAGTCACACTCACCTTTTCACCCACCTCTAACACTGGTCTCCACTGAATTGTCCATGCATTGAAGTTAACTGATGTATTCTTTAGTTGATTTATGAGTTAATAATTAGTGAATTAATTAATAATTAATTGACACCACTCATCACTATTGTATTTTTTAGTTAGACTAAATACAACTAGTTCAACTAAGTTAAACAGAACACAACTCCACCAACTGTCTCATCAACTCCACCAAACTCTGCCACATGAGTTCTAACTGAAGTCAACCATGCAATAGCTCAACTAACCCTTAGGAAAAGCGTAATTCCTTCTGTCAGCTGCATGTGCCACATCCAAGCATCAAACTGAAGTGCTCCAAGAGGATAAGATAATGTTTATAGTCTAAATATTATTAAGGGTTAATAATATTTTACTGTTCTATTTTTAGCCCGACAGTCTAAAAATAGAAACCGCCCAATGTCTAAAAATAGAGGTCCGTCTATTTTTACCAACTCGACCAATCATCCATAAATAGCATCCTGCAACTCATAGGCCATGATCCATATGTATAAAAATAGACTTTGCGCCAAAAATAGCCTGCGGGCCCACTTAGTGAAGGCGACTTCATTTCACTAAGCTCCATCATCTTGTTGCATTTTCAACACTCCCTCTCAACAAGATATGGATTATCTGCAACCCCTATCCTGCCTCTATGGTATTCGAATTTGCTCCTGGTGAGCGCCTTCGACAAGATGTCAGCATCCTGATCCTCCGTGGGAATATATGAAAGTAAAATGATTCTCCGCTGCACACAATCTCTGATATGATGGTACCTGATGTCGATGTGTTTGGATCTATCATGAAATATTGGATTAGCCGAGAGTTTAATCCAACTCTATTTATCACAATATATCACAGTAGGCTCCAAGTGTGACCCAAACAACACGACCAGGATCTTCCTCATCCATATGGCCTCGCATGCAGCTAAGCTTGCTGCCATATACTCAGCCTCTGCTGAACTGAGTGCCACGGATCTCTGCTTCCTGCTGTACGAAGAAACTACTGTCGACCCGATACTGAAGATACCTCCAGATGTGCTCTTTCTGTTTGTTGGGCTCCCTACCCAATCTGCATCCGTGAAGCCACATAGCTTCACCTCATCCTCCTGTCTATACCACAAGCCATATCCCGATGTGCCTCTAAGATAACGCAATACATGCTTACCTGCCTTCCAAAAGAGCTTGGTAGGCTTAACCATAGCTTGCGAAAGCTGGTTAACAAAATAGCATATATTGGGTCGTGTATTGACCAGATACATAAGCGACCCCACCAACTGTCGATAAACAGTGGCATCCACTACCTCCGCTGAAGTAGCATCCTCCTTCCTCCAACCTCCAGGAAGAGGAGTATCAATAGGCTTGCAGCCATGCATGTGGAACTTCTCCAGTATTTCCTGGGCATACTTACCCTGAGAAACAAATAGTCCATCACTGCACTGCCAAATTTCCAATCCCAGGAAATAATGAAGGAGGCCCAAGTCCTTCATCTCAAATTCTCTAGCAAGATCCTCCTTGCATGAAAGTATCAACAGCTCATCACCCTTCAAAATCAGATCATCTACATATAGTACAATGATCAATAACTTCCCCTCCACCACAATTTGGTACAGGTTAGGATCCACCTCACTCTTGGAGAATCCAAGTCCGGTGAAATAACTGTCTATCTGTGTGTACCAAGCACGAGGTGCTTGTTTCAACCCATACAGTGCTCTCTTGAGTCTGCACACATGCGAATCACTACTAAAGATATCGAAACCTTCGGGTTGCTCTATGTACATCTCCTCCTTAATGACTTTGTTGAGGAATGCAGTCTTCACATCCATCTGATGGATGTGCCACCCCATCTGCGCTGAGAGAGCCAAGATCATCCGTATGGAAGAATACCTTGCGACAGGTGCAAAGGTCTCCTCATAATCGATCCCCTCTATCTGTGAGAAGCCTCGGGCAAAAAATCTTGCCTTGTACTTCTCAACACTCCCGTCAGCCGCCTGCTTCACTTTGTAGATCCATCGCGAACCCACCATTGATTTCCCCTCCGGTCTTGGGACAATCTCCCATGCACTGTTTCTGACAATCGAATCATACTATTCCACCATGGCATCTACCCATGTGGGGTCCTCCACAGCTTCCTCGAAAGAGGATGGCTCTGTCACAACACATTTTCTCACAAAATCCATGTATCCAGTGTACCGATCCGGTGACTGTCTCTGTCTGCGCTGTGCTGTAGGTGGTCCTACAATCTTCTCTGCATCTTGAGCCAGTCACTTAGCTTCTGTAGTGCGCTTGAGCCCTCTGATGGTTGGCGCTGCATGAGTGGTCTCTTCCACTCCATGAACTTCCTCTTGTGGCTGATCCAAATCCTGAAGCTCATCCTTAGGAACTAATACTCCTCATCTACATGCAAGTGTGGCTCCCTCTCAAACGAACACTTCATGGCTTTCTCCTCCTAAAATTTGATATCCCGTCGCACAACAGTCTTGCGACTGTCTGGAAAATACACACGATAGTTGTGGGGTGTATCATTGTACCCCACAAATATCCCAACCTCTGCAGTCGGATCCAGCTTCTTCCTGGCATCCTTCATCACATGCAAGTAGACAGGTGAACCAAAAATCCTCAAATGGGAAATATCAGGTCTCTTACCAGAAAACGCCTCCTCCGGTGTACTCATGCCAAGTATCTTGTGAGGACAACGGTTCTGCACATATACTGCAGTATTGCATGCCTCCGCCCACAAGTGAAGGGGTAGGCCCTGATCATGCAACATCTCCCGTGCAGCACCCATGATCGTTTTGTTCTTCCTCTCAGCAACCCTGTTCTGCTGTGGGTTATGAGGTGCTATGAGCTCTCTCTGAATTCCTTCTGCGCTACAAAAGTCCTTGAATTCAGCAGATATGAATTCACCACCATTTTCGCTCCTAAGAGCCTTCACATGCTTCCCCGATTCCTTCTCAACCACCGCCTTCAACTCATAGAACTTTGAGTATGTCTCGCTCTTCTTTTGCATGAAGAAGATCCAGCACTTCCGAGAAAAATCATCAACAAAGATCACATAGTACTTGTGCTTTGCTGTCGAAGCTACTGAGAGAGGTCCACACACGTTTGTGTGAATTCTCTCAAGGATCATCATGGCACGACTATCCTTCTCGTGAAAGGTGGCTTTCACAAATTTTCCCAAGGTACAGCCCTTGCACTGATCTGACTGCGCAAGAGTGCCCTTAGGAAGCCCAGTAGAAATATGCTGCAGTATCTTCAAAGCTCCATGGTGAAGGTGGCCCAATATTCGGTGCCATAGCTTGCCATCATCCTGGCTCACCACTCCTTCCACCTTGCATGCCATTGCTGCGCAGCCATCTACTTGCAACTGATAAAGGTTCTTGACTCAAACCCCTATCTTCCGTGTCTCTCCAGTTGTCTTACTGCGCAGGAAAGCCTTTCCCTCGCTGAAGACAACATTATACCCCTTGTATTCTAACATCGCCACAGAGATCAGATTCTTTTTCAATCCTGGAACATGCATCACTTCCTTCAATACGAAGGGTTTACCAGACTCCCTCTCAAAGGAAATGGTACTGATACCGGTCGCACTGTATCTACCATCATCGCCCATCTCGATGTGCACTCCAAGATCTTTCTCATCGAGATCTGAAAACAGATCTCGATCTCTAGTCATGTGAAAAGATGCACCACTATCCAAGAACCATATTGATCCCATCACACTTGAGACCAAGCATGTGATCAGCGAAAAATCCAGCTCAAACTATGAGGCTAAGGCCTCTCCTACTGCAAATCCAGCAGCTTGCTTATTTTTCTTCTTCTGCGGACAATTTGTGGCATAATGTCCGTGTTGGTGACAGTGAAAACACTTCACCTTGGACATGTCCTGCTTCTTTCCCTTCGCACCGGAATGAGAAGCTTTCTTGCTCTTCCCCTTCTTTTCTTTGGCAGCCAAAGTGAAATTTTCTTCATCAAATGCCTTTGATGAAGATCTGTCCCTGGTATTCCGCCTTATCTCCTCTTGCACAAGATCCGACCAAAGTCGCTCCCATCTTGGCAATTTCTCCCGACCATTGACAGAATCCTGATAGGCATGCCAACTCTTCAGAAGACCAAGCAGAGCCAAGCTCACCAATTCCTCATCATCAATAGTCACCCCCACACTTCCCAACTCATCCCTGCATTGGATGAACTTCGTGAGGTACTTGGGCATACTGTCGCCTTTCTCCATCTTTATGTGTCTGAGTTTATCCTTGAGTGCCAACTTCCTCTGGTCGCTCTTGCTTTGGAATAAATCTATCAACGCTTTCCACATCAAGTATGGAGAAGCTTTTCCATGCATGTTGGATACAATGTGATCCTTCACGCCCTCCAATAGAATCCTTCGACATTTTTCCATCTTCTTTTGCCAAGCCTCAACTTGAGCAGCATCAGTAGGCTTTGGGACCTCAGCCTCTATGAACTCCTTCAGCCCGTTATCATCTAATACCGCCTCCATTCTGTCCTTCCATGCAACATAATTCGAGCTTCCCTCAAGGGCATACTCCAGTCGCAATCCGTTGAAAGAAATTTTGACTTCGACACCAAGAAAACTGCTGCAAATTCGAATTCCAAATTCTGCTGCAAATTCGAATTCCACCAGCTCAAAACTCAACCGCTTCTGATCTGTGAGAACAAAGTATTTCTAGCACAGAGATCGACTGTAGGGGCATTTACTGGATATATCACCTTTCAGAGAAAGGATGGATCCAGAGGCTACCTGGCCCGCTTACAGACTCTGTCTACCGAAATAAATTGTAATCATTGTAATAGATCCGATGATCAATTTCGCTCCAATACCATGTAGAAATTTGAATAATAGCTGAATTATTCACCGAGATTATCCTGATTACACACTATTTAAGCTTCATGCATAATACATAACCTCTTCTACAATTGATCATCAATTTGCGGAAATAGAAGTAGTCACATGCGCACATTAAAACATAATCAAGCACACATATAACACAGTATGTAATGGGGAAAGCTTACAGCTGAAAACCCCCAACTATCTGTATATTATAATGATAGAGAACATGTAACAATACATAGCACAATACTCCTCACAAGTACTCAGTACTATCTCCAAAAAGTTACACACAAACTAACTGAGATTTGAACAAGTCCTGGGTTCAAATCTCCTCCACAAGTCTGCCTGCCTCTACTGCACAATCCAAGTTGATTAATGATGAGATCCAAGTTCGAATCCCACTAGCTCCAACTGCGCAATCCTCATTGGCAATCTCCATCAATGTGTGTGCAAATCTCATGCACAGCCAATAGTCACAACTGATAGTAGACTCACCCTTTCACCCACCTCCAACACTGGTCTCCACTGAACTGTCCATGCATTGCAGTTAACTGATGTGTTCTTTAGTTGATTTATGAGTTAATAATTAGTGAATTAATTAATAATTAATTCACACCACTCATCACTAGTGTATTTTTCAGTTAGACTAAATACAACTAGTTCAACTAAGTTAAGCAGAACACAACTCCACCAACTGTCTCATCAACTCCATCAAACTCTGCCACATGAGTTCTAACTGAAGTCCACCATGCAATAGCTCAACTAACCCTTAGGAAAAGTGTATTTTCTTTTGTCAGCTGCATGTGCCACATCCAAGCATCAAACTGAAGTGCTCCAAGAGGATAAGATAATGTTTATAGTCTAAATATTATTAAGGGTTAATAATATTTAACTGTTCTATTTTTAGCCCGGCAGTCTAAAAATAGAAACCGCCCAATGTCTAAAAATAGAGGTCCATCTATTTTTACCAACTCGACCAATCATCCATAAATAGCATCCCGCAACTCATAGACCATGATCCATATGTCTAAAAATAGACTTTGCGCCAAAAATAGCCTGCGGGCCCACTTAGTGAAGGCGACTTCATTTCACTAAGCTCCATCATCTTGTTGCATTTTCAACAGGCTCTGCATCAATAATATTCTTCCCTTTGTCATTCACCTTGCCAGGTTCTAATTTAGAGTTGGAGCATGCATCTGATTCAGAAGTCCTCATCTCGGCCACCATCGACTGCTTGGCCCGACACTCACTTGTGTTGTGAGTGGAGCTCTTATGGAACTCAAACCACTTTCCCGTGTCCTTCTTTGGCTTTGCGGTGTTGTTCTTTGATTATGTCTTTGGCAGGTTGTCTTGGGATGCCATGCCTTGGCTTTGTCCTTTGTTCTGCGATTTGGGGGCACCTTTCCCTTGCTTTTGATTCGTAAATCCAAAGTCTTGCTTCTTCTATTTTAATTTCTACTCAATCTTGGAAGCATACCGGTATGCCGTACCAAGCGAGGAGATGTCGAGGAACTCCATTTCGTCTTGAATATATCTATGCAGACAACTGCGATACTTTAGCGCCAAATTTTTCAATGAATCTTTGATACCCAACTTTGTGCGCAGCGTATGGAACAGATTCGTTAGCTTATGCACATCTTGATCCCTTTGTTGCCTCAGCATGGTCCATTGTATGTACTTGTCCTGATATCTCCCCACGAGATAGTATTGTTCCTTGATGGAATCTCAGAAAGAATTCCAAGTGGGTATAACTGAGAACAGAGAGTGTTCTGTCTCGTCCGTTTTCTCACAATAGGTTTCCCACCAAACCTTGACATGGCGGGTAGCTTTGAGGAGTGCAAAAATAATCTTCTCTCGGTCGGAAAAATCATGAACTGAGAAATATCCTTCTAATATATTCAACCATCTATCTATGGCATATGCATCTATTTGACCCTAAAATATGGGAATGTCAAAATTACTTGTACCTTAAAGGGAGTCACGCCTCCTGAGTGGTTGTTGGATGCAGATGCACCGCCGGTGGGTAGTCGTTGAAGGATTAGGGAAAAGTTATGAATCATCACGTTCCTTTGTTTTTTGAGGGCCTCCTAGAGCAATATTTTGATAGGATCTCCTGCTCCCTCATCTTTCTTTTCATCCCCCATGGGCGTCCACAGGGTTTGTGAGGCTGATCTTGCAAAGGTTCCACCAAATTGAGCCATAAATCCTTATACCCCGACTGATCCGGATTTATGCAGGAAGGCAATAGAATACATAAATAACCATAAACATAGAAATACAATGGAAATAAGGCTTCATTTCATTAATATAAAATCACAGTAATATGCTTACAAACATGATGGAAATAAAATAGCTAAAGTGCTGGTAGAAAATCTCTGAGAAGAGATGTGGCGACTACAAACCTCTAAACTATATTACAATGAGGCTCGAGGGCCTATTTATTATGGAGAAATAATGGAGAATTATAAACATCCAAAAACCTAACCCTAGGAGATGAAGCACCACAACTATGGGCCCTGTTTGGGTAATTTGGTGTTTCAACTTCCCAGGGACGTAGCTTTGACATACTATCTCCATTTGGGGCTTCAAAATAGTTCTGAAAGTTCAAGACTCAAAAAACTGCTAAAAATAGTAAGTTGCGAAAAAAACTGAAAGAAATAGTGGTGGAGCCCTAAGTGGAATAGGCGGGTGGCCACCAATATCCACTTGGATCACTAAGGAGTAAATAAAGGTTTATGAACTTCATTTATGATGAAATGAGACTTGTAACCTATGACTTAGACTCTATAAAACATAAAAAAATGACTCAAACCCTATTTAATACCATGACTTAGGAATAAGTATGAACTGACTGAATTTAGAGAATTTTAATAGTGATAACACCTTGTAAGGTTTAGTAATCTCTAGGCCTAATATCTCCATCACCACTTTTGGCATAAGGTTGTGAAGGGCACCAGAATCTAGCATGGCATTGTGTAAAATCTAATCATGTATATTTAGGCTGACATAAAATGGAGGAATGGTTCCTTCATTGTATGTTCCTTCTACTTTAGGGCCAAACAACAATTTTGTTTTATCATCTGTCAAGTTCAAAGTATCAGTATAATTTCCTATATTCAAAGCTTTCAAAACTTGGTTTTTATATACATCCTGAGTTATTAGTTCAGCTAAGGGTATGCTAATTTTGATCTTGGCAATCTCACCCTCAAGGCTGAAAGGGACTAATTTTTTTGACATGCTTACAACTGTTTTTTCAAGAATAGTCTTTTCAGCAATTCTGATTTGCTGAGTTTCATTAAGACTGTTATTTAGGATGTATTTTTCAGGGGCACTAGTAGAAGTACTAGGGAAGCTTGGGTCAACACTTTGCTGATTGGTTTTGTCCTTATTTGAGTTAGTTTTCTTAGTTAAAGTGTTAATTGTGTTTTATGTCTTTTTAGGAGAATTTTCTGAAGTTTTCCTAATAGCAGTACCTATGTTTTCATCATTGGAAATTTCTGGTTTCCTTTTGCTTATAAGATCATATTGTTTGTGTACCTCCATTATTGTGTTTTCAAACCCCAAATGGTAATCTTTAGAATCCTCATGATTATTTTCAATTTCTTCTGAGGAGAAGAACCCTTGTTCTTCCTCAGTGAGGAAAACATAAGTCTCACTGTCTGATCCTATTAGATTTACATGATTTTCTTCCAACCTACCAGTATCCCTTTCTTCTTCCTGATCTACATAGTTTTGTTGAAAGGGAGGCCTAATTTGCTGGTCATTATCTCTTTGTCTATATTGGATGGGATCTCTTCTAAAATTGGGATTTCTATTTCTATTTTGGGGATTGATTTAGTTTTCTCTAGGAGGCACTCTATCATTTAAATTTATCTTTTCAAGCATTCTTTCCATTACCCTTACTAAGTTTTCAATTTTGGCATCAGATGATGAGGTTGACACCATTGTTTCATCTTTATATGTAACTCTTTTCTCTGATCTTAATCTAGCTCTTTTCTCAATTAGATTGGCCTCTACACTAATATCTCCCCTTTTCATATATTCTAAGGTTATGGGGTCTCTTTCTCTTAGCTGGTAGGCCATGTCTGGGTCAAAGCCTTCAGGAAATTTAGATAAGGCTAAGCCTAGTTGAGGTTTCATATTTGGGGGAAGTGCATTGTAAACACTATTGAATCTAGTGCAATAATCTTGGACACTTTCCCCAATATTTCTTTTCAGGTTGCTATATTTTTAAATGATTTGGAGAGGGTGCTTTTTAATTTCCCATTTGTTTATGAATGTTTGGTATAAAGAAGGGAGATCATTTATGTTATTAGGAGTTAAGATTTTAAACCATTTATTGGCTTCTCCTCCTAAACTTTGGGAAAATATTCTCATCTTAATGGTCTCTTCTTCTATTTCCATGTAATTGAAGGCATCATCCATCTTATCCACATGATGTTAGGTAGTAGTAGATTCATTTCCAGTGAAATTGGGAATTGTAGATTGATAATCATTTGGTAAAGGAACCAGAGGTTGTGGTAACACTAATGGGGCATACCATGCTGCCATGGTGGGAGAAAATGGGGGATTTATAAGAGGTGGATTTGTAAAAGGAAAAGTGGGATGAAAAGGAGTGTTTTGAACAGTGGATGTGTGGATGAGAGTGGTGGAAGCACTTGGACCAGCAAGCTGATTATGAGAAGATTTGTTGTGGAAAGAACTGAAGTGGTAAAGAAGCTAAAAATTAGGAGGATTGGAAGGAGAGGCTTCTCTGCTAAAGTTCTGCTACAAATCTGTGGGCTCAAGGTCAGATTGGTCAATATCCTTATGATACTTGGTTCTAAATAGGTTCCTTGTATGAGACAAGTCAAAGTGAGGATATTTCAAGACTGCAAGCTTTTCAGGAATAGATCTTGTTCTTTGGATGGTCCTATCAGTAGTTAAATTTTCAGCTTTATAAGTTTTCCCAAAAATCTTTTCTGGATCATCAACTATTGGAGGAGGATTAGGGTCTGGATGATATCTGGTATTGATCCTATGTGAAGCTATATTTCAAGTTCAAAAAATGTAGAGAGGCTGAAAGATTTTAAGGACTGTTTTTCAAATGTTTTGACCTCTCTTGGTGTTTTAGTACCTTGCTAAAATATGGAAATAGGCTTCTAAACTTCTTAGGACTGATTTGATACAATCCTAAGGGAATCTAAAAGAACTAGTGGATAAAATAGGCCTACTGGGGCTAGTGGGGTCACCAGGTGGAAATTTTTAACTTTTTTGAAGGTAAAATAAGTTATGGTCCACCATGGTCCACCAACAAATGAGCAATAAAACCAATCCAAGAATTTTTGGGGGTTTTCTGAGTTTTTATGTGGTTCTTATGGTTTATAGAGTCCTAAGGAGTACTTATTTTACCACTGACTCAGAAGGTCCCACCATGATCGCTAGAATGTTGCGTTCCTGTGATTTGGCAAATTGGCACACCAAATTACGAGGCAACATGGAACCAATCATTATAGTTCTAGGACCTAGCCTTCCTAGACTCAGAGAGGGATCTCTCAGGTTATTTGTAGAGGATGGGTGCTTGTTTTCTTTTAAGGGTTGATTTTAGGCTAGTTGTTAAGTGCAAGGTTTGTTTGATTGTTTTGGTTGGACATAATGATCAAAGAGCATAGATAGAATGGGAAATCTCTAAATCATTGGGCAATGGAGTCAAATGGAAGTCATGAGAAGTTTATAAAAGGATTGGGGAGTATCATAGTTCAAATCTAACTTGGCCAGTGGATCTTCAAAGTTTTTGGAATAATGAGGTGAACATTAAGGAGAAGAATGAAAAGTAGGACAAAGAGCAATTAAGAATTATTTATCATGTACTTTAAACAAGAGACATCTTTCAAGGTATTTGTTTTGAAGCAAGCCAAAGGACAAGGAAAACAATAGACTTTTTTGGACATACTTTTAATAAGAAAACCTTTTAGACAATAATTTAGCAATCAAAAGACTACTTTCAGATAAGAAAACATATAAGATAAACAGTAAGAGTAGCCTAAGATCAAACATAAATAATCTAATATGCTTTTGACCAACTCTCTGAGGATGTTCAAAGCAACTTTTTTAAAGGTAGACCAAAGGATAGGGAACACCATATAATTCCCTAGTTTAGACTCTAATAAGCATACTTTAAATAAGTTTTAGAAACAATTCTTAAGTTGTACTCAAAAGAGCATGGACTCACCACTAAACTTCCTGGTTTCACTCTATTGAGATCATTCCTCAAAAAAACCTCTCAAGCCGTAATCAAAGGAACATGGACTTACCAAAAGAGAAAATCCTTGGTTATACTCTATTAAATTATTTCTAAAATAACAAGCTAGATGGAATTGGAGGGAAATTAAGAATCCTCCAATCAGACCTTGTAGAGGAAAACATTAAGACAGTGAAGAGTAAACATAACTAGGGTGCTTTCAGAAGACCTTTCTTAGCCTAAAACCTTTACTCTACTGTAACAAAGAAAGATGAAAACATAATGAAAATAGGAAATAAAAATAACAGATAGAAGCACTTCACCAGCAGCCAAGCTCAAGGATCCAATGATCTAGCCTCCTCCATCAACAAACAAATCAGGGCATCTACAAGATCCAAGACATTAATTTTCCTTCAACATCCAAGAGACTATGTATTACTTCGAAGAGCCATCAAATGCCAACAATATAATGAGATCATATGCAGTATTTATGCTGAAAATGAGGAGGTGGAGCTCAAGATAGGGTTTGAGTGTCATTAATCACAGAGTAAATGCATTCCTAACCTTAAAAACCATGCAAGGTATAAGGTAGGAATATCTGCAGCCACTTCTCTGTTTTAAAAATTATGCCTTAACTTCTAAAGAAGAAGAGGTAAAATTTTTGAATTTTAAGGATCATAATAACTATTACAATAACTGTCTTGAAAGATAAAAAATATCTTCTGAGTGTGTAATAACTGCCCAAATGCCTTTATGGAAAGGAAACATGCTATAGATGGAAATTTGATCTTTTGGAGGAGTAACTGCTTCCTTGTTGAGTTATTTGAGGCTATCTTTGGGTTACCCATCTTTGCTGTAATCACAAACTCAGTAATTAGGCCTTTGAGCCTTGATTTTTCTTTGATAATGTGTAATATTGCCTTTATCCTCTGTTTTGCTTTATGAATATTTTATTCACTTATCCTTTATCTTTAAACCTTTGTCTTTTCATCTTTAATCAATGTCTTTAAAGGCTAATCTTCTATTTTATCCTTTGATCTGTAATTAGCCCTTTTGATCCTTTTGCACTTTATTCCTTTTACTGATGTTTCTGTTGTATTTTTCCTTTGTGTGCAGGGATGGTTTCTTTATGCGTTGGAGGGTGTTGTGTAGATTAATCCGTCTTGCGGACAAGACCGATCTCTCTAGTACAAAAAGTAACTAGCAACAAACAGCCAATTATACTAATCTCTCTCTAAGCATATAAGATTTATAAAAACACTATATGGGTGTAAGGCCTACCTTATGTCCAACGCTTGCTTGGGTTCGTTGAAGTCCTTCCCGTGCACTGAAAGAACGTTCCTCGTGAATCTGCAATCACAAACAAGAAAAAAGATTAAGTAGCACCTGTATAGACATTACCATAAATCATACTTATCATAATGATCAAAGAATTTATGAAATAAACCATGAATTGACAGTTTAATGAGAGAAATGAGTATATTTGTATTAACTTCAAAGATAGAAAACCTTTACAACCTGTGCCTTGATGTTGTGCAGGTCCTCCCGGGGTCCGAAGCAGGAATCTCTTCTAGTTTGACAAGCATTGCACTCTTTGAACCAAGACAACTAGAGAGGAGTGATTGAACTTCACAGAAAGAGTGATTTAACCTCACAGAAAGTCTTAGTTATTTGAGACTGAATCTCAACAGCATTTAACTTCAAATCTCTTAAGCTTGAACTCCCTTTGAGGCTACCCAAGGCCTCTTTTTATAGTGGAAAAGAGGAGGTTTCTTGTTCCAAATATGAAGGGATATAATCCTCCTTCAAAGGGATTAGCTCCTTACATCAAGGGGTTAGCTCCATCAAGTGAGGGATGCATGAACCTTCTCAAAGCGTATCCATTCCCGAAAATTCCCATCTAAAATCTTCTAGAATTCATCTGAAATTCACTTTTTATCTTTACTTTCTCGCCTTTTTATGTTTTACAGAGGTCCGCACCCATAACACAAAGAACGTGCGGTATGGTTCCACAGGCAGGCTGAAATTTAGGTGCGGGAGCGCAGGGAATGAATAGAGAAAGTGCGATACCAAGGTTTAGGGGATTTTTAGGGATTTTTCTCTGATTTTGAAATATTGACATGAGGAGCTGATATGTTAGACTTGAAAAAGGAGGAAGTATGAGTAATAATGAGCTCATACTCATAGTAAAATGTCAGGATGACAGATTTTAGTGTAACAAATTGCCCCCTAAAGTGCAAAGTCTGGAATAGATGAAGCTGAAGTCTGTCATATATGAAGAGTGCAGTACTTTATCATTTCAAAGATCATCCTGTGGACACCCCAGTCGGAACCTATAAAAACATTCAATGCAAAATATATACATATATATGTCATCATTGAGGTAGGCATTCCCATACTCAGATTAAAACTAACTAGAAACTAACTCAAATCGTTCTGATACAGGAATGATTTTGAATACATCATAGTATATATATATGTAGACACAGTATGGACGCAACCATCTGTTTATAAATAGTCTACTGTATAGATGAAAACAAAATTACTCGCAGCCTGGATGGTGGAAACTAGATCCAGGGTCTTGATTTCTGCATCTCGAACTAGTACGATTCTATCCATGTGAATAAATGTGTTGAAGTCGAACATGGTAGAAACCACTTGATTACCAGTCAATGATGTGAAGTGTTAACAAGTGTGAGAGAAACCACCAGTAATGTCAATGGCTCTCAAAGTACTCAGTACAATCCATGAAATGTGAATGAATGAGTTGAAGTCGAACATGTCACGAAATCATTCGATCGAAGGTCAATGATGCAACCTGTCGTCGAAGGCGAGAAACCTGCCATTGAAGTATGCAGATTTCAAGGTACTGATGATTTCTGGATCAACTTCCTAGATAGTGTGCTGATGTCGATAGAAAGCGATCTGTCGTAGGCAAGCCCACAACATGAAATCATAGATCAAGTTTTGAAAATATATTGGCAAGGACTGACTCAGGGATGGTCAAAGATGGATGACAGATATTTTGCAGATGAATGGTTTTATTTGAACTGTTCTCTTGGACACATAACGACACTGCAGATGGCTTGGTGACAATTGACCCAAAGCTAATACCCAGAAACCGGCTGAAAAATTTTCAATGTGGTTTGATTAACTGTTAGGCAAAGGATTTCCCAACCCAGGTGAATATAAGTGTCGTGTCCAAGAGTGGTTGACTGAGTTTTCGAAGATTTAAAATACAACAAACATGCCCATTTTTCTCTCTTTTCCCGCACCATTTCTGGCAAGTACCTTTTTATTTTTGACAAGCTTGAGGAGGATAACATTTGCTTGGTTATAAGCTCATCCTTCGGATGAGTCCAACTTAGTTTAAAATTCAAACCCTAAGAAGGAGTGGTTCGTTCCTGTTGAAAATTAAACAGGTCCTTTACTGTTAAGTTTTAACGAGTCCAATATAGGAGAAACTCGGTGTTTTTCAGTTTTAGGGAGTCAGAAGAAAAACTTAAGAAAACTCCATGGGTGTTCTTTTTCGTAAATTTAGTCTCTCGAGCCCGAAAAAGGATAAAATAATGCGGGAGAGAACTCTATTGACCGTATTTAGTCAACGTATACCTTTTTTGTAAATAGTCCATTTCAGTCCGGAAAAGGGGTAAACTTATCTGAAGGGACGATTGTTCATTTACTTTAACGAGTTCGAATAGTCAAGTACTCGGCAATCTTTTCATATTTAGAGAGTCTGAAAAGGGCTTAAAAGAGGACTCCAAGGTTTCGCTTTTTCGTAAATTTTTTGGAAGAGTCCGAAAAAGTGATAAAAGTATGCTCTTTGTTGAAAAACGATCATTTCACCTGAAAAATCCTGTTTCTGCACAAAAACTCAAAACATTACACATACCTGTTTAAGATAAGTAAAAATGCTTTCAAAATTACCCCTTTTAAAGTGAAAAATAAATAAATTAAAAATTCATTCATTCGAAAAAACTTATAAAAAGGACTTTTCTATTTCATTTTTACTGTTCAATTGCAGAGTGAAAAGTAAAAAGCTTTTGGATAAAAAAGTTCCCGTGAATATTCTGGAAAATTCAACCGTTGGAATTGAAAATCGTCAGCCCCGGGTAATCCACGACATCCTTATCTTGTTTTTCATCCGTTTGAAATTCATTTTTAGGCTTTAGTTTGATTTTTTAGGGCAAAAAATGGTTCAAAAATGCGCCCGCGGGGTCCGCAGGTAGGACACAGGTTACCTGCGGACCCCGATTTTTTCCTAACGGGAAAAAATCGTGGGTACCGCACCCGACACACATCTTGCGTGCGGAGCTACGCTCTGTCTACAAAGAGCGGGTGCGGTACCCGCGCGGTCAAATTTAAAACGTTGTTTTCTCATTTTTCTGCCAAAACTTTTCAAATGAAATCATTCTAACTTGCCTTATTTTGTGTTACAGGATTAACAAGATGCTTATTTGGCGAGAAAGAGAGCATGAGGAAGTGGATGAAGCCGTCCTGCTCCATTTTCCCACACAAAGGGCATTAAAAGCATGCTGATTATACAAATTCTGGGCCATCTCTGGCATGAGGGCACAAGTGGAACTCTTAACATGGTTGGTAGACAGATGGCATGTGGAGGACCAGTGTTTCTTCATTGGTGGCCACCGGCTCGAAATTGAGATGGAGGATATATACTTTTTGACTGGTTTGTCCAAGAGGGGCGAACATGTATCCTTGTTTGGGACTAGGCCAGGTGGCCAGACTGTCGCTAGTCTTCAACTCGAATTTTGCAATGATCAGGAAAATCCTCGGGACAAACGGATTGACATAAAACATATCATCCGTCCTGAACTGAAATTTATAGCATTCACTGTTACCAAACTGTGTGGGAGCGCCGCACTTCATGTGGCTACTGGTTCCCAAATGCATGTTGCAGTGGACTGTTTTCGCGGCACCATCTTCAACTGGTGTGAAGCTGTGTTGGCCAATATAAAAGGCCAACTTACCAGAGCAAAAACCGGGAAACTAAAAAACTTTGGATATGGTTCCATTGTCGTTTCTTTTGCTCTGGAGAGAATCCCTCAATTAGCTCCACAGAGTATTTCAGTTGATGCCGGTCGACCTCGAGAACCGAGAATGGTTCGCTGGTCCGCGCTGATGGCCCGTCATGCTATTGAGGGCTCTGAGATTGTACGATTCCCTGCTTCATATTTTCATTGGCTGGATCGCCAAGTCTTCATGATAGAGTATTTTCCGTATGCTGGGATAGATTTCCGTGGTGACGGAGAGATGTCTCTCCCTACAGGGGAACAATGGGATGATTCAGGTAAAAACACTTTTCAACGTTTGCTAAGTTCTAATTTTTTTTTAATTTTTTATCGTTTTAGAAAACTAATAACCAAAATTTTTTTGAAATACAGACGTGGGTCCACATCGACCAGCTCATCTCCAACCTTTCGAGAGGAGACAACCAGTTGCGCCCGCACCAGCCCCAGCAGGCCAATCAGTAGAGATTTTGACTGATTTGGAGCATCATCTAGAGCGCTTGACTCTAGATATACTAGAGAACAGCATAGATGACATCCCTTTCAGGCTACAAAGATATGTGATTGGAGTCCCAGGACCTTTCAGGAGGTTCCTATGCAGGGTGGCCCGAGCAGTTGTTTCCTATCGAGATCATCATCAGTGATGGGATGATCGTGTAGACTCATTTTTGTACTTTTGTGTTATCATTTTTTGCCGATCATAAGGTGTTTCCAACCTATGATCGAAGACGATGTATATTTTTTTTGAACACACTCCTATGATATAAATCACTATTTTGACGGCTATCTGTGTACATATGTGAATGTTGTTTGTTTTACTGCTTTTAATTATTTCAAATGTCTATTTATCATACTAGAAGCAATTGAATCTGCTAATGTATTTAAATGTCTTGGAATATGCTGATATTCAATGTAATCAAACTCACGTTCCAAGAGACGAACTCTCAAAAACAACCGTAATAACACCGGATTTCTAATGGTATAAACCCTGTTAAGCTGTAATACAACAAGTTCAGAATCCAACCTTACAATCAAACTCCGAATTCCAAATGATATGGACTCAGATAATAACTCAATCACCGCACTATACTCGGCAATGTTATTTGTTGTTTGACCAAGGCTTACCCCATGCATGGATACTAACTCGTCAGAGGGTGAATAGATAACCCAAGCTGCGGAAGAAATGTTCTGTGTACTATGACAAGCACCATCAGCAAAACCAATGTAGGTTTGAAGAGACATCGACATCTGCAATATCAAGAGTAAAACTCAGATAAGCAGGAATAGTGACAAAAACACACTTCTAAACTAGGCACACTTTTCTAATCTAAAACACACCAGCAGTAAAGAAATCTAAACTAACAAAAATCTCCACACCTTGTTTAAGCATAATATCGCTTTAGATAAAGCCCATTTCTGGGTTTATCCAAAGGGATACCGTCAAAATCTATCAACTCATAGGCCCCTTTTGCTAACTTTCGTTTCACAATGTAAGGACCATGCCACATAGGCATGAATTTCCCAGCTCCTAGCTTGTCGTTAGCTTGATCATAAAGTAAAACTAGGTCTCCTTCTGAAAAATTTCGAGGGGTCACATTTCTATCATATTGAGCTTTTATCCTTTTAACATGAGCCTCGTTTTCTATTGCAGCACTTCGTCGATTCTCATCTAATTGGGCCAAGTACAAGAAACGTTTCTCCTCTTCAGACGTAGCTGGAAGTAATTCTACGACTAATTTTCGTGACGGTATTTCGCATTCAATTGGCAGCACAGCTTCTAAACCGTAGACCAGTTGAAAAGGAGTGAAACCCGTTGATGTTTTGACTGAGGTTCGATATGCCCAAAGTGCTGAAAATAACATGGAATGCCAATTCGTCTTATGAATACCAATAATTCGTTTTATCATGGTGACTAAAACTTTATTAATGGCTTCAACCAGACCATTTGCTTGTGGATAGTACGGAGTGGAACTATCGTGGCGTAGGCCAAGTTGTTCTGTTAGTTCAGTCATCATGATATTCCGAAAATGACTTCCATGATCCGTAATAATAGCTTGAGGAACACCGAACCTAGCAATTATATGATTAAATACGAATGTTGCAGCAGTCTTGCCGTCAGCTGAATATGTAGGCATCGCCTCGGCCCATTTCGTAAAATAATCTACTGCGAGAATAATATAGGCATGCCCCCCGGCCGAGTGAGGGCTACATGTGATAAAATCGATACCCCATTTTGCGAAAGGACCAACAACAATTATAGGGTGAAGAGGAGCGGGTGGTGCGCGCATTTTTCTATCAAAAATTTGACAGTTGTGGCATTTCCGAACCGCATAAATGCAATCTTTGAATAATGTTGGCCAGAAATAACCTGCACGCAATATCTTTTGGGCAGTGGCATACCCAGACATATGACCGCCACATGCTCCAGAATGACAGTCATTTAACACCTTCTCAGCTTCTTCATGAGTTAGACAACGTCGGAAAACAGAATCCGCTCCACGTCGATAAAGTGTATCACCAATGATATTATATTGTTGGGATTGGAAGCGTATTTTGCGTCGCTGCGTTCGTGAAATTTCAGGCCGAAAAGATTGGGTTTGGAGATACACAATAATATCCCCATACCATGGATCAAGCGTACTGATAAGAAACAAAGATTCGTCCGCAATGGACTCTTCTGCCACTGTTTCAACATCAGTAGTGGGGAAATCACACATCAGTTCCGCAAATACCAAAGATTTCTTTGCCTTGGATTTTTCAAATTCCAAGTCAAATTCCTGTAGGATAACTATCCATTTGGAATATTTGACCCCTAGCAACTGTTTGGTCAAAATATACATCATAGGGTTGCAATCAGAAATTACTGTGGTTTTACATAACAAGATGTAATGTCTAAAACGTTGGACAACTTGAACAGCTGCCAAGGCCAATTTCTCAACATGTGTGTATTTGATTTCAGTCGAATTGAGATTTCGACTAAGATAATAAATCACATGTTCATTGTGAGATTCATCTTCCTGAACTAATACCATCCCAATGGTGGAATGAGAAGTAGCGAGATACAAAATGTAATCTTGGTTGTAGTTGGGAGGATGCAATAACGGTGCATGGGTCAACGCGTGTTTAAGTGCATCAAAAGATCGATCAGCGATCTCGTCCCAAAAGAACGGAATGTCCTGTTTCAACAACCGGGTAAAACCCTTTGCGAGCTCGGCACAGTTCGGAATAAACCTACGTAAAAAGTTTGCTTTCCCCTGCAAACTTTGGAGTTGGCGTAATGTCGAAGGAGGAGGCAATTTAACGATAGCTTCGACCTTCGAAGGATCGACCCGAATGCCTGCTTTCGAGACAACAAATCCCAGTAATCGACCCGATTCAACGCAGAAAACACATTTATGCGGATTCAGCCTTATCCGATAATGCCTACATCTCATAAAAATTGCTCGTAAATGAGTGGGATGATCGGCCCGACGTGATGAATGAGCCGGTAAATCATCGAGATATGGCTGAACAATGTGCTTAATGTCATGAAATGCATAAGACATAGCTCGTTGAAAATTTGCTCCAACGTTCTTTAGTCCAAAAGGTAATTTACAATAGGCAAACGTTCCCCATGGACAAATGAAAGTTGTTTTAGGTTGATCTGCAGTGAGTATGTTTATTTGATTGTAGCCTGAAAATACATCCATGAAGGAAAATGATTCACTGCCAGCACAATCATCAATTATCTGATTGATATAGGGAGTTGGATAATTGTCTTTTGGACACGCTCGGTTAATATCCCTATAATCGATACATACTCTTATTTTTCCTTGTTTTTTAGTCACAGGAACAATATTCGATACCCAATCCGTTAAAGGAATTGGATAAATGAATCTTGCTCGAAGTAATTTTTCAACTTCAGTTTTTATAGCAGCAGCAATTATCTGATCGATATAAGGAGTTGGATAATTGTCTTTTGGACACGCTCGATTAATATCCCTATAATCGATACATACTCTTATCATTCCTTGTTTTTTAGTCACAGGAACAATATTCGATACCTAATCCGTTAAGGGAATTGGATAAATGAATCCTGCTCGAAGTAATTTTTCAACTTCAGTTTTTATAGCAGCAGCTTTTCTAGGATGAATTTGACGTAATCGTTGACGAACAGGTTTAGCATCCGGGTAAGTCTTAATTTCATGAACTACGATTGATGGATCAATTCCTGGCATTTCTTCATAAGACCAGGCAAACACGTCATGGAATTCTTGAAATAGGGCTTTATAAGTCTGAATTTCTTCATCTGTACAACAAGCACCTATATGAATGTTTTCAATTATTCCTGGTTTTACTGAAATGTCAATTGGAACCGTTCTAGATATATTTTCCAAATTTAACTCAGAATCAGGATTTTGCAATGGATTCTGAGGTTCCTTGGCATATTCAGCAGTAAAAATTGAAGCGAAATCGTTTTGAAAATGATCTAATTCAGGTAAGAATGAAGACCGGTGATGGAGATCTTCCCACGGTAAATCATCAACAGACAAAAACTCACGAATTTTCTCATATGTATGAACAATTTCAGGAAATGTCGTTGTATCTGAACTAGATATAGAAAGTGATTCCTCTTGGATCCCATTCATTGGATCGGTTTCGGTTGAAGAAGGGTCAGAAAAAGACTGTACAGCCTGGTACGCAATTTCAAATGGACTCAAAGGCATCACGCCATCAAATGAATCTATCTTGGATTCAGAAGGTAGAATCCAAGGATCATCAAACATAACAGTGTCTGACGAAATCATATGAATAGTTGCAGTAGAAGACGATACGTTAGGAGGAGGAAAGGAAAAAGTTCCTAGTAAACCAGAATCTTTAACCAAACCTACTCCAACATCCTTATAAGGGATAGCCGTTTTACCAACATGCTGGATTGTTTCTGTAGAGGCTGGGTCTGACGAAAAATAAGTTAACTGATCTATTGTCACGATCCTTCCTTGATATGGAAATTTTATAAGTCGGAAGACCGAAGAGACAACAACATTCATAGCATAAGACCAACTACGACCCAGTAGAAGGTTGTAATCTAGAGGGGCATCAACCACTTCCACATCTAGATTAACGATTTTTCCTTCAACCCCTATGGGTAAATCCTGCAAAATACCATAAGGTTGAAAACCTCGACCATCAAAAGCTTTTAGAATCGTTGGAGATTGGTTAAGTGTAGGAGAACCAAGAGATTTCCAACACTGAAACGACATAATACACGTTGAAGCTCCCTCATCAATCACAGTCCGAAAAATAGGTCTGTTTTTTACTAACACTGGAATCTGGAAAGCCATTTGGTGAGGAAGACGCAGTGTACTAGTTTCTAAATCGAAGATTATAAGGTTAGAATCCTGAACATCAACAGCTCCTATGGCAGACAATAACAATTTACGCTGTGCTGGACACGATTGCGGCACTTCCAAAGCCGACATTGCTGAAGGAGAAACAGCTAAATCTTCAACAATGTTGTAATTCTGAGCAGCTCTCGCAAGTGGATTGAAAGCTGATTTACGAAGAACACCTTTAGTAGGCGGTTTGATTATCAAGTCTGGATTTTTTTTCTCGATCTGTAGCAGACCGGAAACAGGAGGAGTTGTATTTGATGCGTTGGCATTAGAAGACTCTCCTTCTTTGCCATCAACGGGATTCTTAGAACCGTAATCTTGCGATCGCGTCGCAATCCTTACATGAGACATCATCATAATAGGCTCTTCTAAAGTAGTCGAGGAAAAACCAATCATCTTACTATCTTGAACTGGAAAAGGATCCTTCAAGACAGCAGGTTGTTGCGATCCTTTAACGAGTTTCGTAACTTCCTCTCGATATGGACATTCTTTCGTGAAGTGATCTTGTTCACAAATGAAGCAAGGATAGAGAGGTTTACGTTTCTCGTCATTGGATTCTTCTCTATCTGTTTTCTCTTTCGAATTTTTCTTGTTTTTGTTCCTCCCCTTCTTTTTACCACCGGATTTTGATTTTGCCGTAGATGTTTCAACGACATGAATATCGGCAGAAACTTCTTGAGAGGATTCTCCTTTCGAGGAATCAGGTAAAGTTATAATTGGAGAAGAATTCTTTGAGGATTTCTTCTTACTTTTAGAACTAACTGTACCAATCATACCATCAGCGGCATGAGACCCTGAAGGAGCAGCAGCTATTTGTCCTTGTTTGGGTAGATCGGGAATTTTCTCATGAAGAGTACCTGACTGCGTATAGACGAGGTCTAGGTACTGAGCCTGAGCAATTACTTGCTCTTCAGTAACAACACCGGCCTTAGCTACATCTTCAGTGATCTTGGGCAATAATTATTTCACAAACCATTCTGCCAAAATTTGATCCGGAATATAAACCTTCACCAAACGTCGTCTACGTCGCCACTCATGAATATGATCAGAAATATACGTGGACGTAGATTGTTTTAGCGAAGTTAATAATTCTGTGCCATTGTCGTATCTGACAGGCAACTGGAAATGAGTTAAGAAGGATGTTGCTAACTGACTGAAATTATGAAACGAGCCTCGTGGCAACTCAATGTACCATTTGGCTGCAAGACCTATGAGGGTTCTTTGGAAAAGACGTAAGCGAATCGAATCATCAATAATCGAATTAGATGCACACCAAAGGTGATAAGTCATAACATGATTTGATGGATCCTCTCCTGAATTACCTTCAAATTTTGGTATATCACTGGGCAACTTATGAGGCATTGACGACCAATTCTGATAATAGAAAATAGGATCATTAGTAAGGCGCGTCAAATCAGGTAAGTCCAAAGTTGTGATGAACGGTAACTGACGGTTAGGGTCACGAAAACCTTGAGAAGCCAAAGCAGATCCAGGAGGCGGATACCCAGGATAACTAGGAATCGGATTAGCATTAGGTATCGTGTAACCTCCTGGATAACCAGGATGAATCGGACCATAATGAGGTTGTTGATAAGTATAACCAGGGTATGGTTGATAGCTCGGATTCTGAACATAGGGACCGAATTGCGGCTGTCCCTGGTACGGTTGATAAGCAAATTGAGGTTGACTCATAACAACTGTACTTGTACCGGCTTGTCCTGCAGGCATCTGAACTGTAGTCTGAACTGAGGGTCCTGACTGAGGTACAGAGACTTGAGGGATTTGCACGGATACAGGGATAGCCGAACTCGGGGCTACAGACACTCCAGAAACAGGTGTAACAGGTTGAACAGACGTTGCAGCAGTTTGGGGCGGAGTCTGAGGTGTACTAGGCCCAGCCTGCTGAACTGAACTAGATGCAGGAGTTTGAATAGCTAGCTGAACAGGTTGCTGAGTTGAACCAGAAACCAATGGCTGACCAGGTTGATAAGGTAACTGCACAATAGGCTGCAAAGGCTGTTGATATTGGGACGGATCCCACACCATCATTCCGGGGTATTGTCCCGTAGAAGGTTGAACGTAAGGACCAAAACCTGGTTGAACGTAGGGTTGATAATAAGGTAAAGTTCCGGCTCCTTGAACAGATGGTTGACCAGAAGGCTATTGGTAACCTTGCATTGGGTACTGCCCTTGAGGTTGATAACCTTGGGGTATGTACTGAAGTTGGGGTTGTTGAGGACCCTGAGGAGCATATTGAGTTTGGGGTTGACCTTGAGGAATGTACTGTCCTTGAGGTTGATAACCCTGGGGTATGTATTGTCCCTGGGGTTGCCCCCCAAAATAATATGGATCCACAGTTTTTCCTGGGAAAAAGCTACCTTGAGGTTGTGCCCCGGGTGGTAACTGACTACCTTGAGGTTGCCCCCCAGGCGGTAATTGACTACCCTGAGGTTGCCCCCCAGGTGGTAACTGAGTTCCCTGAGGTTGAACCCCAGAAGGAAACTGACTGCCTTGAGCTTGAGGATTAGGAATATTACCAGACATCATATAAACTTGCTCTGTGTTCGACGTTTCAATTTTAAGTCCACCAAAACCTGATGATAACACGTTTTCGATGGGTTGAGGAGCTGCTCCCGAGAAAGTACCAGATAAAGACTGATATCCCGAAGGAACAGAAGGACCACCATGTAAAAAAGATTCAAGCGTTTGAGAAAACATGGATGACTCACCAGCCATAATAGATGACGGATAATAACCTCTGGGTGTAGGATGAAATGGAACTCGAGGTGGATAAAAAGCAAGACCCGGATTCTCTAAAAAATCAGTTAAAGAAAGATACCAGGGATTAGTTCGAATAGGGCTGTAGAAAATGGATTCACGCTCCCTAAGATTTAACGATTGAGGGGAGTTGGGAAGAGATGTGTCTTCGTCTGGATTAGTAAGTTCTTCTATAGAAATTAGTCCAGAAGGAAGATTTTCAGTAATGATATTTCTAACCCTTGGTGAACCTAGATCGCTAGAAGTTGGTGAGATAAATCCTGAAGATGTTTCTAACACAGAAGATTCAGTTTCAGGCTCAGAGATTTCAGGTTCGTCAGATAATTCTCCTGTAGGAGAAATATTTTCAGTGACTTCAGAAACTGAAATCGGTTCTTGAATATATTCTGTTGAGGGAATTTGATGATCGGGATGTATCACAATAGCAGAGCTTTCAGCTTCTGTTGATCTAATTCTACGGCTACCGTGTGGTACCAGAGCCCGAAGCCCTTCTAAATGACCTGGTGTAAATTCAGGGGGTTTCCCTTGTATTCTCCGGGATTGTCTTGGCAATTCCGCCACGATGAAAAATTATCTAATCACACGCAAACAAAGAAAAATTTCAATGAAAACACCTAAAGTCTCTAAGAAACAAACAATTGAATCACTCGCTTAAAAAATCTAAGAGTTCAAACCACACACGAACAAGTAACTTTCCGTACACGAACAAGTAACTTTCCGTACTAAAATCACTAGTTGGTGATGAAATCCAACTTAGTAGAATTTTAACACGAAAAGGGCAGTTGGAACAGTTACCCCGACAACCTTCTTAATGAAACAGACTGGCACAAGTTTCTTCACATAACCATCTCGAGTGAAGAGAACCCCCCAGAGAGTCCAAGTGAGTCTAGTCGACGTCTGTTCCAGGTACAGTGGGATCTTCCCTCCACCGTCACCTTAAGGAAGAATCCTAAAGATTATGGCCTCTAAGGTTACCAACTGAAACAAATATACCTGGGGGAACAGTCTACGATCCGACACACACGCAAGGGCAGAGTAACAAAGCTCTATCCCCTTGAAGGCTCCTTGAAATAATCCAAGGTTTACCGACAAGTGACCCCTGGCTCCTCGACAATGGTCTATCCGAGGTTTACCGTTTTTAATACGTGTATATCTTCTATCGTTCCCAATGAGGAAGGATTGATTACCCCACTGGTTCAGATATGATCTCATGCTTAACTCCTTTAAGAAGAGCTTCCCAGAGCATACATGCAACAACTGGAATTCTTCCTACCGCAAGATATATCTACTTGTTTGTTTTAGCTATCTTGGAGAGTTAATTACTCCCTACTCCAAGATACTAGCCTAAGCTATGTTGGTGATGAGAGCCCTAGAAATAAAAAATATTACTAGATGAATTTTATTTAAGCGTTACTTTTAAGAGCTGTTTCTTAAGTCAATGGGTGCGGAAATGAAACTTTGAATGATGTGAAGACTCGACTTCCAAAAAACACTAAAATGCACCTATGATGATATTCAATTCTTTTTCTTTCAATGAACTTTCTATCTAAAGAAAGAGTTAGAGAATGCAATCCTTTAAATTTCTTCTTTAAACATGAAAACTAATTGAAAGAAACTATTTTGTCTTTTCAATAAACTATCAAAGCTCACAAGAAAACTCTTTTTCTTTTCCAAACAAGAAACTACAAAACAATTCTCTTTCGAAAGAAATCTACAAAAATTAAAACTATTCAAAACTAACAAATCTAATTTTGAGATCTAATCTAAATTGAGTAAAAGCTTTTTAGAGTTTTTTATGAATGTTTCTCTTAGTTATTCAGCAAAATAAGAATCTATTCGTTCAGATAACAAACAGATCAAAAAACACTCAAAATATGTTTTTTCAAAACACTCAAAGAATGAAATTCAAAACTTTGAAGCAAGTTTTTTCGAAGATTTGTAAAGAAATCAAAAGACTTAATTTCTCAACATAGGATGTTTTCACAATCAGGTCGGATTCAAAAGACAAAAAGAGATCAATGTAATCTGAGATACTGCAAATTGTCAAAAGTTCGAATCACTACAAAGACCAAGCAGGAAAAACAATCCAATCGGCAAAAATCTTCTAGAAAATCACCAAAACACTAACACTGTTGGAGTTCATTCACAATAAATTCTTGATAGACACAATAACCAGTCTGGGCAGAAACCAAAGATCTAAAAATAAACCAGAAAAAGAAACCTAGAAATTTTCTAAAATTTTTACAGGGTCTGCATGTAAGCAGTGTTGACAGGTGCGGTCCCGCACTGTATTCTATAAAGAATGTATGAAACTGCCCGCACTGTCAAAGTTATGCAGAGTGCGGTCCTAGCAAAAATTATAGAAAAACTCAAAACACCTAAATTTTCAAAAACTGAAAAAATCTAAAATACCCAGACAGATGTGAATCAATCAAAAACCAGAAAAAACGTTTTCTCAAGTCAAAAATCAAAGAGAACCAAAAACAACAAGTTCTTCCCCAGTATGGTCGCCATTTTGTTGTGTAGATTAATCCGTCTTGCGGTCAAGACCGATCTCTCTAGTACAAAAAGTAACTAGCAACAAACAGCCAATTATACTAATCTCTCTCTAAGCATATAAGATTTATAAAAACACTATACGGGTGTAAGGCCTACCTTATGTCCAACGCTTTCTTGGGTTCATTGAAGTCCTTCCCGTGCACTGAAAGAACGTTCCTCGTGAATCTGCAATCACAAACAAGCAAAAAGATTAAGCAGCACCTGTATAGACATTACCATAAATCATACGTATCATAATGATCAAGGAATTTATGAAATAAACCATGAATTGACAGTTTAATGAGAGAAATGAGTATATTTGTATTAACTTCAAATGTAGAAAACCTTTACAACCTGTGCCTTGATGTTGTGCAGGTCCTCCCGGGGTCCGAAGCAGGAATCTCTTCTACTTTGACAAGCATTGCACTCTTTGAACTAAGACAAATGGAGATGAGTGATTTAACCTCACAGAAAGTCTTATTTAATTAAAACTGAATCTCAACAGCATTTAACTTCAAATATCATGAGCTTGAACTCCCTTTGAGGCTACCCAAGGCCTCTTTTTATAGTGGAAAAGAGGAGGTTTCTTGTTCCAAATGTGAAGGGATAGAATCCTCCTTCAAAGGGATAAGCTCCTTACATCAAAGGGTTAGCTCCATCAAGTGAGGGATGCATGAACCTTCTCAAAGCGTATCCATTCCCGAAAATTCCCATCCAGAATCTTCTAGAATTCATCTGGAATTCATCTTTTATCTTTACTTTCTCGCCTTTTTATGTTTTACAGGGGTCTGCACCCATTACACAAAGAAAGTGCGTTATGGTTCCGCATGCAGGCTGAGATTTAGGTGCGGGACCGCAGGGAATGCATAGAGAAAGTGTGATACCAATTCTTAGGGGATTTTAGGGATTTTCTTCTGATTTTGAAGCTTGATATGAGGAGCTGGTATATTGGACTTGCAAAAGGAGGAAGTATGAGTAATAATGAGCTCATACAGTCAGCAGAATGTCAAGGTGACAGTTTTCAGTGTAACAGAGGGTCTTTGATGGATCGATGATCATGATTCATCACCAATCAAACCTTTTGAAGACCCCTGAGTCGTCACTAAGGGTTTTCATTCAAAAAACATCAGTGGGAGGGCATCTCGCCTATTTATGCCATTAAAACCTGCAACACACAAACCAATATTATTTTTTAAAACCTGCGGGAGTGGTGAAACTGTTTTTTTTGGGTTTTGGAGCTTGTTGGGGGAAATCTGTAGAGAAGGAGAATGTGAAGAGGGAAGTGTTCCATACGTGGAACATGGCGAAGAGGAAAAGGAATTCAAATTTTAGTGCGAAGGGGAGAAAGGCGGTTTTGGGAAAATCGTGGAGGTTTATCGCGTGGGTCAACAGCGGTAAGTGGTTTTGAGCGGAGGCCACGCGATTCCACTCAGCATTGGACGCATGTCTGAGCTAATACCACTTTTTTCACGTGGGTTTGGAGTGTTAAATCTCGGTGCAAGAATCTGTGTGATCCTTGATCTGGACTGTCAAATCTCAAGGGGTGAGATCGACGATGTGGAAATGTCGGGGGACCGGGGCGCAAATCTAAGGAGTGGAGCCCAGGATAGGTGTCAGGCTACGATGGTCGGCAAGGGGTAGTGGAAGGTGGGGCCTGCCTTAATACTTTTTCAAAGGTTTGGGTGGGTTTATAAGGTTTTTAGCAGGGGTATGTAAAAATGGAATGGGTGAAAGTGAATTTTAGGATAGGGAAAGGGCTTAGGATATAGCGGAAGGGAAAGGTCCTATGGGGGAAAAGAAGACGAAGTGCTGAAATGGACAGGGGCTTAAGGGAAAAGTGTTAGATCGCATTTTAGAGTCATATGGGTGAGGGGGCTGGGTTTAAGCCAGAAAAGATGCTTAAAGGTCTATCTCGCAAAAGTGGGTTTTTAACACAAAAATGGAGTTTTGCTAGGTTTTTAAGAGGCTCGATAGGGTTAGAAGTTAGGCTAAAACAATGTAAAAAAGGACTTTTTACATTTGTTTAAGGGTTTTTAGAATAAAATGATGAATAAGGGAGGTTATGAGGGGTTTTTAGAGGGGAAGAAAAGAATGAATGATGGTGTAAATGAGGTAATGAAAATGAGGCAAACAGGCCCAAAAATGTAGTTTTCTTTGTAGCAAGGTAAATTTGGAAGGGTAAAAGATAGGAAAATTTAGAAGAATAGTTAGTTTTAGGATGATGAAGGCAGTGATATTTCTAGAATTCACAGTGTTTCTTCAAATATTATTTCTAGAAATCTACGCTTTACAACTTAGTCATAATTTGATATCAGAGAAATTATTGATGACTAACACCCCATGCATAGAAACTAACTCATCAGTGGGTGAATACATAACCCAAGGTGCGAAATAAATATTCCATGTACTATGACAGCCACCATCAGCAAAACCAATGTACATTTGAATGGATTTTGGCATCTGCAATATCAAGAGTAATCAAGATAAGCAGTGATAGTAGTAAAAACAAACTTAAACTAAGCACACTTATCTAATCTAAGGCACACTATATAAAAGATAATTAATATACAAGTGAGATCTTCACACGAGAGTTAAGCATAATATCTCTTCAGATAAAGACCATTTATGGGTTTATCTAAAGAGACCCCGTCATAATCAGTCAATTCATAGGCCCCTTTTGCAAGCACTCGCTTGACAATGTAAGGACCATGCCACATTGGTTCAAATTTCCCAACACCTAGCTTATCATTAGCTTGATCATATACTAAGACTGGGTCATATTCTGAAAAAACACGAGGTGTAACTTTTGATCATACTGAGCTTTCACATTTTTCTTATGACCTTTGGTAGCTAATGCAACGGTGCATCGAGTCTCATCTAAATGTGCTAAGTACAAAAATAATTTTTCCTCTTCAGAGGTAGCTGGTAGTAACTCCATGGCTAATTGGAGTGACGGTATTTCGCATTCAATGGATAACACAACTTCTAAAGCATAAACCAATTGAAAAGGAGTGGAACCTGTAGCAGTTTTTGTTGAGGTTCGGTGTGCCCATAGTGCCGAAAAAAGCATGGTATGCCAATTCGATTTGTGAGTTCTGATAATCCGTTTAATCATGGTGGTTAAAAATTTATTAACGGCTTCAACCTACCCATTAGCCTGGAGGTAATATGGAGTAGATTTATCATGGCACAGGCCAAGTTGATTGGAAAGTCCGGTCATCATTATATTTCAAAAATGATTCCCATGATCTGTGATAATAGCTTAGGGTACACCGAAACATGCAATCACATGATTGAATAGGAACGTAGTTGTAGTATTTTCATCTGCCGTGAATGTAGGCATCGCCTTGGCCCATTTGGTAAAGTAATCTACAACGAGAATAATATACCCATGCCCCCCGGTCGAGTGAGGGTTACATGTAATGAAATCAATGCTCCATTTCGCAAAATGACTGAAAACAATTATTAGGTGAAGAGGAGTTGGGGGCGCACGCATCTTTCGATCAAATATTTGGTAGTTGTGGCATTTTCGGACCGCAATAATACAATATTTGAACAACGACGGCCAAAAATAGCCAGCGCACAATATCTTTTGTGTTTTGGAAAACCCAAACATATGACCACCAGACGCTCTACAGTGGCAGTCATTAAAAACTCTTTCAGCCTCTTCATGAGTTATACAACATAAAAAAATAGAATCTGCACCACGACAATAAAGAGTGTCACCAACAATATTGTATTGTTGATATTGATATCGGATTCGTTGTCTATTTGAACCTCCATGGAAAGGAAACTTCATATGGTATGTGAAAGGCCTTAACATATATGTTTTAGAATAGAAGTGACCACACGAAGCTAGCGCTGAAGGACAAGTTTAGAAAGATCAAGATGGAGAAGGATGATACGATACCAAAATACTTGATGAAGCCCACTCAATGTCGAGATGAGTTTGGAAGTGTTGGTGTGACAGTTTCCTAAGATGATTTGGTGAGCCTAGCACTTCTAAGCCTTCCCAAGAGCTAACATAGCTACCAAGACTCAGTGAATGGAAGGGAGAAGCTACCAGAGGGGTAGCGAGTGTGGTCTAACTTGGTATAAGAAGAGATTCAGTGGAACACCAAAGATGGATCCTCATCAAAGACTGATTATGTTGAGAATTCTGCCTTGGATGGAAAGGCGAAGAAAGGGAAATGGAAGGTGTCTCATTCCAAATCAGATTCTCGTCAGGAAGGAAAGAAGTGATACTTGTCAAAGGTAAAAAAAAAATCATTTTCATGAGCTTGGACACTATCCTACAAAGTGTCCACACAAGAAGACGAACAAGAAGCCCTCGGAAGGATTGATAGGTGAAGCACTTAATTCATAGTTTGAGTTAGATTTCACCCTCATTGCATGCATGGTGTCATCGGTGATGAGTTCTGTGTGGTACTTGGATACTGAAGCTTCGTTCTATATGTCTGACAAAAAAGAATTCTTCAGTAGCTTGGAGGAGAAGGATCTCCAGCTACACATCGAGATGGGAGATGAGGGGAGGTATAGCGCTACTGACATATGTACAACTACATTTCATAGGGAGTACCCTACTCCTCTCACATTAAAATATGTCATGTATGTTCCTAGTTTAAAGAAGAATTTGGTTTTTGTTGTTACATTGTAAGATCATGGCTATGATGTGATATTTAACAAAGGAAAGGTGTTCCTTCAACACAAAGCCACAGGACAGGTGAAGAAGATTAGGGTTCGGGTGAAGAACCTCTAAAAATTGGATGTAGAAGACTATGCTTCCTTGAGCACAAAACAAAGAAGGTGGAGAACCAAAACATCGATGAGTTATGGCACATGACATTGGGCTATTACACCATGGCGCTTTGAAGATCATGCAACAGATTTCTACAAGACTTCCAAAGGTTGCACTTAAGAAATGAGATACATGCAAAGGGTGTACATTGATGAAGTATACCATAGCCACCTTTCATGATAGGGAAAGTCAATCAAAAGTGATCCTTAAGAGAGTTCACTCATATGTGTGTGCATCGTTCTCGAAAAATTCCACAACAAAACATAGGTATTATGTGAATTTTGTAGATGATTTTTCACGCGAGTGTTGGATTTTCTTCATGCAGATGAAAGATCATATGTTCTCAAAGTTTTGTGAGTTAAAATCACTTGTTAAGAAAGATAAAAGGAAGAAGGTGAAGGATCTTAGGAGCAAGAATGGTGGAGAGTATGTCTCAAAGGAATTCAATAAATTCTATTCTTCAGAAGGAATTCGAAGAGAATTGAGAGCACCTCATAACCCACAGAAGAATGGGGTTGTAGAAATGAAGAACAGAACTATTGTGGGAGAAGCACAAGCGATGTTGCATGATCAGTGCATATTGTTTCATCTATGGACTGAAGCATGCAACAAAACAATATTTGTGCAAAACATAAGTCCTCATTGGATACTTTTGATGAGTACACTAGAGGAATAATTTTCAGGTAAAAGACCTGATGTGACGCATTTTAAAATTGTTGGTTCTTTATTTTATTTCCATGTATTCAAATATGCTAGGAAGAAGCTAGAGCCAACTATTGAGTTGGGGATATTTGTGGGGTACACTGATACACCTCACAACTATTGGGTATACTTGCTAGCACATAGGATGAAAGTGGTCAAGAGAGATGTGAAATTTGATGAAGTCAAGGCCATGAGAATTTCCCTTTAGAGGGAGCTTTAGTTGCATGAAAGTGAGGAGCTCTTTGCTCCAAAAGAAGAACCTTGGGATGTGAAGTAGCCACAAGCAAAGGAGCAGAGAGTGGAAGAAACTACTCATGCAGTTCCATCCAAAGATGGAAGGAAGCGCACTAGAGAGGCTGACAGGTTAGTGCTTGATGCTAGAGAGAATGTGGGAGCACCCAAATCATGGTGCAGGAAGAGAAGGTCCCCAAAGCAGTGCACTAGATACATGGATCTTATGAGAGAGAGTGTAGTTATAGAGCCATCCTCGTTTGAGGAAGAAATGCAAAAACTAGTTTGAGTTGATGCCATGGTTGAGGAGTATGACTCCATTATCAGAAACAGTGCATAGGAAGCTATCCCAAGACCATAGGGGAAGTCATTTGTAGGATCCAGGTGGATCTACAAGGTAAAGCATGCAAAAAATGGGAATGTGGAGAAAAAAAATGCCATATTTATGCCCATAGGGTTCTCTCAAGTGGAGGGGATTGATTATTATGAGAGCTTTGCACCAGTCACAAGGTACTCATCAATAAGATCCATCCTTGCACTTTTAGCACAAATGGGATGGTAGATACATCAGATGGATGTAAAGACATCATTCGTCAATGGGGTGATTGAGGAAGAGGTGTACGTTGAGTAGCTAAAAGGTTTTGAGACCTTCGACAAAGAGTCACATGTGTGCAGACTCAAGAGAGCATTGTATGGGCTTAAGGAAGTACCTCGTGCTTGGTACACTAGGATCGACAGCTAATTCACTGGGTTGGCCTTCACTGACAACGAAGTAGATGTGAACCTTTCCTATATTGTGGTAGAAGGCTAACTTTTGATCATTTTACTTTATGTCGACTATTTGATACTGACAGGTGATGTGGAGCTCATCAAGTCTTGCAAAGGGGATATTGGAATAGAATTAGAGATGAAAGACATGGGGCTCTTGCATTATTTCGTGGGATTAGAAATTTGGAAAAGAGATGGGGAGATATTTTACCTCAGGGCAAGTATTCAAACGATATTCTTATGAAATTCCACATGGAGGGCAACAAACCGATGGAGACTCCTCTAGCGAGAAACTAGAGGAAGCAGGATGTTACTTTAGGCGAAGTAGTAAATTCTACCATCTACAGGTAGTTTGTGGGTTCACTCATGTATTTTGATACAGGTGGATGTTGGTGGCCACCTGCCTTTTCCACTTGGGGCCCCACCATTGTTTCTTTCAGTTTTTAGTCTCCTTAATTGTAGCATAGTTTACTATTTTTAGTATTTTTTCGGGTCCTGAATTTCCGGAGCCATTTTAAGGAACTAAACAATGTTATTTGGGAAAATTGGGAGCAACAAGGGTATATTAATAATGTTTCTCACATCAAAATTTTTATTCCTCGAATATATCTTTCTAGCGAGGTATTTTTCTCATCAAACGAAGATCGTATGCCACAGTTACGTCCCCAGGAAGTTGATGTACCAATTTACCCAAACGAGGCCCATAGTTTTGGTGCTTCATCTCCTAGGGTTAGGTTTTTGGATGTCTAGGGTTTTTCCATTATTTCTCAATAATAAATAGGCCCTCAAGCTTCATTTTAAGATAGTTTTTAGGCCTATAGCCACCACATCTCTTCTCAGAGATAAGCTACTAGTGCCCTAGCTAGTTTATTTCCATTATGTTTGTAAGCATATTTCAATTATGTGATATTAATGAAATGAAGCCTTATTTCTATTGCATCTCTGCGTTTCTATGTTTTATTTTATTTTATTGTGTTCTTGCATAAGTTTGGATTTGTGGTATCAGAGCAGTCTACTCTTTCCCAATCCTTCTTTGCATATCCCCATTGAGTTCGGGGTATAAGGAGTTAGGGCTCGATCTGGTTGGACCTTTGCAAGATCAGCCTTGCAAACCCCGACGGCTACCCATGGGGGACAAAATAAAGACAAGGGAGGAGTAGATCCTATCAAAATATTTCTTCAGGAGGCCTTCGAGAAATAAAGGGACATGATGATGGAAAAATTTTCCCAGATCCTTCATCTACTTCCCACCGGCAGTGCATTTTCATCCAGCAGCGACTCTAAAGGCATAACTCCTTTTAAGGTATAAGTAAACTTTTACATTCCCATATTTTAGGGCCAAATATATGCAGACATCGTAGATATATGATTGAATATATTATAATGGTATTTCTTGGTTCATGAATTTTCCAACCGGGAAAATATTACTTTTGCACTCCTCAAAGCTACCCCCCATGTCAAGGACTGGTGGGAAACCTACTGTGAGCAAAAGGATGAGAGGGATCCCTTTATTTTTTTGGAAGTACCCACTTGGAATTTTTTCTGAGAAGCCATCAAGGAACAATATTATCCCATGGTGAGTTATGAGGTCAAGCACATACAATGGACTACACTGCGACAACAAAGGGATCAAGATGTGCATGAGCTGACGAATCTATTCCAGACCCTATGCAAAAAATTGGTTATCAAATATTAAAAGAAAAATTTTGTGTTGAAGTACCGCAAGTGTCTGCATAGATACATTTACGAGGAAATGGAGTTCCTTGACATATCCTCGCTTGGCACAACATATCGATATGCTTCCAAGATTGATCATAATGTCAAACAGAAGAAGCGATACTTTGGATCTGCGAATCAGAAGCAAGGGAAATGTGCCCCCAAACTGGAGAACAAAGGAAAAATACAAGGTGGGGGAGCCTAGTATAACCTACCAAATCCGCAAGCAAAGAAAAAAACTGCTAAGTGAAATAAGAACACAAGAAAGTGGTGTGAGTTCCATAAGAGCTCCACATACAACACAAGTGAGTGTCGGGCCAAGCAGTCACTGGTGGCCGAGCTCAAGTCTTTTGAATCAGATGCATGCTCTGAATCAGAACCCAATAAGGGGAATGATAAATGGAAGTAAATTATTGATGCGGAGCGCAACGCCATTGTTTCCACCACAAAGATCTAGAAGGAGGAACCGTAAGATCTAGAGGAGGGGGAGTGCCTCTTCCATTCCCAGATGTGGGTAAAGGGTTCCCCACTGTAGTTCATTTTTGACAGGGGAAGCCAAAAGATCCTCATTTCAGCAGAGGTCGTGAAGAAGTTGGGCTTTCTGACCATAAAACACTCACAACCGTACACCATCGGGTGGCTTCACCAAGGACGAGATCTCCGTGTCAGCCAGCAATGTCGCCTTCCCTACGATAGCAAGCCCTTCACGAATGAGGTATTATGTGACATTGCTACTCTTGATGTTTCTGATGTATTATTAGGCCAACCATACTTGTGGAAGAAACATGCTATGTATGAGTCCCAACCTCTCATTGTTATTGTTACTTTCGACAATAAGTTGTACATGATACTAGAGGTAGCACCATCTGCCGCCATCTCTTTGGTTATTGCAAAAAAATGTAGTAATATCATTTCCAAAACTGCGAAATTTATTTTCCTAATAATCCACCCTCAGGGTAAGAAGAATACTGTGGCCACGACCTCCAGATAGAGCTCCTCCGCACGACAACAACAGATGGACAAGGTCGTGGAGGAGTACGGGGACATCTTCACATCACTCGTAGGGGTGCCTTTGCACTATCAGGAAAAGCACCTCATTTATATAACCCTATGTGCACCACTACCCAATGGACCAATCTATTGGTGATATGTTATGGAGAACGACAAAATCAAGAGGCATATTCAGAAGCTATTGTAGAAAGGTCACATTCGGCCAAGTTCATCACCCTGTGAGAGCCCGATCGTGTTGGTGCAGAATAAGGATAGGAATTGGAGACTTTGCATTGAATATTGGGAGCTGAACAAGATCACTATCCATAATAGGTACCCGATCCCATAGATTTATGACCTTCTAGACCAAATCAAGGGGGAAAAATATTTCAATAAGATCGACTTGAAGTCTGGCTATCACCGGGTACCAATCAAACCCTTCAATGTGTGGAAAAATACCTTCAAAGCCAAGGAGGGTCTTTTTGAATGCTTGGTCATGCCTTTCAGGTTGACAAATGCTCCCACAAACTTCATGAGGTTGATGAACGACATCTTGCAGCCATTCACCAACCCATTTTTAGTAGTGTAATTGGATGACATCCTTATCTTTATCTAGACTTGGGAAGAGCACCTTCACCACATTCGATAGGTCCTCCAAACACTACGGCAACACAAGTTGTGTGCCAATTTGGAGAAGTGAACTTTTGGCATGACCTGGTTTTAGTATCTGGGATACATTATTGATGAGCGAAGGGTGCATGTGGATCCAGCCAAGATCCAAGTCATTCGGGACTGGCCAACCCCACCCACTCTAACAGAGCTCAGTAACTTTCTGGGTCTTGCCAATTTCTACTGCAGGTTCATGTTTGGATTCTCTCATATCACTTAGCCCTTGAGCCAAGTCACCAAGGGAGGAGAGAAAGTAACATGATTTTGGTCTAAATCTCAACAGAAGATGTTCGTCAAGTTGAAATTTCGCCTTTGCTCTTCCCCAATGCTCACATTACCAGACTTGCAACAACCATTAGAGATTGAGATAGATGCCTCAAACTATGATATTGGGGTAGTTCTTACTCAACAGGGGCATCTAGTGGCATATCACAATGAGACATAGTCTCACACAGTCTAGAAGTATCCCACTTATGACAAAGAGAAGTATTCCATTGTGTAGGCTTGCTGACAATGGAAGCATTACATTTTGTGGGAGGAAATGGTCATCCACACAGACCACCGACCCCTATAGTTATACAGACACGAGGGAAGTTTTAAAACAATCGCCATCGGAAGTGGTCCACATATATGCAACAATTTCATTTGAACATCAAGTACAAGAAGGGAATCAACAATAATGTTGTAGACTGCCTTAGCTGAAAACCGATTGTGGTGCTAACCACCATGATCAACTCTTGTGGGCACGAGACTTATGATTGGCCACTTCTCTACAAGAGCGGTCCATAATTTGGCCACACATACAATAAGCTCTTGGAGGGTAAGCAAGTTCCAAATTTTCACCTCCAGGATGTGCTGCTATGTCATCTAGGACACCTTTTTGTTCCTTCAAGCGAGCGTGCCAAGATGATTTGGGAAGTGCACTATAGTCAAGTCGCTAGGCATTTTGGAGTTGAGAAAACAATGGTAGTACTGCAAATTTATTTCTATTGGCTAAATCTTCGATTCGATGTTGAGAATGACATCATATCCTACACTTCTTGCACCATTTCTAAACTAACCATCAAGAAGCAAGGCCTCTATGCTCCACTTACTACCCCTATTCGACCTTGGGAATCCATCTACATGGATTACATGTCGGGCCTTCCTTCTACTAAGCATGGAAATGACTTTGTTTTCATAGTTGTTGACAGATTCTCGAAGATGGTCATTATGGCAGCGTACAAGAAGAATATCACAGAAGAAACCACTGCTAAAATCTTCTTTGAACGAGTGTGGGTAAACTTTGGGATCCCACAGTATATCATCTCAAATCGGGACATCAAGTTCCTCAGTACATTTTGGTCCAGCCTTTGGTCAATGCTAGACACCAATCTCACCAAGTCCACTACTTTCCATTCCCAAACTGATGGCCAGAAAAAGTTCATCAAAAAGATGATCGTATGCATTTTGTGCATGTACAACTCAAAGAATCCACACACATGGGATCAGAGCCTCCCCTATGTACAACACAACTATAATCGAGTTCTCCACAGCTCAACCAGCCATGTCAATCCCTTTAAGGTGGGCTTGGGATTCCAACCACTATGTCCCATTGACATAGCCATGCCATTTGCGACTACTCAGGTAAATTCGGCTCATGTCCAGTCTGAAGCTGACAAGGCGAAAAAATTCATTGAGTGCATTAAAAAAATCCACCAACAAGTTCATGACATATTGGATAGAGCCAATTCCAAGTACAAGCAGCAACATGATCAACATCGGATGCCACACAACTTTCAGGTGGACGACAAAGTGTGGCTAGATTTGCTAAAGGAGTGCCTCACTGGACCCCACCATAAGCTTCGCCCACTTCGATATCGGCCATACAACATCACCAAGGCTGTACGGGGTAATGCCTTTAAGCTTTGTATTCCACCATTCCTTGGTGCGCACCCAGTGTTCAATGTGGACCGCCTTTGGCCCTACTTCCCACCTCTACTGGGCACCTTTGACATTGCAGAAAAACTCACACCAGCATAGTTAAACCCAGACTACATGGAATAGGCCACCACAGATTGTATCATGGACTTGAAAATCAAGAACACTCGCAAGCAAAACGTCCAACTGTATCGGGTTGTCAAAGCTAGCCAAATCCTGCACCAAAGCAAGTGCCTCACCAAAGACCAAGTTCAGTAGAAGTTTCCTCATCTCATGGAGGAACTCAATGCAATGGGGACCATTTCTTCCTAAGGAGGGAGGAATGATCCAGGTGGATGTTGGTGGCCACCCACCTATTCCACTTAGGGCCCCACCATTATTTCTTTTAGTTTTTCAGTTTCCTTAATTGTAATACTATTTTTAGCAGTTTTTTCGGGTCCTGAACTTTCAGAGCCGTTTTGAGGCCCTAAACGACGTTTTTTTTGAAAAAATGGGATAGATATTTCTAACGAGGTATTGTGTGCACCAAATGGAGATCGTGTGCCAAAGTTACATCCCCGAGAAGTTGATGTCCCAATTTAGCCAAACAGGGCCCATAGTTTTGGCGCTTCATCTCCTAGGGTTAGGTTTTTGGATGTTTAGGGTTTTAAATTGTTTCTCAATAATAAATAGGCCCTTAGGCCTCATTGTAAGATAGTTTAGATGCCTGTAAATGCCACCTATCTTCTTAGAGATAAGCTACCAGTGCCCTAGCTAGTCTGTTTCCATTGTGTCTATAAGCATATTTCAGTTATGTGATATTAATGAAATGAAATATTATTTATGCTGCATATTTCCATTTATGTGTATTTATATATTTTATTGCATTCCTACACAATTCTAGATCATATTTGGTGAACACACGACCAAACATATGCTATGTAGTTAACCAACTTAGTCAAGCTATGGTTAAGCCTATCAAGCTCTTTTGAAAGGTAGACAAGCATGTGTTGAGATACCTTTGAGGTACTATAGAGTTTGAGCTATGCTACAGATAGACAGAGGGAGTGAAGCTTCAAGGCTTCACAAATGTGGATTGGGCAGTGAGTCCATCTGATATGAAGAGCACATTAGGGGCATCTTCAGCATTGGATCAACAACAGTTTCTTGGTACAACATGAAATAATGATCAATTGCATTTAGTTCAATAGAGGCAGAGTACATGGCGGCAAGTCAAGCAACATGTAAGGCCATCTGGATGAGGAAGATACTTGTTGCTCTGTTCAGTCGAAAGATGGATTTGACGGTGATTTATTATGATAACCATAGTTGCATAAAACTCTCGGTTAATCCAGTTTTTGATGACATCTCTAAGAATATTGATATATGGTATCACAATCTCATAGCTTGTGTGCATAGGCAAAGTATGTCATTAAAGTGCATTCCCACGGAGGATCGGGATGCAGACATATTGACAAAGGAATTTCCAAGTTCGAGTTCCACAAAGGCAGGATTGGGGTAGCAGACAATCCCTTTCTTGTTGAGAGGGAGCGTTGAAATTGACAATAATAAGGGCTTGTAATTTAATTTTCCCTTAATTAAATTAGAAGGAAAATGCAATTCCACATCACATGAGAACTTATACGAGTTAATTGAGTTGGGAATACTTAGTTAGCTTAGTCAATTCGAGTTGGGGGTCAAATTGGAGACATGTAGAGTTCACTCTAAGTTTTAGAGGGTCTAGTTACAATTTATTTTGAGTTGTAATTAGTTAACTCAATTATTTGAGTTAAAATCAGTTTACCTAGTTCTAACTAAGAGATGAGCTAGTGATAGGTCTAGTGAATTAAAACTAATTTAATTCACATGAATTGATCAATCAGATAGCTAATAATTCACTATAAATATTTTTTTCATGTTAGTTCTGAGGAAGGCCCAATTGAGATTGGAGTTAAAGGGAAGAGAATTATTAGTTGTATAATTAGAAAATTGTACAGGTCATGCATGAGGTAAAGAAGACACCTTGGATGTATTATGCAATCAATTGTTGTTAATTTCTTAATTAATAGGGGCTTAATTAGCTTAGGAATGTGTAATCGAGGCTGAGCAACCTAGAGGTAGGAAATTGGTTGAGTATCTGACCATTCTTGCTAGGATTAGAGTGAGACAATAAAAGATAGTGCAGAGGTTTCTTAGGAAGGGAAATTGCATTGTATTGTTTCATATCCTTGACTTAATGCAATACAAAGATAGTAGGGTTTTTAGCTGAGGCTTTCTCTAGATACATCTTTGTGTGTGCAATTGAAATTATTTCTATTTATTGTTCATGTGATTGTGCAATCGTAATCGGTTTCCACAATTTATAGAATTTATTTAGTATTTTGTTTTAGCATATTACAAGATCAATTGAATCTATGTGGATTTTCTACAACAATGTGCCTAGTTTTCCATCTCATTGACATCAATTACAACTTTATACAACACTCTCTCCTCCTAATTTTGAATTGATGTTGTTGTAGCTCCTACAATAACATATACCTTCTCTTCATTTCAATATGTCATCAACCACACATTGTATCCTTCCATTAATTTTCACAATTTTAACTTCGAATTTGCATAATTAGAGCCATCTATCTATTTTCATCATTTAAATATGTTTCCGCTAGAGGATTATCCATTTTGAAAATGTTTCCCCAAATTCATACAACACTTAATAGCTTAGTCCATACAAGAAAAAACACTTGCACAACATGTCTAAAAATTTAAAGAAAGAAGAAAAAAAATCTTATAATAAATGGAGTAGGGGCATCTATCACAAAAGAAGAGGCAACAATCGGTAGTATTCAACGCACAATTCTCTAGTGCTCAAACCCTCTTGATCCTTCAACTCATTCACCATTTGCTAGTTGGCTTGACACATGCCAACACAAATTTTATATGAGTTAATGTAAAAGCACCCCCTTCTAAAACACATGAAATCAAATCTTTCGTGTGGTCGAATATTTCCTATGACCAGCAGATGGTAACCATTTGTTCTACAATTTATCACCTCATTACAATATATTTTTATTAATGTCAACCAATGGCTAACCAGTTTTATTAATCCTACAAATACACTCTTCTACCTATGCACACATTATTAAGGGACATGGCACTGGTAAAAACCAAAAGTGACAATAGTTATGCCTTTTACAACTATAAGATATTTTTCAATACAAACAACTAGCTTTCACTGATTTATACTAGAGAATGCTAATTATAGCCTAGGGAGGTACCATGAGAAGATTAAAATTGCATACATACAATGCCATATTTAGTACAACCAATCTTAGTTGAGCTAATCAACCACATCAAATATGAAGTGTATGGATTCCTAAGCTGATTGACCACTTTGGTAATAAACTAAGTTGTAAAGAAACAAGCTTCTGATATCTCATCCAATGCTGCAACGTCAATTCCCTTCTTTACACGACAACCTGCACTACAGGGAGTCTGCACTACAACACGACAACCCAAAAATGGCTCAATTCAAAATGTAGGATGGAAACAAATAAACAAAATAGTTCACTTGACTTAGTCTTGGATCACACAGTAGCCCACCAGTCAACTCTTCCAATTCAATTGTAGCACGTGGAGCATAGCCTTTATCAAACCACGAAAGTCACTCATTAACCACCACTGCTCTAGGATCCATGTCCTCGCTGTAATACCAAATGAGAGAAAAAAATGGGAGACAAATGAATGAGAAGATGAGGTATGTAGCTCTCAGATGAGACAAATCTCTACGTAGATACTTTCTGCACGCATACATGCCTTCATTCAGTAAAAACCATTACATATATAAAACTACAAATAAAGCGAGTTTGAACAAACTCATAAATTTCATATATCCTATTGTTGAAATAATTGAAATAAAATGATAAAATAAAAAATAATTAAATATCAAAAATAAAATTAGAGTTTAATTTCATTATTTTAATATATATGAAATTTAAAAATATTATATCCTCTTAATTACGTAAATACATTTTTATTAAAAAAAATTAAAAAACCTATTCCGAAATAAACATCCCTATTGACGTAAATAGACATATCTATTGGCATAGTTACTAGCAATTAATTTTGATTTTTGATTTTATGAGACACTAATTAAACATAATACCATGGGTTATTCTCATTCCACTCATATTTTGTAACAAAAATGGATATATTTTAATATTAAATGTATGGAAATGTGCATATTTTTGAAGTGTCATGAACTTCTGTTATATTAGGACACTTTGTTGCCCCAAATTCATTCAAAGTTTTAGTAATTTACATGCAAGTGAAGTCTCTCTTAGTTTTTAGTCTCCCTTAGTGCATTCATATTCTTGATGATATGAAATTTCAGGGTATAAATTTGATGAGTACTCTTACTCACCAAGTAGTGCTAAACCATTCTTGAAATTATTTCGAGTAGTTTGGTCAAACTCATTAACTATAATGTATTTTAAAGAGAAACAATCAATCTTACCTTTCAATTTGATGAGTTGGATGTAAGGAGGACTTTTTAAATAGTAATACAGGTTTGAAGCCACTTTTAGAGAAGTATTTGGGAGACTTCTAACATTTCAAGCAATAATAATATGTAGGTATGGATTTTTAAGAAATTCTTAATCTTCTAAAAAGGAAGAAGAATATAGCTTTCAAATAGAGAGGCTAATACTTAAAAAACACAAATCCAGTTGTGTCTATATTCAAGGGAAAATGTATCAAAAGCAACATATCATTGGTACCGACACATTCATGATTTCCTTATGCAACCACAAAATAGATTTGTTTTCTAATCAAATTAATAAATAGACCCATTTTATAAAAACTCAAATCTATCACCATTGTGCCAACACAAAAGAAACTACATAAGAGTCTCAAAATCAAAAGAAAAACAATTATTTCACTTGTATAAAGAAGAAAACTCAATAAGTGTTTTATATAGAATACCAATGGTCCATGGGTGTGTACATGTCATGTGAGTCTCAACCTTTAAGCTTTAGGTGCCAATGCTCATGCTTTATGCTTAAGTGTGTAGAATTTAGGATCACATGGTGTCATTGAATATACATATGAGCTTTCTCTATTAAGTCCAAAGATCCACTGTGGATGAGTAAATGCTTTTACCTTGAAATGTCATCTTAAAGTATTAGTATTGTTGTCGTTGTATATTATAATACTTATGTTGGAGCCCCAACCAACGAAATCACTAACTTCTTTTGTTTTTATCACTTTTTTTGAAATTGTATATATCTACAAACACCAACACACTCGATTTTTATTGTTTGAAGTTATGTGTGTGTGTGTGTGTGTGTGTGTGTGTGTGTGTGTGTGTGTGTGTGTGTGTCACAAATTAAATTGAGGATTTGAAAAAAATAGGTAACCTTCATCGCCATCAATGACATGCATATTTTAAAATGGTTACTATTTTATGATTAAATAATGAGATTGCAAGTAAATGCCATGGAATTTAACCCCTCATCTAAACCCTCACGAACTATTAGGTTTAGTGGTTGGATATGCCTCTCATGTGAATATTAGAAATTCAATTTATTTTGATTTTTTTTTTCTTTTTACATCGACACTTTATATATATATAAGAATTGGACTGTGTCATGGTTATAATATAATTTTCAGTATTGTATTATTGTTAATAGTGACTTTAATGGTTTAGTATGTGTGTGGGGGGGCATTACATATGGTTTTAATATAATTTGTAGTGTTTTACTATCTTTATAGCGAGTTTAATAGGTGTATGTGTTTTCTTCTAAGAAGTTGTAGCATCAAATCCATAAAGGTATTGCAAGCTAATCCCTTATCTTGATCAAATCATTGCACAAGTAGTATAAAAATAAATTGGATGATGATTTAGTGGATTACATCCCTTTTATAATATAACATGAAATATTTCATTGTTGTTTAGGTTACAATTTATAGCTCATTTCAAAGGATAGATTCACTCCAACTGGTTATATTCCTAGATTGGTTTGTTGTTGAGATATTCTCTCAACCAAGGTGATTGTGTGTCCTAAATATTTTGCCTATCTTGATGCAAAAATTCATTTAGTTATATGTAGCATTATGTGATGAACGAAGAATGTTTACGTAATTTTATTTTGGTATTCGAGCCTACCTAGGCCCAAATCTCTCATACAAGGGCCTAGGAACATAGAGAACATTTAATGTGTTATTTACACCAGTGGTTTGTCCATCATCTTATGAAAAAGAACTCAAGAGTTGCAAAGAGCACAATTTCTTCTTACATGTTCTTCACTCAATGAACCTCTGACATAGCACGTGTGTTCGTGGCATACTAAACAATACCCTTAATTTGACTACGTATTGGAAAATAACTCTAAAAATTACTTTATTTAATCCCCTATCAACATGAACCCAATACAACTTCCCAATTAAAAAAGCCCCTACTTTCACTAGATATTGTAGGTATCCATTTTTCATTAACATTTTTTATACCCCTTTATATGTTTTCATTAAATTTGAGCTCCATTTTTTATACACAACATATAAAGACACTTTACCCTCTATTATATGTTCAATATATTATATCATTTTTTCCTCAATATATATCCCCTAATATGAATGCACGTGGTATGGTATTGATCCCCTAGTGAAGGCCCCATGATGAAGCACGTGAGTCACAACTCAATGATAGAGTATTAGAGTTATGTGCCACAACGAACAATTGTAAAGCTATGAGTCATTGAGTAAGACACAAAATGAGGTCCGACAAATAGAGGAATCAACTTGGTCAATAGAATTCCGATTGTTGGAGATGATGATGATGATGCTGGTTTAGGGTGAATTATATGTACATGTACAGATACATAGATATGATGATTGAATGAACCATGTACATAAAGGACACCCTAGTAGACCGATAGTTGTAATGGGTAGGTACCGATGCATTCTAGTGGACAATTGTTGTTTTATATAGGCGTCAACATTTGGTAATTTCTGGTTGGAACATAGATAACCTTCTCTAATTGAGATTAAGAAAAGTATTTGTTAAGTAGGAGTGTTGGAGTATATAACTCCTACTTGTCTTATGAGTGTGCTCATAATTAATTGTTGGATTATTGGTCATTATAGGTCAAGTTATAGGCTCTACGAGGAGTCTGTTCCTATCATTTAGGAGATTGTTGATACCTAATTGGTTGACAAATTCTCTCCAAGTACTTATCTTCCTAGATTGGTGTGTGATTTAGATATTCTCCCAACCAAAGGATTGTGTGTCCAAGATAGTTTGTCTATCTTAAGCCAACACTTCATGTATTAATATGTAGCATTATTTGATCAACGAAAAGTGCTTATGTAATTTTATTTGCATTATTTGGAAATATATCAAAATTAAAAAGCATTAAGCTAATAGTGAAGATGGCTATAAATTTGGCAATCTTCAGAAACTATCATTCATTTGCTAAATCAATAATTATCTCTTTTTTTAACCCATTATACTTCTTTCTTTCCCTTTTTTTAATGCCACTTATGGATTTCATTTTTTTCTTGGTATCTCTCTTTTATCTCTTTCTCCCCTTTTCACTTATCTCTTTTATTTTTTTCCTTTTATCCCTTACTTCTTTACCTTGTCTTCCATTCTCTTTATATATATATATATATATATATATATATATATAGATATATATATATATATTATTTTATTTTTTTCAATAATTATTTTCTACTTCTTTTCAAACTTATTCATCCTATCCTTATTTTTAATAAATTTTAATCATAAAACTTCTTCATCCTATCCCTCATTCATTTCATATTGTGTTTTATTTCTTATTTTGTGGTTATTTTCCCATAATTGTGTATCAACTTTCAGTTTACTAGAATTTTAGTTTTTTTTAGTGTAATTCTCTGCAATTATTAATCCTAGATTAAATCAAGAACTAAGAACTAAGGTAAACTTCAATCATGATTTCTCATCAATGAAATTTGTATCTACACTTTGGTTTTAAAATTACTAAGTTATACTCGTAACCTTCTTCTCTTGATATGATGGTGTGGTATATATATATTTATTTGTTGCCACACGTTAACATGCCAAGGTGAAACTTCGATATTAAATATCAATTTAAACTTTGCAAGGTCAAACCCGTAATTCATGGATTCTACCTGCTTTGATATATGTTGGGCTTAGTATAGTTTTACAAGTATCCCCTAGTTCCTCCACTATTCGTTCTACAAAACCCTCAAAATCTGGCATCAAACCCACAATTTCGCCCCCAAAAGCTCTAACGAAGCACCAATTCCACCAAAAATAGGGCGAAATTGTCAGGGCATTAATGGTTAAGGGTGGTCATATGGGAGGCAGTGAACCTTGGTAGTTAGGACGGGGCGGTTACTCTTGGTAGCTAGCAACCCGCATCCGGTGGTAGTCTTCTCGCATGTCACATGAGCAATGGTTTGGTGTTAAATGTCACGGTGAGTGGGGGCGGCTAGTAGGCCGACAACTCCTAACGGTCTCAACGGTGGACACATGGCACATAAAGTGTTACGATTATATGCTATGGTTAGTGGGGGCGCGGGGCATGGGGCTAGCCTCCCACCCCCAATGATGACTAGGGTTGGGGCTAGACCCCGACCCCCTTTTTTTATCATGAGGGAAGCCACATGATAAAAAATATATGTGAAGACCATAGTATAGTAAGAACTAAACCCATGGTGTGATGGAAAAGGTTTTGTACTGGAGGGTTGGAGGTCGTGGGTTCGACCTCCGCTGTTGTTGCTCAAACTTGACCCAAATTTTTGTAGCCTCTCGTGCTGCCACATGGCAGCCTCCGTTTGGTCCATGTGGTAGCATGTGGTTGGCCACATGCCCAACCAATCACAATGCGCCAAATTAAACCAATAAGAAAGTGCCACTTGACATGAGCTCATTCGCTGGAGCAAAAACATTGACCAAGTCAACCTGCACAGTCACCCTACCACGTAGGCATGCCTATTTAGTTGTACGGACTACTAACTGGGTTGTCCTGCATTTTTTCTTAAATTTTATGTTTGACAAAGTGGACAAAACGCGTTTCTGGGAGCATATGGTGTCGGTTTTCCGCGAAACGAGTTTCGCTGGATTCAGAACAACGAGATCTACATGGTCTTTCAAGTTCCACACCATCCCATCAAATTTCATTTTTGAGCATAATTTTGAGGACCTGATCAGCATTAGAGTTATGTGCCATGGTGAACAATTATAGAGATATAAGCCACCAAATGAGACATGATAGAGAGGAATCAACTTGGTCAATAGAATTCTGATTGCTGGAGATGATGATGATGATGCTAGTGCAGGGGGAATTATAGGTACATGTACATATACACAGATATGATGGTTGAATGAACCATGTACATAAAGGACATCCTAGTAGACCGATAGTTGCAGTGGGTAGGTACCGATGCATTACAATGGATAATTGTTCTTTTATATAGGCGTTAACATTTTGTAATGTCTAATTGGAATATAGATAGACTACTCTAATTGAGATTAAGAAAATTATTTTTTAAGTAGGAGTGTTGGAGTATATAACTCCTACTTGTCTTATGAGTGTGCTCATAATCAATTATTGGATTACTGGTCATTATAGGTAGAGTTATAGGCTCTATGAGGCGTTTGTTCTTATCATTTAGGAGATTGTTGATACCTAATTGGTTGACGAATTCAACCCAACTACTTATATTCATGGATTGGTGTGTGATTGAGATATTCTCCCAACTAAAGGATTGTGTGTCCAAGACAATTTATCTATCTTAAGACAACACTTCATGTATTTATATGTAACATTATTTGATCAACCAAGAATGCTTATGTAATTTTATTTGCATCATTTGGAAATCCATCAAAATTAAAAAGCATTAAGTTAACACTGAAAATGGCTATAAATTTGGCAATCTTCAAAGATCATTTGCTAAATAACTAATTATCTCTTTTTTTAACCCATTACACTTCTTTCTTTCCCTTTTTTTAATGTCACTTATGAATTTCATTTTTTTCTTGACATCTCTCTTTTCTCTCTCTCCCTTTTTCACTTATCTCTCTTATTTTTTTTTTTATTCCTTACTTCTTTACCTGGTCTTCCATCCTCTCTTTTTATTTTAATTATAATTTATATGTTTTCTTTCAATAATTTTTCCTACTTCCTTTTAAACCTATTCATCCTATCCTTCTCTTTAATAATTTTTAATCATGAAACTTCTTCATCCTATCTCTCTTTATTAGTCCCTACCGTTTGTGGCATAGAACTATAGCAACCGAGTTTTTAGACTTCGCAATAATCTATTTCCCAGCAACCTAAAGTTTGTTATTGCAATTTAATGAAATACAATTAATCAAAAAATCAAATAAAACATATAAAAACATATACAAACATTGGTTTGTACAACCAATAAGAATTTTTTTCATCTTATTGGCCTCTTCATGAGGTGAAGAGGCTATTAAGGTGGGGAAGAGGATATTCATTAATGCTTATTGGCCTTTCATTAATGCTTACTCCAAAGACACACCAAGCTCTACAAAAGCTCTATAACCCAAGTTGCTTCTCAATACACGCTCTAGAGGATAGGGTTTGCTATTAAACAAAGGGTACATACTATCAATCTAGGCTCTAACTACACTCTACTAAGACTTTGCCTAGAGGTCGTGTTCCTTTCCTTCTCAATTTTCCTTACTCTGCCATATGCCTCTCTCCTTTGCAAGTTTTCCCGGAAAGGGTCTACCTCTTTCAGTGAAGATTGGTTTTTGTGTATGCTCTTGCTCATGAACCAAGCTCATGAAGAACCAGATGATGAGCTCTCTTTTCAAAACTAAGACAACAAACACATTCGTAGGTTGTTGCTATTCTGCAAATTACACTCATTGCTCAGCATGGACTTTTTTCTTTGCAACCAATCTTATTTCATGGTTATTTTCCCATAATTGTGTCTCAATTTTCACCTACTCAATCTAGGATTTTAGCTTTTTTAATCTAATTCTCTACCATTATTAATCCTATATTAAATCAAAAAGTAAGGTAAAATTCATGTTGGAATTTCTGAGTATTCCAAAACACATACATAGGGAATAAAAATTCTCCTCATAACACAGAGAACAGTTTAAAATTTTTACTTGCTAGACAGAGATTCACAAACTGTAACTATTTCATTAAAATGAAAAACTTTTACAAAAATGGTGTTCTTCCTCTATCAGAGGGATTTACAAAATATGTATGGAACTGCTACAATACACAGTGTCCAAAAATGCACATACAATGCTTACAACCTTCACTGTGTTTTCCTTTTGCCTTCAGGCTCACACAGTCTCTGCATTTTTCAATACTCTTTCTATCTCATTTAAAATAATCCTACGGGCTATCTATTTATATGGCACAACAGTTGACAAAAGTTAAAACGAAACTATGAAACATATATATATATTATAAACTTAAGGTTTATAATATATATATCATAACTATTTATATGACATAATCAAAGTCGAAAGAATTTGTTGCGATGTTAAAACATAACAAAAAAAAACATATAACAAAACATTACAACAAGGTTTTTAAACCTTAGGACTTCCGTCGCACATAAAAATTAATCAATGTTTTAATAGGCCTATGCGACCCGGACTCCAAACATATTAAACTAAATTGCAATCAAATTCACGTTACAAAACGCTATGATGTCACCAAGGCCCAAAGTCACGTGAACGCCATTTGATTGGCCAACGTAGAAAGCAGTTGTTGCAGAGCAGTAAATTTCTTCTGCACAACCTCTGCTACAGATGTAAATTCCTGCAGTTGAAATTAACATTTCAAAACTCCCCCTTAAGTTCAACTGCTGATTTATCTGTCATACCCATGCATTTCCTCAGATATTCAAAACTTTTTTGCCCCAATGGCTTTGTCAGTATATTAGCGAACTTCTCCTGAGTTCTGCAATGTTTCAAAATTATTTCTCCATTGTTCACTAGCTCCCTGATGTAGTGAAACTTGGCATCTATGTGTTTTGTTCTTTTGTGAAACACAAAATTCTTTGATAATGCTATAGCTGAGCTATTGTCACAATAAATCACTGTGCCTTTTACCTGTTCTTTACATAAACTCCTCAACATTCTTCTCATCCATACTACTTGACATGTTGCTGCTGTAGCTGCCACACACTCTGCCTCTGTTGTAGACAATGCTACAATAGGCTGTTTTTTAGAAGCCCATGAAATAGCTCCTGAACCCATATGAAAAACATAACCAGATGTACTTTTCCGGTCATCATTACTTCCAGCCCAATCACTATCAGTATATTCAATCAATTTAGAATTTTCTGAAGTAGTATATAAATTCTATACCTTTTAGATCCTTTCACATACCTCAGAATTCTTTTTGTTGCTTGCCAATGTGCCTCCTTTGGCATTTCCATAAATCTGGAAATTAAACTAACAGCATGCATAATATCGGGCCTAGTTGCAGTAAAATACATAAGGCTGCCAATTATGCTCTTGTACAAACTAGGATCAAAATCCTTGCTACTGTCCTCTTTGCTGAGTTTCAATCCCATTACTGTCGGAGTAATTGCTGCCTTGCAATCCTGCATGTTAAATCTTTCCAAAACTTCATTTACATATTTAGCTTGAGTGATAAAAAAAATATTTTCATTTTTCTCTACTTCTATTCCTAAGAAGTATTTCAACAATCCCATATAAGTCATCTCAAATTCATCTTTCATGACTGTTTTGAAATTTTCAATGAGGTAATCATCATTTCTTGTAAATATCACATCATCAACATATAAAACAACAATCAACATCTTACCATATTTCTCCTTGATGTACAATGTGGGTTCTCCTTCACATTTTTCAAACCCATTTTCCAGTAGATAAGAATCTATCCTACTGTACTATGCTCTTGGTACTTATTTCAGCCCATAAAGAGCTTTCTTCAATCTGCAAACTTTGTGCTCTTGGCCCTTTTTCTCATAGCCTAGAGGTTGTTAAACATAAACCTATTCCATCAATACTCCATTTAGGAATGTTGATTTTACATCCATTTGGTAAACCTTCCATTTGTTTTGTGTTGTTGTGGACAACACTGCTCTCACTGTTTCCATTCTTGCAACCGGTGAAAATTTTTCTTCATAATCTCTTCCATGTTGCTGCTTATATCCTTTGACAACAAGTCTGGCCTTGTGCCTTTCAATCTTACCTTTAGCATTGCTTTTGGTCTTGTAGACCCATTTTACTCCAATGACTTCTTTACCTTTTGGGAGTTCAACTAGTTCCCATGTCTTATTTCTCTCTATGGCATTAGTTTCTTCATCCATAGCATCTATCCATTTCTTATCTTTTATAGCTTCTTCAAAATGAATAGGATCATCAACATGAAAATATAAAGCAAATAAAGAGTTCATACCTTCATTTTCTACCTCTTGCTCATAGATCTCACTCAGATTTCTGAATCTTGTTCCTCTTTCATTTGGTGTACAAGTGCTTGAAGAAGCACTCAAATCTGCTTCTTGTGTTCTGCTTGGAGAAGAACTCTCATTTCTTCTCAAGGGTGTTCTTACTCTTGCTTGTGGTGTCCCTTGATGTCCTTGTGTTGGTGGAGGTAGTGGTGCTAATGATGGATGTATTTCAGCCATCTCATCCTCATTTTCATCATGAGAAAAACAACTCTTTACATTGACTGTTTTCTCAATGCTTCCATTCCAAGCTTCTTCTTCAATAAAATGAACATCTCTACTCACAATAAATTTCTTGGTGGATGGGTTATACAACCTATAAGCTTTGGATTCCTCACTGTATCCAATAAAAATACACTTCTCCCCCTTGCTGTACAACTTCTTTCTTAGCTGATATGGAAAGTGTGCATAAGCCACACAAACAAAAACTTTCATGTGGGTGACACCTTGTTTTATCCCACTCCATGCTTCTTCTGGAACTCTATTCATTACTGCTTTGGTTGGGCATCTATTCAAGATGTATGCTGCACAATGTACAGCTTCAGCCCAATATTCATTTGGCAAATGTTTTGCCTTTAGCATACTCCTTACCATATCCATGATTGTTCTATTTTTTCTTTCAGCAACTCCATTTTGCTGCGGTGTATACCTTGTTGTAAATTGCTTGTGTATGCCATTTTCTCTGCAAAAACGCAGAAATTATTTTGAGATATACTCAACTCCTCGATCAGTCCTTAAGACCTTGATATGCTGCCCACTTTGGTTCTCAAAAAGTGCCTTAAAATTACAGAAATTTTCAAACACTTCACTTTTGTATTTCAAGAAATAAACCCATGTTTTTCTTTTGTAATCATCAATAAAAGTCAGCACATAATGGCTGCTTGCAAGTGATGATGTTTGCATTGATCCACATAAATCTGAATGGACAATTTCTAAGGGTGCCTTTGCCCTTATGATTTTTCCAAATGGAAAAATTTCTCTGTGTTGTTTACCCAAGATACAGCCTTTACATAGGCTGTCTGGTTTCTCAATCAAAGGTAATCCTCTTCCCATTCCTTTCCTATGTAACAAATTAAGACCTCCAAAGTTGAGATGTCCAAATCTCAAATGCCATAACCAGTTTTCATCCTTTGCTTCTCTTTGGAATGTCTCTTGTGTCACTGCTGCCATTTCTTCTCCTTTCTTCAAATCTGTTCTCATCCTGAGAGGGAACATTCTGTTCCTTGTCATCTTCACTTCAGCAATACATTGCTTTCTTGGTGGTTTATCCATGATGGTGCATACATCATCTTCAAAGAAAAAATTGTAGCCCTTTTGAATGAGCTGCCCAATGCTTAACAAATTACATTTCATACTTGGTACATAATATACATCAGATATGCTCTTCTTTTCTCCTTTTTTTGTCAATACATTTACTATGCCTTTTCCTGTGACATATACCTTATTGTCTATCCTCAATGTGACTTGAGACTTCACATTTTCATCTAAAATGGAAAACATGGCAATTTTTCTAGTCATATGGTTACTACATCCTAAATCTAGAAGCCATAAATCTTCACTCTTTTCCTCAGCCATATTACATGCTAAAAACAATTTATCTTCGCTAATATTTTCTTTGGTAAAATTAGCACTGGGTCTATTACCCATGTCATTCTGCTTCTTCCTACATTCATTGGCATAATGGCCATACTTCTTACAATAATGACATTGGACTTGGGATTTAGCATACCTTTGTCCATGTGCTTGATTTTTTCCACCATGTTGGCTGCTGCTTTGGCCTTGGTTCTGATTTTGATTGCTGCCCCTTCCTTGAGTATTTGTAGGGTTGTTTCTTCCTCCTCTATTTTGGCTTCTGCCTCTACCTTTTCCTCTATTGTTTCCTCTTCCTTGACCTCTTCCTCTTCCAAAGGACATTTGGGTCTTGAAGGCATGTTCCAAAGATGAGTTTTCATTTCTACCCAATCTTTGTTCATGTGTCATTAGTGATGCATGAAGCTCATCAACTGAAAAATTTGAGAGATCCTTTGTTCTTCAATGATTGTGACTATAACATCAAACCTTGAGGGTAAGCTCCTCAAATATTTCTCCACTATCCTTCTTTATTCAAGTGTTTCTCCATGAGATCTTATCTGTGTGACCATCCCAATCACATGTGTGAAGAATAAGTCTATGTTATCATACTCTTTCATGCAGAGAGTTTCAAAATCTCTCCTCAGCAATTGTAGTTTTGTTGTCTTCACCTTCTCCATACCTTGATAGGCTGTCTTGAGAGTATTCCATGCATCCTTGGACCTCTTAGCTACTACTATCCTTGGAAACACACTCTCATGTACTGATTGATAGAGATAGAAGAGGGATTTTGAGTCCTTCTTCCTATTTCTCTTCAACAAATCCTTTTCTGCCTGTGTCAAGGCATTAAAATCATTTTCATCAGCTGGTTCTTCAAAACCATCTTCAAGAAGCTCCCATAAGTATTGAGAGTCAAACAGGGCTCTCATGGTGATTGCCCAATAATCATAGTTCTTCCCATTGAACTGTGGGAGCTGAGTATTTCCAATACTCATGCTTGTGCTGGCTCCTACCATGGCTAGCACTCTGAACTATGTTCAAATAACTTTACTGTGTTTTTTAAATAAACTAATTGTCTTCAAACAGTAACAAAAACTCTGTTTTGAGAAATACCTTGGATTCTAGCTGAGCCTTCACACTGCTGGAGAAACTGCTGCAACAAAAAAATCCTTCCTTCAGCTTCTTTGACACCTTCAAAGAGCCTGGACTAGCTCCGATACCATGTTGGAATTTCTGAGTATTCCAAAACACATACATAGGGAATAAAAATTCTCCTCCTAACACAAAGAACAGTTTAAAATTTTTACTTGCTAGACAGAGATTCACAAACTGTAACTATTTCATTAAGATGAAAAACTTTTACAAAAATGGTGTTCTTCCTCTATCAGAGGGATTTACAAAATATGTATGGAACTGCTACAATACACAGTGTCCAAAAATGCACATACAGTGCTTACAACCTTCACTGTGTTTTCTTTTTGCCTTCGAGCTCACATAGTCTCTGCGTTTTTCAATACTCTATCTATCTCATTTAAAATAAGCCTACGGGCTATCTATTTATATGGCGCAACAGTTGACAAAAGTTAAAACGAAACTATGGAACATATATATATATATATATTATAAACTTAATGTTTATAATATATATATCATAACTGTTTATATGACATAATCAAAGTCGAAAGACTTTGTCGCGATGTTAAAACATAATAAGAAAAAACATATAACAAAGCATTACAATAAGATTTTTAAACCTTAGGACTTCCGCCGCACATAAAATTTAATCAATGTTTTAATAGGCCTATGAGACCCGGACTCCAAACATATTAAACTGAATTGCAATCAAATTCGCATTACAAAACGTTGTGACATCACCAAGGCCCAAAACTGTGCGAACGCCATTTGATTGGCTGGCGCTGGGCTCCATCGGATTTCAAAACTTTTATGAAGCAAAATGCATTGAAAATTCACGTAAAAAATGGTTGTGCTGATGTCATGGAAAATTGTTACACGAAAACTAATGATGTCTGATTTATAACCTACTTCAGGTCTGGTTTTGAGGTTTGCTGACTCAACTTCAAACCTGCGCGAAAAATGTTGATTGGTTGACTGTGGACCATCCTCCGTTGAGCTAGCAGATGGGGTCCACTTCCAATGTGGCCCTATTCAAACTTTAAACAAAAACTAGCACGTACAAAAAACTCTGTTTCCCAAAAACTGTAAGGGCTTTAAAGCTCAAAACAACAATTCATCAAAATAAAATGCGTGTGGTACCACGGTTAAACCACAAAATCAAAGTAGAAAGAGGTTGTTGCAGAGCAGTAAATTGCTTCTGCACAACCTCTGCTGCAGATGTCCATTCCTGCAGTTGAAATTAACATTTCAACAATTCAATCATGTTTTCTCATTAATGAAACTTGTATCTACACTTTGGTTTTAAAATTAATGAGTTATGCTCGTAACCTTCTTCTCTTGATATGATGTTGTGGTATATATATATATTTGTTGCCACAAGTTGACATGCCAAGGTGAAACTTCGAAAGATCGAACCCATAACTCATGGATTCTACCTGCTTTGATATATGTTTTACAAGTATGATTAAGGAGAACTCTCCCGAAACCCTACAGCTGGGTAGCCCTCATCTCGGAATCTGTGAGATATCAGATTCACGACTCTGCACGTTTAGGGTTAGATCGACGTTTGGAACTTGGGAAGGGTGGTGAGAGTGTAAATGACCTCTCTCCCTAGCATCATGGAATTTCCATTCAGCTCTGCTCTGCTCTGCTACTCATGAAGTTGGTTGCTCAAGAGTCTTTGCACAGATGCCTACCTACGGTAATGACAGGTAACTAATATTCATATGAGATGCTCGGTGAAATTTCTAGCTCTGATGTAATCGTTCAACAGACAGACTCACACTTAGTTTTCTTTGGTGAAATAGAAGGTACTTATCTCAGGTTCCAGAGAAGGGCGATACTAGTTGTTGATGGTAGGAATTCCTCCTCTGTTTGCGGTTGGGTTGAGTACTAGTTGTTGATGGTAGGAATTCCTCCTCTGTTTGCGGTTGGGTTGAGTACGCCACAGGTAATTTTCTATACACAGAATAGTTTATTCTTCCTCAAATATTCGGCAGACTTTAGTGGTAATTATGATTGAAGTGTTTCCTTCCAACGGTACAGGGCAGATATAAGACGGTCGAATCTCTCTACAGGTAAATCGATTTCAATGCTCTTCTACGCTTGACTTGAAGTTTTTTTTTTTTTTTTTGGTTTGTTCTTAATTTTAATTATTTTATTTAATTTTATGTTTAATCTTTTTCCCTGGGCAATTTGTAAGGACTTATGCATTGTTCTTTGCACATTTGTGCTTGGCAGATGAGGGTATCGTATCTTCAACAGTCTTGAGTCATTGGCTTCTCCTTCCAAATTTCCAGGCTCTCCCTTATATTATTCTTCTTGTTTTTGCTTCCAGGTGGAGTCAGACAGATTCCATTTAGGGTTAATTTATTGCTCCTCCAGACCGCTCAACTGTGTTCATTTGGGAGCTTAGAACCTAGGGTTATAATCTAGGGTTTTTATGAAGTTGAACTGTTTGGTGTTAAAGATATGTAGTGCAATTTCCCTTGTAATTAGTTACTGGGTTTCGAACTATAGACAGGGAGAAACTCCCCTGTAGTTTCTTTTCTAGATTGGAAGGATTATTAGAAATTATGAGAGAAGGTAGGAATAACACACAAAAATTAGTATCTATATCAAATCACACGAATACATTACAATATTTATAGTGCTGCTGAGATCCAACTAATTCCACTATTGGAGGGAGAAGTTGAGAGAATCTCTCAACATTCTCCAACAAACCAAACCAATCCCTAATCTTTAGTATGCATCATAAATGAGGCATTATCTCAAACACCCCCCTTAATGCCTACATTACAGAAATGGAGAACACACTAATTTAATACAAACATTTTTCTGCCCTGGTCTTCATTAACATTTGTACCCACTCTGAGATCTCATAGACAACGCTCTTTTCTCCACCATTTTCGAGCTACTATTCAACCCATTTAAAATACATTTGTTTCTGACCAGCAGTGCTGAATTTGTAAGATCAAAGATTCTTGACACCCCCGAAGAAGAGTCTCGACACTGAACTATCCTATTGAAATATTTCCATCTGTGAAATAACCCCGAAGAATAAATTTCAACAGTCTATAGGAAAATATTCTGGATATAGAATATGATCAGTGATTAATCCTACAAAGTGACCTTTACACACAAGGATCTCATTGTATAACCTGTAACCGATGCTCTTGAAGCTCGAAGCACAACAAAATCCATCAGCATATAACAAATTCACACAATCAAATTAGCCAATTGTTCTCTTGGCACCGAAGAACGTCGAGAACGACTAATTTAAATAATGCTAATTTGTTCAATAATTGGTTCTACACTACACAAATCTCACAACAAAAAATTCATAATTCTACATATTAACAAGCTACACACTCCACCAACACAATTCTTCTTCGCCTATAAACCGACTCGAGACGAACTCGTCTGCCCTATCGAAAATTTTGGGATCTCTTGTGGCTATAAATTCTTCTGTTTGCCTGTCAATTTCTGAGCGCAAACAACAATTGGAACATCTGGTGGTTGAAAGAGAAGTGAAGGGATCAGAGGACAATTCATTGGAATACAAATTAACTAAAAAATTGGAATCCATATCACCAAAATAGTGGTCATCATCTTCATCGCAGGTCTGATTCGAAATGAATAGGCGGCCGAAGGCACTCATGTCTGCATGGCCTTTCGACACGGTTTCCATGCCACTTCTTCTTCTGCATACGTTCCTGCCTTCTTTCCTTGCCTTGAATGCGTTTTGTCATCACAGAACTACGCAATTTTGTGCTTGATGCACAACCTCTCAGCATGCATTAATAAATCGCCACTGCTAATATTATGAAATTTAATACATCTAACCATCATTTTAGTGTTTTTCTAGCTTTTCAATCTGACTCTTGCTAACTTCTTTGGATATTTCACGTGTAATCCTTTCATCTTACCCCATAGTGTTGATATAGAACGAATGATCTGTGACCCGCCCTAGTCCATGCAGTCTGACTGCATGGAGATTCTGAGTTTTGAAGTCTGTCCTTCGATGTAAACCAATTCCTCTTGACTTTGGGTTTGTGCAAGTAATACGATTGGCCCTACCCTCTCTTCATTTGACTACGCATTCCCTGCAGGATGCTTCTAGACGGCTTCCTGCAATAATATGTCGAGATCCATATGAAGCTTACATAAATCCTACTCCTCTGCGTCCACTGCAACTATGGAAATGACGAATGGCCTCGACTGGAACTTCATGGTTCCGTGAGAACGACCATGCCTGTTGCTGGTGCCATAGACATGGCAATGGATACGCAGACTTTCGTCGAATTCCGCTACACTTTGAAACACGCGGGCGGGCATAGTTTGAACAGCTCCATCTCTGCTCTATTAAAAATTGGTGAAAAAAAAAAACAAATACCACTAGCAAACATACCTACATTATGCTACTCTCCTACACCATACTCAATCTCAGATTTTCTTGGCCATCTCGTGAGGGATTTAAGCCAGTAGTGGCTCTGATACCATATTAGAAATTATGAGAGCAGGTAGGAATAACACACAAAAATTAGTTTCTATATCAAATCACACGAATACATTACAATATTTATAGTGCTGTTGAGATCCAACTAATTCCACTTTTTAATATTTATAGTTTCTATATCAAATCACACGAATACATTACAATATTTTGTTTATAAGGGTTATCTATCCAAAAAAATTTTATAATAGTTATCCATCTAACAATCCATAGTCCGCAATAGTATTATTGAAATATAGCTCGAGTAATAGTAATAGTTATCCTTCTAATGTCTATAGTCCAATAGTCAAATAGCTTGAGTATTGAAGTTAAAAGGTATGTTTAGTTTTCTTTAAAAAAAAATTTGGGTAATAATGTTTATTTTGTATTTTCATTTTTATTTTTTATATAAAAATTATATTTTGAGTTTTTAATATAATAGTTATTTATGATATGTTATTTTAAAAATAATTGAAATATAATAATAAAAAGAAAATTGGTTGATTAAATATAATTATTCTCTTTGTTATTTTGCAGAAAAAAAAGTTGTAATTTTATTAATGGTAACAAAATTACATATAATTATTCTCTTTGTTTTCTGCAGAAAAAAAATTGTAATTTTATTAATGGTAACAAAATTAGATGAAAAAAATTGCAATTTTATTAATGACAACAAAATTACATGTTGTATCAACAAAGAAAAAAGATCCTAACACTGACTGGTGTTTCAAAAATCATGCAAGAGACTATTAATATACATGTGGGGAGAGAAACTATAAGTTTTTCTCCCTTTCCTTTTTTTTTAATCTTTTGCCATGCTCCTTGAGATGATGAGGGGGACACAAGGGCGAGCTAATTCTCTACCTTTTGCTATGCTCCTTGAGATGACGAGGGGGAGACAAGGGCGAGTTGATTCTCTTTTGATGCCCCATTGCCCTTGTTCAAGTCAGAGGTGTCTGATGAGTGATGCCATTTATTTCCACCAATCTCTGTAACAACTGCATCCTTTGCAAGCGGGTCTTGGTGTGTTTGTATTTCAAAAAGATCTTGAGGTTCTTTTTCTTGTGCATTCGGGATGATTGTTGATTGAATGTTCCCATTTGGAGTGGGTACTTTCGCTTCTTCTTCTATCTCCTCCTCTAGGTCACCTGGAGGATATTGCCATCCTTTTTTCAACATTCTTCTTTCTTCGGTTATCTCTCTTTGCTTTTGCTTTTGGGCAGTTGTTTTGCAGATGACTAGTTTGCTTACAAATTCTGCATCTGTAGGCAGTGTTTTCATAGTCTAGATGATGAATCTATTTTTCTTGTTTATGTACCAACTGAATGCTTTCTAGCAGTCCTTTGCTTAGATCAACTTCCACACAAATACGTGCGAAAGTGAATTTTCTTTCCTCCAGTTACTTTGTGTGTATCTGTTTTGATGTATCACCCAATGACATTCCCAATTCTTTCAAGGACGTTGTCATTCCATAAATGAAGCAATAGGATATACAACCAAACTAGAATTCTAGAAACTACCATTGTGTTTGCGTCAAAATTTGAAAACCATGGGGTGATGTATAGTCCTGTAGATCCCTAAAACCATAGATCCTTCTAGAGTATGTAGTCTCTAATTTTCGAGTGTTGGAAATTTACTATGAAGAAGTCTCTGGAATAGAGATGTATTTTGCATTCCATGGTCCAATTTTTGAAAATCCAATGAAAGAGGTCCATTGGTTTGGGCTAGAAACTATTGAATCGACATATGAGCAAAGGTTCGTCAGTCTCAAGTATGTCTATGGGCAATTTAGGAGTATGATTCAGTTGCTCAACTATGTAAGGCCTAGGGGTGTTTCCTTTTGGTTCTGTAGGGGTGGTTGGTTTGTTGTTTCCATATAGTATGTTCTTATAGGACCCTGTTTTATTGTTTTCTGCTTTCTGGTGCTGACTCCTTTTGCTCCACCAGGGTTTTTAGATTTTCCCTGTTCACCTATTCCTCCTCCTCATAGCCGAAGGTTGAAGATAATGGCGAACCCTGTAGCTATGGAGTATTCCTTTATGGATTTGTGGTCTTGCAGTATTCTGCCTTCATATAATAGTGATTGAAGTTGAATAGGGTATCCTTGGGCTTGTTTGGTTTTCAGTTTGAAGTGTATCACCTGTTCTGTATCATCAATCCATAATACTATACTTTTTCCTGCAGGGGTTCTAACAAAAATTTGAAATTTATTTGAGATTTCTTGATGCATGGATTATGGTACCCTTTTGCTTCTTCCCGCCGGATCCATTTATGAGACCTTTTTACATTGGGATGCTCAGTTTGTGTAGAAGTAGCCCATGTGGATGCAGGTCACGTCCGACGCATAACGGGGAGTCTGTATCTATCAGGTGATGGCAACAACAGTGTTGATAGCTCCCACCAACCGGAGTTGGGAATAGGCCCGTACAGGTGATGGCAACAACAGTGTTCATAGCTCCCACCAACCGAAGTTGGGAATAGGCCCGTAACCTTCGGAGGCATGGCACCCAAAAATTTCTTATGGCTTGGTGGGTGGCCCGTTCTATAACTGGAGAAACCTTTAGCAAGTTTGTGCCCCTGGAGTTTTCCTGTTGGTCTTCCAGGCATCATCGAGTGCATCCGACGAGTTTGGTTGCTGGTCTTCCAGCCGCTGTCATGTTCTGCCATCGGAAGCCTCCATTCGTGGGTTCCCGAGGGTTGGAGTTTATTATTCGCGGTACTGTCAATAGTGGGTCTATGGGCTCCGATCCCTTCCTACAAGCTTGGCTGTGGTAGCAGATGGGGGTTCTTTGGTCTGTGTCTGTAGGAGCAGTGAACCCCAAGCAGTCGACATCATGAAAAACCCACGCTAGTCCACCGATCATGAACTACCTGCTTCTAGGGCCGATGACCCCCGATTCATGTGTTTGTTAGCACGCTTGAGGGGAGCAGACACATTGCTGCATGACCTAGACCTGCAAACCCTAGCGACACTCAACATCTTTCCCCCTTTTTTTCTTCCTTGTTTATCCTCTTTATTAAATATGCAATTTTTTTATTAAATTAAAATAAAAAGGTTAAAAATTTATTTGTAGTTGATTTTTTTTAAATAATAGTTATTTATAATGTGTTATTATTAAAATAATTGAAATAAAATAATAATAAAAAATTGATTCACTACTTTAATAACATTTTAAAAATATATATTAATAACCTTTAATAAAATAAAAAATAAAAAATTTATTTCATAGTAGACAACCTAATTGGATTTGACGGTTTGACCCTTCACTAGCTTGGAGGTTTATTGTTTGAACTCTCACTAGCTTGTAGGTTTTGGAAAATCTTGGGTGAATTTTGGAAAATCAAATTCCTATTGAAAGTTTTTCTTTCTTTCCTAGTAATTACTTTTCATCTATATCAGGAATTGCATCTTTCTTATAATATAATTAGCGATATTAATGCACTGCAGAAACCCCTCATACTTAATACAAAGAGTAAAGGGAGCTCTACTTGAATGGTTCATGAGGTACAATACTTGTTAAGGTTTTGAAATGGGGTAGCAAGCTAAGTGGGCTTGATTGTGGGGAAAACCCCACAGTTAAGTGCACTTGAGGTAGAGGAGTTCTGGGATGGGTGACCTCCTAGGAAGTCCTAGTTATCGGGTGCAAGCCTAGAAGTGATGATTGATGCCATGTGATTCATTTCACTAGTTTCAATCCCACTTCTTCACCTCTGTGAGCATCACCCAATGAAATGAGTGCTAAGTGGACTATTCAAAAATCATAAGAAATTAGTGACTTACCCAATGCAATGAGTGTTAAGTGGACTATTCAAAAATCACGAGAAATTAGTCAGTTACCCAATGCAATGAGTTTTAAGTGAACTATTCAAAAATCTTGAGAAATTAGTCAGTTATTCAATGCAATGAGTGTTAAGTGGACTATTCAAAAATCATGAGAAATTAATCAATTACCCAATGCAATAAGTGCTAAGTGGACTATTCAAAAATCATGAGAAATTAGTCAGTTACGACTACCTCTCATGGAAATGGTCATAGATGAATGACTTCACGCAGTTGAATCCCAAAAATGATATATAATATAATGCACTGTCAAAACCCCTCATACTTAAATACAAAGAATAAAGGGAACTCTACTTGAATGGTTCATGAGGCACAATACTTGCTAAGGTTTTGCAAATTGGGTAGCAAACTAAGTGGGCTTGATTGTGGAGAAAACTCCACAGTTAATAACACATGAGCAAGAGGAGTTATGGGATGGGTGACCTCCCGGGAAGACCTGGTTACCAGGTGCAAGCCCCATAAGTGATTATTGATGCTATGTGATTCATTTCACTAGTTTCAATCCCACTTCTTCACCCTTGTAAGCATCACCCGATACAATGAGTGCTAAGTGGACTATTCAAAAATCGTGAGAAATTAGTTACTTACGGCTACCTCTCATAGAAATTGTCATAGATGAATGACTTACTTAATGGAGTTAAATTTCAAAAATGATATCTAATATAATGCACTACGGAAACCCCTCATACTTTAGTATTATATTGTTATTGGAGTAGGTTTAATAGATAATAGTATTTGTTGAGTATTATTGCAGCATAACTTGAGTATTATTGAAGTTAAATGATATGTCTAAGATTATTATTATTATTATTTTATTTTTTTGTTAATTCATAATAATGTTTGTTTCGTATCTTAATTTTTAATTTTGTAATAGCTTGACTGTTATTGAATAGTTATCCGTCTAATATCCATAGTCCAATAGCTTGAGTATTATTGAAATTAAACAGTATGTTTAATTTTCTTTAATTTTTATTTTTTTCATAATAATGTTTATTTCGAATCTTAATTTTTTTTTATATAAAAATTATATTTTGATATCTTAATTTTTTATTTTTTATATAAAAATTATATTTTTATTTTTTAATATAATAGTCATTTATGATATTTTTATTATTAAAATAATTGAAATATGATACTAAAAATAAAATTGATTGATGAAATATACTTATCCTCTTTATTAAATATGCAAATGTTTTATTAAATTAAAAATAAAAAAGTTAACAATTTTTTTGTAGATCAAGTTGCTACTTCCCACTCCTCCCTCCAATTCTTTGCTAGATCTCTCCAATCTATTCTCCACTATTGCCCCTCCAGATGAGGATCCCCCCCTTCTTTCCACTCCCTCCCAGCCTGCCTCTCCTCGTCCCTCTCCCACCATCCCTGAACCTCCTTCCTCCTCCTCTGACCCTTCTTCAGTCCGAATCACAAGAAACTCCGTGAAGGAGCATGGTGCAATGCTAGAAAACACTAAAAAACATGGCCCTGGAAGGAAATATTCAAAGCAGCACCACAATGAAAATGCACAAAAGGACATAGCACTTGGAACTCAGAACCCTATCGAAACCTATATATTGGAGCAGAATAGCAAAGATATAGGGCAAAAGGACCAAGGAGGGAAAGCGGCTCTCCGATCTGCTTTTCTGTAATGATGAAAGTCCTCTCAGGGAACTGTAGGGTCTAGGGCACCTCTAAAAAATAGTAGCCCTAAGAGACTTAATAAAACAAGAGAAACCATATATTATTCTCCTGCAGGAAACAAAGCAGGGAGACCTTGAAATGATGACAATAATGGACAAAATGAAGCATTATGAAGGCACCCAAACTGAATCAAGGGGAGCCTCTGGTGGGCTGGCCACCCTTTGGAGCCACAACACTTGGAAACACAAAAAAAATATAGCAACCCAGAACTAGATCAAAGTGATTCTTGAAAGCACTAAATATCAAAAAGAAATTACTATTTACAGTGTATATGGTCCCAATCATTATAGGGACAAAGAATTCTATTGGAACTCTTTGAAAGAAGACATAGATAATGAAGACAACAACAACACTATTATGGCAGGAGATTTCAACTTAATTCGACATGCAAATGAGAAAATGGGAGGCTATTTTAATCCATATCCTTCTCGATATCAGCTTGAAGTCATGATGCAAGACCACGAGCTGGTTGATATCGTTCCAAAATCCCATAGATATACTTGGAGCAACAGAAGAATTGGGAGAGGAAATATCATGGAGAGGCTTGATAGAATCCTCGTTGCTGTCACACTCCTCTCATATTACTCCATCGCCTCTGCCAACGTTCTCTCATTTTATGCCTCCAATAACTACCCCATCACCCTCACTTTTGGTGATCATCACTCTCTCGGCCCCATTCCCTTCAAATACAGTCTGATCTGGAACAATATCTCAGAAGCAAGGCAGCTGATTCATAATACTTGGATGCAGCACATTGAAGGTTCTCCCTCCTTCATCTGGGAAACCAAGTAAAAAAAAAACCAAATTGGCTTTGAAGGATTGGGCCAAAATTCATTATAAGGAGCCAGAAAAGACCAAGATTGAAATCAAATCCAAGCTGGATGTTGTCCACAGCTGTATAGATCTACATGGCCTTAATCAAGATCACTCCAATCAGGAAAACGATCTATATTGGTTGCTCTTCAGAGCCAATAGAAAAGAAGAGGAGAAGTGGAGAGTCAAAGCCATAAATCTTTGGCTTCAAGAAAGTGATAAGAATACTTCCTTTTTTCACAAACAAGCCACTATTCGAAAAGCTAGGAACAATATTTCCTCCATCATTGATGCGGAAGGTAAAATATATACAGATCAAGAGCTAATTAAAGCTGCTGCCACCATGCATTACAAATATCTACTAACAGAGACAAAAATGCTGGAAGACTACTCATATCTATTACAATATCTTCCAGCCATGATTACAGAGGAGATGAACAGTGCATTCCACAAAGAGATTGATGAAGAAGAAGTCCAAAAATTAATTTGGGCCTTGCACTCAGACAAAGCACCTAGGCTAGATGGGTTCTCTATCAGTTTATATAGAAATTATTGGGATCTCATAAAAAAAATATCTTGTCAAAATGATACAATAGACTCAAAGGAAGAAGAAAATTGGAGGCTACACCAACTCTACCTTCCTTGCCCTTGTCCCCAAATAAAATCGTCCCTCCTCCTCTAGATTTAGACCCATCTCTCTCTGCAACTCCTCCTACAAACTCATCATTAAAATCCTCACCATGTGCCTCAAACCCCATCTCCACAACCTCATTTCGGAAAATCAAGGAGGCTTCATCTCCCAAAGGAAAATTACTGACTCCATCCTTCTTGTTCAAGAATCCATCCACTCAAGCATTTCTCACAATGAAAAATGATTTATTCTCAAGCTCGATCTTGCCAATGCTTTCGATAGGGTCAGGCACCCTTTCCTCTTTGCTGTGCTCAAGAAAATGGGCTTTGATTCAAATTTCCTTTCCCTTATTAACTCTTGCATCTCTGGCCCTTAGATCTCTCCCCTTGTCAATGTCAGAACAACACCCTCCTTTCAATCTCCCCGAGGTCTTAGACAAGGATGCCCTCTTTCCCCCTACCTTTTTATCCTCATGGAGGAATCCTTTAGTAAGGCCTTGGATCATATGAGGCGAGCTGGCCTCATCATGGGCATCGAATTCGACAACGGTGTAAAAAAATATGAACCATTCTCAATTTGCAGATGACACTCTTCTGATGGGAGGAGCTTTCAGTATAATTGCTCAGGGATTTAAAACTGTCTTGAACAAATTCATGCTCTATTCCGGAGGCTTGATTAATTTTCACAAAAGCTGCATTTATGGTTGGAATGCCACCAACCAAACCATCCACAACATTGTTAATATTTTTGGAGTCCCTTGTAATCCGAATTGGGACCACTTCACTTACTTGGGCATGTGTTAGGTCCCTATATTACTAGTATAGTCCCTTATTATTATTAGTGTAACCCCCTTATTGTTATTATTGTACCCTTGTAACCCCCATTTTGTTATTATTGTGCCCCTAAATTATTATTGATAGGTTGGCTAGGATTACATTATGGGCCACTAGGATTACATTATGGCCACATGGAATCCTATATATAGAAAGGAGGTTTTGTAAATTGTATCATCCAATAATTTTTCATTTATGTAATGTATTGGAGGTTTCCTTCTCGAAGTGACTTATTTATAAGGTGTTTATATCTCTCTTTTTCTATTTTTGGAGCTGGTTACTCAACATTTGGTATCAGAGCTTTGGATTCTAGGGTTTCACTGCTCCAAACAATTCATTGTGGAATTTTAACTATAAATTTTTTTTCTACAAAGTTTCAGAAGCTGAAATTGTTAGGGTGCGAAGCCGAAATCCTGAGGAATATTGTCTAAAAATTTCAGAGCTTTGTTCGCAATATTTTCGGAGATATCATCTGTGGAAGTTAGGTTTTTTTCAGGCTCCTAAACAGGTCATCGTGGCATATGCGCTATAACTTTTTTTCTACGAAGGTTCAGAATCTGAAATTCGTAAGGTGTGAAGCTGAAATCCTAAGGAGATTCTTCAAAAAATTTCAGAGCTTGGTTCCCAATATTTTTGGAGAGATGATCTGTGGAAGGTAGTGCTTTTTCAAGCTCCTAAATTTCATCTCAAAGAGGTCATCATGGGAAAAGTTCAATAACTCTCTCTCTGGGCATCAGATTGGAGTGACGTAAAATGTGGTAGTAAGTACACAGACTTTAGTTTCTTTTCTATCAATTTCAGAGAAAAAGGACGAAACAGTGAGACGTGATAAGTCGTACAAGTTCGCTATACTGAACCAGTCCAAAATTAGGTCATTGTGGGAGATTGGACACAACTTTGTCTTGGAGAATCCAAATCAGGTCAAACCTATGGCATTCGAAATATAATTCAGAGGGCTACGTTGATACTTAAATTCAAATATTTAAGTGCTGCAATAATAGAGATTATCCAATTTCAATATCGAGCTCCTCAAAAGCAAGAAAAATGTGTGTATATTTTTTTTCTTTCCAAATTGCATAAGTCTTCTTTGAAGAATCAATTTAAATTGATTCCAAGGGCATATTGTAGAATATATAGTAGTATTGGGTTCTAAAATATGCCTCGTAAAAATAATTCAACACCCATTAAGCCTTTAGAAGGCTCTACTATGACTCATGAAGATGAAGAATTGCAACATGATCTATCAAAATTACAAGAGCAAGTGCAACAAATTTCACTCTCATAAAGAGCAACAAAAAATGAAATGGAAGTTTTGAAGAAAGGCGTGGAAGTGAAGATGGACGGTTTGAAGAAAGGCATGGAAGCTAATATGGATGGCATGGAAGCTAAGATGGATAGCATGGAAGCTGGCATGGAAGCTAAGATGGATGACATGAAAGACAACATGGAAAACATGAAGAATGATCTCAAAGCAGACATCGAAGGTCTGACAAAGTTGATACAAGAAATGTTTCCTAATGGTGAAAAGATAGTAGGAGAACCTCATGATGAGAACAAAATAAATGTTAATCGTGATTTCATAAACTCTAATGTTGGCAGGAAGAACCACCATATTCCAAAAATGGATATGAGGAAGTTTGATGGAAAGGATCCTGTAACATGGATACTACAGATGAAGCAATATTTTTATCTCCATAATGTGAAAAACACACAAAAGGTACGCATTACAACTTTAAATTTAGAACAAAATACATTTGTATGGTATCGATGGATTTGCTCCCATAAAAAAATTGTCACTTGGTCAATTTATACGGAAGAAATGATAGCACATTATGAGGATAAAAAGAGCAACACCTTCTTTAGCCAATTGATAAATCTCAAACAAAAGGGTTTAGTGGGGCAACACATTTAGGACTTCCAAAAATTGAATATAAGGGTAACTGATATTCTAGAGGAACACAGGATCGATCTCTTCATAGGCACTTTAAAGGATAACATCCAACATGAAGTTCATGTTTTGGAACCGGATTCATTGGAGAAGGCATTCGGGTTGGAAAGAAAAGTTGAATGTAAAATAATGGCGACAAGGAAGCCTACCACTCAATTATATAAACAAGGAAGTGTTGCTACGCTTAGATTTCCACAACCTACAAGGTTGACACCACAACAATTGGAAGAAAAAATAGCAAAAGGGCTTTGCTATAGTTGTGATAGAAAATACACTAAAGGTCATAAGTGTGCTGAGAAGAAATTATTTTACATAGATTGTGAAGAGGAAGAAGAAAATGAACAATAAGAGGATATACACCAGGAACCAGCCCTAGAAGAGGAAGAAATGAATCCAACCATATCGTGTAATGCACTGGCAGGAATTACCACTCCTCAAACTCTCAAAATAGAAGGACAAATCAAGAAGAAAAAGGTAATAGTGTTGATTGATTCAGGTAGCACCCATAATTTTATTCATTGTAAGGTAGCCAAGGAATTAAATTGTTTCCTATACCCAGCACCAAAATGTCAAGTGATGATTGCAAATGGAGGAACTATAAATTGCTCTGGAAAATGCCATAATATCAAGCTAACCATGGGGGAATATGTATTGACTAGTCCAATGCTTTCCATTCCTATGGGAGGTGCTGATGTTGTACTAGGAGTACAATGGTTACAATCTTTGGGGACGGTAGCTTTTAATTTCAAGAACTTTTCTTGAAATTTTTTTCAGAAGGAAAGGAAGTCGAATTACGGGGTATTGCAGGGAAGCCAGGAAAGATAATAAGCTCTAATGTCATGACAAAGCTTCTAAATAAATAACAACGAGGCATAATTGCACAATTATGCTCACTAGAAGTTCCAACATCAAAATCATCTATTTCTACAGATCTCCAACAAGTCTTGGACAATCATTCCAAGGTGTTTGAAACTCCCAAAGGACTCCCACCTATTCGCGATCATGATCATGCTATTCATATGATTCCAGGAAGTGTTTCTCCAAACATCAGGCCTTATAGATATCCTTACATCCAAAAGAGCGAAATTGAACGTATGATTGCATAAATGTTAGAGGCGGGTATAATTCAACCTAGTCAAAGTTCTTTCTCCGCTCCTGTAGTATTGGTACACAAGAAGGATGGATCATGGAAAATGTGTCTGGATTATAGGGAGCTCAATAAGCTCACCATTAAAGATAAATTTCCCATTCCTGTGATTGATGAATTATTGGATGAATTACATGGAGCAATTTATTTTACCAAGTTGGATCTTCGTTTAGGATATCATCAAATTAGAATGAAGACTGAAGATATTCCAAAAATAGTATTTTGAACTCATGAGGGTCATTATGAATTTTTTGGTCATGCCTTTTGGCCTTACCAATGCACCTTCTACATTTCAAGGGTTGATGAATTCCATTTTCAAACCCTTCCTTAGAAAATTTGTGCTCGTATTTTTTGATGATATACTAATCTATAGCAGGCCTTGGAAGGATCATGTTGAACATGTTGACAGGGTGCTCAAACTATTGCAGGAGAAGCAATTATATGCAAAAACACCCAAATGTTTCTTTGGAGTACAAGAGGTGGAATATCTGGGTCATATTGTATCTCACGAGGGTGTTAAAGTAGACCCTAAAAAAATTAAAGCCATTAAGGAATGAAAAGTCCTGACAACCATAAAGCAGTTGCGAGGATTTATTGGGTTAACAGGGTATTATCGCAAGTTTGTTAAGAATTGTGGGAGAATAGCAGCACCTCTAACAACATTATTGAATAAAGATTCATTTTCATGGACTCCTGAAGCAACTAAGGCCTTTGAACATCTTAAAGAGGAAATGTGCCTAGCATCGGTCTTAGCTATGCCAGACTTCACCAAAACATTTATTTTGGAATGTGATGCCTCAAGATGGAATTGGTGTTGTTTTAATGCAGGAAGGAAGACACATTGCTTTTGAAAGTCGTCCAATCAAAGGAAATTATTTACAGAAGCCTATTTATGAGAAGGAAATGTTAGCAATATTGCATGCACTAAAGAAATGGAGAACTTACCTAATGGGAAGACACTTCAAGGTAAAAAATGATCATGATAGTCTTAAACACTTTTTGGAACAAAGACTATCTTCAGAAGAGTAGCAAAAATGGGTCACAAAGATGTTGGGTTATGACTTTGGAATAATCTACAAAAAAGGAAAGCTTAATGTTGTTGCAGATGCACTCTCAAGAAAGAATGAAGAGGTGGAAGCATTGCTTTGTGCCATTTCTATTATCCAACGAGATTGGATAACTGAAGCAAGAGATGAATGGAAGAAGGACAAAGATGTATGGATACTCATTCAAAAGTTGCAGCAAGATCCTAGTACATCTGATACATTTAGTTGGAAAAATGATTCCTTGTGGTACAAAGATCGCTTATATCTTTGTAAGAATTCCCAACTAAAACAAAATATTCTTCTGGAATTGCACACTTCTCCTTTAGGAGGACACTCAGGATTTTTAAAAACTTACCACAGGTTGAAGAAAGAATTTTTTTGGGATGGCCTTAAATCTGATATTCGAAAGTTTGTGGCGGAATGTTTGGTTTGCCAGCAGAATAAAGTGGAAACAATTAAGACCCCAGGACTTCTACAACCTTTATCGATTCCAAGTCAACGTTGGGAGGAGATTTCAATGGATTTTATCACAGGTTTACCTAAGTCCGAAGGAAAGAGTGTCATCATGGTGGTAGTTGATAGACTTGCCAAGTATGCACACTTTTGTGCATTATCTCATCCATTTAAAGCAAGTACAGTTGCTACTACATTTATGGACAGAATTCAAAAGCTACATGGAAGCCCAAGGGTTATTGTGAGCGACAGAGATCCCATTTTTACTGGAAATTTTTGGACGGAGCTATTTTCTTGTTTGGGTACTCAGTTAGCTCATAGCTCATCTTATCATCCTCAATCTGATGGTCAAACTGAGATAGTAAATAAACGTTTGGAAGGATATCTTCGTTGCTTTGTATCTGATAAAAAAACACAATGGGTCAAGTGGTTACCTCTCGCTGAATGGTGGTATAACACTTCCTTCCATACTGCAGCAAAAATGACCCCATTTATGGCACTTCATGGATATCATCCACCATCCATCACATCATATTTAACGGAAAATTTTAAGGTTCAAGCAGTGGAATATCACATCGAGCATCAGCAAGAAGTTCTCCAACTCTTAAATGATAACCTGAATTTGGCACAAAATTGAATGAAACAACAGACAGATCAACATCACAGCGAGAGAAGTTTTGTTGTAGGAGATTGGGCATTTTTACGGCTACAACCATACACACAAATGTCCCTCAAGCAAGCTAAGAAGGATAATAAATTATCACCAAAGTACTATGGTCCTTACAAGGTGTTGCAAAAGATTGGTACTATGGCATACAAATTGGAGCTTCCTACTTCTTCGCGAGTGCATCCAGTTTTCCATGTTTCATGCTTAAAGAAGGTGATAGGTGAAAATCTTCTAGTTCAAACAATATTGCTAGAACTTGATGAGGAAGGATAAATCATATTGGAACCTGAAGCGGTCACGGAAACAAGAACTCGACAACTACGAAATCAATCAATTTCAGAGTATCTCGTCAAGTGGAAGAACTTACCCACCGAAGATTCTACATGGGAGGATGAGAAGTTTATACAAAAGCACCCAGAGCTACTCAAGCATTGAGGACAACACTTTTTTGAAGGAGAGGGGTATGTTAGGTCCTTATATTACTAGTATAGTCCCTTATTGTTATTAGTGTAACCCCCTTATTGTTATTATTGTACCCTTGTAACTCCCATTTTGTTATTATTGTGCCCCTAAATTATTATTGATAGGTTGGCTAGGATTACATTGTGGCCCACTAGGATTACATTATGGCCACATGGACTCCTATATATAGAAAGGAGGTTTTGTAAATTGTATCATCCAAGAATTGTTCATTTATGTAATGTATTGGAGGTTGTCCCCTCAAAGTGGCTTATTTCTAAGGCGTTGATATCTCTTTTCTTCTATTTTTGGAGCTGGTTACTCAACATTTGGTATCAGAGCTTTGGATTCTAGGGTTTCGCTGCTCCAAACAGGTCATCGTGGCATTTTCGCTATAAATTTTTTTCTACGAAGTTTCAGAAGCTAAAATGTTTATGGTGCGAAGCCGAAATCCTGAGGAATATTGTCTAAAAATTTCAGAGCTTAGTTCGCAATATTTTCAGAGATATCATCTGTGGAAGTTAGGTTTTTTTGAGGCTCCTAAACAGGTCATCATGGCATTTGCGCTATAACGTTTTTTCTACGAAGGTTCAGAATTTGAAATCCGTAGGGTGCGAAGATGAAATCCTGAGGAAATTCGTCAAAAAATGTCAGAGCTTGGTTCACAATATTTTTGGAGATATGATCTGTGGAAGGTCAATGTGCCCCAACTGTCAAGGTGCTAAAGAGACATCATTCCATCTCTTCATCGGGTGCCTTTTTGCTGCAAGTTGTTGGATTGAACTAATCCCATCCTATCAGCCTCTTTGGGAGCAGCAAGGCACCATAGCAGAGGTTATCCAAACTTCGAAGAGAAATTACCCATGGGGGAGAAAGAAGAGCAATCTGGTGAGGAGGGTTTGGGACACTCTGCCTTGCGTGATTTTATGTAATATTTGGCTCACTAGGAACATGAAGATATTCAGTGACAAAGAACCTTCTTTTAGGAAAGTATGCAACAAATCTTGGAGCCTTACCCTTGAAACAATATCCTCCAAATGCAACAGTAAAATCGACTTCAGCGAACTTTGTGTGGAGGAAAGGAGTTTCCTTGGCAACCTTTGGGACAAAACTGACAGCTTTAAGCCCCCTCCAAATCAGCCCTCTAGAAAAGACATAAGCTGGAAGATTCGACTTCATCGAATGGATAAATAGTTGCGCAAGACCCTCTCTTTTTTTCGATGGAGCATCAAAAATGAATCTGGGCATTGTAGGTGCGGGAGGCATCATTAGAAGTGAAAATGGTAGCATTCTTACATCATTTGAATGGGGTCTTGGCACCCTCTCCAAAAAAAGAGTGGAGGCCTTTGTCCTCCTCCAAGGTTTATATCAGCGAAAAAAGCTCAACATTTCTATCGCTATGGTCTTTGGTGATTATTCCATTATCATCAATATGATGAACCATGCTCGACCAATAAACATCATAGCTCTCCATCAGACATTTAACAGATGTCATAGCCTCTTAAAAGGTATGGAAGGAACAACCTTATATCACATCCTTCGAAGAAAAAATAAGGATGTTGATCAACTCGCAAACAGAGCTTGTGCTCGAATATCGGGGAATTTTTTTTGCAATAATGTCACATATATTATGCCTCTTCCATGATCTTATCATAGAAAGTCTCAAGATGTATTCAGATCCCTCCCACAAAATTCTCTGCGCTCTTCAGAACATTTCATACTCCCACCATTCGCTTCCCCATGACCTTATCTCTTTGGGTCTACCCTTGAGTTGCCTCCCTCCCCTTGCGATGTTCTATTTATTCACCTACTCCCAGCATCCTCAGGCATCCCCTTGCTCGATGTGACCGTGCTCTTCTGATTGTGCCTTGGGATTCTCCCTTCCATGGCTTTCTATCCCACGCTCCACCTCTCCTCTCTACTAATTTGGTTCTCTCCCTTCTTGTGCCTCAGCACATCGTTTTTGTGGCCTCTGCTCTTCTCAGCTTCCTGCTCGCTGTTGAACCTACGTTATCCTTCTTCTCCTTCTTCGCCATCAGTATGGCTCGCAGCGAAGATTGTCTTAACGACGCGGATATGCAAGATGATCTGGAACAAATCCAGGCTCATCCAAAAATCCTCGATGCAAAGCTACAAACAGAAGTTAAGATCTTAGACGAAAAGCATGAATCAGATGTAAATTTTTTCCTCCACAGGGTTCCTTCACTCCAAAATCAATATAATTCACTCTCCAATTGGTGTACGCATGCTGAAGAATCAGTGCAAATACTCAAATACATATTGGAGAAGCACACAACTCCTAGCTTCAACTCCAACAATGTGAGGAATGCTGGCAATGAGGACAACATGGATGCCTCGACAAGGTGCCATATCAACATAGACTGATCTCCTCCTCCGTAATTAGGCATGTATTTCTTTTATCCTAGTTTGTACGCATATATGCATTGTTTGTAATTCAGTTTTTCCCGAACAATAGAAGCAAAGAAGATGTAGCATTTTGTTGTAGCTACTTCCTCTGCTACACTGCAAGAAATATAGCATGTAAACAAGGAGTTTCTCCTCCTCTTTTTTGGAATACAAATTAGAAACCGACTCTGTTAAAAAAAAAAAAAATTGTAGTTGATTTTTGATTTTTTTAAAATAATAGTTACTTAAGGTAAAAAAAATATTTCATAGTAGACAACCTTATTAGTGTAATTATAATTATTACCAATTTATTCGATATTTTGACTTTATAAATGGATTTTATTAACCAACATTAATTTAAACAAAATACAATCCCCTAATTTCATTCTTCATGCTACAAGTGCATATTTTGTAACAAAAATGGATATAGATCAAAATTAAAAGCACAAAAATATGCATATTTTTATGTATCCTAGCTGTATTTGGACACTTTGTTGCCCTAACTTCTCCCACCTTTACTGATTTTTTGGTAAATCTTTGTGTGGGTGGAGCCCAACAAGTGGCTGTTGGTTGTGAGTCTTCCTTAGCTTGTTCATCTACTTCAGGGTTTGAACCCTCACCAGCTCCTAGGTTTACTGATTGGATTCGATGGTTGACCCCTCACTAACTTGTAGGTTTACTGTTTGAACTCTCACTAGCTTGTAGGTTTTTGAAAATCCTAGGTGATTTTTGGAAAATTAAATTCTTTTGGAAAGTTTTTTTTTTCTTTCATAGTAATTAATTTTTATCTATATATGAGGAAGTGGATCTTATAATATAATTAGCAATATTATATTGTTATTGGAGTAGGTTTAATAGATAATATCATTTGTTTTCTTTTAAGAAATTATAGGTTTAAATTTAAAAGAAGTGCAATACCTTCTCTATAAAGTAGATTGGGTTTCTGACCAAGTTATGACCATAAAAATATATGATTATAATATTATTATGTATAATTGTTGTTGTAAGATAATATACGTATAATATTATTATGTATAATTGTTCTTGTAAGATAATATATGTATTACATTAATGTTTTTTTTTTCCAAAAGAAAAAAATCAAACTTTTTATTGAGGAAATAAAGAGTTGCATTGCACATGCATTGAAACATTCATTTTACTCTGTGACTCGTATGAGAATCACCCGTGAGAGACCGATAGAAAGAGGTTCAACCATGCCAAAAAATATGCAAACTGATAAATAGTTTTTAACCATACAAAAAAAAGTATGACCTGTGTCGGTTCCCAGGCCTCCTCTTAGGAGGAAAAACCAGCCCAAACAGGAACATAAATGATAGTCTTTTCAAAAAAACTGCAATTCATAAAAAATCACAGTTTTGTAGTATAACGTTTTCAAAAAGTTAATGTTTTAGAGCCTCTTGTTCAAGTAACTGTAAAGTGTAATATATACATATAAAAAGAAATGCGATCAAAATTAAACCATGGAACATATTTTATATTAAAGGAGGTGGATCCGACTCCACTGACCCATCTGCGCCTATTTCTCTGATTTTCCAACTACCCATATTCTGTTGTATACTCTCCTTAGAAAGGATGTATTCCTATATAAAGTATAATATACATATAATATTATTGTTTATAATTGTTCTTGTAAGATAACATAAGTATTACATCAATGTTTTTTTTTTTAAAGAAAAAATCAAAATTTTTATTGAGGAAATAAATAGTTACATTTCACATGCACTGAAGCATTCATTTTACTCTGTGACTCATATGAGAATTACCTGCTAGAGACTAGTCGAAAGACGTTCAACCATGCCAAAAAATATGCAAACTGATAAACAATTTTTAACCATACAAAAATCATTTATATGACCCGTCTGTTTTCGAGCCTCCTCTTATGAGGAAAAACCACCCCAAACAGGAACATAAACGACAATCTTTTAAAAAAAAAACCGTATGTCATAGAAAATCACAATTTTGTAGTATCACATTTTCAGAAAGTTAATGTTTTAGAGCCTCTTGTTCAAGTAACTATAAAGTGTCATACATACATATAAAAATAAATGCGATCAAAATTAAACCATGGAACATATTTTAGATAAAAGGAGGTTGATCCAACTCCACTGACCCATCTAGGTCTATTTATCTGATTTTCCGGCTGCCAATATCCTGTTGTATACCTTCCTTAGAAAGGATGTTTGCCTCTACACTGCATTCCCTGTAAATATGACACACATAGATGTAAGTAAAATGTTCTTTCAAAAGCCAAAGTTACTCAAGAAAAGGATTTAGTAAATAATTTTTACAAATGAATTCCTTGTTGAACCATTCTATGATGTTCTGTGAATCTCCAAAGATATGGACAGAGAGAGATTTCCCAGGTGAATAAGCCAACATAATAGGTAGTGAAGAGATTTGAGCTCTGCAAAATTGTTTTTACCACGACCTAGGCCTACCGAAGCTTCCAAACTTTTACACAAACTGACATGGATCACTAAACCTGTCCCACAAATATTTTCTGGATTGGATGCTCAATCAAAATATGCCCACGAGATCACTCTGGAAATCTGTTCATGTATGATCACTCTGGGTTTTGATTTCGGTTTTTGAACTAGGATTAGCTCATAAATGGTTGCACATTCAGTTGCTACTTGGTGGTGCGAGGTCCCCTAATCTCTGAAGATACTTATGTTCCTAGCTAACCAAATCCCCTAAGATATTAGGAGTGGAATCACTTTCCAGTTTTCATCCCGACAATCCTTCCACTAACCCTGCCAAGCTTTTAGTGCATTTACCCCGTTCCAACTTTTAGACTTCCCAAGAAGCTTAAGTGATTTTGACCAAACTCAGTTGCTACAGGGGCGGTGGACAAAGAGACGTGAGATCGATTCAGATTCAAATTTGTAGAGAGAACAACAACCTACCCCCTCTTTCTTTATTTTTTGGATATTAGTCCATGTTGGGACTTTGTTCCTCAATATGCACTAGAATAATTGCCTGGGTTTTGCTGGACCTTTCAATTTCTAGAGAGGCTTTGCCCACCATTCTGGTGCCTCCCACCCCTTCCTAGACATAAGGTAAGAGCATCCAAACTTTGGAGAATATCTACGTGAAGAGGAATGGACCCATCTCAATTAATTTGGTTGGTCTCTGAGACGGAAATTTGAACACACAAGTTCATTCATGTAGAGTTTCCATGCCTCATTCCATTGGGGATCTAATTGCAAGTCCTCTCCTGACATCCAAGCTTGCTACCATATCTACGAGAGTCCATTATTTTCTATCTGACTTAAGAACGTATACCCTTTGGAGGATATATGTGCTCTTAGATCTTATAGCAGTGAGAACCCCTCATTGCAGCCTACCCAGGGGTCCAAATCGATTCTAACCTAATCACCTTTCCCAATCTGCCACACCAATCCCTCCTTAATGATTTTTAGTGACCTAAGAGTGGCTTTCCAAACCATTGATTCCTAGAAGATATTTTTGTCATGGATCTGCATCCTTTCAATCAAAGGCTTTGGGTCATTGTATTTTCCTTTTGTAACCGTAGTCTAGAGTTTTTCCTTTGAGAGGATTCTACAGCCCAATTTTGCTGCCAGGGAAGACGCAAAAGAGGGAAGTTATTTTATGCCCCAGCCCCCCCAGTCCTTTTTTTTGGCTATCTTGTCCCATGCCACCCATGGGAGCATTGCCTCATCCTTCGATCCTGCCCACAGAAATTTGCTACAACTTTTCCTTATCCTCTCTAGAACTCCTTTTGGCATCCAAGTTAGCGCAACCCACAAAACTTGCATAGCCATTAGCAATGACTTGATTAACACCATCCTACATGCTCTGGAAAGTCATTTATAACTCCAATGTTTTACCCTTTTTTCGATTTTTTCCACCATCCACATCTGATTTATAGGAATCAGGTTTGACGAAAAACCCTAAGTATTTGAAGCTTTCGTTCATCCTCTTAACCTCCAAAAGGGAGCTCCCCTAAGATCCTTTTGGAGGGAGCTTATCTTGTTGTAGGCCTTTGATAAATCTATTTTAACAGATTCTTTTGATGTTGTGCATTTCTTCTTGAGCAACTCCAATTGCTTCGTGTACCTGCCTTCCATATAAGAACCCAAATTGTTATTTCGAGATATTTCTTGACAAAATCGGCTTTAGTCTGACTACTATGAATTTTGCAATGAATTTTGTTTATGAAATTACAAAGAGAGATAGGTCTGAAGTCATCAAAAGAGCCAAGCTCTTCTGACTTAGATATAAGGGCTAAGAAATTCAAATTTAGTGGTTTGAAAACAACTCCTTTTATCCTTGATTCTTCCACAACTCCTGCTAAATCCTCCCCCACTAATTCAAAGAAGTGTTGGAAAAATTCTACTGTCCACCCATCTAGCCTAGGGCTCTTGTCATTTTGCATTGACTTAAGAACACCTTCCACCTCCTCTTTTGTCACTGGGCTCGAAGGCATCTCATTTTTCTCTTCCTCAACATATTTGGGAAAGAATTGTGTGACCCGCACCACTTCAGCTATAGTCACTACAGCTGGGGCTTTGATTAGATTATTAAAGTGGTTCCTTCCCATGGTAGCTAGTTCCTCAAAATATTTTTCTATCCTACCATCTTCCATCTTCATCCCCCAGATAATGTTCATATTCTTTCTCCGTTTGGCATAGTTATGGAAGAACTCTAAGTTTTCATCCCCTACTGATAGCCAAATTGATATCCTCTTTAATCTCCATTATTATTCTCTTTCCAGGTAAATTTTCAATATTTCCATCTCCAGGAGTTTTATTTTCTCCCATTTTTCCAATGTTTCGTATCCATCTTCCTCTAGTCTCTTCATTCTGGCCAGCTCCTCTCCTATCCATTTTAAGTGCTCCTCCTATTTCTCCTTTCTCATTTCTCCTTTTTTCCCACTCTATGGTGGCTTTCTTCATTCGTTTCAGATTTTCCCAGAAGTAGGCGGCTTTTTTTAAATCCTCCTCTTCCCCCCGAGGCCTCCAAAAGGCCTTAAAAATGGATTTGTAGGATTCCTCCTTAAGCCATCCAGGGTTAAATTTGAAAGGCGATCCTGGTTTTTCATTAGATCCTGAGTTCTAAGAGGATAGGATGGTGATCCGAGTCTCCCCCTTCGCCAATCCATTGTCTAAGCATAGGGATTCTTTCCACAAGCTACTCTTTGATTAGGAACCTATCAAGCCTCTTAGAAACCCTAGCTTCTCCAATTCTCTTGTTCCGCCAAGTTGGTCTCACCTTAAGGAGGTTTGTGTCAATGAGCTTTCCATCTCTGATTTTTTTTGAGAAATAGTCCAACATAGGGTCAGTATGAGCAGTAGGACCCCATGTTTCTGCCTGGCCAATTGGGAAATTGAGATCCCCTCCTATGATTAGGTTTGATTTTCCCATAAAGGATTTTTCCCACAACTCATTCCAGGAAGCCATCCGATCCTAACATGGACCATATATATTAAAGAAGAGGAGGTTTGTGAAAATATTTATGGAATAGGCTTCAAGAGCCAGGGTTTGCTCCATTCCCCATGAACTAATCAATTTGAATTTTCCTTCTTTGAAGATGATCAGGTGCTTAGTGTTAATCTCAAAAATGGAAGTGATCAAAATCTATTGGAACCTTAACGACAGTGAAGAGCTCGTCGCCAGGAATCCGGTGTAATTCGTTTCATAAAAATCTGACTCCGTATGTGAAAGTTATAACTTGTTGTTCATTTTCCTAAATATCTAAAAAATTGCAGAAATGATAGAATGGTGACATGGAAACCTAGTCAGCAAAAAATAATATTATGGGAATATTCCTTCATTTTGTCCAATGACACTATGCCAAGTGTCAATTTGTGGTTTTTTGTTGGATTTTTTGATTTTTTGCATTCTTATTGGTTTGGGAGAGAACTAATGGCATGAGGACACGTGGCTAGCCCAGAGGTCGCCACATGCCCCCTTCCAAGGTCCGAATTCCAACTAAGTCATGGTCTAAATACTTTTATATGGTTTAAATCATATGAAACGGTGGGCAAAATTTATACATAGGCGGAAGGGTGGAGGACGGGGTCGACCCTGCGTCCTCCCCCGCACCAACACAACAACATACCATTAGACCACTACGATGGTTCTTAATTGTTAACGATTGCAACATATATTTATTTCCATACAATTGGACCGAAAAGCAGAGGAGGGGGTCAACAATGTGGGCCGACCCCCTCGCAATAGAACCGTTACTCCATCATGACCATATCACAATCCTTAACCAAATGTGTGTTTAGCACTAATACCATGCTTATTTGCTAATTAAACTCACACTTAAATTTAATTAATCCACTCTTAATTCGGCGGTTAGTTTGGTGGAGTCTGCCATTTATGACGGGACTCTAGAATTAGCGACGCTAACGGGAGTTCTCTCCAGTTTTGGAGGAGATTCCTAGGGAAAAATTGAATGAAGCATAACTTTTGCAAATTTCGGCCATTTTTTGCTTAGAAAGAGTCTATCCTAGCATATTTGGATGTTCTAATCATATTGGAGTAGGTTTCAGGAGCAATAGAGGTTTGTAAACAAGACTTTTTTCCATTTTGAGCTAATACAGAGGCCCAAACCATGGAAGTTGGACCAAGGAGATGTATCCTAGGAGGGGTGAACTCCTTCATCAAAAAAATGTGTTAATGGATCATTTGATGGTTTACCGTACATTTTATCATTGTTGTTAAAAATTATTTTTTAATTTTATTATGCTCATGAATTTAACATAAAATTCAATACATTTACATGTTTAACACTCAAAATCACCTCAAGAAACCTATGCACATGAAGCGAAATATCATAAACTTATTTATAATTCTGAAGATGAAATTAGCACAACAAAACTATCATTCAAATTTTGATCAAGATGGTATCAGAGCAAAGGTTATTTGCTTGATTTGCTTGAATTTTGTGCAAGTAGGGTTTTAATGGTTGCAAATTTGTGATGCCTACAAGGTTGAAGTTGTAGAGAGGAGAAATGAAACAATTTATTGTCTTGAGGTTAGGATCAGAAGAAGGAGAGCCTCAAGGTCACCATCTCCACCCAAAGTTTCACTCCCAACTGCACTTGAAGCACCTCAATTTTTATCTCTAACTGAGATTGAGGAGGTACAAGTTGCACCAGAAGCTAAGCTTGAATGCATAATTATCATGTGAACTGTAGGATACACTGAAGGTATTTTAGAAGATGAAGAATTCAAGAAAGATTTCTATGACCTAACTAAGAGGGTTGGGATCTTCTTTGAAGAGAGGAGCACCAGGATGGTTGGAGAGAATTCTAAGTCTCCACATGCATAGGGAACCTCAGAAGAAAAAAAGGATGAAGAGAAGGATTCAAAGTGTAGTGGAGGAAAGCCTCCTCCATCTCCACCATCTTCATCATCATCCTCATCATCTCCATCAGCGTCATCTTCCACTTCCACCACAAAAGCCACCCATACTCACTCAAAAAACTGAAAAGGAAAAACCCTCTTACTCAAATTGGACATTAAGTTTAAACTTCCCATGTACAATGGTGAGTGAAATGCAGAGAAGTTGGAAAATTGGATCCTTCAATTGGAGGTTTATTGCAGAATTCAGAACCTACAAGAAGATGACATAAAGATCCAGTTGGCTTCATTGAGGCTAGAAGGAGTAGCACTAATCTAGTGGGAAGCAAAGACTCAAGAAGAAATGTGAATCCATGGTAAGATATCTATTTCTTGGGTTGATTTTATTTCCTAAATTAAAATACAATTTTATCCTTTAGCTTACATGAAAAAAACGATTATGAGTTGGCAAAACTTTAGGCAACTCAAGGGTCAAATAGTTCAAGAATATAACTAGGAGTTTAGGAAAATGGCTTTTTTGTTAATAATAAGTTTGAATTCCCAAGACACTCTATTGAAATACACAAGGGGTTTACATTCCTATTTGAGATATATTATTCTTATTTTCAATGCAAGTAATTTAGATGAGGTTTGTGTGCAAGCCATGCACCTTGAAGCAAGGGGAAAGAAAATTCAGGAAGAGGGTAGTAAGAAGAAGTCGTTCAAGGGTAAGGAGAAAGAGAGGGGAGGGAAATGGAAGGCAAAGAAGAATGCAAGTGGTAAGAAATAAGGGGATAAAACTACATGCAAAAAATGTTCCAAAGAGGGGTAGGATGAAGCCCACTGTTGGAAACTACATCTCAAACTAAGGCCTAAGAAACCAAAAAACAAGGGGAAACAAAATATGACTTCTACCACACAACATGATCTTGGATCCAATGCTGGTGATGAGACCAAGATTACAGCCATGGTCACAAAGGGAAAAGAAGCCATAACAAGCACTATTTCCTCAAATTGTCACAACAGCACTCCAAATGAAGAAACAAGGATATAGTTGTTCCATGTAAGGGTGATCTCAAATCATACAAAGATTGATGCATTATTTGATCGTGAGTCACAAACGAACTTAATCTCAGAAGACTTGGTCAAAAATCTTAAACTTGAAACTATACCTCATCATAAGCTTAACCTAGCTTAACCTTGAAATTGTACCTCATCATAAGCCATACCCTTTGGGTTGGATAGTAGAGAATGCAAATTTACAGGTTACAAGGAAATCTATATTCATGTTTTCATTACTGCAAATTTTGTTGATGAAGTTGAGTTAGATGTGGTTCCACTTGACATTTCAGGAATTAGTTTGGGAAGCCCATATTTGTATGACAGGAAAGTGACATTTTATCTCCATGAGAACAAATATCATTTTCTCAAGGATGGGGTGGAGTATATTGTGAGAGCTCATTGCAAAACGATGAATATTTATTTGGTTAATGAAAGGGCATATGAAGAGACTAGTGAATGGAAGTAACAGTTTTGTGCTTCTCATGATTAAGAAAAATAATGATATGGGATATGAATACTTTGAAGGTTGTGATGACAAATTAAAATATGATTTGTTTGATGTGGTAATTCAACACGGTGAGATGTTTCAGGAGCCAAATGGGTTACCTCCCAAGAGGGGAAATTCATTGCTAATTTTTCTTCCATTGTAGCTCCGTTACATGTATTGACAAGTCTCAGGAAAGTATTCCATTGGGGAGATATGGATCAAAAATCATTTGATGCTTTAAAACAAAATATTAGTTCAACATCGGTATTGGCTCTTCTGAATCTTAGACAACCATTTGAGATTCAAACAAATGCTAGTGATTAAGCCTGGGAGTAGTTTTCATGTAACATGGTAAGCCCATTTCGTTTCATTTATGAAATTTTTAATGAATTTGTGACTAAATATCCCACTTATAACAAAGAGTTATATGCATTGGTATAAATTGTAAATAACTGGAAACACTATTTGATGGGGAAGGAGACAATTATCCATATCGACTATCAACCATTGCAGTAATTACAGACACAATCAAAGTTGTAGCAATCAAGACACTTCGGATGGATCAGATTTCCACAACAATTTCATTTGGTTATTAGGTATGAAAATGGAATCTACAATAAGGTAGATGATATGCTTTCTATGCCTATTGTAAATTCATCTATTATACTCAAGCAAAATTATGTTATGCATGAAATTTACATTGAACAATATGAAAATGATAATGAATTTCAAGATGTGTATGCAATATTGAGTCAAGGAAACTAAATTGAAGAGTTATATTACCATGTACATAACAATTTGTTCTATCACTTGGGAAAGTTATGTATTCCATAGTGAGAAAGAAACAATACAATAAGGAAGGCACACACTTCATTGATTGTTGGAAATTTCGGTGTAGGCAAGACAATAGCGAATATCCAAAGGTATTGCTATTGGCCACACATGTTTGATAGTGTATCTTGTTTCATTAGAGGATGTTATTTGTGTGCAATAAGCAAGCCTAGCAATAGGAAACTAGGATTGTACACTCCACTTCCGGTACCTTCACATCCATGGGAGAGTATCTCAATGGATTTTGTAGGAGGTCTTCCATTGTCAAGGAAAGGTCATGATTACTTGTATGTAGTTGTAGATAGGTTTAGAAAAATGTGTATTTTGATGCCATGTAAAAAGAAAATTATAGTTGAACAAACAACTCATATTTTATTTCAAAATGTTTGGGTTCATTTTGGTCTTCCTATTTCTATTGTAAGTGATCGAGATTCTCGATTTGTTGAGCATTTTTGGTAAAATTTGAGGGACATGATGGACACTAAGTTGAAGAAGAGTACAATATTTCATCCACAAAAAGATGGTTAGACCGAGCTGGTTAACAAGACAATCATTCATCTTCTTAGAGAATATTGCAGCAAACATCCCAAGTTGTGGGATGAACAGTTGCATTACATTCAACATGCATACAACCAGGCAAAGCACTCTTCCACAAACACATCTCCATTTGAGTCATGTCTTGGGTACTTTCCAAGATCGCCATTGGACTTTATCTTTGGGAAAGATGTTGCTATTGATGTTCATAGCGACATAGATAAAGCTGAGAAGTTCATTGAGAAAATTCAGTTAGTACATCATGTTGTGCCTCAATCTAGTCTCCTAAACTGAGTTCATTTAATTGTCAACCAGGATTTGTAAACTGCTGAAGTGAAATGTACCATATGTACCTAGGTGCTTGTTTCCTAGTGCGTTGTGTGTAGTTTTTTGTGATGTTTTGGTCTTTTATGTTGATTTATGATGTTTTTGGTCTTTTGAAGTTTTATGTTTACAATGAAAATGCCTAGAAAACTAATGAAAAGAGAGTGGTAGTCAAAAACACAGTTGAGCCTAATGTATGGAATGGCAAATGTAATCAAAAACACTGAAACAACATCTAAACTATGAATGAATAGAAACAAGAGCTTGATGATGACTTTTTAAACAAATGACACAAACTAGACTTTGAGAAATGATCACTTAAATATGCAAATTTTCTAACTAGACAATCAGACACTAATCATGATGCAAAATTCTATTCTAAACTCATCTATTCGTGACTAATTTCTAGTTCTATTCTGCAATTTCAATTGAAGGTCAGAGTCTATTCTTCAAGAGTTATTGGTTTCTTTTCAGGGTAGTTCTGTTGAGGAAAAGCTCTGTTTATAGTGAGGAATTTGCAGAGATATTTCGGACCTTGTAATGATGTTATCTTCTGTTCCTAAAGTTATGGATCACTGATAGTTTTCAGAACAAAAAGATATTTGTAAATAATGAAGGCTGTCTTAGGAATCCTATCAACTAAAATGATCTACTGTGCAAAGGGTGACAGTGTGACTATGAGATATGAATGCAATGAATTGATTTAAACATGAGCTTAAGATGCTTCAAAACTAGAACAATGTTAAACCATAAGCCATCATCAAACTTTGAATTGAAGTAGCTGGACATGAATTAAATGCAAAATGAAACTCCGGAGCATTCTAATTAACATGCACTATCCTATGAAGTTACACAATCGGTTTGTTCATCATGAGTGATATTTTGGAAGAGCTCCTTCTTGTGGAAGAGGTAGAACAATTTTGACTGTGGACTTGTATGCAATTGAAAGCAAATGAACTGAAAGCAAATGAAACTAAGTTGTCACATCACAGTCATATCTTGAACTTCTTAAAGATGTCTTGGAAGAATTTCTTCTTGTGGAAGAGTGATTAGGACAAGTGCAACTATGATAGTGAAGACTAAAAACTACAACTAATTCCTATGTTACTATAGCTATTCATCATTCATTGTTATGATCTATTGGAAGAATGTCTTCTTGTGAAAGAACTGGAATGAATATAACTACAGTATCTAGTTAAAAAAACAAATACAACTCCTATCCTACAGTACCATAGTCATTAAACATTCATCGTTTTAATTTATTGGCAAAGTGTCTTCTTGTGGAAGAACTGGAACGAATTATGGCTACAGTAGCTAGTTAAGAACAAATACAAATCCTATCCTACAGTACCATAGTCATTAAACATTCATCGTTTTGATTTATTGGCAAAGTGTCTTCTTGTGGAAGAAATGGAACGAATTATGGCTACAGTAGCTAGTTAAAACAAATACAAATCTAACTGATATCCTACAATACCATAGTCATCAATCATTCATCATTTTGGTCTGTTGTAAGAATGTCTTCTTATGGAAGAACTGGAATGAGTACGACCAGAGTATATAAAACACAACAACTACTAATTCAATATGCAGAACGTAAAGACAGCTAGGAAAAACTTATCTAGTTTACGCTAAGGAAATCCGTTCAAGGGGCAGGGGCCCTCTACCACTTGACGGCATTCGACTTCACAATTAAATCACGCCTTCAAGATAATTTTGTCTGCTCCATTAACAATGCAATAGTCTGAACATAATGCTCTGTGTCTTAAAAGACGTAACACATAGTTTTACACCAAAATCTAGCAGCAAATCTACACAAAATTTCTAACTAAGCTCTCGGCCTATTCAAGAGTTTTTAAAGTAAATGCAAGTAACAATAATTACAATAATTTAGGAATGATGTCTTCCTAATCCAAATCATCTTAGGAGTCTTTAAGGTGGCTGCGTAAAAGAGAAAAGACACCTGGACTGTAAAAGTCCTAGTAGGAGTCTTCTTTCACAAAATGTGTTCCCACGTGCATAACCGTACACAGACTTCATTTCCTCTTCCATGACGAGCAACACACCATGTAGGCACGACGTGGATCATGCCCATATGCGTTTTTCCTCAAGAGGCCACCTGGAACATGCTCAAACATAAAGGTAGCTGCAGAATCGCCGGTTAGCTACGGAATGCATGCATTCTGCAGCTAGTTTCGGTCAAAATGCTTAACAATGGCAACAATCACAAAATTCAACAAGTCAGTCATGTAAACCATTCTAGAAGTAATTTTAACTATTTTTATCGATCAATTGGGTTTTAAAATAGAAATGGACAAGGGAGAGTGAGGTAAAATGAGGTGAAGGAAAGCACAAATTTGAGGCTCAACATACCCCCACTGCTGTCTCTTTGCATGTCCTCATGCAAATTATCCTATGAATTCTGAGGCTTCTGCAAGGACATATAATCCCCTTCTTTTCCTTTGTCTGCATGCTAAAGGCCTTCTGGGTTTTCTGATCACAAGTTTGAACCTGAGGTTTGTGAGTGCTCTGATCAACTTTCTGTTCCTTGTCTTCATCTTCTCATTGGTTCTCTCCACTTTGTCTATATGCAGGGATAAGGTTGAGTTCATGTCAGTCTTGAGCTTGATTTGATCTTTGAAAATTTCATTCTCATTTCTGATGTGTCTATTCAACACTTCCAACTCATACCTATCCCTCCTCAATATATCAATTTCAGTTAGTGGAGGACTGGGGGTTCTCTCTTCTCTTTCTGAAGCTGTTCTCTCTAGAGTTTCCACATAATCATAGATTTTATGTTGAGCAGGATCAATCTCAGGGGTGCCTTCATAAAAATCTTCATCATCATACTCTTCCATAGATGTTTCTTCATCTTCAATATTGATTACCCCTGTTTGTTTGATTGATGTTTTCTTCAGTTTTCCTTTTAATCTGTGGCTTCTCCTTAGTTGAGAGGAACCCTCCCCTTTTTCTATAACAGATTCCTTGATTACCTTCTCTGCCTTGAGTTGACTCTTGATTCTAGTCAACTTCTCCAGAATGACTTCTTCACTTCTTTCTTGAACCGGTTTGTCAATTTTACCTGTTGGAGTCCTCCATCTCCTACTTCTCTTTGTGGCTTGTGGTTCAGGTGATAGTTCTTTTGCTTCCTCAAAATGATTTCTTATTAAGAAATCACCCCATGTATCATTTGATTTAGATAGATGATGCTCAATTAAAATTTTTACTAACCCATGATGATACGGGGTTGTTTCCAAAAACTGAACTCTTCTCTGAACACAGGAAGCCATTTTCTTCAGACTTTGATACAAGAAATATGGTAAATTCAAATCTTCTCCTAGAAAATGCAACATTAGTCTCATATGGTAGACATAAAATGTCCTATACCTACCCTCACATGTAACAAATTTTTGTAAAAGAAGTAGTATATTCCTCCATTTGCTCTTCAATGCTGTACTAGGAATTCCCTTCTTGAACACACTAACATCCATGTTTGGTGATTTTAGGATTTGTTTCCATGAGTCATTATGGAATTCCCTATTTTTAAACCATCTTTCCCCATCTCTGGATAATCCTGTAGCCTCTGCTATAAAAGCTTCATTAACAGTAAACTTAACATCTCCTATTTCAACCTCAGTGCCTTGGAATGATCTAGCAAACGTTTTGGTGACTTCCTTATGGCAACCATTAAAATTTTCCAAGAATTGGAGCCATCCTATTTGTTGTAGCATCTCCTTGCATTGTGGATAACCTTCTAAATATTTTGATCCTATAGGTTCAATCCTTACGATGAAACCCATGATTTTTCACTATCAATTAACACTCTTCTCTATCCACAAAACAATGGCTTTTACTTTCGGATTAAAATGGCTTCAATCTCTAAAAAAAAATGGCTTCAATTTTGGAAGAACATACCTTTGAAATAGCTACAGTCTTAAAAATCTCTGGTTTGTATGCCTCTGTTTGGAAAATGCCTTCGAATCCTTAGACTGATGTACTTCTGTTGAACCTTGGAATGATATGGAAGCAATTTCAATTTTCGGGCTAATGTGTCTCTGATAGACAGTGGTAGATGATTTCAAATTTCTTTTTGTGCAATACCTCCGTCTTTGGTAACAGAAGACTTCAAACTCAATCACTGAAAAGCGCTTCTGTTTCTAGTAACACCAGACTTCAAACTCAACCTCTGTCTCTAATAGCAAATGGTATGCTTCAAATTCAACACTACAGCCTCTCTGTCTCGGATAACAATAACTTCAAAACCAGTCACTACCACACCTCTGTCTTTGGTAATAACAGACTTCAAACTTCAATTACTACCATACCTCTGTTTTTGGTAGCAAAGTCTTCAATTTTAGCATCTCTGTCTTCTGGTAGCAACAAGCTTTAAACTCTTCACGGCCACAATTCTGTGTTGACAGTGCAATGCTCCGAACTTTGTTCTCAGTGATATGCTCTCTGTTCAGTGAGTTCTCACACCGTTATGCTTGCAATGTACCTCTTCTGTTCTGTCCCTGATGATAATAATGCTTTTGCCTTCGGAATGTAATACTGGCTACGGAATAACGTTATGGCAAATGGTCACGGCATAGAGTGGTGAAGTGAGGTGGAGGAATGCATTAATGATTTGAGGAGACAGCGGAGGATTTACGACGACAGGAAAAATCTTCATCATTAAAGAACTTGGTTAAGAGTCGTGGGAATTTCAAATGATTTGGCCGTTCCACCGCTCAAATGCTATTGGATAGAAAATTTGAATTGGAAGTTTTAATACAAAGTCTATAGAGGTTTTTGTTTGGTGTTTGATCAATAAAATAATTAAAACAACTCTTTGAATAATTTCACAACTAAACTATGCTAAATTTTCATGAATTGCCATCGTAATTTAAATTTGTTACCTCTGCCCTTGATGTTTGTGTAGCCTTTGTCTTCTCTGCTCATATTTGGAGGAATCTTTCACTATTTTCTTGATGTCTTTGATTCATGAATTCTCTGGATCACTTTGTTGTAACTCTGATGTCTGCTGGTTGATGCCTTTAGGATTTGTAGCTGTGAAAAACTATCGGGCTGCAGAAAGGCCAATCAGCTACAGAATGTACACTGAGCTGCAGAATGTCCCTGTAGAACACTTTTATTATGAAAATGAAATGTTTCTGGAAGATGGGTGAAATGTTTATGAAAATGGATGAAATGGATGATGGATTATGAAGTGGATAATTGAAATAAGAATGGATTCAGTTCATGGAATGAAGGAACATAAGGGCTGTACTGCAATTCATAGCATATTTTTATTCTCTTGCAGCAAGATATCAAATTCTATGTTTTGACATGAGAATGAAGTGAATGGAAGATGGAGTGAAATGAATGAAATGGAATGGAGTGAAATGAATGAAATGGAATGGAGTGAGATGTGAATGATGGATGAGATGAAGTATGGATGGATAGTGAATGGAATGAGATGAAATGAATCATAAGTACTATGGCACTGAACTTATGATTTTTATAACACCTGCTTAGAAACAAAAATGGGAAAAGTTAGAGTGTCAGAGAAACTCTGATTTTCACCCTATCTTTTCTGTATAAACATGCCAATCAGTGATTGGTTTTCATGTTTATACCTTTATTTTTATATATATATATATATATATATATATATATATATTTTTTTTTTTTTTAAAAAGAGAAATGCTTCAGAAAATTTAATCAAGTTGATGAAGAAGAGAGACTCTTCTTCATTAACTTCACATCATTATCTCCTTGAAACCTCTTGACAAACTCTTCTCTTGAGAGTGGCTTGTGGTATAGCTTCAGTCTATGGCCATTCACAAGAAAAGTGACCTCTTCTTCATCTATAGTTCTGATTTTTACTGCCCCATTATCAAAAATTCGAACAATTTCATATGGCCCAAGCCAATGTGTCTGAAATTTCCCTTGAAAATCCTTGAATTTTGAATCAAACAAGAGATCACAATCACCCTCTTTAAATTTCTTCTCTTTGATGTACTTGTCATGCCATCTAGCCCTTTGCTGTTGGACTAGACTTGTTTTCTGAACTGCATCTTGTCTGATCTCATCCAATTCATTAATTTGCTCCAGTCTATGCTTCTGTGCCTCCATTAGATCAAGTCCTAGCTGAACTGCCATCTTGAATGTTTGGATTTGGAACTCTATAGGAAACAAAACTTGCTTTCCATAAACAAGCTCATAAGGAGTATGGCTTGTTGTGTTTCTCCATGTAGTTCTATAGGCCCACAAGGCTTCAGGAAGCCTATCTACCCAATCTCTTCTATGTAGATGAACAGTCTTTGTTAGGATACCTTCAATGACTTTGTTAGTGGATTCCACTTGACCATTTGCTTGTGGATGATAAGGAGTAGATGTTCTATGTCTGATTTTGTACTTCTCCATCATTTGCTCCACTAGCCTTGATGTAAATTGAGCTCCTTGATCTGTAACAATTTCCTTTGGGACACCAAAACGAGTAAAAATATCCTCAAAAAGAAAAGTAACTACAGATGATTCATTAGCAACAAGTAATGGTTTAGCTTCTACCCACTTAGTAACATAATCAGTGCAAACTAATATGTATTTATTTTGTCTTGATGGAGGACTAATAGGTCCTATAAAATCCAAGGCCCATTTTTCAAAAGGTTCAATGTGTACCTGAGGTTGCAATGGCATCTCACCTGAAGGAGAAGGTTTCCCTACCCTTTGGCAACTGTCACACCTTTTGACATACTCCCTTGCATCTTTAAACAAAGATGGCCAATAATATCCTAAATTAAGGATCTTATAGGCTGTCCTCTTATCTGCAAAGTGTCCGCCACAAGGTTCATCATGACATGCCTTGAGAATTTCGGGCATCTCATCTTCACGAACACACCTTCTAATGATCAAATCTGAACCTGTCTTGTACAACTCATTAGCGACCCATGAATATCTTGCACTATCATTAATGATTTTTCTTTTATCCCTTGTATTCATAATTGAAGGAAACTTTCCTGAAACTAAATAATTAGCAATATCGGCAAACCATGGAGTTTGAGTAGAAACTGCAAAAAGATATTCATCAGGAAATTGATCTTCAACCGGAGTGTCATCTTTGATATTTTGAATTCTAGACAGGAAGTCAGCCACAGTGTTTTGTTTTCCGGGCCTATCTAGAATAGTAATGTTGAATTCTTGCAATAATAACAACCATCTTATAACTCTACCATTAGTGATTGATTTATTCATTAAATATCTAATGGCAGAATGATCAGTGTGAATAAAAGTTTCATAGCCTGTTATATAGTGTCTAAATTTGTTAATGGCATGAACAACGGCTAAAAACTCTTTTTCAGTTACAGTATAGTTTAACTCTGCAGGAGTCAAATTTTTACTGATATAATAGATGGCATAGGGAATTAAATCTTTTTGTCCCAATACTGCTCCTAGAGCTGTATCGGAAGCATCTGTCGAGATATGAAAAGGTAACTTCCAGTTAGGTCCCCTTAATATAGGTGCTTCAGAAATTTTGGTTTTCGGGGTTTCAAAAGCTAACTGGCAATCAGAAGTCCACTTAAATTCACAATCTTTGGTGAGTAATTTGAAGAGAGGAGATGCTATTTTGGTGAAGTTTTCTATAAATCTCCGATAGTACCCCGTAAATCCTAGAAAACTTCTTACATCTCTTTGACAATTTGGAATGGATAGGTTAGAAATAACTTCAACTTTCGCTTCATCAACTCTAATCCCATCCCCTGAAATGTGGTGCCCTAAAACAATACCTTCAGTGAACATCATAAAACATTTTTCATGACTAAGAGAAAGGTTTGCTTCTTGACATATTTTTAAGACTTTTTCCAATTTTTCTAAAGCCTCTTCAAATGTATCCCCATAAACTGTAAAATCATCCATGTACACCTCTACACAGTCATGTATCAGATCAGAAAAAATTCCTAATACTGCCCTTTGGAATGTTGCAGGTGCATTACACAATCCAAATGGCAATACTCGGTAGGCATAGGTACCCCAAGGACAAGTAAATGTGGTTTTATCTTGGTCTTCAAGTGCTACTTGGATTTGATTGTAACCACTAAATCCATCCAGGAATGAAAAGTAATTTTTACCTGCTAATGTATCTAATACTTGATCTATGAAAGGTAAGGGAAAATAGTCTTTAAGAGTAGCTTTATTCAGTTCTCGGTAGTCAACACACACCCTCCATTTTCCATTTTTCTTAGGTACAATTACTAAAGGGGAAACCCACTGACTATCTGAAATAGGATAGATGAAGTTAACATTTAACAATTTTTGTAATTCTTCCTTGACAATTTCCCTAAGATTTGGATTCATCCGTCTTTGAGGTTGTCTGATTGGTTTGCAATTTGCCTCTATATAGATGTGATGAGTACAAGTCTTGGGACTTATCCCTTTCATGTCAGTGTATTCCCATGTATATGCAGAAGAATGTCTCTGTAATACTTTGACTAGTTCTTCTTGTTGAGATTTTTCCAGATTTTTGTTTATGTTCAAGGTTTTACCTGGAAAAATTTCACTTGTAGAACTGCCAAATTTGTCCATAGAATGAAGAGACATCTGTCTAGATGACAAGAACTCAATATTGAATTTCTCTTGAAATGATTCTTGTTTGTGTTCTAGAGAAGATTCAAAATTTTCTAGAGTATTCAGAATTTGATTATCTTCACTAATTTCTGAAATTGTGAAGAGTGGTTGCAAATATTCTTCATCCTCTATCCATTGAGTGTCATCTAGATCTGTAATTGTCCTGGCTGGAGGATATAAAGTGAATTTCTTTGTTGAACTTCCATCAGAAATATACATATCACCGGACCTACAACTAATAAAAGCATCAGCTGTAGCCAACCAAGGTCTTCCTAGTATAACAGGATGGCCTCCTAGATTATTCTTGGGTGTAAGGATCATGAAATCCACAGGGTACTCCCAAGAGTCTAGGGACATTGGAATGTCTTCTATTACCCCATATGGTCTGATCACAGATCTATCTGCTAGTTGTAATAGTGTGGGTGTAAAGAGAAGATTAGGAAGTTTCAGTTTGTCCATGATTTGTCTACTCATGATATTTATTGCTGCTCCTAAGTCAATGAGTGTGTTTTGAATTTCAATTCCATTAATGTGAATTTTGACAACTGTATTTCCTGGGTCAAGGTACTTTGGAATAGTAATCTTACCCATCATAATATCTGCTATTTGTCCTACCAGTTGAATTTTCTTGGTTTCTCTTATTCTTTTCTTTGTTGTCTTCATACTCAACTCCTTTATTGTTTTGGCTAAAATTGGGATTTCCTTGATGGCTTGCAATAATGGGATTTTAATGCAAACATTTCTCAATTCATCCAAGAAATCATAATTAGGCACCATTATTTGTTTTTCTACACCTTTGTCAATTTGTAATCTTTCCGGAAAGGAAGGTATAGAAGTAGATGTGGATGGTTGCTCTAATACTGGAGTTGGGCTTATTGGATCTTTTTGTTTCAGTTTTTCAATGTTTTGGCCTTGAAAGGATGTTTCTTCCTAAAGACTTTTATTAACCCGTAGGGAGTCTTCCTCAGAATCATCTTGTTCTTGTATGATCACAGAAGGTTTCCTCTTCTCAAGTATCCTTCCAGACCTAAGTTGAACATCACTAAGGTCTAGAGGAGTAATTAAATAAGTTGGAAATTGTTGTCCTTCTATCATATATGTATTCTGAGGATTCTTATTATTGGGGTTTGGTATGGGCTGAGCTGGTAATTGATTGGATGTTTGAGGGAATGGTAATGGAAGTGGTTGATTTTGATGAGGTTGGTTCTGATGATGTTGTTGAGAATTTTGTTGAAAATTTTGTTGAAGATTTTGAGGAAAATTTTGTGGGTATGGTGGATAGGATGGTGGATACTGATAATATGGAGAGTATCTTCCATAGGGACCTTGTGATCCTTGTGCCCAAGCTTGTGATTGATTTTGAAATTGGGGCCAAGGTTGCTGCCAAGAATTCCAAGTTGGAGGTTGATTATACATTTGATCATGAAATCCCTGTGTTTGAGGTCCCTGCCAAGGTCTTCTAGATACAAAGTTAAGAGATTCTGTGGAATCTGTAGGAGTTTCTTCTTGAAAAATAGCCTTGAGACCAGGAAGAGAAGGACAATTCTTGGTCTCATGTTTCTCGGAACAAATAACACAGGTTTCTACAACTTTTACATCTAGAGGACACTCTCTCAAGGCATGTTTCTTCCTACATTTGGGACAAAAGATTGCCAAGGCATCCGATTCAGCCTTTTGCTTGTTTTGTATCTTGAGGGTGTCTATTTGTTCACTAAGACTCCCTAAGATGTCATATTTAAAATCATCAAGCATGTGTCCTATTTCTGATCTACTTACTGTCCCAGAAGCAGATTTACTTGCTCTTGCAAGAGCAGGATCTCTTGGACCTTTGGCAGTTTTGGATTTCCCTCTGGAAAGGTTGATACATAACTCAGATATTTCAGGTAATGTGAGTTGTGATATATCCCCTTTTCCCATCATGTTAAGGATATCCAACCACTCATCCCTAATGGTTTTCAACAAAAGAGATTTTAAAGTGTCTTGATCTAGGTTTTCCATTTGTGCCCTTTTTATGTTGTATTTAAATCTTTCCAACAAATCTTCTAATTTTTCATCTTCTTTTTGTAACATCTTGAACACTTCTTCCTTATGATTAACCGGCATACAATAATCCAAGTATCTCTCTAGAAATGCTTGTTTCATATCTTCCCATGTCCTAATGGAACTACTGCTTAAGCTCATAAACCACTTCAATGATGCTCCTTTCAGAGTTGAAGGAAATAATTTCAATTTTTGGGCATCTTGAAGGTAGTCATAAGTCCTACACAGTACTTCAAATTCGAATAAGAAAGTTTCAGGATCCTCAGTTTTAAGTCCATAGAAGTTCGGAAGGACGGAAGGTGAAATGTTTTTCATGGTTGTATTGGTTTCTCCATCAAGTATAGGGAACCCAAAAGAGCTTCCTATTCTACCTCTTCCTCCATCTGCACCTCTACCTCCTCTTCCTCCTTCTCCTCTACCTCTTCCTCTACCTCCTCCAAATGTGTTTTCTCCATTAACAACTCCTCCTCCTCCTCCTTCTGCCATGGTTGACTCTCCTGTGGAAGTAGAAAGGTTTGTATCCTCAACAAAGGTTTTTGGATCCTCTTCTATGGCAGGTTCAGTGGATGAAGTGGAAGGTTTCTCTAATGGAATAGGTGACCTTAGATCTTCTAGAAGTCCAGGATCGGTAAAGGATGGAAGATGGGTTTGAGTTGAAGGTGTACTAGTTCTGGATCTGGATGAAACAAGTGGTGTTCTAGATGTCAAACTTCTGCCTCTGCTGCTTATAAATCTTCCTCTTGAATCTCTCTCCCTACGCATAAAATTGTTTTTGGATGCTAAGAAACAAAGGTTACCTAGTTTTCACTTCCCCGACAACGACGCCAAAATGTTGTGCCTCAATCTAGTCTCCTAAACTGAGTTCATTTAATTGTCAACCAGGATTTGTAAACTGCTGAAGTGAAATGTACCATATGTACCTAGGTGCTTGTTTCCTAGTGCGTTGTATGTAGTTTTTTGTGATGTTTTGGTCTTTTATGTTGATTTATGATGTTTTTGGTCTTTTGAAGTTTTATGTTTACAATGAAAATGCCTAGAAAACTAATGAAAAGAGAGTGGTAGTCAAAAACACAGTTGAGCCTAATGTATGGAATGGCAAATGTAATCAAAAACAAAGAAACAACATCTAAACTATGACTGAATAGAAACAAGAGCTTGATGATGACTTTTTAAACAAATGACACAAACTAGGCTTTGAGAAATGATCACTTAAATATGCAAATTTTCTAACTAGACAATCAGACACTAATCATGATGCAACATTCTATTCTAAACTCATCTATTCATGACTAATTTCTAGTTCTATTCTGCAATTTCAATTGAAGGTCAGAGTCTATTCTTCAAGAGTTATTGGTTTCTTTTCAGGGTAGTTCTGTTGAGGAAAAGCTCTGTTTATAGTGAGGAATTTGCAGAGATATTTCAGACCTTGTAATGATGTTATCTTCTGTTCCTAAAGTTATGGATCACTGATGGTTTTCAGAACAAAAAGATATTTGTAAATAATGAAGGCTGTCTTAGGAATCCTATCAACTAAAGTGATCTACTGTGCAAAGGGTGACAGTGTGACTATGAGATATGAGTGCAATGAATTGATTTAAACATGAGCTTAAGATACTTCTAAACTAGAACAATGTTAAACCATAAGCCATCATCAAACTTTGAAATGAAGTAGCTAGACATGAATTAAATGCAAAATGAAAATCCGGAGCATTCTAATTAACATGCACTATTCTAGGAAGTTACACGATCGATTTGTTCATCATGAGGGATATTTTGGAAGAGTTCCTTCTTGTGGAAGGGTAGAACAATTTTGACTGTGGACTTGTATGCAATTGAAAGAAAATGAACTGAAAGCAAATGAAACTAAGTTGTCACATCACAGTCATATCTTGAACTTATTAAGGATGTCTTGGAAGAATTTCTTCTTGTGGAAGAGTGGTTAGGACAAGTGCAACTATGATAGTGAAGACTAAAAACTACAACTAATTCCTATGACACTATAGCTATTCATCATTCATTGTTAAGATTTATTGGAAGAATGTCTTCTTGTGAAAGAACTATGATGAATACAACTACAGTCTCTAGTTAAAAACAAATACAACTCCTATCATACAGTACCATAGTCATTAAACATTCATCGTTTTGATTTATTGGCAAAGTGTCTTCTTGTGGAAGAACTGGAACGAATTATGGCTACAGTAGCTAGCTAAAACAAATACAAATCTTATCCTACAGTACCATAGTCATTAAACATTCATCGTTTTGATTTATTGGCAAAGTGTCTTCTTGTGGAAGAACTGGAACGAATTATGGCTACAGTAGCTAGTTAAAACAAATACAAATCTAACTGATATCCTACAATACCATAGTCATCAATCATTCATCATTTTGGTCTGTTGGAAGAATGTCTTCTTATGGAAGAACTGGAACGAATACGACCACAGTATATAAAACACAACAACTACTAATTCAATATGCAAAACGTAAAGACAACTAGGAAAAACTTATCTAGTTTACGCTAAGGAAATCCGTTCAAGGGGCAGGGGCCCTCTACCACTTGACGGCATTCAACTTCACAATTAAATCACGCCTTCAAGATAACTTTGTCTGCTCCATTAACAATGCAATAGTCTGAACATAATGCTCTGTGTCTTAAAAGACGTAACACAGAGTTTTACACCAAAATCTAGCAGCAAATCTACACAAAATTTCTAACTCAGCTCTCGGCCTATTCAAGAGTTTTTAAAGTAAATGCAAGTAAAAATAATTACAATAATTTAGGAATGATGTCTTCCTAATCCAAATCATCTTAGGAGTCTTTAAGGTGGCTGCATAAAAGAGAAAAGACACCTGGACTGTAACAGTCCTAGTAGGAGTCTTCTTTCACAAAATGTGTTCCCACGTGCATAACCGTACACAGACTTCATTTCCTCTTCCATGACGAGCAACACACCATGTAGGCACGGCGTGGATCATGCCCATATGCGTTTTTCCTCAAGAGGCCACCTGGAACATGCTCAAACATAAAGGTAGCTGCAGAATCGCCGGTTAGCTACAGAATGCACACATTACGCGGCTAGTTACGTCAAAATGTAACAATGGCAACAATCACAAAATTCAACAAGTCAGTTATGTAAACCATTCTAGAAGTAATTTTAACTATTTTTATTGATCAATTGGGTTTAAAATGGAAATGGACAAGGGAAAAATGAGGTAAAATGAGGTGAAGGAAAGCACAAATTTGAGGCTCAACACATCACACAGTGCAAGAATAGATTGAAAAGAGTCAAAGAAGTTGTTATCACACTATTCAAAATTTGTTTTGATAAGGTAACCATAGGGTTCATATTATATCATGTTGGGTCATGCGTTTTTTCACCTAGGTTGATGGAGTCTCATAAAACATTTTCATGAAATCTCTGACTAAAATGCATGTGTTGGTGTCTACCTTAAGGTTTAATACCTCCTTCTGATCATGTCATTTCAGTCAAGTCAAGCCTCATATCATCTAGTTTTCATTCCCATGCATTTAAATCATAAAATGCTCCACCTATCAGTTTTTCACAATTTCATAGTGTTTTGCAAAGCAAATCAGGATATTTTGCTACGAAACTGCCTAATAGTTTCGTAGTGAATCTGTCAGTTGTCAGACCATTTTCGCTATGAAAATATGTTTTTTTGTAGAAAGGGCCAAAATGGTGTGAGGTGTCAATTTTTGATTAAATGGGTGAAGGGTGAGGTCATTTGAATTCATTATGAATGATTCTATTGCCTTTTATGGTCATGTGTCATCATCAAACTCTGAGTTTTCAAAATCGCCCTGAAAATTTTACCCTAAGCTTCTGTTTGTCATTCAACATTCATTCTTGCATGTGAAACATCTCACTGTCACTGTTTGAGAGTTGCCTCACAACACCAAGCAGCTTGCTGTCCAATTTTTCTTTACAAGTGTCACCTTTTTAAGAGGGAAGCTTGGTTATAAAGGGAGATGGCCATGAAGGAGAAGGCATACAAAGGAGGCTCCGTGGTTAGATAGGAGCTCATGGACCTTTAACATTTCATGGAGGAACCTAGTTTTGCTAAAGCATTCTCTAATTCAGGTTGCTTGAATTTCTGCTAGAGCTAATATAGTATTTGCTGCGTTTTTGGACTGTGGGAACAGTCAATTTCAAAAGAAGATTATGGATGAATAGAGATGATTTCTGCAATAATGAGAGATATTATTATCAAGCACAGAACAAGGAACAATAACCTCTTTCACTTTTATCACAGGTGCTACCAATTTGGATATTCGAAGGTGTCTTTGGGACCTATTTTTAGAATTCAAAATTTTCTTGTTTTATACATGTTTTTCTAATGCAGATTCTAGACAGCTGGAGATGGTTTTCAAAAAACCAAGAGAGGTTTTTCTTCAGAAAATTATGATTACAAAAACCTCCTCCAGTTTTGCAAAAGACATCATGGATTTAGAGATATAATTTTTTTTCTAAGACCTATTTTTTCAGAAAAAAACAGGAAAAACCTACAAATTCTAGTTTTTTAGACAGTTTCCTAGCGTACCTCAGGCTTGAGGCCAGAAAAACGCTACGGAAATTCCTGTAGGTGCATTTTTGCCTTAAAACTCAGTTTTATCAAGTTTTATGAAGGGATATTGATTGTTTGCAAGGTGTCTTGGCATAATAAAGGTATTGGAATAGCAAAGGTGTCAAAAAGATAGATGGAAAAGCAAGTTTTCATACGCTACGAAATTTCTGAAGATGTCTTTTTGGTTCAAAGTCACTTATTTTGACTTGGTTAAGGAACTCTAAGGCTTTTATTTAAATTTTTTTGATCACCTAACACCATCTAATGGTTAGAAGCAACAGATGTACAACACAGGTGGCCTAAATGCTTTCGCTACAGAATCTCACTACAGAAGTACCTAAAAACTCTGTTTTTTTGCAGCAAAGTCAATTTTTGGAAATTTCCGAAGGGTAAGAATTTTTCCAAGGTTTTTCCACATAGGAAATGTCAAAGGATATCAGAGCAGTGTCAAAGAGTATTAGAGCAGATGATTACTGAAAGGAAACACTTGTCATAAGGGTAGTTTGGAGATGCAAACTCATCATGCTACCACATCATCGACATAACAACTTTTAATCAGAATCTGAAGAACAATTCCCATATTATATCTATGATGTTTTATGGTTAAATCATGCCTTCTTCCACCTCATAAGGCTGCTCTCTCGATAAGCCTTTTTTATGTATGGGAGTTTTAATAGTTATTTAAGGTATTAATGAGTGAAAGAGTCCTATTAGGTTTGTAATTCTTGAAAACCGAATTATCTCTACTTTTACTCCTTGTAATCAATGGTTAGTTGGATTAGGTGTCCTTGAAGATATTCGATGGTCTAGCCCAGCTGGTAAACATGATGTAAATGTTCCTAACTCTATAAATAGGGAGAGGAAAGAGTTTGAAGAGGTTGGAAGATGTTACTTGTGACTACTACTATTGTAATTGTTATGATCAGTAATAGACAATGGCTATGGGATTTCTCTTTCACCTGAGATTCATTTGATGTTTTCATGAACCTTTTCCTATGTATATTGCTAATTTTATTTCAATATATTAATGTTTTATTATTCAGAATTCATGCTTCTCATTCTCTGACTTCCTTCAAGCATTAAACTATTGTATATCTTTCTCAATATCCTGCTTTCAATATCTTAATGTTCATTACTCAAAATTCATGCTTCTTATGCTCTGATTTCCTTTGAACATTTATCTATTGAGTAAATTTTTTGTGTGTTTTCCTTTCATTTAAATATCTACATGCCTCAGCTTCCACAAGGAGAGCCATTACCATTGAGTTTCCTAGCACTGACTCCATAAGCCAAATGGTAGAAAATATTCTACATTTTCCACCTGCAATCATATACAATAAAGTCATTATCATAGAGTTAGCCATCTAATAGAGTCTGTATTGAAAATATCATAAGCTATCTTGAGAGTGCCCTCCCAGACTGAAGAGGCTAATCTTCAGTCAAAATATTTTTTGAAATAGTTACTCCAAGTTGACCATTGCAACAACTCAATAGGACTTAATTTGGTGATAACATTTTTGTGTCGTTTCCGAGTACGAAGGTGTAAATTTTCTCTGGGAAGAACGACAAGGTTCAGATTTGACTCCTGACGGGGAACATAAGCCAAACACATGAAGGCTGTACCATTCAGCTGGCGACTCCATTGTTCAAGGTCTCGAGCTTCAAAGTTAAGAGTGACTTCACTGGGAAGAATCTAAATTTCAAAACATTGATGGTGATCCAAGATGACAGGGTATGTGGAAAATGCTTTATATGATGAAACGTTACAAAGTGTAAGGTATGTTAGTCAAGGTTGTCATTGATTTCAATATGAGATTGTTTGTGATGGAAAATTCTTGTGATGAGTAATGTTGCCCTAGATGCTCATAACACCCTAGTGATGAAAGTCCTTGAACTAACCTTGTTGTTGGAATATGAAGATGCCATAACCTCATATTATGATATCCTTACTCTTGATAAAGAAGCCTTAAAACTCTATCCTAAACATTTAATAAGATGATGACACGAATACTGACACACTTGATGATGGATGGACTTGATGATATGAATGATGGTTGGAGACCATTTTTGAAGTGCTAATTAAATTTCCCTAACCCTCATTTTGTCACAATATCCTTATACATGAGGAATACTAAAATTCCTAAGGGTTGTCATACAATTCTGAACATTCATAAAGAAAATTAGTTTTCTACATCTTGGAGACATCATATTGTAATTATTCCTTCACTAGCTTATAGAGGAATCTTTCCCCTTTCTAATGAGTCCTCACTTGCCCTCAAACTCCTTGTATTTTAGGAGAATTTTTAAGATAGCATATTAAATTATTTCTCTTGAGCCAACTTGTACTCAGCTACACTAAGTCGGCCTCACTGCAAAAGTAAGTGTTTATTTTTCATAAATCAAATCCTATATAAATATTACGTCCAACACCTCATTTCAACCAAAAATTTCGGTGAAGAAAAGATAGAGAACATTTCCGATTTGAGGAACAGGATACACACAATTTGAAGAGTGTTTTATTTATGTTATGGATCAAGTAAAGAAGGGAAAACTCGCATATCTGTGGAAGAAATCAAACTAGGGTACAAAATGCAGTCATCTTAGCTCATACCTGTGGTTTAGACCTGTACCTAAAATTTCGGACCTGCACCTAAATTTTCGGAATTGCACCTAAATTTTCGGACCTGTGCCATCTTTAGTGCGTGGAACTGTGGCAGAGGATCTGTGACATGTAAACCTTGAAAAATGACAAATCTAGACTTGCGTGAAGTGAGAAATCAGCTTGTGCTTATGAGAAACTTCTTTAGCAACTCTTGAAGTGATTCTGAAGCAATTCTTGGGGACAGCTATTAGCAGACTTTTGGAATAGTCTTTGATGAATTTTTAAAGGTGTTTTGGATCAGACTAAAAGTCAGAGCAATTTTGAGTCCAAAATTGGAGAAATTTTTTTAGTAAAGATGAAAAAATCTAGAGGAGCTGTTTATTATTTTGCAGGCCTGTTAAATAAGACATTTTGGAGCAGCCCTCTGACATATTTTGAAGCAGTCCTGTAATCATATTTTAGAGCATTCTAATGAAATTTTTTGGAGCAACCCACTGACATATTTAGCGCATAATTTGTAGCATTTTTTGAATTATATCTTGGAACAATGCATGAACATTTTGAAGCAACACACTAGACTTGAAGTGGACAGATCTTGTGTATTGAAGAAAAATCTTAAAGGATGATTTTGAAGCCTTGACGATCATGGAGATCCTTGGATCAGTTTGTGGAGAAGGCTTGGTGTAGTTTATTGAAGAGACTTTGAAGAAGTCTTGGGGCGCCTTATTGAAGACCTTGAAGCATCCTTGAAGGAATTTTGGAAGAGCATTTGAAACAGTTAAAGCTTTGTGAAGACATATCTTGGAGCTGACATTTTGAAGGCACCCTTGGAGACATGATGATATGCTGAAGCCCTCATGGAGTGACCTTAGAGATCTAGCTTGGGTATCATGAAGGATAGTGGAGACACCTTCATGTGAAAAGATCAAGGTTGTCATTAATGATGTAATGTGGAGACTATAATGAAGACAAAGTGAAGACTGACAGGGCTCGTTGAAGAAGACATTGGGAGTCGTGAAGTATAACCAAATATATCTTGACGAATTGAAGGAGGAGGTTGGAGCTTCATAGAGACAAGGTTGGTGCCTTGGAAGATAGGGCTGGAGCCCTAGAGGATAGGAGTCCTCAAGAGACCAGGTTGGAGCCCTTGATGTTGGTGCCTCAGAATTGATAAGGTTGGAGCCTTGGAAGTCCGAGTCAGTGCTTGGCAAATACAGGTTGGAGCCTGGGAGATTGAAGATCGATGTCTTCATCTAGGGTTGGAGCCCTACATATATTGGACTTGATTTATTGTAAAGAAGAAATTAATAAAAGAATTTATTCTTATTGTTCATTTTGTGTTCTAAATATAAGTGATCTAACTGGTAAAAATAACAATTAAAAAGAAATATTGATTCACCCCCCTCTCAGTATTTCCAACAATTGGTTTCAGAGCCAGTACCTTCATTGAAAGCCTAATAGCTTGAAGGTTGATCCTTAGAACACAAATGGAAAAGCCAAGAAAGAAAGTCTCCAAGCCTCCTAAAGATGTGTCTTCCTCAACCATCGAAATTGAAGTCAATCAATTTGTGAAGGCTCCATTGTTCAATGGAAACTTTGATAAATGGGAGGCAAGAATGAGGAATTTCTTGAAGAGTCAAGGCATTGAAGTCTGGAAATCGGTGATTACTGATAGCATGATGGAAGGAGAATCCAAGGAGTATAATACAAGAGCAATGAAAGCAATCTTGAATGGGATACCTGATTCTATGAAGGCCAATTTGGAAAAATGTTCATCAGCAAAAGGCATATGGGAAAAAATTCATCATATTCACTCAAAAGGAGCATTGATCATGACCTCTAGTCAAGAATATGATGGAAAGAAAGAAGGAAATCTAGAACCCATCATGGAAGTTGAAAATAAGAATTATGACATCAAGGCCAAAGAAGACCTAGAAGAAGAAGAAAGCAAAGAAGAATTTGAAGAAGATCTCCTCGCTAAGCTTATAGATTCCATGGAAGAGTTAACAATTTGAAAAAGGAAAATGAGGAACTTAAGAAGATAGCACAAGATGGTGACCAAGACAATACAAGGAAGGAAGTTGACCTTTTCAAGCTTCAAGTACAAGAAATAAATGAGGAGCTTGCCAAACTTAAGGAGGAATCTCATCAAAATAAAATAAAGCATCATGAAGAATTCATATCTATGACAAATCAATTGGATAAGGCAAAGAAAAGGGAAGAAACTTTGTCAAGCCACCTTGAACAAAGGCTTAAGAGCTTGAACAATCTTGAAGCAAAGATTGGTCAATACAAGGAAGAAGTCTCCTCTCTTAGATCTCAACTAGAAGAAGCAAGGAAACAAGCACAAGGAGACGAGAAGGTGATGGAAAATTTGGCATTCATAGAAGGACAAGCTGGTGAAGCAGAAAATGAGAGAAACACCATGATATGCCAACTAGAAGAAAAGGATGAAGAAATCTCCAAACTAAAATGGGACATCAATCTCCTTTCAATCAGACATCAAACTAAAAGCTACAAGAGTAAAAGAAGAAATGGAGAGAAGTCTAGCAAAGGAGAATGAAGAAATCTTCATAATGAAATCAAATATAATCTCCCTTAAAATTGAAGCACACGAAGCAAGAAGGATGATGGAAGAAATGAAGAACCAACTAGTTATGAAAGATGAAGACTGTGAAAAGTTGAAAGGAAAATTTGTCTCTCTTAAAAAGGAAGTTGACTTGCTGAATAAGAACTTGAAGAATTCTCAAACCCTAGATGACATCCTAAGTCATCAAAGATCCCCCCTAGATAAATCAGGTCTTGTTTATGCAGGTGAACCCTCAAAAAAAACTAATGAAAACCCTAATGCTTCAAACAACAAGGATGTGGAAAAGCTTGGAAGAAATATTGATGTCCCCAGTTCTAGCAAAAACATGAGTCAAGATGACATTGGAAGAAACCCTAATTCAAGAAGATATGTTGAAGATGTCAAGGATGAAAGAGGCAATGGATATCATCAAAGGATCCCAAGGCAGAATGACTTTGGGAATAAATCAAGGAAATCTCCATCTTCTAGGTACCAAAGTATATTTTTTGGTTATTTCTATTCTTGTACAAACTTTCGACATATGGCAAAGGATTGTAGGGCATACCACATGGACAAATATAATGGTTCCCATCAGCTCCCTAGAAGAAATTTTGCAAAAAGAAGTCATGATTCCCCATTCATGAACAAGATGGAGGGCTTCAATTGCCATAAAATTGGACATATGTCTCGTGATTGTAACTTGATTTGGGTCCCTAAACAAGATAAAACCATGACAACCAAGCCAAAGAAGAAAGTTACACAAGTATGGAGAAGAAAGAAGATTGGGTCAGAAAGTCTTTTGAACACTCAAGCCAACAATACATGTTGTTGATTTGATGAATGCATCACTAGCAGAGAATATTCCAATTCTTGATGATGTTTTTTTGACAATTAAGTAAAAGATCATGCATACTGTTAGGGGGAGCTTGTGATTCTTGACCATTCTTGTAGAATCTATCCATGAAAGGGGACTAGAAATCCTTGATGAGTCACACATGGACATTAATTCTTTGATAGATCATCTCTTGGGACAAACTGCATTGAAGAAATTTAAAAACATCTATCATGGACCACATTTCCAGAAGGAAGAGCACGATGACAGGGAGAGTAACATACCCATGAAGAACTACTATTGATGAAGAAAATATCATGAAGAGAAGTAGCTTGATAGGGGGAGTACTTGGGCACCCTGTTTTCCATTGATGTCAAAGAGGGAGAAAATGTTGGAAGAGCAAGAATATTTCCATAAATGACAAAGGGGGAGACTGTTAGTCAAGGTTGTCATTGATGTCAATATGAGATTGTTTGTGATGGAAAATTCTTGTGATGTGTAATGTTGCCCTAGATCCTCATAACACCCTAGTGTTGAAATTCCTTGAACTAACCTTGTTGTTGGAATATGAAGATGCCATAACATCATATTATGATATCCTTACTCTTGATAAATAATCTTTCAAACTCTGTCCTAAAAATTTAATAAGATGATGACACGAATAATGACACACTTGATGATGGATGGACTTGATGATATAAATTATGGTTGGAGACCATTTTTGAAGTTCTAATTAAATTTCCCTAACCCATATTCTGTCCCAATATCCTTATACATGAAGAATACTAAAATTCCTAAGGGCTGTCATACAATTCTGAACAATCATAAAGAAAATTAGTTTTCAACATCTTGGAGACTTCATTGCAATGATTCCTTCACTAGCTTACAAAGGACTCTTTCTTCTTTCTAATGAGTCCTCACTTGCCCTCAAACTCCACGTATTTTAGGAGAAAATGAATTTTTAAGATAGCATATTAAATTATTTCTCTTGAGCCGACCTATACTCAGCTACATTAAGTTGGCCTCACTACAAAAGGACATGTTTATTTGTCATAAATAAAATCCTATATAAATATGACGTCCAACACCTCATTTCAACCAAAAATTTCGGTGAAAAAAAAAGAGAACATTTCCGGTCTGAGGAATAGGATACACACAATTTGAAGAGTGTTTTATTTCTGTTATGGATCAAATAAAGAAGGAAAAACTCGCATATCTATGGAAGCAATCAAAATAGGGTACAAAATGCATTCATCTCAGCTCATACATGTGGTTTAGGCCTACACCTAAATTTTCGGAACTGCAACTAAATTTTCGGAACTGCACCTAAAATTTTGGACCTCCACCTAAATTTTTGGACCTATGCCATCTGTAGTGCTTGGACCTATGGCAGAGGATCTGTGACATGTAAACCTTGAACAGTGATAAATCTAGACTTGCGTGAAGTGAGAAATCAACTTGTGCTTGTGAGAAGACTTCTTGAGCAGCTCTTGAAGTGATTCTGAAGCAATTCTTGGGGACATCTATTAGCAGACTTTTGGAATAGTCTTTGATGAATTTTTAAAGGCATTTTGGATCAGACTAAAATTCAGAGTAGTTTTGAGTACAACATTGGAGAAAAATTTTTAGTAAAGACAAAAAAATCTATAGGAGCTACTTATTATTTTATAGGCCTGTTAAATAAGACATTTTGGAGAAGCCTTGTGACATATTTTGAAGCAGTCATGTAATCATATTTTAGAGCATTCTAATGACATTTTTTGGAGCAGCCCATTGACATCCTTAGGGTAGACTTTGTAGCATTTTTTGAAGTAGATCTTGGAGAAATGTGTGAACATTTTGAAGCAACATACTAGACTTGAAGTGGAAAGATCTTGCGTATTGAAGACAAATCTTAAAGGACAATTTTGAAGCCTTGAAGATCGTGGAGATCCTTGAAGTAGTTTGTGGAGCAGGCTTGGTGCAGTTTATTGAAGAGACTTTGAAGAAGTCTTGGGGCGCCTTAATGAAGACCTTGAATCATCCTTGAAGGAATTTTGGAAGAGAATTTGAAACAGTTAAAGCTTTGTGAAGACATACCTTGGAGCTGACATTTTGAAGGCACCCTTGGAGACATGATGATGTGCTGAAGCCCTCATGGAGTGACCTTAGAGATCTATCTTGGGTATCATGAAGGACAGTGGAGACACCTTCATGTGAAAATATCAAGGTTGTCATTGATGATGTAATGTGGAGACTACAATGAAGACTAAGTGAAGATTGACAGGGCTCGTTGAATAATACATTGGGAGTCGTGAAGTATAACCAAATATACCTTGACGAATTGAAGGAGGAGGTTGGAGCTTCATAGAGACAAGGTTGGTGCCTTGGAAGATAGGGTTGGAGCCCTAGAGGATAGGAGTCCTCAAGAGACTAGGTTGGAGCCTATACCAGATATAGGGTTGGAGCCCTTGAGGTTGGTGCCTCAGAATGGACAAGGTTGGAGCCTTGGAAGTCCAAGTCGGTGCTTGGAAAATACAGGTTGGAGCCTGGGAGATTGAATATTGGTGTCTTCATCTAGGGTTGGAGCCCTACATATATTGTACTTGATTTATTTTAAAGAAGAAATTAATAAAATTATTTATTCTTATTGTTCATTTTGTGTTCTAAATATAAGTGATCTAACTGGTAAAAATAACAATTGAAAAGAAATAATGATTCACCCCCCTCTCACTATTTCCAACAAGGTATGAGTTAGCGGATTTTTAGATAGATGAAAATTTCTCCACAATAGTATTTCGTTGTTTGAAATCCAATCAACTCACACCTGAAAATAATTTTTTTTTCATATTTTAGCTACTGAAAAATTAGAGAATGAAATTGAACTATTGGATGTTAAAATTGTATCATATGATATCCAAGATCCTAAACATTTCTTGGATTGTCTTCCTCCTCCAAAAAAGGAGGAAATTGTTATACCATTTGACTTGTAGATAGAGGAAGAATATGGTTTTAAGCTTAATATTGTAAAGTTGGAATCAAGGTCCAACCTTGATGAAGAAAATGAAAAGGATATCCAGGATCAATTTTTCATTAAGAGCTTAAAAGGGATATCAATAAATTGTGTCTTCTTTGATCCCATAGCTGATTACATCGAAGAGTTATATAGTCCAACTTTTCAATTGTTTTTTCACTATGAAAAACATACCCATTCTCTCTTACCTTTATCATTTCATAATACAGTTTTATTTTGGTTCAAGAATAGTGAAGGGGTTCAAGTATCAGATCAGCTCATTGACTGGCTTTATTGGAGGTTTCATTTTGCTTGAATAAAACATGAAGATTGCAGCTTTTAGGGTAGGTAGGAGTGTGTATGAATAAGATCAAAGTAGACTGAGCATATTTTTAGTAGGTACAAACTTGGTTTTTCAACAGTAATCATCAAGCTTGAGCCGAGGTGAAGGCCATAAGAGTTTGAAGAAATCTTGGCAAATTTCAGAAGTTTACTTCCAAAAATATGGATGTAACTGGAACTACAGGTTCTTTGGTGTACCATACGGCCACACCATCCCCACTGGAGCCACTGTTATGACACTAAAAATTTTCAAAATTTGTTTTGATAAATTCACCATAGGGTTCATATTATATCATGTTGGGTCATGCATTTTTTCACCTAGGTCGATGGAGTCTCATAAAACATTTTCATGAAATCTCCAGCTAAAATGCATTGGTTGGTGTCTACCTTAAGGTTTAGGATCTCTTTCTGATCATGTCATTTCATTCAAGTCAAGCCTCATATCATCTAGTTTTCATTCCCATGCATTTAAATCATAAAACACTCCACCTATCAGTTTTTCACAATTTCGTAGCGTTTTACAAAGCAAATCAGAAGATTTCTCTATGAAATTGAATAATAGTTTCGTAGTGAATCTGTCAGCTATCAGACCATTTTCACTACGAAAATATGTTTTTCTGCAGAAAGGGCCAAAATGGTGTGAGGTGTCACTTTTTTATTAAATAGGTGAAGGGTGAGGTCATTTGAATTCATTATGAATTATTCTATTGCCTTTTATGGTCATGTGTCATCATAAAACTATGAGTTGTCAAAATCACCTTGAAAACTTTATCCTAAGCTGTTATTTGTAATTCAACATTCATTCTTGCATGTGAATAATCTCAGTGTCACTGTTTGAGAGCTGCCTCACCACACCGAGCAGCTTGTTGTCCAATTTGTCTTTATAAGTGTCACCTTTTTAAGAGGGTAGCTTGGTTATAAAGGGAGATGGCCATGAAGGAGAAGGCATACAAAAGAGGATTTGTGGTTAGATAGGAGCTCATGGACCTTTAGCTTTTCATGGAGGAACCTATTTTTTCTAAAGCATTTACCAATTCAGGTTGCTTGAATTTCTTCTGGAGCTAACAGGGTATTTGCTGCGTTTTTTGGACTATGGGAGAAGTCAATTTAAAAAGAATATCATGGATGAATAGAGATGATTTTTGCAATAATGAGAGAGGTTATTATCAAGCACAGAAAAAATAACAATAACCTCTTTCACTTTTCTCACAGGTGCTACCAATTCAAAGATTCAAAGGTGTCTTTGGAACCTATTTTTATAATTCAGAATTTTCCTGTTTTATACATGTTATTCTAATGCAGATGCTGGACAGCTGGAGATGGTTTTCAAAAAATCAAGAGAGGTTTTTCTTCAGAACATCCTGATTGAAAGAAACCTCATCCATTGTTTCAAAAGACATCATGGATTCAGAGATATAATATTTTTTCTAAGACCTATTGTTCAAAAAACAAAAGAGGAAAAATCTACAAATTCTGGTTTTTTAGACAGTTTTGTAGCGTAACTCAGGCTTGAGGCCCAAAAAACGCTACGAAAATTCCTGTAGTTGCATTTTTTCCTTAAAAATCAGTTTTATCAAGTTTTATGAAGGGAGATTGATTTTTTTCAAGGTGTATTGGCATAGTAAATTTATTAGAACAACAAAGGTGTCAAAAAGATACATGGAAAAGCAAGTTTTCATACGCTATGAAAACTTGCTATGAATTTTTTGAAGATGTCCTTTTGGTTCAAAGTCACTTATTTTGACTTGTTTAAGGAACTCTAAGGCCTGTATTTAAATTTTTTTGATCACCTAACACCATCTAATGGTTAGAAGCAGCAAATGTACAACACAGGTGGCCTAAATGCTTTCGCTATAGAATCTCGATACATAAGTACCTAAAAACTCTGTTTTTTTGCAGCAAAGTCAATTTTTGGAAATGTCTGAAGGGTAAGAATTTTTCCAAGGTTTTTCCAAATAGGAAATGTCAAAGAATATTAGAGCAGTGTCAAATAGTATTAGAGAAGATGATTACTGAAAGGAAACACTTGTCATAAGGGTAGTTTGGAGATGCAAACTCATCATGCTACCACATCATCAACATAACAAATTTTAATGATAATCTGAAGAACAATTCCTAAATTACAACTATGATGTTTTATGGTTAAATCATGCCTTATTCCACCTCATAAGGTTTCTCTCTCGATAATAATTTTTTATGTATGGTATTTTTAATAGTTAGTTAAGGTATTAATGAGTGAAAGGGTCCTATTAGGTTTCTAATTCTTGAAAACATAATTATCTCTACTTTTACTCCTTGTAATCAATGGGTAGTTGGATTAGGTGTCCTTGAAGATATTCAATGGTCTAGCCCAGCTGGTAAACATGATTTAAATGTGCCTAACTCTATAAATATGGAAAGGAAAGAGTTTGAAGAGGTTGCAAGATGTTACTTGTGACTACTACTATTATAAATTGTTTTGATCAGTGATAGACAGTGGTCGTGGGCTTTCTCCTTCACATGAGATTCATTTGATGTTTTCATGAGCCTTGTCCTATGTATCTTGCTACTTTTATTTAAATATATTAATGTTTGATTATTCAAAATTGTTTCTTCTAATGCTCTGACTTCCTTCAAGCATTAAACTATTGTATATCTTTCTCAATATCTTGCTTTCAATATCTTAATGTTCATTAATCAAAATTCATGCTTCTCATGCTCTGATTTCCTTTGAAAATTTATCTATTGAGTAAATTATGTGTTTATTTTCCTTTCATTTAAATATCTACATGCCTCAGCTTCCACAAGGAGAGCCATTGTCATTGAGTTTCCTAGCACTGACTCCATAAGCTGATCCAGGTGGATATCGGTGGCCACCCACCTATTCCATTTGGACCAGCACCATCAATTCTTGCAGCTTTTCATATTCAGCACAACTTACTATTTTTAGCAGTTTTTCAGGTCCTCCACTCTCGGAGCCGTTTTGGGGGCTTAATGATCCAGGTGGATATTGGTGGCCACCCACCTATTCCATTTGAACCCCCATCTTCAGTTCTTTCAATATTCAAGTTGCAACAAAACTTACTATTTTTAGTAGTTTTTCGGGTCTTGAACTTCCGGAGTTGTTTTGAGGCCCTAAACGACGTTTTTTGGGCATCGCGCCAATCAAACTCGTCCCGAAAGTTGTAGTCCTCGGATATAGCTTTCTAATGATGTATCATGTGCATCAAATGGAGATAGTATGCCAAATTTATGCCCTCGGGAAGTTGAACCACCAATTTACCCAAACGGGCGCCCACAGTTTTGGCGCCTCATCTCCTACGGTTAGGTTTTTGGACGTTTCGGATTCTACATTGTTTCTCAACAATAAATAGGCCCTCGAGCCTCATTGTAACACAGTTTAGAGGTCTGTAGCCACCACATCTCTTCTAAGAGATTCGCTACCAGCACCCTAGCTATTTTATTTCCATTATGTCTGTAAGCATATTTCTGTTATTAAATATTAATGAAATGACGCATTATTTCCACTGCATCTCTATGCTTATTGTTATTTCTGTATTCTATTGCGTTCCTGCCTAAATCCGGATCAGTGGTATCAGAGTGGGTCTGCTCTTTCTTTGTTTTTCTTTGCATGTCCCCAACGCGGTCAGGGTATAAGGAGTTAGGGCTCGATCTGGTAGAACCCTTGCAAGATCAGCCTCGCAAACCCCGACGACCTCCCATGGCGGAAGAAAAGAAAGACGAGGGAGCAGGAGATCTTATCAAAACACTGCTCGAGGAGGCCCTCGAGAAACAAAGGAACGCGATGATGGATAACTTTGCTCAAATCCTTCAACGACTGCCCACATATGGCGCATCTACATCCAACAGCCACTCTGGAGGCGCCAAACCCTTCAAGGTACAGGTAAAATTTGACATTCCTATATTTTAAGGAAAAATAGATGCAGACGCCGTAGACAGATGGTTAAATTTGCTAGAAGAGTATTTCTCGGTCCATGACTTCTCTGACCGAGAAAAGATTACTTTTGCACTCCTCAAAGCTGCCCCCCATGTCAAAGACTGGTGGGAAACCTACCATGAGCAAGAGGGCGAAGGGGAACCCTCTCTATTCTCGGCCACACCCACTTGGAATTCATTCCGAGATGGCATGAAGGAACAATATTACCCCGTGGGGGGCTATGAGGACAAATACATCCAATGGACCACGCTGCGGCAACAAAAGGATCAAGATGTGCATGAACTGACGAATCTGTTCCATACCCTGCGCACAAAGTTGGGTATTAAAGATTCAGAGAAACATTTGGTGCTCAAGTACCGCGGCTCTTTGCAAAAACACATTCAGGAGGAAATGGAGTTCCTTGACATTACATCACTTGGCACGGCATATCGCTATGCCACCAAGATCGAGCAGAAATTTAAGAAGAAGAAGCGAGACTTTGGATCTGAAAATCGGAAAGGTGCCCCCGAACCGAAGAACAAGGAGCAAGGCCAAAGCAATGCGGCTCAAAAAAACACCACAAATCCAAAGAAGGACACAGGTAAGTGGTGTGAATTTCATAACAACCCCACTCACAGCACAAGCGAGTGTCGGGCCAAACAGTCTTTGGTAGCCGAACTAAAGGCACCCGAATCAGATGCATTTTCTGATCCTGAGTTAGAACCAGACAAAGGCAATGACAAAGGGAAGTAGATCATCGATGCGGATCCCAGTGCCATTGTTGCCACCACCAAGATCCAGAAGGAGGGTCCAGAGGATCCAGAGGAGGGGGAGCGCCTCTTCCAGTCGCAGATGTGGGTAAAGGGTTCTCCGCTACAATTTCTCGTCGATAGCGGAAGCCAAAAGAACCTCATTTCAGCAGAGGTCGTCAAGCGGCTCGGCCTACCAACCATAGTACACCCGCAGCCGTATACCATCAAATGGCTCCACCCAGGGAGAGATCTCCGCATCCGCCAGCAGTGCCGCCTTCCGTATAGTATCAAGCCATTCATGGACGAGGTATTGTGTGATGTTGCTCCTCTTGATGTAGCTGATGTATTATTTGGCCAACCATACTTGTGGAGGCGACATGCTGTGTATGAGTCTAGGCCTCGTGCTGTTATTATTACTTTGGGAAATAACTTGTACAGGATACCGGAGGTAGTACCGCCTCCTGCCATCTCTTTGACTACTGCAAAACAACGCAGTAAGATTGTTTCCCAGACCAGGAAATTCATTTTCCTTACGACTCACTCACAGTGAAAGAAGAATATTGTGGCCACAACCTCGAAACAGGGCTCCCTTTCATGGCTGCAGCAGATGGACAAAGTCATGGAGGAATACGATGACAATTTCTCCTCACTCATAGAGGTTCCTCTACACTGTCAGGACAAGCACTCCATTGATCTGGCTCCCAATGCACCACCACCTGATGTTGCCATACATCCTGCAACTACACATACAGAATCCAAACATGTACTATATGAGGCTGATAAAGAAACCAAATTTACTAAACACATCCAGCATGTCCACCCGCAGGTCCATGACATCTTCAACACATCTAATACTCAGTTCAACAGAATTTGCCTCATCTCATGGAGGATCTCAACGCAATGGGGACCATTGCTTCCAAAGGAGGGAGGAATGATCCAGGTGGATATCGGTGGCCACCCACCTATTCCATTTGGACCAATGCCATCAATTCTTGCAGCTTTTCACATTCAGCACAACTTACTATTGTTAGCAGGTTTTCGGGTCCTCCACTCTCGGAGCCGTTTTGGGGGCTTAATGATCCAGGTGGATATTGGTGGCCACCCACCTATTCCATTTAAACCCCCATCTTCAGTTCTTTCAATTTTCAAGTTGCAACAAAACTTACTATTTTTAGCAGTTTTTCGGGTCCTGAACTTCCGGAGCTGTTTTGAGGCCCTAAACGACATTTTTTGGGCATCGCGCTAATAAACTTTGTCCCGAAAGTTGTAGTCCTCGGATAGAGATTTCTAATGATGTATCATGTGCGTCAAACGGAGATAGTATGCCAAAGTTATGCCCCCGGGAAGTTGAACCACCAATTTACCCAAACGGGCGCCCACAGTTTTGGTGCCTCATCTCCTACGGTTAGGTTTTTGGACGTTTCGGATTTTACATTGTTTCTCAACAATAAATAGGCCCTCGAGCCTCATTGTAACACAGTTCAGAGGTCTGTAGCCACCACATCTCTTCTAAGAGATTCACTACCAGCACCCTAGCTATTTTATTTCCATTATGTCTGTAAGCATATTTCTGTTATTTGATATTAATGAAATGACGCATTATTTCCGCTGCATCTCTATGCTTATTGTTATTTCTGTATTCTATTGCGTTCCTGCCTAAATCTGGATTAGTGGTATCAGAGTGGGTCTGCTCTTTCTTCGTTTTTCTTTGCATGTCCCCAACGCGGTCAGGGTATAAGGAGTTAGGGCTCGATCTGGTTGAACCCTTGCAAGATCAGCCTCGCAAACGTCGACGACCTCCCATGGCGGAAGAAAAGAAAGACGAGGGAGCAGGAGATCCTATCAAAATACTGCTCGAGGAGGCCCTCGAGAAACAAAGGAATGCGATGATGGATAACTTTGCTCAAATCCTTCAACGACTACCCACATATGGCGCATCTACATCCAACAGCCACTCTGGAGGCGCCAAACCCTTCAAGGTACAGGTAAAATTTGACATTCCTATATTTGAAGGAAAAATAGATGCAGACGCCGTAGACAGATGGTTAAATTTGCTGGAAGGGTATTTCTCGGTCCATGACTTCTCTGACCGGGAAAAGATTATTTTTGCACTCCTCAAAGCTTCCCCCCATGTCAAAGACTGGTGGGAAACCTACCGTGAGCAAGAGGGGGAAGGGGAACCCTCTCTGTTCTCAACCACACCCACTTGGAATTCGTTCCGAGACGGCATCAAGGAACAATATTACCCCATGGGGAGCTATGAGGACAAATACATCAAATGGACCACGCTGCGGCAACAAAAGGATTAAGATGTGCACGAACTGATGAATCTTTTCCATACCCTGCGCACAAAGTTGGGTATTAAAGATTCAGAGAAACATTTGGTGCTCAAGTACCGCGGCGGTCTGCACAAACACATTCAGGAGGAAATGGAGTTCCTCGACATTACATCACTTGGCACGGCATAACGCTATGCCGCCAAGATCGAGCAGAAATTTAAGCAGAAGAAGCGAGACTTTGGATCTGAAAATCCGAAAGGTGCCCCTGAACTGAAGAACAAAGAGCAAGGCCAAAGCAATGCGGCTCAGAAAAACACCACAAATCCAAAGAAGGACACAGGGAAGTGGTGTGAATTTCATAACAGCCCCACTCACAGCACAAGCGATTGTTGGGCCAAACAGTCTTTGGTGGCCGAAATAAAGGCACCCGAATCAGATGCATTTTCTAATCCTGAGTTAGAACCAAACAAAGGCAATGACAAAGGGAAGCAGATCATCGATGCGGATCCCAGTGCCATTGTTTCCACCACCAAGATCCAGAAGGAGGGTCCAGAGGATCCAGAGGAGGGGGAGCGCCTCTTCCAGTCGCAGATGTGGGGTGGTGTGCGGCTCTCCACGTACCCTCGTCGATAGCTTAAGCCAAAAAGAACTCATTCTGTGCCAGGCTCGGAAGCTGCCCGGCCGAAGTACCAACCATAGCACACCCGTTAGTAAATCGTATACCATCTGATGGCTCCACCTGTGGAGAGATCTCCGCATCCGCCGCCAGCTGCCACCTTCCGTACATTGCCATTCATGGACGAGGTATCGGTGATGCTGCTCCTCTGATGTAGTTGATGTATTATTGGGCCAACCATACTTGTGGAGGCGACATGCTGTGTATCAGTCTAGGCCTCGTGCTGTTATTATTACTTTGGGAAATAACTTGTACAGGATACCAGAGGTAGTACCGCCTCCTATAATCTCTTTGACTACTGCAAAACAACGCAGTAAGATGGTTTCCCAAACCAAGAAATTCATTTTCCTTACGACTCACTCACAGGGAAAGAAGAATATTGTGGCCACAACCTTGAAACAGGGCTCCCTTGCACGGCTGCAGCAGATGGACAAAGTTATGGAGGAATACGATGACAATTTCTCCTCACTCATAAAGGTTCCTCTACACTGTTAGGACAAGCACTCCATTGATTTGACTCCCAACGCACCACCGCCTGATGTTGCCATACATCCTGCAACTACACATACAGAATCCAAACATGTACTGTCTAAGGCTAATAAAGAAACCAAATTTACTAAACGCATCCAGCATGTCCACCCGTAGGTCCATGACATCTTCAATACATCTAATACTCAGTTCAACAGAATTTGCCTCATCTCATAGAGGATCTCAACGCAATGGGGACCATTGCTTCCTAAGGAGGGAGGAATGATCCAGGTGGATATCGGTGGCCACCCACCTATTCCATTTGGACCAGCACCATCAATTCTTGCAGCTTTTCACATTCAGCACAACTTACTATTTTTAGCAGGTTTTCGGGTCCTCCACTCTCGAAGCCGTTTTGGGGGCTTAATGATCCAGGTGGATATTGGTGGCCACCCACCTATTCCATTTGAACCCCCATCTTCAGTTCTTTCAATTTTCAAGTTGCAACAAAACTTACTATTTTTAGCAGTTTTTTGGGTCCTGAACTTCCGGAGCTGTTTTGAGGCCCTAAACGACGTTTTTTGGGCATCGCGCTAAACAAATTCGTCCCGAAAGTTGTAGTCCTCGGATAGAGATTTCTAATGATGTATCATGTGCGTCAAACGGAGATAGTATGCCAAAGTTATGCCCCTGGGAAGTTGAACCACCAATTTACCCAAACGGGCGCCCACAATTTTGGCGCCTCATCTCCTACGGTTAGGTTTTTGGACGTTTCAGATTCTACATTGTTTCTCAACAATAAATAGGCCCTCGAGCCTCATTGTAACACAGTTCAGAGGTCCGTAGCCACCACATCTCTTCTAAGAGATTCGCTACCAACACCCTAGCTATTTTATTTCCATTATGTTTGTAAGCATATTTCTGTTATTTGATATTAATGAAATGACGCATTATTTCCGCTGCATCTCTATGCTTATTGTTATTTCTATATTCTATTGCGTTCTTGCCTAAATTTGGATCAGTGGTATCAGAGTGGGTCTGCTCTTTCTTTGCTTTTCTTTGCATGTCCCCAACGCGGTCAGGGTATAAGGAGTTAGGGCTCGATCTGGTTGAACCCTTGCAAGATCAGCCTCGCAAACCCCGACAACCTCCCATGGAGGAAGAAAAGAAAGACGAGGGAGCAGGAGATCCTATCAAAATACTGCTCGAGGAGGCCCTCGAGAAACAAAGGAACGCGATGATGGATAACTTTGCTCAAATCCTTCAACGACTGCCCACATATGGCGCATCTGCATCCAACAGCCACTCTGGAGGCGCCAAACCCTTCAAGGTACAGGTAAACATTGACATTCCTATATTTGAAGGAAAAATAGATGCAGACGCCGTAGATAGATGGTTAAATTTGCTGGAAGGGTATTTCTCGGTCCATGACTTCTCTGACCGGGAAAAGATTATTTTTGCACTCCTCAAAGCTGCCCCCCATGTCAAAGACTGGTGGGAAACCTACCATGAGCAAGATGGCAAAGGGGAACCCTCTCTGTTCTCGGCCACACCCACTTGGAATTCGTTCCGAGAGGGCATCGAGGAACAATATTACCCCGTGGGGAGCTATGAGGACAAATACATCCAATGGACCACGCTGCGGCAACAAAAGGATCAAGATGTGCATGAACTGACGAATCTGTTCCATACCCTGCGCACAAAGTTGGGTATTAAAGATTCAGAGAAAAATTTGGTGCTCAAGTACCGCGGCTGTCTGCAGAAACACATTCAGGAGGAAATGGAGTTCCTCGACATTACATCACTTGGCATGGCATATCGCTATGCCGCCAAGATCGAGCAGAAATTTAAGAAGAAGAAGCGAGACTTTGGATCTGCAAATCCGAAAGGTGCCCCCAAACCGAAGAACAAGGAGCAAGGCCAAAGCAATGCGGCTCAGAAAAACACAACAAATCCAAAGAAGGACACAGGGAAGTGGTGTGAATTTCATAACAGCTCCACTCACAGCACAAGCGAGTGTCGGGCCAAACAGTCTTTGGTGGCCGAACTAAAGGCACCCGAATCAGATGCATTTTCTGATCCTGAGTTAGAACCAGACAAAGGCAATGACAAAGGGAAGCAGATCATCGATGCGGATCCCAGTGCCATTGTTGCCACCACCAAGATCCAGAAAAAGGTTCCAGAGGATCCAGAGGAGGGGGAGTGCCTCTTCCAGTCGCAGATGTGGGTAAAGGGTTCTCCGATGCAATTTCTCGTCGATAGCGAAAGCCAAAAGAACCTCATTTCAGCAGAGGTCATGAAGCGGCTCGGCCTACCAACCATAGCACACCCGCAGTCGTATACCATCGGATGGCTCCACCCAGGGAGAGATCTCCGCATCTGCCAGCAGTGCCGCCTTCCGTATAGTATCAAGCCATTCACGGACGAGGTATTGTGTGATGTTGCTCCTCTTGATGTAGCTGATGTATTATTGGGCCAACCATACTTGTGGAGGTGACATGCTGTGTATGAGTCTAGGCCTCGTGCTGTTATTATTACTTTGGGAAATAATTTGTATAGGATACCGGAGGTAGTACCGCCTCCTGCCATCTCTTCATCGTAAAAACGCAAGATCGTTTTCCCAAAACCAGAAATTCATTTTCTTACGACTCACTCAGTGGAAAGAAGAATATTGTGTCACAACCTTGAAACAAATGGCTCCTGCACTGCCGCTCGTGCATGGACAAAGTCGTGAGGAATACGTATGACTTTTCTCCTCACCATAGAGGTTCCTCTACTATCAGACAACCACTCCATTGATATGACTCCCAACGCACCGCGCGCTCGATGTTGCCATACATCCTGCAACTACACATACAAAATCCAAACATGTACTGTATGAGGCTGATAAAGAAACCAAATTTACTAAACGCATCCAGCATGTCCACCCGCAAGTCCATGACATCTTCAACACATCTAATACTCAATTCAACAGAATTTGCCTCATCTCATGGAGGATCTCAACGCAATGGGGACCATTGCTTCCTAAGGAGGGAGGAATGATCCAGGTGGATATCGGTGGCCACCCACCTATTCCATTTGGACCAGCACCATCAATTCTTGCAGCTTTTCATATTCAGCACAACTTACTATTTTTAGCAGGTTTTCAGGTTCTCCACTCTCGGAGCCGTTTTGGGGGCTTAATGATCCATGTGGATATTGGTGGCCACCCACCTATTCCATTTGAACCCCCATCTTCAGTTATTTCAATTTTCAAGTTGCAACAAAACTTACAATTTTTAGCAGTTTTTCGTGTCCTGAACTTCCAGAGCTGTTTTGAGGCCCTAAACGACATTTTTTGGGCATCACGCCAATCAAATTCTTATCGAAGGTTGTAGTCCTTGGATAGTGCTTTCTAATGATGTATCATGGGCATCAAACGGAGATAGTATGCCAAAGTTATGCCCCCGGGAAGTTGAACCACCAATCTACCCAAACGGGCGCCCACAGTTTTGGCGCCTCATCTCCTACGGTTAGGTTTTTGGACGTTTCGGATGATACATTGTTTCTCAACAATAAATAGGCCCTCGAGCCTCATTGTAACATAGTTCAGAGGTCTGTAGCCACCACATCTCTTCTAAGAGATTCACTACCAGCACCCTAGCTATTTTATTTCCATTATGTCTGTAAGCATATTTCTGTTATTTGATATTAATGAAATGACGCATTATTTCCGCTGCATCTCTATGCTTATTGTTATTTCTGTATTCTATTGCGTTCCTGCCTAAATCCGAATCAGTGGTATCAGAGTGGGTCTGCTCTTTCTTTGTTTTTCTTTGCATGTCCCCAACGCGGTCAGGGTATAAGGAGTTAGGGCTCGATCTGGTTGAACCCTAGCAAGATCAGCCTCGCAAACTCTGACGACCTCCCATGGAGAAATAAAAGAAAGATGAGGGAGCAGGAGATCCTATAAAAATACTGCTCGAGGAGGCCCTCGAGAAACAAAGGAACGCGATGATGGATAACTTTGCTCAAATCCTTCAACGACTGCCCACATATGGCGCATCTGCATCTAACAGTCACTCTGGAGGTGCCAAACCCTTGAAGGTACAGGTAAATTTTGACATTCCTATATTTGAAGGAAAAATAGATGCAGACGCCATAGACAGATGGTTAAATTTTCTGCAAGGGTATTTCTCGGTCCATGACTTCTCTGACCGGGAAAAGATTATTTTTGCACTCCTCAAAGCTGCCCCCCATGTCAAAGACTAGTGGGAAACCTACCATGAGCAAGAGGGCGAAGGGGAACCCTCTCTGTTCTCGGCCACACCCACTTGGAATTCGTTCCGAGATGGCATCAAGGAACAATATTACCCTGTGGGGAGCTATGAGGACAAATACATCCAATGGACCACGCTGCGGCAACAAAAGGATCAAGATGTGCACGAACTGACGAATCTGTTCCATACCCTGCGCACAAAGTTGGGTATTAAAGATTCAGAGAAACATTTGGTGCTCAAGTACCGCGGCTGTCTACACAAACACATTCAGGAGGAAATGGAGTTCCTCGACATTACATCGCTTGGCACGGCATATCGCTATGCCGCCAAGATCGAGCAGAAATTTAAGCAGAAGAAGCGAGACTTTGGATCTGTGAATCCAAAATGTGCCCCCGAACCGAAGAACAAGGGACAAGGCCAAAGAAATGTGACTCAGAAAAACACCACAAATCCAAAGAAGGACACAGGGAAGTGGTGTGAATTTCATAACAGCCCCACTCACAGCACAAATGAGTGTCGGGCCAAACAGTCTTTGGTGGCTAAACTAAAGGCACCCGAATCAGATGCATTTTCTGATCCTGAGTTAGAACCAGACAAAGGCAATGACAAAGGGAAGCAGATCATTGATGCGGATCCCAGTGCCATTGTTGCCACCACCAAGATCCAGAAGGAGGGTCCAGAGGATCCAGAGGAGGGGGAGCGCCTCTTCCAGTCGCAGATGTGGGTAAAGGGTTCTCCGCTGCAATTTCTCGTTGATAGCGGAAGCCAAAAGAACCTCATTTCAGCAGAGGTCATGAAGCGGCTCGGCCTACCAACCATAGCACACCCGCAGCCATATACCATCGGATGGCTCCACCCAGGGAGAGATCTCTGCATCCGCCAGCAGTGCCACCTTCCGTACAGTATCAAGCCATTCACAGATGAGGTATTGTGTGATGTTGCTCCTCTTGATGTAGCTGATGTATTATTGGGCCAACCATACTTGTGGAGGCGACATGCTGTGTATGAGTCTAGGCCTCGTGTTGTTATTATTACTTTGGGAAATAACTTGTACAGGATACCGGAGGTAGTACTGCCTCCTGCCATCTCTTTGACTATTGCAAAACAACGCAGTAAGATTATTTCGCAAACCAGGAAATTCATTTTCCTTACGACTCACTCACAGGGAAAGAAGAATATTGTGGCCACAACCTTGAAACAGGGCTCCCTTGCACGGCTGCTGCAGATGGACAAAGTCAGGGAGGAATACGATGACAATTTCTCCTCACTCATAGAGGTTCCTCTACACTATCAGGACAAGCACTCCATTGATCTGACTCCCAACACACCACTGCCTGATGTTGCCATACATCCTGCAACTACACATACAGAATCCAAACATGTACTATCTGAGGCTGATAAAGAAACCAAATTTACTAAATGCATCCAGCATGTCCACCCACAGGTCCATGACATCTTCAACACATCTAATACTCAGTTCAACAGAATTTGCCTCATCTCATGGAGGATCTCAACGCAATGGGGACCATTGCTTCCTAAGGAGGGAGGAATGATCCAGGTGGATATCGGTGGCCACCCACCTATTCCATTTGGACCAGCACCATCAATTCTTGCAGATTTTCACATTCAGCACAACTTACTATTTTTAGCAGGTTTTCGGGTCCTCCACTCTCGGAGCCGTTTTGGGGGCTTAATGATCCAGGTGGATATTGGTGGCCACCCACCTATTCCATTTGAACCCCCATCTTCGGTTCTTTCAATTTTCAAGTTGCAACAAAACTTACTATTTTTAGCAGTTTTTCGGGTCCTGAACTTCCGGAGCCATTTTGAGGCCCTAAACGACGTTTTTTGGGTATGAAAGCGCCAGCGAATTTGTTGATCAAATTCGTCCCGACAGCTGTAGTCCTCGGATAGAGCTTTCTAATGATGTATCATGTGCGTCAAACGAAGATAGTATGCCAAAGTTATGCCCCCGGGAAGTTGAACCACCAATTTACCCAAACGGGCGCCCACAATTTTGACACCTCATCTCCTACGGTTAGGTTTTTGGACGTTTCAAATTCTACATTGTTTCTCAACAATAAATAGGCCCTAGAGCCTCATTGTAACACAGTTCAGAGGTCTGTAGCCATCACATCTCTTCTCAGAGATTCGCTACCAGCACCCTAGCTATTTTATTTCCATTATGCCTGTAAGCATATTTCTGTTATTTGATATTAATGAAATGAAGCATTATTTCCGCTGCATCTCTATGTTCATGGTTATTTCTGTATTCTATTGCGTTCCTGCTTAAATCCGGATCAGTGGTATCAGAGGGGGTCTGCTCTTTCTTTGTTTTTCTTTGCATGTCCCCAACGCGGTCAGGGTATAAGGAGTTAGGGCTCGATCTGGTTGAACCCTTGCAAGATCAGCCTCGCAAACCCCGACGACCTCCCATGGCGGAAGAAAAGAAAGACGAGGGAGCAGGAGATCCTATCAAATTACTGCTCGAGGAGGCCCTCGAGAAACAAAGGAACGCGATGATGGATAACTTTGCTCAAATCCTTCAACGACTGCCCACATATGGCGCATCTGCATCCAACAACCACTCTGGAGGCGCCACTCCCTTCAAGGTACATGTAAACTTTGACATTCCTATATTTGAAGGAAAAATAGATGCAGACGCTGTAGACAGATGGTTAAATTTGTTGGAAGGGTATTTCTCGGTCCATGACTTCTCTGACCGAGAAAAGATTATTTTTGCACTCCTCAAAGCCGCTCCCCATGTCAAAGACTGGTGGGAAACCTACCGTGAGCAAGAGGGCGAAGGGGAACCCTCTCTGTTCTCGACCACACCCACTTGGAATTTGTTCCGAGACGGCATCAAGGAACAATATTACCCCGTGGGGAGCTATGAGGACAAATACATCCAATGGACCACGCTGCGGCAACAAAAGGATCAAGATGTGCACGAACTGACGAATCTGTTCCATACCCTGCGCACAAAGTTGGGTATTAAAGATTCAGAGAAACATTTGGTGCTCAAGTACCGTGGCTGTCTGCACAAACACATTCAGGAGGAAATGGAGTTCCTCGACATTACATCACTTGGCACGGCATATCGCTATGCCGCCAAGATCGAGCAGAAATTTAAGCAGAAGAAGCGAGACTTTGGATCTGCAAATCCGAAAGGTGCCCCCGAACCGAAGAACAAGGAGCAAGGCCAAAGCAATGCGGCTCAGAAAAACACCACAAATCCAAAGAAGGACACAGGGAAGTGGTGTGAATTTCATAACAGCCCCACTCACAGCACAAGCGAGTGTCGGGCCAAACAGTCTTTGGTCGCCGAACTAAAGGCACCCAAATCAGATGCATTTTCTGATCCTGAGTTAGAACCAGACAAAGGCAATGACAAAGGGAAGCAGATCATAGATGCAGATCCCAGTGCCATTGTTGCCACCACCAAGATCCAGAAGGAGGGTCCAGAGGATCCAGAGGAGGGGGAGCGCCTCTTCCAGTCGCAGATGTGGGTGAAGGGTTCTCTGCTGCAGTTTCTCGTCGATAGCGGAAGCCAAAAGAACCTCATTTCAGCATACGTCGTGAAGCGGCTCAGCCTACCAACCATAGCACACCCGCAACCGTATACCATTGGGTGGCTCCACCCAGGGAGAGATCTCCGCATCCGCCAGCAGTGCCGACTTCCATACAGTATCAAGCCATTCACGGATGAGGTATTGTGTGATGTTGCTCCTCTTGATGTAGCTGATGTATTATTGGGCCAGCCATACTTATGGAGGCGACATGCTGTGTATGAGTCTAGGCCTCGTGCTGTTATTATTACTTTGGGAAATAACTTGTACAGGATACCGGAGGTAGTACCGCCTCCTGCCATCTCTTTGACTACTGCAAAACAACACAGTAAGATTGTTTCCCAAACCAGGAAATTCATTTTCCTTATGACTCACTCACAGTGAAAGAAGAATATTGTGGCCACAACCTTGAAACAGGGCTCCCTTGCACGACTGCAGCAGATGGACAAAGTCAGGGAGGAATACGATGACAATTTCTCCTCACTCATAGAGGTTCCCCTACACTATCAGGACAAGCACTCCATTGATCTGACTCCCAACGCACCACTGCCTGATGTTGCCATACATCCTGCAACTACACATACAGAATCGAAACATGTACTATCTGAGGCTAATAAAGAAACCAAATTTACTAAATGCATCCATGTCCACCCGCAGGTCATGACATCTTCAACACATCTAATACTCGCTCGTCGTAATTTGCCTCATCTCATGGAGGATCTCAACGCAATGGGGACCATTGCTTCCTAAGGAGGGAGGAATGATCCAGTGGACTTGGTGGCCACCCACCTATTCCATTTGGACCAAGACTATCAATTTCGTAGCCTTCATATTCAAGACAACCTACTATTTTAGCAGTGCTCTTCGTGTCCTCCACTCTCGGAGCCGTTTTGGGGCTTAATGATCCAGGTGGATATTGTGGCCACCCACCTATTCCATTTGAACCCCCATCTTCAGTTCTTTCAATTTTCAAGTTGCAACAAAACTTACTAATTTTAGCAGTTTTTCGGGTCCTGAACTTCTGGAGTTGTTTTGAGGCCCTAAACGACGGTTTTTGGGCATCGCACCATTCAAATTTGTCCCGAAAGTTGTAGTCCTCAGATAGATCTTTCTAACGAGCTATCGAGCGCGTCAAACGGAGATCGGATGCCAAAGTTACGCCCCCGGGAAGTTGAACCACCAGTTTACCCAAATGGGCGCCCACAGTTTTGGCGCCTCATCTCCTACGGTTAGGTTTTTGGATGTTTCGGATTCCACATTGTTTCTCAACAATAAATAGGCCCTCGAGCCTCATTGTAACACAGTTCAGAGGTCTGTAGCCACCACATCTCTTCTCAGAGATTCACTACCAGCACCCTAGCTATTTTATGTTCATTATGTCTGTAGTTATTTCTATTATTTGATATTAATGAAATGACGCATTATTTCGTCGCATCTCTATGCTTCTTGTTATTTCTCGTATTTTCCCATTGCGTTCCCGCCAAACTTTCGTACCGCTGGTATCGTGAGTGGGTCCGTTCTTTTGTTTTTCTTTGCATGTCCCCAACGCTGGCAGGGTATAAGGAGTTAGGGCTCGATCTGGTTGAACCCTTGCAAGATCAGCCTCGCAAACCTTGACGACCTCCCATGGCGGAAGAAAAGAAAGACAAGGGAGCAGGAGATCCTATCAAAATACTGCTCGAGGAGGCCCTCGAGAAACAAAGGAACGCGATGATGGATAACTTTGCTCAAATCCTTCAACAACTGCCCACATATGGCGCATCTGCATCCAACAGCCACTCTGGAGGCGCCACTCCCTTCAAGGTACAGGTAAACTTTGAAATTCCTATATTTGAAGGAAAAATAGATGCAGACGCCGTAGACAGATGATTAAATTTGCTGGAAGGGTATTTCTCGGTCCATGACTTCTCTGACCGAGAAAAGATTATTTTTGCACTCCTCAAAGCTGCCCCCCATGTCAAAGACTGGTGGGAAACCTACCGTGAGCAAGAGGGCGAAGGGGAACCCTCTCTGTTCTCGGCCACACCCACTTGGAATTCATTCCGAGACGGCATCAAGGAACAATATTACCCCGTGGGGAGCTATGAGGACAAATACATCCAATGGACCACGCTGTGGCAACAAAAGGATCAAGATGTGCACGAACTGACGAATCTGTTCCATACCCTACGCACAAAGTTGGGTATTAAAGATTCAGAGAAACATTTGGTGCTCAAGTACCGCGGCTGTCTGCAGAAACACATTCAGGAGGAAATGGAGTTCCTCGACATTACATCACTTGGCACGGCATATCGTTATGCCGCCAAGATCGAGCAGAAATTTAAGCAGAAGAAGCGAGACTTTGGATCTGCAAATCCGAAAGGTGCCCCCGAACCGAAGAACAAGGAGCAAGGCCAAAGCAATGCGGCTCAGAAAAACACCACAAATCCAAAGAAGGACACAGGGAAGTGGTGTGAATTTCATAACAGCCCCACTCACAACACAAACGAGTGTCGGGCCAAACAGTCTTTGGTGGCCGAACTAAAGGCACCCGAATCAGATGCATTTTCTGATCCTGAGTTAGAACCAGACAAAGGCAATGACAAAGGGAAGCAGATCATCGATGCGGATCCCAGTGCCATTGTTGCCACCACCAAGATCCAAAAGGAGGGTCCAGAGGATCCAGAGGAGGGGGAGCGCCTCTTCCAGTCGCAGATGTGGGTAAAGGGTTCTCCGCTGCAATTTCTCGTCGATAGCGGAAGCCAAAAGAACCTCATTTCAGCAGAGGTCGTGAAGCGGCTCGGCCTACCGACCATAGCACACCCACAGCCGTATACCATCGGGTGGCTCCACCTAGGGAGAGATCTCCGCATCCGCCAGCAGTGCCGCCTTCCATACAGTATCAAGCCATTCACGGATGAGGTATTGTGTGATGTTGCTCCTCTTGATGTAGCTGATGTATTATTGGGCCAACCATACTTGTGGAGGCGACATGTTGTGTATGAGTCTAGGCCTCGTGCTGTTATTATTACTTTGGGAAATAACTTGTACAGGATACCGGAGGTAGTACCACCTCCTGCCATCTCTTTGACTACTGCAAAACAACGCAGTAAGATTGTTTCCCAGACCAGGAAATTCATTTTCCTTACGACTCACTCACAGGGAAAGAAGAATATTGTGGCCACAACCTCGAAACAGGGCTCCCTTTCACGGCTGCAGCAGATGGACAAAGTCGTGGAGGAATACGATGACAATTTCTCCTCACTCATAGAGGTTCCTCTACACTGTCAGGACAAGCACTCCATTGATCTGACTCCCAATGCACCACCACCTGATGTTGCCATACATCCCGCAACTACACATACAGAATCCAAACATGTACTGTATGAGGCTGATAAAGAAACCAAATTTACTAAACGCATCCAGCATGTCCACCCGCAGGTCCATGACATCTTCAACACATCTAATACTCAGTTCAACATAATTTGCCTCATCTCATGGAGGATCTCAACGCAATGGGGACCATTGCTTCCTAAGGAGGGAGGAATGATCCAGGTGGATATCGGTGGCCACCCACCTATTCCATTTGGACCAGCACCATCAATTCTTGCAGATTTTCACATTCAGCACAACTTACTATTTTTAGCAGGCTTTCGGGTACTCCACTCTCGAAGCTGTTTTGAGGGCTTAATGATCCAGGTGGATATTGGTGGCCACCCACCTATTCCATTTGAACCCCCATCTTCAGTTCTTTCAATTTTCAAGTTGCAACAAAACTTACTATTTTTAGCAGTTTTTCGGGTCCTGAAATTATGAGGATGTTTTGAGGCCCTAAACGATGTTTTTTGGGCATCTTGCCAATCAAATTCATCTCGAAAGTTGTAGTCCTCGGATAGAGCTTTCTAATGATGTATCATGTGCGTCAAACGGAGATAGTATGCCAAAGTTATGCCCCCGGGAAGTTGAACCACCAATTTACCCAAACGGCGCCTACGCTTTGGCGCCTCATCTCCTACGGTTAGGTTTTTGGACGTTCGGATTCTACATTGTTTCTCAACAATAAATAGGCTCCCGAGCCTCATTGTAACACAGCTTCGTAGGTCTGTAGCCACCACATCTCTTCTAAGAGATTCTCTACCAGCACCCTAGCTATTTTATTTCCATTATGTCTGTAAGCATATTTCTGTTATTTGATATTAATGAAATGACGCATTATTTCCGCTGCATCTCTATGCTTATTGTTATTTCTGTATTCTATTGCATTCCTGCCTAAATCTGAATCAGTGGTATTAGAGTGGGTCTGCTCTTTCTTTGTTTTTCTTTGCATGTCCCCAACGCGATCAGGGTATAAGGAGTTAGGGCTTGATCTAGTTGAAACCTTGCAAGATTAGCCTCGCAAACCCCGACGACCTCCCATGGCGGAAGAAAAGAAAGACGAGGGAGCAGGAGATCCTATAAAAATAATGCTCGAGGAGGCCCTCGAGAAACAAAGGAACACGATGATGGATAACTTCGCTCAAATCCTTCAACGACTGCCCACATATGGCGCATCTGCATCCAACAGCCACTCTGGAGGCGCCAAACCCTTCAAGGTACAGGTAAACTTTGACATTCCTATATTTGAAGGAAAAATAGATGCAGATGCCGTAGACAGATGGTTAAATTTGCTGGAAGGGTATTTCTCGGTCCATGACTTCTCTGACCGGGAAAATATTACTTTTGCACTCCTCAGAGCTGCCCCCCATGTCAAAGACTGGTGGGAAACCTACCGTGAGCAAGAGGGCGAAGGGGAACCATCTCTGTTCTCGGCCACACCCACTTGGAATTCGTTCCGAGACGGCATCAAGGAACAATATTACACTGTGGGGAGCTGTGAGGACAAATACATCCAATGGACCACGCTGCGGCAACAAAAGGATCAAGATGTGCACGAACTGACGAATCTGTTCCATACCCTTCGCACAAAGTTGGGTATTAAAGATTCAGAGAAACATTTGGTGCTCAAGTACCGCGGCTATCTGCACAAACACATTCTGGAGGAAATGGATTTCCTCGACATTACATCACTTGGCACGGCATATCGCTATGCCGCCAAGATCGAGCAGAAATTTAAGCAGAAGAAGCGAGACTTTGGATCTGCAAATCCGAAAGGTGCCCCTGAGCCAAAGAACAAGGAGCAAGGCCAAAGCTATGCGGCTCAGAAAAACACCACAAATCCAAATAAGGACATAGGGAAGTGGTGTGAATTTCATAACAGCCCCACTCACAGCACAAGCGAGTGTCGGGCCAAACAGTCTTTGGTGGTCGAACTAAAGGCACCCGAATTAGATGCATTTTCTGATCCTGAGTTAGAACCACACAAAGGAAATGACAAAGGGAAGCAGATCATCGATGCGGATCCCAGTGCCATTGTTGCCACCACCAAGATCCAGAAGGAGGGTCCAGAGGATCCAGAGGAAGGTGAGCGCATCTTCCAGTCGCAGATGTGGGTAAAGGGTTCTCCGCTGCAATTTCTCGTTGATAGCGGAAGCCAAAAGAACCTCATTTTAGCAGAGGTCATGAAGCGGCTCAGCCTACCAACCATAAAACACCCGCAGCCGTATACCATCGGATGGCTCCACCCAGGGAGAGATCTCTGCATCCGCTAGCAGTGCCGCCTTCCGTACAGTATCAAGCCATTCACGGACGAGGTATTGTGTGATGTTGCTCCTCTTGATGTAGCTGATGTATTATTGGGCCAACCATACTTGTGGAGGCGACATGCTGTGTATGAGTCTAGGCCTCGTGTTGTTATTATTACTTTGGGAAATAACTTGTACAGGATACCGGAGGTAGTACCGCCTCCTGCCATCTCTTTGACTACTGCAAAACAACGCAGTAAGATTGTTTCCCAGACCAGGAAATTCATTTTCCTTATGACTCACTCACAGGGAAAGAATAATATTGTGGCCACAACCTCAAAACAGGGCTCCCTTTCACGGCTGCAGCAGATGGAAAAAGTCATGGTGGAATACGATGACAATTTCTCCTCACTCATAGAGGTTCCTCTACACTGTCAGGACAAGCACTCCATTGATCTGACTCCCAATGCACCACCACCTGATGTTGCCATACATCCTGCAACTACACATACAGAATCCAAACATGTACTGTATGAGGCTGATAAAGAAACCAAATTTACTAAACGCATCCAGCATGTCCACCCGCAGGTCCATGACATCTTCAACACATCTAATACTTAGTTCAACAGAATTTGCCTCATCTCATGGAGGATCTCAACGCAATGGGGACCATTGCTTTCTAAGGAGGGAGGAATGATCTAGGTGGATATCGGTGGCCACCCACCTATTCCATTTGGACCAACACCATCAATTCTTGCAGCTTTTCACATTCAGCACAACTTACTATTTTTAGCAGGTTTTCGGGTCCTCCACTCTCGGAGCCGTTTTGGGGGCTTAATGATCCAAGTGGATATTGGTGGCCACCCACCTATTCCATTTGAACCCCCATCTTCAGTTCTTTCAATTTTCAAGTTGCAACAAAACTTACTATTTTTAGCAGTTTTTCGGCTCCTGAACTTCCGGAGCTGTTTTGAGGCCCTAAATGACGTTTTTTGGGCATCACAACGATCAGATTTGTCTTGAAAGTTGTAGTCCTTGGATAGATCTTTCTAATGATGTATCATGTGCGTCAAACGGAGATAGTATGCCAAAGTTATGCCCCCGGGAAGTTGAACCACCAATTTACCCAAACGGGCGCCCACAGTTTTACCGCCTCCTCTCCTACGGTTAAGTTTTTGGACGTTTCGGATTCTACATTGTTTCTCAACAATAAATAGGCGCTCGGGCCTCATTGTAACATAGTTCAGAGGTCTGTAGCCACCACATCTCTTCTAAGAGATTCTCTACCAGCACCCTAGCTATTTTATTTCCATTATGTCTGTAAGCATATTTCTGTTATTTGATATTAATGAAATGACGCATTATTTCCGCTGCATCTCTATGCTTATTGTTATTTCTCAGACTTAATATGCTCCCCGCCCCAAACCGATCGTTGTTATCGTAGTGGGTCCGGCTTCTTTCTTTGCTTTTCTTTGCATGTCCCCAACGCGGTCGTGCATAAGAAGTTAGGGCTCGACCTGTTGAACCCTCGCAAGATCACCGCAAACCCGAACACCTCCCATGGCGGAAGAAAAGAAAGACGAGGGAGCAGGAGATCCTATAAAAATACTGCTTGAGGAGGCCCTCGAGAAACAAAGGAACGTGATGATGGATAACTTTGCTCAAATCCTTCAACGACTGCCCACATATGGCGCATCTGCATCCAACAGCCACTCTGGAGGCGCCACTCCCTTCAAGGTACAGGTAAACTTCGACATTCCTATATTTGAAGGAAAAATAGATGCAGACGCTGTAGACAGATGGTTAAATTTGTTGGAAGGGTATTTCTCGGTCCATGACTTCTCTGACCGAGAAAAGATTATTTTTGCACTCCTCAAAGCTGCCCCCCATGTCAAAGACTAGTGGGAAACCTACCGTGAGCAAGAGGGCGAAGGGGAACCCTCTCTGTTCTCGGCCACACCCACTTGGAATTCATTTCGAGATGGCATCAAGGAACAATATTACCCCGTGGGGAGCTATGAGGACAAATACATCCAATGGACCACGCTACGGCAACAAAAGGATCAAGATGTGCACGAACTGACGAATCTGTTCCATACCCTGCGCACAAAGTTGGGTATTAAAGATTCGGAGAGACATTTGGTGCTCAAGTACCGCGGCTGTCTGCACAAACACATTCAGGAGGAAATGGAGTTCCTCGACATTACATCGCTTGGCACGACATATCGCTATGCCGCCAAGATCGAGCAGAAATTTAAGCAGAAGAAGCGAGACTTTGGATCTGCAAATCCGAAAGGTGCCCCCGAACCGAAGAACAAGGAGAAAGGCCAAAGCAATGCGGCTCAAAAAAACACCACAAATCCAAAGAAGGACACAGGGAAGTGGTGTGAATTTCATAACAGCCCCACTCACAGCACAAGCGAGTGTCGGGCCAAACAGTCTTTGGTGGCCAAACTAAAGGCACCCGAATCAGATGCATTTTCTGATCCTGAGTTAGAACCAGACAAAGGCAATGACAAAGGGAAGCAGATCATCGATGCGGATCATAGTGCCATTGTTGCCACCACCAAGATCCAGAAGGAGGGACCAGAGGATCCAGAGGAGGGGGAGCGCCTCTTCCAGTCACAGATGTGGGTAAAGGGTTCTCCGCTGCAATTTCTCGTCGATAGCGGAAGCCAAAAGAACCTCATTTCAGCAGAGGTCGTGAAGCAGCTTGGCCTACCAACCATAGCACACCCGCAGCCGTATACCGTCGGATGGCTCCACCCAGGGAGAGATCTTCGCATCCGCCAGTAGTGCCACCTTCCGTACAGTATCAAACCATTCACGGACGAGGTATTGTGTGATGTTGCTCCTCTTGATGTAGCTGATGTATTATTGGGCCAACCATACTTGTGGAGGCGACATGCTGTGTATGAGTCTAGGCCTCGTGCTGTTATTATTACTTTGGGAAATAACATGTACAGGATACCGGAGGTAGTACCGCCTCCTGCCATCTCTTTGACTACTGCAAAACAACGCAGTAAGATTGTTTCCCAAACCGGGGGGGAAATTCATTTTTCCTTGACTCACTCACGGGGGAAAGAAGAATATTGTGGCCACAACCTTCGAACAGGGCTCCCGCATGGTGCTGCTGCCAGATGGACAAAGTCGAGGAGAGAATACGATGACAATTTCTCCTCACTCATGGGGTTTTCCTCTACACTATCGGGACAAAGCACTCCCATTGATGCGGCTCGACGCACACCTTTGCTGATGTTGCCATACATCCTACAACTACACATACGGAATCCATAAAGCTTATGTACTATAAAGAGTACGATAAACAAACCAAATTTTCGTCTCACCTTCATTTGTGTCACCTTGGTCATGACATCTTCAACATCTAATACTCGATTCAACGAAATTGCCTCATCTCATGGAGAGATCTCAACGCAATGGGGACCATTGCTTCCTAAGAGGAATGATCCGAGGGTGGATGTCGGTGGCCACCCACCTATTCCATTTGGACCGGCACCATCAATTCTTGCATCTTTTCACATTCAGCACAACTTACTATTTTTAGCAGGTTTTCGGGTCCTCCACTCTCGGAGCCGTTTTGGGGGCTTAATGATCCAGGTGGATATTGGTGGCCACCCACCTATTCCATTTGAACCCCCATCTTCAGTTCTTTCATTTTTCAAGTTGCAACAAAACTTACTATTTTTAGCAGTTTTTCGGGTCCTGAACTTCCGGTGCTGTTTTGAGGCCCTAAACGATGTTTTTTGGGCATCGCTATCTGAACAGGAATCACTACTCTATCCCCAATTCCCATTATCTTGACATATTCTAAATTAGAATCACTACCGGCAACAGGAATATCTTGGATCAATAGGCTTGAAAATTTAGAATTGCAATCATCATATTCAGCAATAAGTTTCTGCAATTTTGATGACAACTGAAGCATTTCGGATCTAGTTTGATGAATGCTAGATTCTAAATGTCTTATCTGATTTTTCAAAGAATTGATTTTGTTCATTCCTAAGTCTGATATATTGTCTGTAATCTGTAAAGGTTTGAACAGGGAATCAAATTCTTTTTCTATGAATTCTTCATCTGAGAATCTTTCTCTTCTTCTTTCAGCAGGCAACTGTTTTTCTAGATTTTCAAGCTTTTCTGTTAATCTTCTTCTAGCAGTAAATTGTACTGGAGCAAGCTGATCCATCTCTGCCTTGACTGCTGCAATTTTCTTATTCAAATCATTAGATGAGGAAAACATTTTTATTTCGCCAATAAATGTTTCATCTGAGTCAGATGAACTATTCAAATCTAGTCTTCTCATATCTGGAATATCACTATCACTGCTTTCAGAAGAAGAACTAGATACTTCAAAATACTCACCTTCAGAATGAGATATGAGATCCCATTCTTTTGGATCATGCATAGTAGAGAAGATTTTCATTACCTTCATTTGTTTCTTATCTTTTCTTTCTCTACAGGTATTGGCATAGTGACCTTCTTTTCCACAAATAAAACAAGTCACTTTCTTTGAAGGTCTAGATCTTTTCTTAAATACTATCCTTCTTCCTTTAAAAGATTTCTTGGAAGGATAATACTTTTTCTTTCTTGGAAAATACTTGTTCGTTTTGCATGTACAATCATCTTTCTTTTTAAAGACCTTTTTCTTGGACTTTGAATGGCAGCCAAAATCAAAAGTCTATGGGAAGTTATTACACATCTTTGTACTAAAATGCATCTGTTTCTTGAAATTCCTTTTGGCTTTAGTAGATGCACATTCTGATTGTAGTACAGATACTACCATTTGATGAATAGCGGCAAAAGATGAGTTTTCAAGATTTACCTTCTGTTCTTTGATGTATTGATTAATCAAATCTGGAATCTTTTCCGGAAGTGAGGCTATATAATATCTCAAATAAGAAAAATTATGTGAATCATTAGCCTGATATAATAACTTCTGCATGACACAATAATATTCAGGAGAATAATCAATATTGCATAGCCTTTGTGATAGAAATAGTTCTGCATGATGGGCTGAGTCTTCTGGCACTATCCCTACAAACTCATGTTTTAAAGCATCAAACGGAGCTTTTAAGGGATCATCTGGATTTTCTATAATGTGATTCATTTCTTCATCAGACAATTTGTCCCACCACATCTTAACAACACCAGTGAAAGACCAAACAATTTGAGTAACAATATCAGTCCAACTTCCCTTAGTTTCAGCTTTTCTTTGAGGAGCCCAAGCTTGAAGATTATGCAAAACATCAATCACTTCTTCATAGCTAAGACAGTCAAGATTGACAAGCAAAGTATTTCCAAATCCTTTATTTGAAGGATTTTCCATTTTTATTTGCATGTTCTGCAACTTTTCAGAGTATCTTCCAAAAGGAATATTAGCTGATGCATCATGGGCAGTTTCTTCATCTTGTGTTCTTGAGCCTTTATTAGGAAAGTTAAAAGGTTCATTTCTATTCCTCTTAGAACTTGATTCACCTTGTGTAGGTGTACCAGGGGTTCTCTGAGAAGCAGTAACACCAGACATGGCCAAGATGTCTTTAGGAGCAGATGGTTGACCATTTTCAATCAAACTTTTTAGACTCACATAATTCTTTGGGAGTCTCAGACTTTCAAGAGAAGGAAATGTTTTTAGCCTATTCCTCATTAGTTCTGTTTTTTCTTTGGCTAAATCAATTCCTTTTTGAATTCTTTCTAACTGTAATTTACCAATATCTTCTACCCCCTTAAAAAGAATGCTTCTGGGAGGAGATGAAGAGTCAGAGGCGTTTAATGCTAGTTTGGAGCTGGACAAGGCTACTTCTCTGTAATGAGGAGGAGAAGTAGGTGCAGGGAGTGCTGATCTGAGATTATCAAGATATTTAGATATTATTCCCATATTAGAATTAATATCATTTAACTGCTGGCTATATTCATTTTGAATGCCCAATATTTCATTATAACCAGTATGTAATCTCTTAATATGTTCTTTGACTTCAAGCACATCTTTAGCAATATCATCCATATTCTGTAACATACATGCAATCTGATAATTTGAATAATTCTGCATTTTGGAGGATTCAGATTGATCAGGGTCTACAACATCCTTCATAGACAACCATTGAATTTCTGCTTTCTTTGTGCCATTATTGAAAATTCGTCTAGAATTTCCAAGCTCTAAATATCTCTCATTGATTTTTGCAGGAAGATCTCCTTGAGCTCTAGGCAGACTGAAAGACTTAATTTCTGGAATATAAAGCTGTGTCTCTTGATCAAAAGGTTTGGATGCTTCAGTTTGATAGGATATACTTGGGATACAGAACTGGAAATCATGGGTTGCAGAGGGTGGATGACTGTGTTTGGGAACATTTCTTGATGGAGGAGCAGGATGTCGAGCAGACATACTTCTAGGAATCTGATTTATATTAGCAGAAAAATTTGGGTGAATATTATAGTGTCTTCCCCCTGAAGAAGAAGAGGCATGCCGAGAAGATTGAGAACGAGAAAGTGAGGGAGTAGTGAAATGGAGACCAGAGGATCCATCAGGATGGCGAATTTGATCATCAAATTCATCCCGAAAGTTGTATTCATCGGATAGAGCTTTCTAATGATGTATCATGTGCGTCAAACGGAGATAGTATGCCAAAGTTATGCCCCCGGGAAGTTGAACCACCAATTTACCCAAACGGGCGCCCACAGTTTTGGCGCCTCATCTCCTACGGTTAGGTTTTTGGACGTTTCATATTCTACATTGTTTCTCAACAATAAATAGGCCCTTGAGCCTCATTGTAACACAGTTCAGAGGTCTGTAGCCACCACATCTCTTCTCAGAGATTCGCTACCAGCACCCTAGCTATTTTATTTCCATTATGTCTGTAAGCATATTTCTGTTATTTGATATTAATGAAATGACGCATTATTTCCGCTGCATCTCTATGCTTATTGTTATTTCTGTATTCTATTGTGTTCCTGCCTAAATCCGGATCATAAGCCCAATGGTAGCAAATCTTCTACATTTTCCACCTGAAATCATATAAAATCAAGTAATTATCATAGAGTTAGCCATATAATAGAGTTTGTATTGAAAAGATCATAATTTATCTTGAGAGAGCCCTCTCAGATCGAAGAGGCTAATCTTCAGTCAAAATCCGGTTTGAAATAGTTACTTCAAGGTGACCATTGCAACAACCCAACATGACTCAATTTGGTGATAACCCAAGCTACAAGGAAAGGCATGATAAACACTGTGTTGATCATAAATTCCAAGTTGATGACGAAGTTTGGTTATATATTGGCAAAGAAAGACTTCAAGGGGAAGGTAAAAGTCTTAAGCCAATTCGTTATTGTCCTTAATTTCGCCAAATGACACTATGCCAAGTGTCAATTTGTGATTGGTTGCTGGATTGTGTGATTTGTTGCATTCTTGTTTGTTTGGGAGAGAACCAATGGCATGAGGACATGTGGCTATCCCAGAGGCCACCATGTGCCCCCTTCCAAGGTCTGAATTCTAACTAAGTCATGGTCGAAATATTTTTATATGTCTTAAATCGTATGAAATGGTGGGAAAAATTTATACATAAGCGGGAGGGCGAAGGTCGTGGTTGACCTCGCGACCTCCCCCGCACCAACACAACAACATACCAATATACCACTATGATGGTTCTTAATTGTTAACGGTTGCGTCATATATTTATCTCCATACCATTGGATTCATGGGTGGAGGAGGGCGCCAAACCCCTCGCAATAGAGCAGTTAATCCATGATAATGTCACAACGCTCAACCAAATGTGCATTTAGCGCTAATACCAAGCTTATCTGCTAATTAAACTCACACTTGAATTTAATTAATCCACTCTTAATTTGGCAGCCAGTTTAGTGGAGTCCACCATTTGCGGCGAGACTCCAGAATTAGCGGCGCTAACTAGAGTTCTCTCTAGTTTTGGACGAGATTCCTAGGGAAAATCTGAATGAAGCATAACTTTTGCAAATTTCGACCATTTTTGGCTTAGAAAGAGTCTATCCTAGCAGATTTGGATGTTTTGAGCATGTTGGAATAGGTTTCAGGAGCAGGAGAGGATTGTAAACAACACGTTTTGCCATTTTGAGCTAATACAGAGGCCTAAGCCATGGAACCTGGACCAAGTAGATGTAGCCCATGAGGGGTGAACTCCTTCATCAATAAACAATGTTAATGGATCATTTGATGGTTTGTTGTACATTTTATTGTTGTTGTTAAACATTATGTTTTACTATTATTATGCTCATGAATTTAACATAAAACTCAATATTTCTACCTGTTTAACACTCACAAACACCTCAAAAAACCTATGCACATGAAGCAAAAGATCAGTAAATTATTTATAATTATGAAGATGAAATTAACACAAAAAATATAACATTCAAATTCAGATCAAGGTGGTGTCAGAGAAAAGGTTATTTGCTTTATTTTCTTGAGTTTTGTGCAAGTAGGGTTTTAATGGTTACAAATTTGTGATGCCTACAAGTTGAAGTTGCAGATAGGGGAAGGGAAACGGTTGGTTGCTAGTCCTGAGGTTAGGATCAAAAGAAGGAGAGCCTCAAGGCCACCATCTCTACCCAAATTTTCACTCCTAGCTACACTTGAAGCACCTCAAGTTTTATCTCTAGCTGAGATTGAGGAGGTAATAGTTGCACCAGAAGTTGAGTTTGAATCCATAGCCATAATGTGAGGTGTAGGAGATACTGAAGGTCTTTTAGAATAGGAAGCATTCAAGAAATATTTTTATGACCTAACTGAGAGGGTTATGATCCTCTTTGAAGAGAGGAGCACCAGGATAGTTGGAGAGAATTTTGAGTATCCACATGGAGAGGGAACCTCAGAAGACCAAAAGGATGAAGAGAAGGATTCAAACTGTAGTGGAGGAAATCCTCTTCCATATCCACCATATTCATCATCATCCTCATCATCTCCATCAACATCATCTTCCACTTCCATCACAAAAACCACCCATACTCACTCAAAAACCCCAAAAGGAAAAACTCCCTTACTCAAATTGGACATTAAGTTTGAAATTCATATGTACAATGGTGAGGTAAATGTAGAGAAGTTGGACAATTGAATTCATCAATTGATGGTTTATTTTAGACTTCAGAACTTGCAAGAAGATGACATAAAGATCATGTTGGCTTCATTGAGGCTAGAAGGAGCAACACTAGTTTGGTGGGAAGCAAAGACTTAAGAGGAAATTTGAATCCATTGTATGATATCCATTTCTTGGGTTGAGTTTATTTCTTCAATTAAAAGACATTTTTATCCTTTATTTTACATGCATAAAACCATTATGATTTGGAGAAACTTTAGGCAACTCAAGGGTCAAAGAATTCAAGAATATACCCAGGATTTTAGGAAAATGGATTTGTTGTTAGGAATAAGCTTGAATTCCCAAGACACTCTATTGAAATACATTGGGGGTTTAAATTCCCATTTGAGACATGATATCCTTATGTTTAATCCAAACAATTTAGATGAGGTTTGTGTGCAAGCCACACACCTTCAAGCAAGGGGAAAGAAAATTCAAGAAGAGGGTAGTAAGAAGAAGCCATTCAAGGGTAAGGAGAAAGAGAGGGGAGGAAAATATAAGGGAAAAAATAATGCAAGTGTTAATAAAGAAGGGGATAAAACTACATTCAAACATTGTTCCAAAGAGGGGCATGATGAAGCCCACTGTTGGAAACTACATCTCGAACTAAGGCCTAAGAAACCAAACAACAAGGGGAGACAAAAGATGATTGCTACCACACAACATGATCTTGGATTTAGTTCTGGTGATGAGACCAATATTATAGCCATGGTCACAAAGGGAAAAGAAGCCATAGCAAGAATTAGTTCCTCAAATTTTCAAAACAACACTCAAAATGAAGAAACAAGGATAGAGTTGTTCCATGTAAGGGTGATCTCAAATCATACAAATATTGATGCATTATTTGATAGGGGGTCACAAGAAAACTTAATCTTAGAAGATTTGGTCAAAAAATTTAACCTTGAAACTGTACCTCATCATAAGCCATACCCTTTGGGTTGGATAGTCAAGAATGAAAATTTATAGGTTACAAGGAAATGTATATTCAGGTTTTCCATTACTGAAAATTTTGCTGATGAAGTTGAGTTAGATGTGGTTCCACTTGAAATTTCAGGAATTATTTTGGGAAGCCTATATTTGTATGAAAGGAAACTGGTTTTATCGCCATGAGAACAAATATCATTTTCTCAATGATGGGGTGGAGTATATTTTGAGAGCTCATCACAGAAAGCCGAATATTTATCTTAATTCAGGGCAGATGAAGAGACTAGTTAATGCAATTAAAAATTTTGTGCTTCTCATGATTAAGAAAAAAAAAATATGGAATATGAATCTTTTGAAGGTTGTCATGAAAAATTAAAATCTGATTTTTTTGATGTGGTAATTCAACATGGTGAGATGTTTCATGAGCTAAATGGGTTACCTCCCAAGAGGGGAATTCAACATGAGATACAACATCAACAATATGTTCCACTTCCAAACATTAGCATGTATCACATGTCGATAATGGAGAGTGTGGAAATCAATAAGGAAAGTCAAGAAATTTTTAACAAATGTATCATACGCCCATCTATTTTTCCATGTGGTTCACCGATTGTCTTGGTGCCAAAAAAGGACGGGAATTGGCGCATGTCCATGGATTTCCATGCACTGAATAAAATCACGGTAAATAATCGCTATCCCCTCCCAAAGATGATTTTATTGATCAGTTGAGGTATGAAAAACATTTCACTAAGTTATACTTATGAAGTGGTTATCATCAAGTTAGAATAGCTGAAGAGGACATTTGGAAAATTACATTTAAAACTAGACAAGGATTGCTTGAGTGGCTGATTATGCCATTCGGTCTTACCAATGCTCCAGATACTTTCATGAGAGTTATGAATGATGTATTGAGACCATTTCTATATGATTTTTTCATTGTTTACTTAGATTATATTTTTATATTCAGCAAATCAAGTGATGAACATGTCATGCATGTGAACAAAGTACTTGATGTCTTGAAAAAAGAATAGTTATTTTTAAAGATGTTGAAGTGTGAGTTTGGAAATACTTATTTAGTGTATTTGGGACACATTGTAGGAGGAGGTGAGATGAAGATATACCCCTCTAAGGTTGAGGTCATTGTAAATTGGCCCAAGCCCAATACAGTTACTTAGGTAAGAAGCTTTCTTGGGGCAGCATAGTATTGGAGGAAATTCATTTCTAATTTTTCTTCCATTGCAGCTCCATTACATGCATTGAAAAGTGTCAAGAATGTATTCCACTAGGGAGATATGCATCAAAAATAATTTTATGCTTTAAAACAAAACATCAGTTCAACAAATGTATTGGTTCTTCTGGATCTTAGACAGCCATTTGAAATTCAAACAGACATTAGTGATTATGCCATGGGAGCAGTTCTCAAGCAACAAGGTAAGCCCATTTCATTTCATTTTGAATTTTTTAATGGATCTGTGACTAACTATACCACTTATGACAAAGATTTATATGCATTGGTACAAACTGTAAAGAAATGGAAACAATATTTGATGGGGAAGGAGACCATTATCCATACTGGCCATCAACTATTGCAGTACTTACAGTGACAATCAAAGTTGCAACAATCAATACACTTATGATGGATGGAATTTATACAACAATATCATTTGGTTATCAAGTTGTTAGGGTTTCGTGATTTGGCTGATTGGCAAGCCAAATGACAGTGTAACATCAAACCAGTCTTTGGAGCCCAAGGACCTAGCCTTCCTGGACTCAGAGAGGGATCTCTCTATTTGTACAAGGGATATCTGTGTGTTTGCTTATTGTGTTCTGATTTTAGGCTAGTTATGAAGTAGGCTTTTTGGTTTTGTTTTTTAGGTTGTGAGGGATGAAACTGATCAAAGATATAAGATAGGTAAAAATATGTCAGATTAACTGGGCTATGGGGTTGAAAAGGTCAAGAAAGCTATCAGATGGTGATACAAGGCTATTGAAGGGCCGATTTGATTCGAGGTAGAAATGATCTTTGGAAAAATGGAATAAAATGGACATCAAGTTTGGGAACAACAAAGGATTTCAAGAATAACTAGTTTAGTAGCTGACATAAACATGGTAGGGAAAACCATTAATCATGAAAAATTTAACTATAAGCTAATCAATACATAGAAATAAACATTCAAGCCATGCATAGAGATATAGAACTCTCTAAATTTTGGAAAAGGCTATCAGACTTTGGGGAAATACACTTAAGACAGACAAACAACTCAAATCACTATGCCTGAACACCTAAACACAGTACTTCAAGTTATTGGGCACTTTGAAAACAAGATTGCATAGTCTTAGGCAAAGGGCAAGATCAGAACAAGACCTCCTTGGTTTGACAAATGAGAATCTAATCAGTCAAAGAGAAATTGCATGGATGGAGCTATGGCTAGCCATGAGTAAGCAGGGCATACTGTAAATCATACTTAGCATGCATAGAACCATGAATGAAATAAGAAACAATATCCTTCAGTTATTAAAGAGCAATCAAGAATTCTTTAATGTGACTAAAAATGAAGAAAACATGGAAGCTATGAAGAAACAGGAAATTTGAGGTGCCTCCAAGGGCATGTCTCAAATTTTTTCTCTATTTTTCTATAGCAAGCAAGAAACATGGATTCATGAATGAAAACTAGGAAAAAAAACAAAGAGAGAGACACTATACCATTCTACCAAGTCATAGAATCCAACAACAATCCTCTTTCATCATCCAAGAACATCCAAGAGACTATTCAAAAGCATGAGACAAGTATTTCTTCCAAAGCTTATATGACCATATATTGCTTCTATCATCAAGTTCAGCCTTTTTTACAATGAAAGCCTTTGGAATATATAGGCTCAAGTTAGGAAAACCTCTTAGTTCAATTTGCACTCTCATTGGCCTATCCAAAATATCTAATCTTGTCCTTTAGGCGTTGCAAAGTCCAAGGCACAAAATATCTCATAAAATATCTAAAAAATGCTAAAATATGGAAATAAATTGACTTTTCATAACTTCTCATGTGCAAAAATAGCTAAACGCACATGAGGAAAAAGCAGTTTTTAAAGGTTCAATTTTTACAAAAATACTCAAAAAATACATCAGCAAAAGGTCCCCTGACTTGCCAGAAACTTTTGGCAGCCTTCCCGATGTCGAAATAAGGCTCATGATAGCTTTTTGAAAATATATGAGCATATAATTTCTAGAAAAAAATGAATTTTCTCAATATGATGCCTGGAATTCCTCCAAAAATAGGTATGTGTGTAAAAAACCAGAAAATAAGCTTTGCTGATAGACCGGGCAAAGTGTAGAAAAAGCGGGCATTTTTCGCCATTTTGGGGGATAAAATGATCTTCAAATGTCCTGAAAATCACTGAGTATGGGCTCCTAAAATTATGGCATCCAATGATACCATTCTCCTCGTTTGATGATCCCCCAAACTGAAATGGCGAACCCCATGAGTTTTGACCAAAAACCCAAAAATGACAAAAAACCAAAATATGTCAAAGTTTGCCCAAAATTGGTGAGCATGACCCTCAAGGGTTCTTAGCAACATGTTGTGAAGAAGAGGCCAAAATATGAATTCATGAGGTATCTTTCCTCACTTTCTGTGCCGGGCGCTTCCCTTTAGCCTCCTTGAGCTTTTCTTGAGTAGCCTTCAACTTGTGCCGAGAAAATTGATTTAACTTTTTATAATGACTCGTCATTCTCCTTTGAAGGTCTAAATCCATGTTTGCCTTCTCCAATTTCTTCTCCAAGTGATTATTTACTCTCTCAAGCCATGCCTCCTTATTGTTCTCTATATTTTGTTCGAATAATGCAGTGAGAGGGATATATTGGAGAAAATCTTTTTCCTGTTCTTTTTTCTTCTCAAGGGCCTTTTTAAGCCCCATGGTTCTTGGCCTCTTTCGCCTAGGCTGATCTTCGCCTTCACTTTCATTGAACTCTCCCATGAGTTCTTCCAACCTTGCTTGGGCTTTGGAGGCCTCCTTCTTGTACTTGGTTTCCCGTGTCTCATAAACAGCCATATGGACACTCATTTGCCTATTTTGGATTTGCAAAAATTGATTGAAATTCCTAGCTCTATGAAGATCATCCTTCAATGCATCAATTTGGCTTTCTCTATGGATCAAGAGGCTTTCTAGAATCCATGCCTCATTATCACTATCATCGCTTTGGATTTGGATGATGTCAAATGCACTCTCCTATTCATGACTGCCTTCTTCCTTACCCTTACCTTTGCTTTGGCTGGCTATTCTAGTGCTCTTCCTCCTAGGAAAATCAATGATGGGCTTCTTTGGAAATTTTCCTTTACTTCGGAGAGCCCTTGTCACATTTGGAGTGACAACCCTAGGCATTCTCTTCTTTACTATACGGGGCTTGGCCTTTTTAGGAGAAGAGGGCATGGTCCCTTTAGCTTTGTTTCCTTGCTTCTCTTCTTTTTGAGTTTGTTGTTCTTCTTGAAGAGGTTGCTATTCCTGAGGAGGCTGCTGTGTATCATCTTTTGGCTGCCCTTGCTCATCACTGTCATGCTATTGTTCTGTCTCATATGGCTTCCCCTGTTCATCACTTTCCTGTCCTTGTTCATCATCTTCATGCTGCTACCCTGTCTCACCCTCACTGTGTTGCTTTTCCTCATCCCCTTGCTGCTGTTCATCATCACTGTGATGTTGCTGTGTGTCATCATAAGGTTGTTGTTCACCCTCATCATGAGTCTGCTGTTCATCACCACTGTCATGCTGTTGTTCAACACTTTCTTCTTTCTGCTCATGTCCTTCTTCCTCTTGCTGGTCACTTTCTTCTCCTTCTTCATGTTCCTTTGTTTGTTCTGTAGTAAAATTGAGATTTTTAGGAATAGGTATACTAGAAGAAGGCGAGGGATGATGAGTAGGAGGTGTAGGGGATGTATGGACTGGAGGGACAATGGAGAAATCTGGATGAGTGATGAAAACATCCCAAGAGACCTCTCTCTTTTCAAGCTGATGAAGAATGATGATTTTGATGAGAGAGTGATGGAAAAGACAGGCTATTTGCTATGAAGGAGGCTTCTTCTGGATAGTGGAGGCCATTTTATCAATGCTCTTGTGTAATAAGATAGGAATATTTAGCAATCTAGCCCTAGTGAAATGCACGAGAAGTCGAATGTGATATGCATAAATTCGGGAGAATATTCCCTCACAAGTGAAGTACTTCATGAGAGGGGCGTAACTGGCTAAAAGATATGAGAAAGGGAAAATAGAAGGACATGAATCTCTGTGCTCAGGCTTTAGAAAGGGCTTGTAATCATCTGAGTCCAAATGGCTTTGTTTAAACCATTTCTCACCAATATAGGGAATTTTAGTGGCCTTGGAGATGGATCTTGGGGAGAACTTGAAGTCAAGGCCTGCCAACTGGAAATTTTTATCTTGAAACCTCAAAGCGCAAAGGTGTGTCAAAGGAGAAAAACTCTTCACCTCTTGCACCCTTTGACAAAAATCTAAACATCCCACCTCATGGAAATTGAATAAGACTGATGGGTGGGCATTCACTTCTTCAGTGGAAGTAGGCTCAAATCGCTTATGAAAACCACTCCTATTGTCCTACCTGGGAGGAATCTTGTTCTGGATGCTCTCTGCAAAACCAAAGTGCCTCAAAGGTTTTTTGAAATTTCTTCTCAAACACAACTCTGTCTTCTTTGTAAATCACTGTTTTGATCAAAGAAAATTTGTTTCAGATGTTATGTGAGATGCTTATGTGATATCAGGTCTCTGCTCCTTTCAAAACACTGCCCTTTCTCTTTGTATGCCACTCAACAACTAATTTTAATAATAAGCACACAGTCAATTAAAATGCATACACAGTTAAGTGATTTTCTATGCTTGGATAAGGTCACAGAGTTCTTAGTGTTTTGATAAGACAACCTTGCATTGATTTATACAAAGGCAAAAACTCCACTCAATCAAAAACACCCTCCTTGTGTTTACTATTTCTCACACAAATTTTTGCCAAAAACACCTTTGAATTGAAATGGCAGCTCCCCTTACTAAAGTCTGTTTCATGGACAAAAAGGCAGCATTGATGTTTCTCTTCACCACACAGAGATGACCTTTGACAGTGACAAGGTAATATATGTATGATTACCTTTGTTGAAAATAGGCCCACTGTTTCATTTGTTCAAATACTGTGTTTCTTCCTTTAAACAATGCCTCCACCTTTTATCATTTTTTTGAGGGCATTTACTGGGCTTTTAAGAATTAATAATAACCCACCCTTTTTACCTTGTCAGTGTTGGGAAATCATTTCCACTGCAATTTCGAGTTTTTTAAACATAAAAACAACTCTCCTTTCCACTGTTTTCTTCACAACATAAGGCTTATAGAGTACATGGTTCATCCCTGTTTTAGAAGGTAGCTTAAGGTTCTTTGAGACAAGAATGACCACCTTTCTTTCAACCAATTGTAACAACAACCCTCAAACCTTTTCACACCGACACACCTCGACTTACACCAAGGGTTTCATTTTTTTCACCATTACTTAGTCCTTTGATAAACGAAGCATATGATCACCCTTTAGAAATTTGAATATACCAAGGAGGCACATAAAGACCTTGAAAATTCGATGGCAGGCTATGCTTGAGGGTTGGAGTAGCTTTCAAAGCATTTTGGAGGCGTTTTGGATCGTTAACATGTGCGCGACACGTTGAGAAGGGAAGGCGCCGCGCAAAGAGGAGTTGTCGGGTCATTTTCGGGCCAACGTGACTGGTGCTTACAGGCGTGCCGCGCAACAGCTGAACTCCCATGTAAAATTCCTCCTGAACGTGCCGTGCAACTCTACAGGTGCGCCGCGCAGCTTAAAAAGCCCGAAAACTATGTGTTTAGCTTGAAATGCCTCTTCTTCAGTTTTGTGAACAGAAAGAGGAGTGTTGCCTTGTGCTTTGAGAAGTTTAAAAGGGCTTGCAATAGTCCCTTTATCATTTTGAACGCAAAAAAGCCAACTACCCTTGAGTTTGACTCGTGAGGATTTTTGAAAGCTTTTTCTTTGAAACAAATGCCTTTGTTCGTTTTGAAAACCAAAGTGATTTTAAATGTGCTAGGAGGGGCCCATAATTTTTAAATAATGTTGGCAGAAAAGTTGTGCATGCATTCTGGCCAGTTTTGGTAGATATGAATCTTTCTTTTTGTAATAAAAAACATCCAAGGGTCAAACTCTTTCCACTATGTTTTTAATATTAGAAAAGGACACTCTGCCATTGCTGACCCTTTAGTGACACCATCAAAATGGGAAAACTACTCAAAACATATCAATGAGTGGTGAAGCCTCTTTTTCCATTTTTCAAGGAGATGACCTATCTCTTTAAACTTGGTTGACAGCTTCTACTTATAGGTGTTTTTTAAGCTCCTTTTCTGACTGTGGGTGCCAAAAGCTTAGTTGCATTCACTCATGCTTTACCATTCTCTGTTCATCAAAAGGGGACTTCTTTTAGACCTCTCCTTTACTTGGAATGCAACAGTGAGGTGCCTTTTGAGCTTTTCATAAGGAAAATGCCTTCATTTGAAATGGTGACATGCCTTATTGGCTTTGAATGTTGTTCCAAAATTTTGAAACTCATGCCATAATCCTTCTGACAATTTTGTGAGCTTGTGTGTTTAGTTGCAATGCATTTATGGGAAAACTAAGCTCAAATCGCCTTCTTTCCACTATGATGAGTAATTTTGAAAGAAAATTCTCTATGAATAGGAAGGATAGTACCCTTTGAAAAGCAATCATCACTCTTAGGCTTGTGTCATGACTCATCTCTCAACCACTTATCAACTCTATTTTGTTTAAAGGAACAAAGACTAAATGTTAAGCCTATTCATCAAGAAGATGAGTTTTTTGTAATTTTTTAAGGAAATCACACCCCTCAGCAAAGTTTGCACACTTCTTGGCTCCAGACTGTCTTTGAAAGAAAACTCTGATAGGAGATAAGCCAACCTTTTTGATAGTTATAGTACTCATGCTTTCCCTTTGCTTTTGACATGATGGCTCTTTTTAGAAGCTTTCAATTGTCTCCTACTACTCTTACCATTTGTCTCTCAATCAGTGAAAACCCCAAAGTCAACTACTGCACTGGCCCTCTGCTTATAGATGAAGGAGGCCTATTTTGACAAATGTCTGGCTTAATTTCAAACTCTGCCTCAACCAAATGAAGAACATTTGATGAATCATACTAATAGTGGCTTCTCTTATACATGATGGCAGAAGTTAGTTTGAGCCCAAGACTATTTGACTCTTTTGGCCATTTGTTTAACAATGTTTCTTCAATGATGATGAACCTATTAGCTTCACATTGTAACTCAAACAATAGTGAACTCATGCAAATCATTTTTAAAGCCCACTACTTTGCCTCCACCTTTAATCATCATTTTACTTCAGAAACCCTTAGTTGTTGTCTCACTGTAACCAAATTTTGTCTTTACAGTTAGTGAAAAACTTCAAAATAGACTTTACCTTTGGCCCTCTTCTTATAGATGAAGGAGGCGCTTTTAGTCTTCAACCCTCTACTTATGAAATTAAGGATGTTCTTTAGTCTTCAAACCCTCTGCTTATAGATGAAGGAGGTTTTTTCGGTCATGTCATATCCTTAGCCTTTTGACAGTGTTATTTTTCCTTTCACTGTCCTTTCAGGCTTTGAATATGATCGCAAGAGCTTAATGAAAAAATCTCTGCTCTATAGCTGCATCCCAGGCTCAAGATCACATTGAGAAGCAGCCGTATTCTCATGTGGAGCCAAATATTGTCTTCTGGGATGCTGGTATGCCTCTGTCTTTGAAAGATCCATTAAAACACTGTAAAAACACCTAAAATCAGTTTGACCTATGGTACATGTATTGCTGAGACTTGAGGGTGTATTAGTGGCGCGACCTAGGGCTGTAACCAACTTTATTTGCAGAATGGGAAGGTATGTTATGACTGGTCTATAGAAGGTAGAGGTTTTTGGCTTTAGAGTGGTTTTCCAAGGGAAGAATGCCTAAAGTGCCACTACCTAACTTAGGGGAAACTTTTTGGACAGATTTGGATTATTTCTTTGGGGCTGATGGGAAAACTAGTATGGTTGAGGCTAGATAGGACTTGATAATGAGGTTTCATCTCGTCATGGGTGGACTGAAAGGTAAGAGGGAAAAAAAAAGTTTATGGGTGTTTTCCAGCTGGCAATTTTGACAATCTTTTAGATCAGCTGCTAGAAAACTTGGCTGTTACAACTAGTCATCACCAACAAGTGAAAAATACAGATGACTAAAAAAGGTATAAAAATGGAATCTAATGTAAGGTAGTTGATATGCTTTCTATGATTATTGTAAATTCATCTATTATACTCAAGCACAATTCTGTTATGCATGAAAGTTACATTGAACGATATGAAAATGATAATGACTTTCAAGATGTGTATGCAAGCTTGAGTCAAGGAAACCAAATTAAAGAGTTAGAATACCATGTACATAACAATTTTTTGTATCACTTGGGCAAGTTATGTATTCCACAGGGAGAAAAAACCAGTACCATAAGGGAGGCACACACTTCATTGATTGCTGGACATTTCGGTGAAGGCAAGATGGTAGCGAATCTCCAAAGGTATTTTTATTGGCCACACATGTTTGATAGTGTATCTCGTTTCATTAGAGGATGTTCTTTGTGTGAAATATGAAAGCCTAGCAATAGGAAACTAACTTTGTTCACTCCACTTCCAGTACCTTCACGTCCATGGGAGAGTATCTCAATGGATTTTGTGGGAGGTCTTCTATTGTCAAGGAAAGGTCATGATTACTTGTATGTAGTTGTAGATAGGTTCAAAAAAATGTGTATTTTGATGCTATGTAAAAAAAAAATTATAGATGAACAAACAACTCATATTTTATTTCAAAATTTTTGGGTTCATTTTGGTCTTCCTACTTCTATTGTAAGTGATCGAGATTATCATTTTGTTGGGAATTTTTGGTCAAATTTGTGGGACATGATGGAAACTAAGTTGAAGAAGAGTACAATATTTCATCTACAAACAAATGGTTAGACCAAGGTGGTCAACAGGAAATTCATTCATCTTCTTAGAGGATATTGTAGCAAATATCCCAAGTTGTGGGATGAACAGTTGCATTTCATTCAACATGCATACAATAGGGCAAATAATTCTTCCACAAACACATCTCCATTTGAGGCATGTATTGGGTACTTGCCAAGATCACCATTGGAATTTATCTTTGGGAAATATGTTGCTATTGATGGTCATAATTGTTAGCCATCAGTAAATTTTTGTCAGAGAAAATGATGGCTAAAATTAAGTCCTGAGCCTTCAAGAGGTTGTTTTCATACAAAACTGCTCATTCTTGAAGCCTTCTTATGCTTCCTAAACTCAGCAAGTAAAATTCACTGCTGTTTCATTAAGAAAATCCACCAAGAAGCCATGCTGATATCCAAAATACTGCTTTTTAGACCTTTCCCCATCATTATCTAAGCCTATTTTTCACTCATTTTTCAGCCCACATTCATCCTCTATTTTACTTTGAAAAATCCCCTATTCTCTTTATTCTATCCTCATTATCCCAAGGGAACCTTCAAAATCCCTTTTAAAACATATAAAAAATCCCTCTTTATTGTTTAAAACCCTTCCTTTTTACTCTATCGAAACTTGGAAAAAACCTTAAAAACCCTCAAAAACTTCTTCCGCCCTTTTAAAGTCTTAAGCCCCTTTTTTGCCCAAGTCCTGGCCCTTTTTCCGCACAACACCGTGCACCCGTGACCAGAGCACTAAGCCCATTGGCATTGGCATTATATCTTTCCCCGCAACCTTTTTCCTTTGTAAAAAGTTTTTCTGTCGATGCGATGTTAAAACCCCCCAGCGCTTAATCTTCTACTTCATATGACTAACACATGTGACCTTATGCAAGCGATCATCGCATCACATCATTTTATATCGCATTGGCACTGTCACATGTTCATAACTTTGCCCCCCTTTACCCCCGCCTATGCGATAATCCCCTTCTCCCTTAAAAGCCCCTGGTCACATATTGCAATAGGCGACCATGTACCGGGCCTTACCTTAGCCCTTATCACAATCGCTCCATTGGCTTATCCCTTTCCTTTTTCTTTTCCCCTCCGTGGCAATGTGCCGATGCGATAATATCCCCCATCCTCAGCCCCTGGTCACCTCATCCCTCCACGTGACCATTGCCTAGCACCTATGTTAAACCCCCATCGCATCGACATTTCCATGAAAAACTTGCCTTTTCTTTGTTTTTCTCGCTCCGATAACGATATCCCGATGAGATCTACACCGTAGATCCATAGGATCTGACGACCCACGTTTCACCCTATGATCTCTCGAAACCTTTCTATCTGTCACCCTCCTCACCAATCTCTACCATTGATTTGTTTTAATCCAACAGTCATCATTGATCCCGACACCCAATCTCATCAAGGGACGTACCATCCACTGCATAAAGTTCCTGCCCTATCACAAGCTTCCACCTGGCTCCCACTAAAGCCTTCGCCCGTGCACCTCTCTCTATCGCACTCCACTATAGTCGTTAGATCTTCCCCTCCAGATCCAACAGTCCACGATCCATATCACGTGATTTTTGCATATAGAGTTTAACACTCCAAAGTTACACGATACCAGCGGTATCAAAAAATCCACGCAACACATTTTGGTTGGATCACGTTCCCTCTGGGCTAAACCGCTTGCCACCCATTTGCTGCGCAAAAATCGCTGACGGTTTTCGTGAAACCACTTTTCCCATTTTCGCACCAAATATAGTTTTTAAACTGGTTTTCATGGGTCTTTCTCCATGAAACCTCCTCCGATCCTCCGCCTACATATTCCGCTCCTCCTCACTGCTCCATCTACCTTCTGATAGCCTCCAAAGTAGTTTTTCCAACTGCGCAGAGTTTTATAACATGTTTTATGGTTTCGTGCAAGTTTTACGATGATTTTAAAGGCCGAAATCCCCCCCTACAATCCATAAAGGGACAGTGGTTGAGGGTGATGATCCTCAGAGCCCGATCAAAAGAAAAAGGGGGACGAATCTCATGTTTTAATCAGTGTTTCATGAAGCGCTGGTTTCACAGTTAAAACCCTCCAACGAAGGCCATCTGCGAACAAAAAAACAAAGTTAATGAAGGCCAATAAAGAGCATCAGGAATTAAACATAAAGGATTAACGCACAAAGTTTGAAGATTAAAAGGCTTAATCCTATCGTTTAAAGGTGAATACGCAGTTCAAAGGTTGAATACAGTGGATTAAAGAAAAATTCGGCAAATGATTAAAGACAACGGGTTAAATACATAAAGGTGGAATATTAAGCAGCTTAACCCTAAAATTAAGATCGAAAGCCAAATAAAAAGGGATATTTAAAAGTAAATACAGTCATCAGGAAAGTTTAAAGACTCAAAGATGGTTACAAAGGCCCAAAAGTAATATCAAGGCCTAATCAGGTTTTAAGAGTGATAAAGCAGACAGATCAACAGAAGAAAGGATTTAAATGCCAAATATCAGAAGCCATTACTTCTCTGTGTTGGGCTTCAGAAATGTCGTATTTCATCCACCTTTCCCTTCACTATTCCTTACATTTCATCATCCCATTAACCTTTCATTATATCACTTTCATAAATACATTTGGGTTTCACCTTCCTATTTTCCACTTTATTCATTTTTGTATTATAAGTGAATTTATGATTAAATATTAGAAAATATACATGTTTTAATATATATGTCAAGAATGTGTGAGCTTTGTAATGTGTAGGAGAAATGTGAAGGATTAATTCTAAACTTCTGGAATATCTCCTCACCATATTAAGGAGATAATTGTTCAAGCCTATTCCTAAGGAGAAGATCATGGAGGATTTGGTTGGCATGTCTTATTCAAGATATGTGAGAGATGTGTGGAGGATTCAAAGGGATCATGTCTTGTAATAATGGGAAAGTAGTTGAGAGTGGTTGAATGAGATGGTTAGCTTCTTCATGTATATAAGAGAGTGCTCTCTCTTCATTTTGGGGAGTTCAGGAGCTCAGGAGTTCATAAGTTCAGAAGTTCATTAGATTAGCTTTAAGAGATAGTTTTGTAATTAGGAGAAGGGGGATTCTTAACTGTGACTCATATTCTTTTATTGTATGCTTTCATGGCTTGTCATTTGATTCTTGTAATGTAATTTGAAATGGCGTTATTGTTGTGAGCTCACATATGTTGTTTGTCATTCAGCTCTTCACATGTTGTATTACTTTTCCTTTATGTAATTTCCTGCTTTCATAGTTGATGCTTCAATGCCTTCCTAGACTAATTTGATTTCAGTAGTTTAGATTAGATTAGTTCCACTTCGGTCCTGCATATATAGTGCATGTGCTTCGTAAGTCTACGAACCTCGGATTGACAATTTAAATGGTTGGGAAAGTACTACAACGGAATTAAACGACAATAGTTTCACCCAACACTCTGAAGACCAAAAATGCCACCTACAGACTTATTTCCTCAAACAATACGTAGTAAATGCACATTCAGAGATATTTTTCCAAAGACAGCTCAGAATTAATTGCCAGCCTACCAAAAGCCCCCAAATTCAGCAAAAGCGATTAAAGTTGATGAAACTTAATGCAAAAATCAATTATCAGAGTTAATTCATGTCATTCCCTCTCCATTTGGCCCTTCAAAGGCCGAGAATCTCTTACTCTGCATTAATTAAACAGATGAAACCTTCTTACACTCCACCTCCTCGTTCTCCTATAAATACTTCTGTAAAAGATAGTATAGTGGTTGGTATTTGGATATCTGTTGTATGTAAATAGTTTTATGAAGCTGTTGTAGCTCTGTTTTGTAATTGAAGACACATAATCTGACATGAGAAGTTTGAACCTGTAGAGACCCACTGGACTTCAAGATTGTAACTAGTTTGAACATCAAATACAAATAGTTGATTTATGCGATCCTGGTCTATGTCAATGGTGATGTGTTTCTCACTGTAATTGTCATTTTTCTTTATGTTTTTATTATGTCCACTATTCTTTGATAAAGAATAACAAATATAGATTAGGATTTACTTCTAAAGTACCCTAAGTCTCACTGATAAATCTTTGTCCTTTATATTTTGTGCTGATTGTTAATTTGAAGGTAATTCAATAGAGTATAACTAGTGAAGTGGTGGTAAGCCCATATTTCCTGGGTACAACTTGAGATATTGTCTTTGAATGTTCTTGATAAGTTTGCTAATTAAAGATTGAGCTAGAGAAGTCTATGGTTAGCCCTATCCTCTAGTTTCTTCTCCAACAATTGCTTTGAAAAGTTTCCTTAAAAGTATGTTGAAAGCAGGATAGTTTCAAAGTACTTACCTGATCTTAGACTACTTTTTATGTTTATCATGAATGTTTTTCCTTTGAATATGCTGAAATCAAGCTAAGTTAAAAGTATTTACTTGATCTTAAGCTATTCTATGGTCTTTTAATGTTTTTTCTTGAAAGTACATCAAAAGCAGGCTAGTTTCAAAGTACTTACCTGATCTTAGATTACTTTTGTGTTTTTCCCTTAAGTGCATGCCAAAATCAGGCTAGTTTCTAAGTACTTACCTGATCTTAGGCTGTCCTTTGTTCCCTCATCTGTTTTATTTCCCTCACCCCATTTCTTAGTGTTTCATTCCATGAAATCAACTTAAAGATATCCTTTGACATAGATGACTTGCCCCATGGACCACTCTTGAACCTTGCTGTGCAATTAAATCCTATTATGACTCCATAGCCCAATGGATTGATGTTGTTCCTTGCTTGCCTTGTCATCTGAAACATTCCTTCACTTACTTACACCTTCGCCCTTCATACAGACTTTCTTCATCTTCATTTTATCTTGCCCAACTAAACAAAAACAAACAATCTTGTTCCTCATGACTAGCCTAAATATCATATTATAAAACATAAAGATCATATCTTCGAACACAAATATAGAGAGATCCCTCTCTAAATCTAGGATGGCTAGGTCCTTAGATTCCAAAGCGGTTTGATGTAGGCTCTACAGTGTTTGTACTTGCCAATATTGCAAACTATAGATACCTAACATACTGGCGACCATACTGGGGAAGACTTATGAGTAAAAATATTTAAAAACTAAACACTCAGTGTTCAGTATAGAATGAATAAATTTCTTCAAGCGCTACCAAGAATATTGGTGATCATGATATGACTTGTCTGAATCAGTGGCAATCTAAGTGCTTCTTAGGATTCTAACAGACCCTTATCAAACCTTGGAGAAATCAGCTAGTAAGCCATAGAGTGAACTCTATTTGTCTCATCACCGTAGCTAAGTGTTGAAACAGATATAGGACACTCTCATAACCCACAGGACTATATAAAAACTCAGAAAACCCAAAAACATTTCAGATTGGTATTCAAACCTATTAGTGGTGGTGGGCCATAAAACATTTTACCTTCTAAAAGCTAAAAATTTTCACCTGGCGACTCCACAATCCTGAATATACCTAAAGACTCCATTGGGAAACCCATTTCTATCATAACATCATACAAACTCAGTTAAGGAAACTTTGAGGATTATTTTTTTTTTTTAAAAGATCAGTTAGCCCATTAAATGATTGTCATACTTGGTTAAAATTTTCTTATCATTGGGTCCGAAAATATAGCATAGTGGCTTCTAGAAGATTCCACACTAGAGCCCATCTTGACCCAAATCCCCTGATATAGTTGATAATCCTAAAAGTATACTTAGGAAATCTCCTAAGTCCTAAACTTAAACTGTTGTTAGGCCAGCCCATAGAGCTAATTCTATTCCTGAAAACCTTACAGCTCTACAAGATTCACAAGTTGACTTAAAAAACCCATTCAGAATTAGGTCACTTGATGATATAGATCAGATAGACTTTGAGCCTCCACCTTCATCCCAAGATAGAGGTGAACACACTGGTAGCAGAGAAACTACCCCTCCTGATTTCCATATCATTTATAATTTTGGTTTCCTTCATCCTAGATCTGCTCAACAGTCTCTTGCTGGTCCATCCACTTCTGTTATGCATACACCCACTGTTCCAACTACCCCATTCCATCAACCCCCTCCCATCTTACATCCTTCATCTGTAAATCCCCCATTTTTCACACAACCTCCTATCATGGCAACAAGGTATGCCCCTCAAGTCCTTCCTTTACCTTTAGTCAATCTGCCACAGGACTATCAGTCCAAGATACCATTATATGATTCCAGTGGCGCTACTACTGCTTCACAACATGTGGACAAGATGAATGACTATTTTGATAGAAATGAGATTGATGATGAAAGTGTCAAACTTAGATTGTTTACTCAAAGATTAGGGGGAGAAGCAAGAAAGTGGTTCAAAGGCTTAACCCCTCATAGTATTAATTACCTTCAAGCTCTCCATCAATCATTCCTAAACAAATGGGAAGTTAGAAAAAACCCTCTCCAAATACTTTCAGATTACAACAATCTCAAAAGAAACCCTGGGGAAAGTGTTCAAAATTATTGCACTAGGTTCAATAGTGTTTATAATGCACTACCTCCAAACTTGAAACCTCCTCAAGGCTTAGCCTTGGCCAAATTTCCTGAAGGATTTGATCCTGAAATGGCTTATCAGCTGAGAGAAAGAGACCCCTTGACTTTAGAAAACATGCAGAAAGGAGCTCTTGCTATGGAAGTAAATCTGATTGAAAAAAGAGCTACGATGAGGAATGAAAATAAAGTATCATTTAGGGAGGAGACTTCACCCTCCACATCTAGCTCAAAAATGGAAAAAATGATGGAGGAAATGATGAAGAAGATGAACATACTTGAGAGAGCACAATCTATAGAAAACTAATCAGCTCCCCAAAACATAAATCAATCTCAAAATCAGAATTAGAACTTTAGGAGAAATCAACCTCAAAACATACAAAGAGAGGATGATCAACAGATCAAACCTCCTTTCCAAGAGAATTATGTCAATGAGGATGAAGAGACAAATGAAAAAATAGAGGATGATAACATGAACATGCTAGGAGTAAGCAATGAGGATTTTGATTTCCTCCATGAAAGAAAACAACAATCCTTATGATGATGACAGAAGACCACAAAAATCATTATTATGATGACAAAAGACCACAAAATCAGTATTATGAACAATACTCTGAAAATTTCATCATAGGATCACCTAAACAATATGACCTAAGAAGTAAAAAGAATCAATAAACTCATAGAAACAAAACCTCTGATAAATCTACCAAGAACAACCCTGAAAATGCACCCAAAAAGATAGTTGAAACTCACTAAACAGTGGTTGTAAATTCTGATTTGACCAAAGGGAAGAATAATCTAGCCAATGAAAAATAGAGTGTTAAACCCAGTAGCACTAGAACCTCAGCTAATTCTCCTAAAAAAACTATTCTAACTACTGTAAATACTAAAAATCAGCAAGCTGATTTTCCTGAGCAAGTAGTGACTAACAGGGTTGAATCAAATATTTTAAAAAATCAGATTCCTTTTAGCCTTGAGAATGAAATATCAAAAATCAAAATCTCTATCCCACTTACTAAGTTAGTCACTCAAAATGTATATAATGGTCAGATTTTGAAGGCTTTAAACATAGAAGACATTCATGACACAATTAACTTAAATGATGATACCCCATAGCTCATTTTTGGACCAAAAATTGAAGGAAAATTTCAAGAAGGCACTACACCTCCATTTTACATCAGCTTAAACATTCATGACAATATCTTGCACAATTCCATGCTTGATTCAAGAGCATCACATAACCTCATGCCCAAGGTAATAATGGAAAGATTAGGCTTAGAGGTGACTAGACCCTACAAAGATTTATATTCTTTTAATTCAAGTAGGGTGAGATTCCTAAGCCTAATAAAGGATCCATGTGTTAACTTAACCCAAATACCAGCTAAGAGTTTAGTAATGGACATTGTAGTGGCTGATATACCCCCAAAATGTGGCATGCTTCTTTCAATATCATGGGGTGCTAAGTTACAAGGCACAATGCAGATGGATATGACTTATGCCACCATCCCTATCTTCAGTCAACCTAGAAGACTCTATAGGGAAACACACATGAAATATATGGTGAGTAACCAAGAAAGACCAGAGAATTTTCCTCTCTATTCCATACATACTAACCTTGACTCTTTCATTATTTTCAATAATGATATTCCCAAAGAGCAAGATTTGGTCTATGAAAAACCATAAAATGTTGTAATCACTTCACATGCAAACATAGTTACAGCCATTGATAAAGAGAAAAACAAAGAGGAGATTAAAAAACAGTTTGCTGATTTAGAAATTTACACCAAATAGATTAGAGGTCTTGAGGTCCAAAACAGTCATGTAAATAACGCAGATCATAAAAATCAAGAATTAAAACCTCAAAACATTGAAAAACTTCAGGAACAAAACTCAGGAAAACGTAGTGCAGACCCTTGTTCAGAACAAAATGATGAAGAAGACAGAGAGGACAACAATGAAATAAATCTCAAAATTGAAAACAGTCCTCTGTGGAGCATGAATTTTGATGGGTCTTGCACTAAAAATGATGCAGGGGTAGGCATATGGATACAAAACAATGAAAATAATCATGCTAAGGGCCATTCCTATAGATTAAATTTTCATTGTACCAATGATATAACTGAGTATGAAGCTCTCCTTTTAGGCCTGCATTTATTGAAAAAATTAGGGGCCAAAAGGATAAAATTTCATGGAGATTCTGAGTTGATTATTAGGGAAGTAAATGGGGAATATAGCGCCAAACATCCAAGACTTAGAGCCTATAGAGATGATTCCATGGACTTGTTAAAAACATTTGATGAATTTCAACTTATCTTTGTCCCAAGAAACCAAAATGTCCTTTCCAATGGTTTAGCCTTTGCTGCTAGAACTTGTCTTACACCTTATGAAACCAAGCAATGCACCACCCAAGTCAAATTTAGATCAGTTGTCCCAGATAATTAAAAAGATTGGAAATTTTTTGAGGGAGATAAACAAATAGAAGACTTCCTATAGTCCAAAAATGAATTTGAAACAACACACTCAGATTCAGATTTTGATGAAGATTGTCCTGCTGAAGAAAACCCACTTATTAAAGAAGAAAAGTCTCCTGAGATTGTGGAAATAAATCTGTTAACACATGAACCCAAATATATGACAGAAAATAGCACATATTTGGAAAATGAAGACGTAGAAGTGCTGCAATCCAAAGACCAAAGCTTGCCAAAAGGGCTGGTCCCCTTAGAAGAATTATTTGATTTGAATGATGTGGGCCAAGAAGCCAAAATTGGAACCCATAGAAACTGAAGTGGAAGAATGTAACATAGGTAGTAAGGAAAAGCCCAAAATAATCAAACTGTCTAAAACACTGCCAACTCATATAAAATTGAAATACATTGAGCTTTTTAAAGAATTTTCTGATGTGTTTGCATGGAGTTATGAAGATCTAAAATCATATGATACAGAAATAATTCAGCATAAAATACCCCTCAAAGAAAACCATAAGCCTTTTAAACAAAAATTCTACAGAATCAACCTTGTTTAGTTACCTCTGATAGAAAAAGAAATTAAAAAAATTTATAGGGCTGGAATTATTGTCTCTATTAGATACTCAGAGTGGGTGTCTAATCTTGTATCAGTTATGAAGAAAACATGAGAGATAAGGCTGTGCATTGATTTTAGAAACTTAAACAAAGCCTCATTGAAGGACACCTATCCTTTGCCTAAAATGGATCATATCTTACAAAAGGTAGTTGGTTCCAAAAGTATTTTCTTGCTAGATGGCTTCTTAGGTTACAATCAAATTTTGGTACATTCTGATGATCAACTTAAAACAACCTTTAATACAACTTGGGGCACTTTCATGTATTTGAAAATGCCTTTTGGTTTAACGAATGCTAGTGCCACATTTCAAAGAGCCATGGATATTGCATTTTCGGAAGAAATAGGTTACTTCATTGTGATTTACCTTGATGATATAATTGTTTATTCTAAAACAGATGAAGGACACCTAATACACTTGAGAAAGGTCTTTGAAAAGTGCAGAAAATTTGGACTGTCCTTAAATCCAAAGAAAACACTGTTTGGTCTCCAAGAAGGCAAACTTCTTGGGCATATCATATCAGAAGAAGGAATAAGGATAGACCCAAAGAGGATTGATGGCATATTGCAAATCAGCCATCCCAGAAACATCAAGGAACTTCAATCCCTTATTGGAAAGATTAATTTCTTGAGAAGGTTCATACACAATTTGGCTGAAATCCTTAGAAACACAACTAACATGCTTAAGAAGGAAGAAGGAGTTAAATGGACCTTAGAAGCAAAGAAATAATTTGAACTAGTAAAACAAGCACTCACTAAAACACCAGTTCTTATCAGTCTTGATTTTTCAAAATATTTCTTCATTTTTTCATTTGCATCAGAACATACAGTAGCTATTGTTCTATTACAGAAAAACTTGAATGGACAAGAGCAAACCATTGCATTTTTTAGCAAGGCATTGAGAGATGTAGCTTTGAAGTACAACATAGTGGAAAAAAAAGCCTTTGCCTTGGTAAAACCCTTAAAAGACTTTAGAGTTTACATTTTACATTCCCACATCATAGCATTTGTGCCTCATTCAGTGGTGAAAGACATATTGACCCAAGATCTAGATGGAAAAAGAGGAAAGTGGATTTCTGTAATTTTAGAGTGTGACTTAGAAATCAAACCCACTAAACTCATAAAGGGTCAAGGACTAGCAAAATTGATGGCTGAATATAACTTCCAAGCTCTTGATATAAACATGTTTAATGCATTATATGAAAATGAGGAGTTTTTAACACCAATTATTGAAGATCATTTTATGAATTCATCTTGGTATGCTGACATTTTGTATGTTTTGCTCAATCTTAATGTTCATCCCGGTTTGTCTAAAACAAAGGCAAGATTTTTAAAATTAAAAGCTGTAAATTACTGCATTTTGAATAAATGTTTATATTGAAAAAATTCTAGTGGATTATTGCTTAAATGTTTTCCTGAGAATGATGCAGATAAGATCAAGCATGAGTTTCATGAAGGAGAATGTGGGGGCCACCTCTACTGGAAAAAAACTGCCAACAAAATCCTTAGAGCTGGCTATTACTGGCCCACCCTCTTTCAAGATGTCCATAAAATGATTATTTCCTGTCACAAATGACAAATATTTGAAGGAAAAAGAAAACTACTTCCCTTACCTCTGCAGCCAATCACTATTGAAGCTCCTTTTCAGTAGTGGTGTCTAGACTTCATTGGGGAAATCCATCCTCCTTCATCTGCACAACATAAATGGATCCTCACAGCGACAGACTGTTTTACCAAGTGGATAGAATCCATCCCCTTTAGGAATGCCACAGACTCAGTCATCATATCATTCCTTGAAAACCATATACTGTCTAGATTTGCCTGTCCTAGAAAGATCATAGCTGATAATGTTGCTGCATTTGGGTCTAAAAAGATGGTATATTTCTGTCACAAGTATAAGATTATATTGGGTCATTCCACAGCTTATTACCCTCAAGGTAATGGGCTGGTAAATTCATCAAATAAAAGTCTCGTAAACATTATCAAGAAGTTGCTGGAAGATAGCAAGAAATCATGGCACAATAAGCTAGTACATGTTTTATGGGCAGACAGATTGACAGTTAAGAAGTCAATTGGGATGTCTCCCTACCAGCTAGTTTATGGAATTGATGCAGTATTCCCAACCAGTTTAGGAGTGCCAGTAATGAAGCTGATCCAGGAAGTACAGTCTGAAGATGATGTTGTCACAAGAAGAATAAACCAGACTATACATTTACAGCAAACCAGAGAGGAAGTATACATCAGAGCACAACAACTATAAGAAAACATCAAGAAGTTGTTTGACAAAATAACCAAGGCAAGTGATTTCAAAATTTGTGATAAAATTTTGAAATGGGATTCAAGAAGAGAAGATAAGGGCAAACATGGAAAATTTGATAACTTATGGCAGGGCCCTTATCTCATCCAATCTGATATTGGAAACAATGCATTTTTTCTGCAAGAGTTGGATGGAGTTGAATACTTTGGAGGTCCTGTTAATGGCAGGGTTCTCAAACATTATTTCTATTGACTGATATTTGTAAATACAAGGCTTTTTATTCATTGTATATAACACTATTTTTCAATTTGAAGAAAGAAAACTACAAAAACAATAAAAAAGAAAAAGAGGGCAGAAATAAAACAAGAAAGGTACAACCCCATACCCAAAAGAGAAATTCTAAAAGTGCGCAAGCTTAAAATGCCACTACTTAAGAAAACATTGCTATTTTAGTCATACATCCTAATCATGACTAAGATAGATTTCAATTTTTTTGTTGATAGATTAGTGAAGAAGATTTTCCAAACTGTTCAATCTTGGCTTATCAGTAGATTAGATTAGGATAGAAAAACGATGGTTCAAACAAGTTGAAAACCTGAACCTAGAAGATTGATGAAGAATTGGTTCTAATCTGCTCAAAATCTGAACCAAGAAAGAAAGAGAACAACACAAAAAGATCAAAATCAGAGCTGCAAGAAGGATGAAGGATGCTTTTTGATTTTCATATCTTAAGCCTTCACAATTTTGTTTTAAATTTCTATAGATAAAGTCTATGTGCAACTTGTTTTTATGCCATATTCCCACAGCAAATCAGACTGCCTAATCCTGATTTGACTATGTTTTAAATTTCTATTTTATAAAGTAGAGAATAAAATCTGCCAGACAGTCTAATCCTGCCAGATAGTAGCTTAAGTAGACAGTTTATGAGTTCAAAAGTATAATATGAACTCATGGATGAAATAAGGGTAGATTCATATTAGTTTTTCTTGCTTTCAAAAAGAATAAAATGTTGATGTTCAAGGTTCGCAAGTCCAAATGCACCTGCTGAAGAATTTTTTTTAGGAAGTCGGCTCTGTAGGTAGAATGATTGGGAGAAATTTTTTTGCTGATATAAAATATTGATTATATTTTTCAAAGCAGCATGATCAGTGGAGAAATATTTTCGATGGATAAAGGCACAGTTATGCATCCCAGAGATCAAAATCTAAAGTTCTTGACACCTCCAAAGAGATGCTATCCCCAAGTGGAGCCACTGTTAGCCATCAGTAAATTTTTGTTAGAGAAAATGATGGCTAAAAATAAGTCTCGAGTCTTCAAGAGGTTGTTTTCATACAAAACTGCTCATTCTTGAAGCCTTCTTGTGCTGCCTAAACTCAGCAAGTAAACTTCACCACTTTTTCATTAAGAAAACCCACCAAGAAGCCATGCTGATATCCAAAATACTGTTTTTTACACCTTTCCCCATCATTATCTAAGCCTATTTTTCACTCATTTTTCAGCCAACATTCATCCTCTATTTTACTCTGAAAAATCCCCTATTCTCTTTATCCTATCCTCATTATCCCAAGGGAACCTTCAAATTCCCTCTTAAAACTCATAAAAAATCCCTCTTTATTGTTTAAAACCCTTCCTTTTCACTCTATCAGAACTTGGAAAAAACCTTAAAAACCCTCAAAAACTTCTTCTGCCCTTTTAAATCCTTAAGCCCCTTTTTTTGCCCAAGTCCTGGCCCTTTTTCCGCACAAGACCGTGCGCCAGTGACCAGAGCGCTAAGCCCATCAGCATCGGCCTTTTCTTTTTCCCTGCAACCTTTTTCCTTTGTAAAATTTTTTTCCGCCAATGCGATGTTAAAACCCCCCATCGCTTAATCTTCTGCCTCATATGACTAACACCCGTGACCTTATGCATGTGATCATTGCATCACATCATTTTATATTGCATCAGCGTTGTCACATGTTCATAAATTCACCTCCCTTTCCCACTCGCCAATGTGATAAGCCCCTTCTCCCTTAAAATCCCCTGGTCACATATTGCAATAGGCGACCGTGTCCTGGACCTTACCTTAGCCCTTATCGCAAGCGCTCCATCAGCTTATCCCTTTCCTTTTTCTTTTCCCCTCCATGGCGATGTGCCAATGTGATAAGCTCCCCCCTCCTCAGCCCCTGGTCACCTCATTGTAAAAATTTATAGTTTCCCACCCCGGTTTTCAGTTTTCACCTTATTACTCCAAAATAGTTAAATGCCCTTTCCCATATCCATACATTTAACAAACTGGAAAATAAATTTTGCTGAAAACACAAATTCTGGAAATTTTTCAGAATGCTGGAAAATGCAGAATTAAAAATCAGCAAGCATAAAAACAGTCATTCACATATTTTGACACGAGATATTTTAGTCAACCGCAATACAGAAAAACCCCCTACAACTCTTGGGGAAAACTAGTTCGAAAGCTCCTTATTTCTGGAAAATGCTTTTTACAGTGAGAGAAATATTCAGCAAAAAATCAGCAAACATAATTTTACAACTTATCTCGTTTTTCGTGCTTAACCACCACCTCGGAAAATGTGCAAACAGCGAAAATCAAAACAACAATAAATGTTGTATGGCCTCATCGATTTTTGTGCCAAATTTCAGCCTTAAATGTTGCTGTACGGCCTACCTGGAAATGCGTGCAAGCTGCCACAAAATCTACTGTACAATTTCTGCCTCGAAATGCAAGCCAAAGGTATAGCCACTTGCTGTACGGCCTCCTTCAAATTTCTGCTCCTTGAAATCTATGCAAATCTGCTGTATGACCTGCTGTATGGCCCTGCTATACGACCCTGCTGTACGACCTTCCTTCCTCAAAAATCGTGCCAAAAATCTACCTCACTGTGTGCTGAATCTGCTATACAGTCTTGCTGAAATGTCTTGCTGAAATGCTGCCTTGGAATGTGTGCCAAGCTGCTGCCTCCTTCTCCTCACTGCCCAGAAATCTCCCTTGCTCTCTTGCTCTCCTTCTCTCAATCTTCTCATGAAAGAATGAATGACCTTTTCCTCATTTTCCTCCTTTAACCTAACCCTAAGTGACTTTTGGGGAATCCCTAAATCCAATGGCTGAGATAGATTGAGATCTAGGGCTGAGATTAAATGCTCATTTAAATCTCACTTTCTATTTTTTAATTCACCCCACTTTAATAAAGACCCACTTAGTCATTTATTTCCAAAGTCACTTTCCTTTCTAATTTTACATTGACTTTATTAAAGTCACTTTAAAATTAGACTTTAGTAACTTTATCACATAAAGTCACTTTTAAATTAGATTTGACTTTATAAAATTATAAAGTCACTTTAGGAGAAAAATTAAATTCTTTTGGAAACTTTTACCTAGGCCAAAGATCAAGGCCTTAGGGAACCACCTATCCTCCAGTACCAAATTTCAACACTCCCTCTTACCGAGGAAGGTGTTCCTCACCACACCCATCTTGTCTCTGAAGTAGACATGCTTGCCCCGTGGTAAGGCTTTGGTAAGAATATCTGCAACCTGCTCATCAGTGGAAATATACTCAAGCTTCACAGCTCCTTTTTGAACATGGTCTCTGATGAAATGATATTTGATCCTGATATGCTTTGACCTGTCATGAAATACTGGATTCTCCGTGAGTTTAATGCAACTCTGATTATCACAGTAAATCACTGAAGGTCTCAACGGCTGACCAAATAAGCCAAACAACATCTTGTGAAGCCAGATGGCCTCACAACTAGCTAGACTGGCTGCCATATACTCTGCTTCCGCTGAACTCAATGCTACTGACTGCTGCTTTCGGCTGAACCATGACACTACTGCCGAACCCAACCCAAAACAGCACCCTGAAGTGCTCTTCCTATCAGAAGCACAACCTGCCCAATCAGAATCAGTGTAACCTTCCAATCTCACTCCATCCCCCTGCCTGTAGTCCAGACCATAATCCACTGTCCCCTGCAAGTATCGCAAAATGTGTTTTGCAGCCACCCAATGAACCTTCCTAGGCTCACACATAAACTAAATCATCGTGTTGACTGCAAAACAAATATCTAGTCTAGTGTTGACCAAATACATCAAGGAACCAATCAGCTATCTATACAATGTGGGATCCACCAACTCGGAATCCGAAGCATGGAGCTTCTTCCAGTTGGTGATCATCGGTGTCGACATGGGTTTACAATCCTCCATGTGGAATCTGCTAAGGATATCCACAATATACTTCCCCTGCCCCAGGAAGAAATGCCCCTCCTCTTGCCACACCTCCAAACCCAAAAAGTAATGCATCAAGCCGATGTCATTCATCTCAAACTCCGCCGCAAGATCTCTCTTGCAGTGCTCTATGAGTCTCTCTGCACCTGTAATGACTAAGTCATCCACATACAGCACCAGAATGAGAGGCTCCTCACCTATCACAATATAGTAAGGTTCGGATCTGCCTCACTCTTTGTGAAACCCATCTTCTGCAAGTAAGTATCTATCCTGGAGTACCAAGCTCTGGGAGCTTGCTTCAGGCCATAAAGGGCCTTCTTCAGTCTGCACACATGGGACTCCTTCCCATGCACCTCAAAGCCCTATGGCTGCTCAATGTACACCTCCTCCTATATGAAGCCATTGAGAAATGCGGTCTTCACATCCATCTGGTGGATCTTCCAACCCATCTCTGCTGCTATCGATATAATGGAGCGGATCGAAGTATATCGAGCCATGGGAGCGAAGGTCTCCTCACAATCAACTCCCTCTACCTGGGAGAACCCTCTAGCGACAAACCTCGCTTTGAATTTCTCAATGCTGCCATCAGCAGCATGCTTTACCTTGTAAAGCCATCTGGAAGTAACCACGGATTTTCCCTCAGGCCTAGGCACCACCTCCCAAACATCATTCTTCATGATAGAAGAATAGTCCTCCTGCATGGCCTCTCTCCAGACCTGCTGGCTAGCTGCCTCCTCATAGCTAGAAGGCTCAGAGTCAAGGATGCTGGTAGCCATTTCCATATAGCTACAAAACCTCTCAGGTGGTCTGCTCTCTCTGACCGGCCTCTTAGGCTCAGTAACAGATGTGGCATCTCTCAAGGTGTCCTGAATCCACTTGGGCTTCCTCTTTCCTGAGCACACTTCTCCCGCCGGAGAATAAAACTCCTCCTCCTCAAAATCAGGAGCCTGAACTCCTGACTGTCTGTCTGCTATCCTCCTGCCTGCACCTGAACCTGTAGAAGCTGAGGTACCGTGTGAACTGTCCATCAGTGGAATCCCCAGTGAACTGCTCTGTGGACTGCTCTGCATGCTGCTCGTAGCACCACCCCTCTGACTCTGCGAGCCACTGCCCACTGAAGGACCTGACATCGTCATAGATGTACCTCCAGATCCTCCCGATCCCTGCCCACTGGATCCCTGTGAATGACTCAACTGCTGCTGAGGGTCTGGCTGATCCAGATAATCTAACTCCCGTGACCTCCTGAAGGCCCTGTCCTCCTCGAATTTCACATCCCGCCTGACAACAACTTTCCTCCGCACAGGAATGTAAATCCTAAAGGCCTTGGAGGTCTCACTGTAGCCCACAAAGATACCCTTCTCTACGGTGGGCTCTAGTTTGGTCCTCTTCTCCTTGGGTATGTAGGAGTATGTGATGCACCCAAAGATACGAAGATGACCAATATCAGGCTTCTTCCCAGAAAAAGCCTCCTTCGGATTCATGTGCCCCAAGGCACGATGTGGACTCCTGTTCTACAAATAAATAGCTGTGTTGCAAGCCTCTACCCACAAAAACAATGGCAACCCCTGATCATGTAACATGGCTTTGGCAGCCCCTCTGATGGATTTGTTCTTCCTCTCTGCAACTCTGTTCTACTGGGGGTTGTATGGAACAGTGAACTCCCTCCTAATGCCTGCCTCCGCACAATAGTCAACAAACTCTCACCGGGTGTACTATCCTCCATTGTCCGACCTCAGGGACTTGATCTTCCGACCTGTCTGTGTCTCCACAAGAGCTCTGAACTCCTGAAACCACTTGAAGACCTCACTCTTGGTCTTCAAGAAATAAATCCAGGTCCTCCTGGAGTGATCATTAATGAATAACACATAGTACTCATATCCACTCAAGGAAACATGAGACATCCGACCGCTCACATCGGAATGAATCAAATCAAGTATCCTAGTCACTCTGCTGTCACTGCTGGGAAAAGGGGATTTGGCAAAATTTCCCATCGCACATCCTCTGCAAGTATCAAAGTGATCAGTACTGAAATTTGGCACACCTGTAGTGATCTCCCGCAAATTCCTCAAGGCTCCATGATACTTGTGCCCCATCCTGCAGTGCCAAGTCTCACACAATTCGATGGCTCTGTTGTCTGGGTGCATCTTTTGCTCGTGCCAAAGGTGTTGAATGGCTTACCTTTGCCTTTTATGGCTTTCTCACTCTGTTGAATCGGATGGAGGTGCCTGAGATACATCAACTTTGTCCTCCCACGAACGGTACCTCATATCCTCTATCCTCCAAAGCTGAGACGGATATGAGGTTCTTCCTCATCCTTGGCACATAAAGAACATCTGACACCTTCAAGGGAGGTTTGGGTTCCCTATGAAATGTCAGTGTTCCCACACCGACTGCTCTAACAACTCTGTCATCACCAAGTACTACCTCTATATCAGTGCCACTCTCTGAAAGCTCTGAGAAGTACTCATGGACTCCTGTCATGTGACATGAAGCCCCACTGTCCACATACCAGATACCCGAAGATGCTCTGCTAATCGAGGGAAATGCATGCTCCCTCTGAACCTGTGTGGCAGGTACTCCTGCACTAGAAGACTCACACGCAATGAACCCAAACTCCCAGTCAAAGAGATCTGCAAAGTCCTCAACCTCTATTGAAGGTTCCATGCTCTGGTTCTTCCCCTTCTTCTTCTTCTTCTCCGAACACACAACTGCATAGTGTCCCATCTTTTGACAATTCCAACACTTCACTTTGGAATAGTCCTTCTGTGTGTTATCCTGTTTACCTTTACCTTTTCCTTTGCCCCCACCATTGGTTTTGGAAGCTTGCTTCTCCCCTTTTCCTTTCTTGCGTCCTGCCAACAGTGCTACATCCTCATCCTGCTCAACTGGCTTGGATGCCCCAAGCTGACCTTTCCTGATCTCTGTCTGAATGCAATCATCCCAAAACCTCTCCCATGTGGGAAGGGTCTCACGTGCACAAACCCCATCAGAAAAGTTCATCCATGAACTGGGGAGGCCATTCACAGCAATCCACACCAACTCAGCGGGTGGAATGGCCTCTCCAATCGCTGCCAACTCATCTCTCACATTAGTAATCTTTGTGAGATATCCAGCTGCACTATCATTCTTAGCCATCTTAATGTTCTTCAGCTTCTCCTTCAGGACCATTTTCCGGTTCTCATTGGTACTCTGGTAGAGGTTGGTCAATGCTGTCCACATCTCATGAGCATTTCTCTTTCCTCTCACATGAGGAATGCAATGGTCTTTGATTCCATCTAGAATCAATCTCTTACCCTTGTTGTTCTTTTTATTATATGCTGCCAACTGAGTAGCATCAGTAGGCACATTTACAGGGTTCTGTGCGGTATGCACCATTATGTCCCAGACTTCCACCTCCTCAAAGATACTCTGCATTCTCTCCTTCCAAACACTGTAATTGGTATGCCCATCCAACCTATCCTCCACCCTCAGTCCCAAAGACATCCTGCTATCCTAAAACTGAAAAATAGCACTGCTGTAGTAAAGATAAAACTGTTGTTTGTGAAAAATCAGCTTGCTGGAATTTTCTGAGTGAAAAATCAGCAGGCTGGAATTTTCCTCCTTGTTGTCCCAAACTTCCCTTCAGCACTCAAGCTCCGATACCATGTAAAAATTTATAGTTTCCCACCCCGGTTTTCAGTTTTCACCTTATTACTCCAAAATAGTTAAATGCCCTTTCCCATATCCATACATTTAACAAACTGGAAAATAAATTTTGCTGAAAACACAAATTTTGGAAATTTTTCAGAATGCTGGAAAATGTAGAATTAAAAATCAGCAAGCATAAAAACAGTCATTCACACATTTGACACAGATATTTTTGGTCAACATGACCCTGGAAAAACCCCCTACAACTCTTGGGGAAAACCAGTTCGAAAGCTCCTTCTTATTTCTAGAAAATGCTTTTTACAGTGAGAGAAATATTCAGCAAAAAAATCAGCAAACAGACTTTTACAACTTATCTCGTTTTCCGTGCTTAACCACCGCCTCGGAAAATGTGCAAACAACGAAAATCAAAACAGCAATAAATGTTGTACGGCCTCCTCGATTTTTGTGCCAAATTTCAGCCTTAAATGTTGCTGTACGGCCTGCCTGGAAATGCGTGCAAGCTGCCACAAAATCTGTTGTACGATTTCTGCCTCGAAATGCGTGCCAAAGGTACAACCACTTGCTGTATGGCCTCCCTCAAATTTCTGCTCCTCGAAATCTGTGCAAATCTACTGTACGCCCTGCTGTACGGCCTTCCTTCCTCAAAAATTGTGCCAAAAAAACTGCCTTACTGTGTGCTAAATCAGCTGTACTGTCTTGCTGAAATGCTGCCTTGGAATGTGTGCCAAGCTACTGCCTCCTTCTCCTCACTGCCCATAAATCTCCCTTGCTCTCTTGCTCTCCTTCTCTCAATCTGCTCATGAAAGAATGAATGACCTTTTCCTCCTTTTCCTCCTTTAACCTAACCCTAAGTGACTTTTGAGGAATCCCTAAATCCAATGGCTGAGATAGATTGAGATCTAGGGCTGAGATTAAATGCTCATTTAAATCTCACTTTCTATTTTTTAATTCACCCCACTTTAATAAAGACCCACTTAGTCATTTATTTCCAAAGTCACTTTTTCCTTTCTAATTTTACATTGACTTTATTAAAAGTTACTTTAAAATTAGACTTTAGTAACTTTATCACTTAAGTCACTTTTAAATTAGATTTGACTTTATAAAAAAAATTATAAAGTCACTTTAGGAGAAAAATTAAATTCTTTTGGACACTTTTCCCTAGGCCAAAGATCAAGGCCTTAGGGAACCACCTGTCCTCCAGTACCAAATTTCAACACCCTCCACGTGACCATTACCTATCACCTATGCTAAACCCCCGTCGCATTGGCATTTCCATGAAAAACTTGCCTTTTCTTTGTTTCACTCACTCCGATAATGATATCCCAATGAGATATACACTGTAGATCCATAGGATCTGATGGCCCACGTTTCACCCTATGATCTCCCAAAACCTTTCTATCTATCACCCTCCTCACCAATCTCTACTGTTGATTTGTTTTAATCCAACGGTAATCATTGATCCCAACACCCAATCTCTTCAAGGGACCTACCATCCACTGCATAAAGCGCTTGCCCTATCGCAAGCTGCCACCTAGCTCCCACTAAAGCCTTCACCTGTGCACCTCTCTCCATCGCACTCCCCTATAGCCGTTGGATCTTCCCCTCCAGATCCAATGGTCCACGATCCATATCGCGCAATTTTCACATCCGGAGTTTAACACTCCAGAGTTACGCGATACTGGCGGTATCAAAAAAGCCACATGACACATTTTTGTTGGATCACGTTCCCTCTAGGCTAAACCGCTTGCCACCCATTTGCTGTGTGAAAACTGCCGATGGTTTTCGTGAAACCACTTTGCCCATTTTTGCGCCAAATACAGTTTTTGAACTGGTTTTTGTGGGTCTTTCTCCATGAAGCCTCCTCTGCTCCTCCGCCCGCATATTCCGCTCCTCCTCACTGCTCCATCTGCCTTCTGCTAGCCTCCAAAGCAGTTTTACCAACCGCGCAGGGTTTTATAACATGTTTTATGGTTTTGTGCAGGTGTTAAGATGATTTTAAAGGCCGAAATCCCCCCTTACAATCCATAAAGGGATAGTGGCTAAGGGTGACAATCCTCAGATCCCAATCAAAAGAAAAACGGGGACGAATCTCATGTTTTCATCTGTGTTTCATGAAGCACTGGTTTCGCAATTAAAACCCTCTAGTGCAGGCCATCTACAAACAAACAAACAAAGTTAATGAAGGCCAGTAAAGAGTATCAGGAATTAAACATAAAGGATTAAAGCGCAAAGTTTGAAGATTAAAAGGCTTAATTCTATAGTTTAAAGGTGAATACACAGTTCAAAGTTTGAATACAGTGGATTAAAGAAAAAGTCGGCAAATGATTAAAGACAATGGGTTAAATACATAAAGATGGAATATTAAGCAGCTTAACCCTATAATGAAGACCGAAAGCCAAAGAAAAAGGGATATTTAACAATAAATATAGTCAACAGGAAAGTTTAAAGACTCAAAGATGATTACAAAGGCCCAAAAGTAATATCAAGGGTTTAAGAGCGATAAAGCAGACAGATCAGTAGAAGAAAGGCTTTAAATGCCAAATATCAGAAGCCTTTACTTCTCTGAAGACCAAAAATGCCACCTACAGACTTATTTCCTCAAAAGAATACATAGTAAATGCACATTCAGAGATATTTTTCCAAAGACAGCTTAGAATTAATTGCCAGCCTACCAAAAGCCCCCAAAGTCAACAAAAGCGATTAAAGTTGATGAAACTTATTGTAGAAATCAATTAGCAGAGTTAATTCATGTCGTTCCCTCTCCATTTGGCCCTTCAAAGGCCGAGAAGCTCTTACTCTGAATTAATTGAACAAATGAAACCTTCTTACACTCCACCTCCTCATTCTCCTATAAATACTTCTGTAAAAGACAGTATAGTGGTTGGTCTTTCGATATCTGTTGTATGTAAATAGTTTTATGAAGTTGTTGTAGCTCTATTTTGTAATTGAAGACACATAAGCTGACATGAGAAGTTTGAAGCTGTAGAGACCCACTGGACTTGAAGATTGTAACTGGTTTGAACATTAAATACAAATAGCTGATTTATGGGATCCTGGTCTATGTCAATGGTGATGTGTTTCTCACTGTAATTATCATTTTTATTTATGTTTTCATTCTATCCACTATTCTCTGATAAAGAACAGAAAATATAGATTAGGATTTACTTCTGAAGTACCCTAAGTCTCACTGATAAATCTTTATCCTTTATGTTTTCTGTTGATTGTTAATTTGAAGGTAATTCAATAGAGTATAACTAGTGAAGTGGTGGTAAGCCCATATTTCCTGAGTACAACTTGAGATATTGTCTTTGAATGTTCTTGATAAGTTCGCTAATTAAATATTGAGCTAGAGAAGTCTATGGTTAGCCCTGTCCTCTAGTTTCTTCTCCAACAGTTTCTTTGAAAAGTTCCCTTAAAAGTATGTTGAAAGCAGGCTAGCTTCAAAGTACTTACCTGATCTTAGACTAATTTTTATGTTTCTCATGAATGTTTTTCCTTTGAAAATGCTGAAAATAGACTAAGTTAAAAGTCTTTACTTGATCTTAAGCTATTCTATGTTCTTTTAATGTTTTCTCTTGAAAGTACATCAAAAGCAGGCTAGTTTCAAAGTACTTACCTGATCTTAGATTACTTTTGTGTTTTTCCCTTAAGTGCATGCCAAAAGCAAGCTAGTCTCTAAGTACTTACCTGATCTTAGGCTGTCCTTTGTTCCCTCATATTTTTTATTTCCCTCACTCCATTTCTTAGTGTTTCATTCCATAAATTCAACTTAAAGAGATCCTTTGACATAGATGACTTGCCCCATGGACCACTCTTGAACCTTGTTGTGCAATTAAATCCTATTATGACTCCATAGCCCAATGGATTGATGTTGTTCCTTGCTTGCCTTATCAACTGAAACATTCCTTCACTTACTTACACCTTCACCCTTCATACAGACTTCCTTCACCTTCATGTTATCCTGCCCAACCAAACAAAAACAAACAATATTGTTCCTCATGACTAGCCTAAATATACTATCATAAAACATAAAGATAATATATTTGAACACATATATAGAGAGATCCCTCTCTGAATCTAGGATGGCTAGGTCCTCAGATTCCAAAGCGGTTTGATGTAGGCTCTGCAGCGTTTGTACTTGCCAATCTTGCAAACTACGGAGACCTAACAATAACGGCATAGATAAAGCAAATAAGTTCATCGAGTAAATTTAGTTGGTACCTCAGATAGTGCAATAACAATTTGAAAAGAGTCAAAGAAGCTACAAGGCAAGGCATGATAAATACCGTGTTTATCATAAATTCCAAGTTGGTGACAATTTTTGGTTATATATTAGCAAAGAGAGACTTCAAGGGGAAGGTAAAAAGCTTAATCCAATCCGTTATGGTCCTTTTAAAATTATGGAAAAGATTGGTAATAATGCATTTAAGCTATATTTGCCTCCTTATATGCAAATATACTCTGTTGTTAATGTTTAAAATTTGAGATTGTTATAGCCTCTCTTGATTGATGATCAAGGAGAGCATGTTCAGCTGCCATAAATAGATCATTTATCATCAGAATATCTTGATGAACTTAAGCAATATTTCATACTTGACAGAAGAACCAGAACTTCAAGGAGAGGGAATGCCAAGTACCTTCGAGTAGGACTCAAGAGATAAAATCCTTCTAAGGCCAAATGGATGGAGATTGAGAAGGTGAGGGAGTTTTACCCTCACCTGTTGAACAATTGATAGTATATTTTAGGGTAAAAAATACTTCTAGTGGTGAGGAATGATCAGGTTCTCAATGTTAAGATCAAAAATGGAAGTGCTCGTAATCAATTGGAACTGAAATGACACCGAATAGCTTATCGCAAGGAACCTGCAACAATTTGGTTCATAAAAACCAACTCCATATGTGAAAGTTATAGCCTGTTGTTCGTTTTCATAAACAACTAAAAAAATTGTAGAAATGACAGAATGGTGACATGGCAACCTAGTCAGCATAAAAAGAATATTTTTGGAATATTCCTTCATTTCGCCCAATGACACTATGCCAAGTGTAAATTTGTGGTTGTTTTTGGGATTGTGTGATTTTTTACATTCTTATTGGTTTGGGAGAGAACCAATGGCATGAGGACACATGGCTAGCCTGAAGGCCACCATTTTCCCCCTTCCAAGGTCCTAATTTGATCAGAGGCTCAGTATTTTAGCTCAAAAATGAAAGCACTAAAAATTGAATTAAACCAGAACGACATCGACTGGCTCATCGCAAGGAATCCAATGCAACTCATTTCGTTTAAATCCAAGTTTAGGTGAGGAAGTTATGTTCTGCTGATTGTCGTTCGGAACATACAAATTTTTATTAAAAAATTGCAGAATAGGTACATGTTGATGACATGGTAGCCCAGTCAGCACCTCATGAATCTTCAAGGAATATTCTCCAGTTTTTCAGCTAGTGACATTGTGACAAGTTTCATCTCTAGATTCTCCAATGTTGCTTGGGGAAGTTGAAAATTTCTCCTATTTCATAATTTTGGAATTATTATTATGGTGGATTATTTTATTGGTGGAATTTATAGGCCAATGGGGAAGGGCCACGTGGCACAACCGAGAGCCAAATAATTCTGGAAAATAATATTCAGCTAGTGGCATGTGTTACACCATTTTTTTGGTCATCTAACCTATTATCATTAGATGGACCCAAGTACACCATGTAAGACCAATTTTACCCTAAGTAAAATTGCTTTCACTATGTGAAATAACTTAATAAAACACATTTATTAGGTTGTTTATGGTCTAAACAGGAAACCCCAAAGGGAAATATTAAAAAAATCTATATTTTTTTAATTTTCCTCATGGAATAATTAATTAAACAATAATTTAATTATTATTCTTGGTCATATTTAACCCAAAACAAGGAAATTAATTAAATAAGTCCTTATTTATCTTATTATTTTCTAGGAATAATTATTTAAATCTTATTTAAATAATATTCTTTGTTAAATATGACTAAATAATTTATAAATAATTAAATAAATCATTATTATTTAATTATCATTCAACCACGTCCTTAAAATAATAAATAAATCATCTATTTATTTATTATTTACAAATAAAGGGATTTGACCCAAGTCAAATACCTTTTCCCTCCAACAAATATAATAAAATATTCCATAAAAGGTGGATCTAGATTTGGTCAATATTATTTTAATCATGCACCAAGATCTAGAATGACCCAATATTTTGTTATAAATAGGAGGGTTTTTCCTACCATTCTTCACCTTTTGTTGCCTATTATATCACTCTGGATCTATGCTCTTGGTTTGACTTTGAGCCATTATCATTGTCAAAATTTCCATTATTTCAATTTGTGAGCTCCCTTTGTGTTCTATGTTTGTCTGGGTTTTCTACACAACCAAGAGAGAGAAATTCTAGATCTGAAGTGCTGAGGACTTTCAAGAACCCATCCCATTGAGGAGAATTGGAAACACCTTTCTTGTTTTCCTCCCAGGTGCCCTTAATATAAAAATTCTTTCAAAAATATTGTTCTTGTCTTGTCTATTGGATGCATGGAGCAAAATCTTATTTTTACTGCTTAATGTCTTTTTATGCATAGATCTGCATTTGTGCAGCATTTATCTTGATCAACTAGCTACAGATTTGAAGATATTGGCAGCCATATTTGATGTTAGAGCTATTTGATATGCGTAGCTAAAGTGGTCTTTTTTCGTACACTTTGACAAAAGATTCATGCTAACAGCGTGTATATGCGTAACTATCTAGTCATGTACTTCAAAAATTTAATAAAGCATCTAATCATTCACTGCATTCAACCATCTTGCATCGGTAGTTTAGGAGCAGAGGACATAAGGCAACAAATAAATGAATTGCAATTTCTGATTGCACGATAAGTGACGTGGCGATAAGGTGGGTCCTACCAATCACATCGAGGGTTTTTAGGAGCAGGAAACATAAAGCGCTAACAAGGTGGAAGAATTGCACTGTGATATATCGCATCGGGGTATCGCAATCACAGGATGGAGTAAGCAACATAAAATGATTTATAGCAGGGCTACGCTGTGATCTACGATATACGATAAGTGACTGCACTGCGATATGCAATCGACGATAAGTGATTGCAATGTGATCTATAGAGATTTAAATGCATTAAGCCATGTATTAATACAATAATTCATGGTTATGCTATGTTAATTTGACATTAACAGATAAGTGCGGGTTAGCGCTGAACGTACTTAACCCCACTTAAACACCACTTATCTTAACATTAATCACATACTTATCTTGGTGGCGCCTTTGGCAGACCCACCAGATTCGACGGACTTCCACATTTGGTGGATTTAGATAGATATTTTCTAGAATTAGTGGAGAAATTGCAAGGAAATTATTTTTTCCATAACTGAGGCAATATTCGACCAAATTGGGTGCAGGAAGTGTCATTCTAGACAAATATTTTTTTTTGGAGCCATTGGAACAGGTTTCAAAGACAGAAGAGGTCATCTACACAAGTTTATGTTGTCGTGAAGATTTTTGAAGCCTAGGGCCACCACGAGGGAACACCATGCCCAAAGCATGTGGTAACCAAATTGAGTAAAACAATAGTCGTTTTTGATAGATTTCGATGTATTAAACTCATTGGAACATGTTCCAAAATATTTTGATGCATGTAAACATAATTTTGAGCAATTTTGAGCTAATACAGAGGCCCAAGCTATGGACATGGACCAAGGAGATGTAGCCCAAGAGGGGTGAACTCCTTCATCAAAACTTTGTTTTATTGTTTCAGTTTGTGTGGTTTACTGTCATTTATGTTTCTGCTATTCAACACTTTAAATTCATGCTTTATGCTTTCAAAAACACTCATAAAATTCAGTGTTAATTCCTCTTTTGACACACATTAGAAACAAAGGAACCTGCACATCAAGCATAAGATCAGTGAATAAGTTTTATATCTGAAAATGAAATTAGCATAGAAATAACTAAAAATCAATTTCATATCAAGTTGGTATCAGAGCTTGGTTGAAAGGCAAGGTTATTTGCTTGATAGTTTCTTGAATTTCTGTGCAAGTTAATCGTTGCAATTTGTGATGCTGACAAGGTTAAAGTTGCAGAAAGGTGAAGGTAAATTGTTGGTTGCAAGTATTCAGATTAAGACCAGAAGAAGGAGAGTTGAAAGAGCATAATCCTCACCCAAAATTCCACACATCGCTGCACTTTAAGAACCTCAAGTTTTGTTTCAAGAATTTGATATTTAAGAGGTGAAATTTGTACAAGAAGCTGAAGTGATTGAAAAGGTACCAACATCAGGAGTTGAGCTTGAATCCTTAGCCATTATGTCAGGTGTTGGAGAGACTCATGGACATTGAGAAGAGGAGGATGTAAAGAGAGACTTCAAGGACATTCAGGTAATTTTTAAAATCATGTTTGATGCATTCACTGCAGAAAGAGGAGGAGAAGGTTGGAACCTTCCACATGGAGAAGGATCTTCCAATGGTAAGAAGGATGAAGAGAAGAGTTAAATGGGTAGCAGAGGAAAGCCACCTCCATCACCACCATTTTCATCATCCTCATCATCCCCATCTACATCATCTTCCACTTCAACCATAAAGGCCACTCACACTCATTCAAAATCCACAAAGGGAAAAACTCCATTACTCAAATTGGACATTAAGTTTGAACTACCCAACAATTGGATACATCAATTGGCAGTGAATTTCAGAATTCAGAACCTTCATGAAGATGGCATAAATATTTAGTTGTCTTCATTAAGGCTAGAAGGAGCTGCACTAGTTTAGTGGGAGGCAAAGACTCAAGAGGAAATGCGAATTCATGGTAAGATATCCATTTCTTGGGTTGAATTTATTTCTTCCATTAAAATACAATTTTATCCATTAGCCTACATGCAAAAAGTTATTATGAGTTGGAAAAATTTTAAGTAGCTCAAGGGTCAAACAGTTCAAGAATATACCCAGGAGTTTAGAAAGAGAGCTTTGTTGTTAGGAGTAAAGTTGAATTCTCAAGATACACTTTTGAAATACATTGAGGGTTTTCATTCCTATTTGAGGCATGCTATTCTTATGTTTAACCCAAGCAATTTAGATGAAGTTTGTGTACAAGCCACACAATTAGAGGCAAGGGGAAAACAAACCACAGATGAGAAAGGATAAAGTGAGGGTAAAGGAAAAGGAAAGTTTTTTGGAAGAGGAAAAAGAGATAGCTCTGTAAGAAAAGAGAAGGAAAAAATCACATGCAAAAAATGTTCAAATACTGGCCATGATGAAGACCACTTTTGGAAAATTCATTCAAAATTGAAGCCAAATAGATTGAAAGCCAAAGAGAAGGGGAAAATTGTTGCTATAGCTGAACAATACTTAGGGTTAGATTTAGGAGATGCGACAAAAAATACAGCCATGGGTTTGAAAGGTAAACATGTTGCAAGCACTAGTTCGTCAAATTGTTCTTATGATACGATCAAGATACAAAAATATCACTTTTCCATATTAGATTTGTCCCTAAACATACCAAGATTGATACACTTTTTGATAGTGGGTCACAAGCTAACTTGATTTATGAAGATTTGGTTAAGCAACTAGGCCTTGAAACTATTAGACATCCAAGACAATATCCTTTGGGTTGGATCTGCAATAATGCAAACTTGCAGGTTACAAGGAAGTGCTTACTAAGATTCGACATTAACTCAAAATTTCTTGATGAAGTTGAGCTTGATGTGGTGCCGCTTGAGATATCAGGTATTGCAACATGAGAAAAGGTAACCACTTGTTTAAGGATAGTATTGAGTACATCATTAGAGTGCATAAGAAGAAGACATGTGTGTCTTTTGTGCATACAAGTGAAATGAAGAGGATAGTGAATGCAAGTCAGAACTTGACATTGCTGATGATCAAACAAAGAGATTTATTGAATCACACTTTAAAAAAATATTCTTATGCTTGTAATGAGTTGTTTCAGGATGTTAACAGGTTTACTTTGAAAGAAGGTGAAAAACATTTGCAGCAGTCAAGAGTAGTGTTGAGTAGTGTTGAAAACAAGATGCCAATGCAAGAGGGTGCAAAGGTCAAAGAGAAGGTGAAAAATCAGCTTGAGAAAGAAGGCATGGGTTCCACAAATGTTTATTGTTGGTATCCAAAAGTTACATTCCAGTGGAAAAGATACTTGGTCAAGAGTCGAGGCAAGTACAAGGTAAAAACAACTAATAATCGCCATGGTGACAATGTGCAAGGTGAGAAAGTTTCTAAGTTTTCTTTGATTGTTGACCAAGGTAGGAACAAGTTGATTTCTACAAAAATAGACTGTTTTTCTGCAAATTTAGAAATATTTCAACATGATGGTGTCAATGACAGCAAGAGAAGGTCGCAAGAATCAAGGAGAAATTTATTTTTTTGTGAAAAGCTCCAAATGATGAAATTGGGAAAATTTCAATGGATAAAGACTAGAAGGGTGAGGGAATAGTCCCCTAATCCACATAATTAGTAATCAAGAGATATTTTTGGGTCCAAAATGCTTCTAGTGGGGAGGAATGATCAAAGTCTCAATATTTAGCTCAAAAATGAATGTTCTCATAATTGAATGAAACTAGAACGAAAGCGACCAACCCGTCGCAAGGAATCCAACGCAACTTGTTTTGTTGAAAACCGAGTTCGGATGAGGAAGTTATGTTCTGCTGATCGTCATTCAGAACAAGAAAATTTTTATTAAAAAATTGCAGAACAAGTACAATATGATGACATGGAAATCCAGTCAACACCTTAGGAATCTTCAGATAATATTCCCTATTTTTTCAGCGAGTGACACTGTGACAAGTGCCATCTCTAGATTCACTAATGTTGCTTGGGGAAGTTGAATTTTTCTCCTATTTCCTAAGTTTGGAATTATTACTATGGTGGAATTTAAAGGCCAATCGGGAAGGGCTACATTGTGATCTGCGATAAATGACTGCGCTGTGATCTGCAGAGATTTAAATGTGTTAAGTCGTGTATTAATACAATAATTTGTGGTTCTGTTATGTTAATCTAACATTAACAAAAAAGTGCAGGTTAGCACTAAACATGCTTAACCCCACTTAAAAACCAATAATCTTAACATTAATCACATACTTATCTTGGAGGTGCCTTTGGCAGACCCGTCAGATTCAGCGGACTTCCACATTTGGTGGAGTTAGCTAGATATTTTCTAGAATTAGTGGAGAAATTGCATGGAAATTAGTTTTTTCCATAACAGAGGAAATATTCGACCAAATTGGGTGTAGGAAGAGTAATTCTAGACAAATTTTGATGTTTTGGATCCATTGGAACAGTTTGAAGAGGCATAAGAGGTCATCTACATAGGTTTCTGTTGTCGTGAATATGTTTGAAGCTTAGGGCCACCAGGAGGGAAGGCCATGCCCAGAGCGTCTGGTAACCAAATTGAGTAAACAAATAGTCGTTTTTTATAGATTTAAATGTTTTAAACTCATTGGAATAGGTTAAAAAATAATTTTATGCATGTAAGCAACATTTTGAGAAAAATTGAGCTAATACAGAGGCACAAGATATGGATGTTGAGAAAAAATACTGAGAGGGGGGGGTGAATCAGTATTTAGGGCAAAACTAATTTTCTTTTCTTTCTCTTAAAACCTTATGTTATAGTACTGCATCCAACATGTATGTCTAGATATCTTATTATGTCTTTACTTAGAGCATTGCATCAGATAAGCATTAAGCATGAACAGAAATAACAGAACAAACCATCAAATATACACAACACATATCAACACCAGTATTTAAGGTGGAAACCCAATTTGGGAGAAAACCACCGCTGCTGTAATCTTAGTCCTTAATATCTATTTATAGAGAAAACTTCGTACAATATATGCTGGTGCAGACTTATAAAAGCACGCAGGCACCCACCTGCAGAAGGCTACGACCTTCTCTCGTTTACCAGCTACCACTGGAAGGGAGCTACAACCCGCTCTTTGAAGGCTTCGACCCTCAGCACTACTCCGGACCTCGTTTCATCAATTTTCATACTGGATCCACTAGTTTCCATACGACATGCCTTTTCAGTCACCAGATTTATTTATTTTCTGTATACACGCACCAGATGTCGTCCATCATCCAAACCAGAGATTTATCGTCGTCAGATTATATTCATGGGTGCATCGTAGTCTCATATTTATCAGTTCAGAACAGAGCTCACCCATACAGATATTCCTTTTTTTTTTTTTGGAAATTTTATTCACCACCTTTTCAATGAACACACTCTCGTTCTTTATTTTTCTTCTCCTTATATAGTTTTCCCTTTATTCAAACCATGAGTCAAAAACCATGAACCGCTAGTGGTATTCCTTTTAGTTTGTCCCATGGGGATTTTGATCTCTTTTTAATTTATTTATCAATTTTAAAGAAATTGATAAATAATTATATTTACATCTTTTGAATTCCCAAGCCTTATATCTAAAGTTTAACCCTTCGGACTTTATTAGAGACATCCAACGCTTCTAAATAAATCAAACTTGCGATAAACCTTTGACCCCAGGCCCACGCCAATCGTACCATAGTAAACCTCGCGCAAGTCCAGTGTCTGATCACCGTTAGATTAGCAAGCATCTAGATCAATGGTGTATATGCATATCGCTCGACCTCTGATGCCGAAGGTTAACGGGCGATCTCTAGTCGTACCTGTGTTAATATTCATGCACCTTCAACAATTGATAACCGTCCGATGATCCCTTCCTAGATCAACGACGCTCAACGATATCGCTGGGCATCCTGGGTCGAACTATAACGCGTGATGGCGCACAGTAAAAAGTGGTTTTGTAGAATCGTACAAGGATGTGTGTCGCCCGTTCTATGGAATCGCTCCCCACCTCTTGAATACTGCTTGCCCGTTGAAAGCGATGCCATGAAAAACCAAAAACCGCCTTCACTGTTCATATGGTTATAGTTCCGCTCATCTACGCAGGGTTCCGTCACCTTTTAAAAGTATTATTATAATTAAATTGCTCTTTAATGTTTTGCGTTCCGTCGTCACCAAGAGTTCCGCTACTCCATTAATCTGCGCCATCTCCCATCAACTCCCTTACCAGATATAGAATATCATTCAACCCTTCCAATGATCATTCGACTCCATTACAAAGGTTCAGGGGATTCCATACAAGAATGACATCAGTCAAAACACATATAATACACATATCCTAACTCTGCAACGATGAATTCATTCTTCTCTGTGCACCGTAGGTATCCTCTGTCCATTATGAAATTGATCACACAGGTTATTCCAGATTTACTCAACCATACTTAACACAATTCCACGGTGCTTCATCAACATACACAAATTTTGGCCAGATATTTAATTTTTTTTTCAATCTATTACCTTGACTCTTTCTAATAGCTCTCCCTTTTTCCATCTCCTTTGCAAAATGTATTAAACTCCTAATTCAATTCTACTGCTCTGTCTCTAATTCCTCTGTTTCATCTGCTTCCTTTGCTACCTCTTTGTTTCTTTTGCCTTCCTGTCTTTGCTTTGCCAATTCCTTTGCCATCAATGACAATATTTCCAACAATATCCCCCTTTGGCATTGATGGCAATACTCTTCCTCTGATGGCCTTACAGAAGCCCTTTGTGCTTTTCCTCCCCCTTTGAAATCAATGGCAAATATTTTGATCAAGATCCTTTGAACAGATAATGCCATGCTCCCCCTGAGATCATGCATTTTCAAACATAATATGACCAAAAATTCATCCTTTTCATATGACCAATGCTTCCCCTGAGCCTGTGCATTTAAATATTCCTAACAACACCTCACAACCAATTTAATCTTCTACATTTAAGTAGACTTGATCCTCTGCATGGCAGAGACTGCTCCCAGTTTCTGTCTGAGATATTTGACCGCTTCCCTGGGTAGAGGTTTGGTAAATATATCAACAACTTGTTCTTTGGAGGAAACATACTCCAATTTCACCTTTTGTTCAAGAACTTGTTCATGTAAGAAGTGATATTTGATGGGAATGTGCTTGGTCTTGGAATGCATAACAGGATTCTTTGAGATACTGATAGCACTTGTATTATCACACATAATGGAGATAGGAGGTGAACATTTGATTTGAAAGTCTTGTAGGGTTTGCATCATCCAGAGAAGTTGAGTGCAACATGATGTAGCAGCCACATATTCTGATTCTACTGTAGATAAGGCAATGGAGCTTTGCTTCTTGTTGAACCAAGATACTAAGCGACGCCCCATATAGAATGCACCACCACTAGTGCTTTTCTGATCATCAACACTTCCAACCCAATCTGCATCAGTGTATGCATGAAGAGTAAGATCAACATTTTTTGGATACCATAGTCCAAAGTCTTGAGTTCCTTGTAGATATTTGAATATTCTTTTCACAGCCTGAAGGTGAGACTCTTTTGGATTAGCTTGGAATCGTCCAACAATCCCAACTGCATGCATAATATCTGGTCTTGTCCCAGTGAGATAAAGTAGACTTCCTATCATAGATATGTATTCTGGTTGATTCACCGTGGGGGAATCATCATTAGAACTGAGATTACATCCGGTTATCATTGGTGTACTTACAGGTTTGCAATCTTCCATGCCATACTTCTTCAAGATTTGCTTAAGATATTTTGCTTGTGATAAGAATATGCCATCTGTTGTTTGTTGCACTTGCAAGCCAAGAAAGAATGTTAGTTCCCCAAGTAAAGACATTTCAAATTCTTGCTGCATATCAGAAGCAAATTTCTGACTCATAGACTCTTTATTACTTCCAAAAATGATATCATCAACATATACAACCACAATCAATAGTTTGTCATTTTGAGTTTTTGTGTATAAGTTGCTATTAGCAGACCCTTTTGAAAATCCTTGTTGATGAAGATATTTGTCAAGACGATAGTAACATGCCCTTGGAGCTTGTTTGAGACCATATAGAGCCTTTTTAAGTCTACAAACTAGTTTTTCATCATTTCCCAAAATGAATTCTTCTGGTTGTTCTATATAAACTTCTTCTTCTAGATCACCATTGAGAAAAGTAGATTTAACATCCATTTGATAAAATTTGATTTGTTGGAAGCTTGAGAAAGCAAGAAACATTCTTATGGCTTCAATTCTGGCTACAGGAGAAAAATTTTCTTCAAAATCTATACCTTCTTGTTGAGCATACCCTTTGCACACAAGTCTAGTTTTATTTCTTATGACATCCCCATTTTCATTTAACTTGTTTTTGAATATCTATTTAGTTCCAATGAAATTTTTGTCATGAGGCCTTGGTACTAAATCCCAAGTGTGATTCTTTTCAATTTGATCAAGCTCTTCATTCATGGCTTCAATCCAACATTCATCTTTGCTAGCTTGACTGACATTGTGAGGTTCAATAGTGGACAGAAATGTCAGATTTCTAGAAGATCCTACAAGAGTCCTTCTTGTTTGTACACCTGATCCCTTTTCTCCCAAAATTTGAGATTCTAGATGATTCTTTTGAACATACCTAGATGGAGCCTTTTCAGACAAATCCTCTTCAGGTTCTTCACTGGGTTCACTGTTTGTATCATTACTATTTGATGTAGAAGGATATGTGTCATCATCATCTTCATATGTTGTTTGCTTTTATTCTTTTGGAGCTGCAGGAGACTCATCAATAACGACATCAATACATTCAACAATCTTCCAAAGTATTTTATTGTAACATTTATATGCCCTACTCCTAGAGGAGTAACCAAGAAATATTCCTTCATCTGCTCTGGGTTCAAACTTGCCAAGTTTTTCATCATTATTTTTGATAAAGTATTTGCTCCCAAAAATTTTAAAATGCTTTATAGTGGCAGGATTACCATACCAGAGTTCATATGGAGTTTTATCACTATTTATATGAACATGTGCTTTGTTGAGAATGTTTACTGCTGTATGTGCTGCTTCTCCCCAAAATGTGTCAAGTGTTCCGAAATCATCAAGCATAGCTCTAGCCATTTTTTGAACTGTTCTGTTCATTCTTTCTGCAACGCCATTCTGTTGTGGAGTGCCAGCTACAGAGAACTATCTTTTTATGCCATGTTGTTCACAAAATTCAAGGAATTCATTGGATGTATATTCTCCTCCTTGATCAGATCTGAGACACTTGATTTTTAGATCTAATTCATTCTCAACTAGTGCTTTGAGGATCTGAAATTTCTCAAATGCTTCATCTTTGTGTTTAAGCAGCCCAATCCAACACATTCTAGAAAAATCATCAATGAATAAGATATAGTATTCTTCACCACGTGGTGAATTTTTCCTCATAGGTCCACATATGTCAGTATGAATGAGTTCAAGAGGCTTACTTGATGATCCTTCCTTGGCATTAAATTGTACCCTGGTTTGCTTGCCAAATTGGCAGGATTTGCATATGATATTTTCAGGTAGGGTAATATTGGGAAGATCACGAACAGCTTTAAGTCTGCTTGATTTGTTGATTTGAGAGAAGCTCATATGCCCCAACCTTCTATGCCATAGCCAATTTTATGAAGATTTACTCAAATAACATTGTTCTTTGGGGTTCTTCAATATATACAGGTTGTTTGGAGTTCTTTTTCCTTTTATAATTGCTTTACCTGTATCAAGATCACGTACCACACATTCTTTTGAACTAAAGACAACTTCAGTTCCTTGATCACACATTTGAATTACACTTAACAAGTTATGCTTTAATCCATCCACATACATGACTTCGTAGCTTTCACCTTTTCTTTTATAAAAACATACCCTTTTCCCTTAATGACCACAGGAATGTCATTTCCAAATGTAACATTTTTTTCTTTTTCTAGAGCACTATATGCAAGAAGATTGTCTTTATCACCTGTCATGTGTCTTGAGCATCCACTATCAATGTACCATTGGTTTTCTTCATCTTCTGAAAATAACGCTATGCCACAATTTTGAACTTGTAATTCCTTCTTTTTCCATACTTTAGAGCTTGAAGGAACATGTTCTTTTGGCTGAACTTTGCTCCTGCATTCAGATTCTTCATGGCCAAAGTTATTGCAATAAGCACATTCAACTTCATTTTGAAGAGGAGAAAAGTTGTTATAAGTATTCTTCTCTGTTTCAATATCAATCATTTTCCTTCTTGCTTCTCTTGTCATGATGGTTTTATATGCAACACATTGAACAACTTTATGACCAAAATTGTGACATGAGAAACATTGTCCATTGAAGAAGAAATTTATACGATCATAAAATCTTCTATATGAATTTACTTGTTGATTTCTTTGAAATACCTTCCTGTTTGTGTTCTTTGAATTGAGATGATCATGCTTTACCTATGAAGATTCTTTATTCCCTTGCTAAGTGGAAGCATGTTGTAAACCAGCTGTAACTGCTTTTAGATAATTTGATGCTGAAGCCTGAGAAGATTCTCCAATATACCCAAGACCTGTCTTTATAAGAGGAGAACGTTGTACCTTGATAATATCATCTAAGGTTTCAGATCCTTTAGCAAATCTAAGATTCAGAGTCTTTACTTTCTCAAGTTCTTTTCTTAGACTTACTACTTCACACTCTAATTTCTCATTGTGTTTCTCCTTTGCTTCAAGCTGATTTTTCAGAGTTTATATGGTTATTTTACTCTCTTCTAAGAAAATTTTGAGTTTATTGTTTTCATCAAGAAAATCACTGTCTTCTAGAGCATCCACAAAAGTATCCTTTTCTTCTCTATATTCTTTTTCAAATGCCATAAGAAGTCTAAGATCTTGTTCATATTCTTCCTCACTATCAGATAACCCACCACTATCTTCATGAGTATAGTAACTCTTCTTAGTGCTAAAATGATTCTTATTCCTTCTTGCTACTTCCTTCCCCTTTTTATGTGTTTCTTTATAAGGACACTTAGCAGCATAATGACCAACTCTTCCACAATCAAAAAATTTGAAAGGAAGCTTACCTCTGAACCGTCCTGTGCCAAGTTGAAGTTTCTTTACAAAGTTTATCTCATCCTCTTTTGATATATATCCTAATCCTTCTGGTTTTTGTACTTCCTTCCCTTTTGTAGAAGTTCTAAAGACTGCTTCTTTGACTTCAGATGGTCCTCTTCTCATTTCATATGCAGTTAGTATGCCATGAAGTTGCACCACAGTGAGATTTTGAAGATCTTGCTTTTCTTCAAGAGCAGAGACTTTTGATTCAAATTTCGTCGTTAGTGATCTTAAGACTTTCTCAACTAAAGTAGATTCAGTTATTGTTTCTCCCAGATTTCTCATACGATTTACAATATCATCAAGACGTAAAAATAAATTTGCAATGCTCTCTTCATTATCCATTTTTAGATTCTCATATTGAATTCTGAGAGTTTGAAGTTTAGCACTTAATCCTTTTATTTTGTCCCATGGGGATTTTGATCTCTTTTTAATTTATTTATCAATTTTAAAGAAATTGATAAATAATTATATTTACATATTTTGAATTCCCAAGCCTTATATCTAAATTTTAACCCTTCGGACTTTATTAGAGACATCCAATGCTTCTAAATAAATCAAACTTGCGATAAACCTTTGACCCCGGGCCCACGCCCATCATACCATAGTAAACCTCGCGCAAGTCCAGCGTCTGATCACTGTTAGATTAGCAAACATCTAGATCAATGGTGTATATGCATATCGCTCGACCTCTGATGCCTAACGTTAACGGGCGATGGCTAGTTTTACCTGTGTTAATCTTTGCGCACCTTCAACAACTGATAACCGTCCGATGATCCCTTCCCAGATCAACGACGCTCAACGATATCGCTGGGCGTCCTGGGTCGAACTATAACGCGCGAGGGCGCACAGTAAAATGTGGTTTTGTAGAATCATACAAGGACGCGTGTCGCTCATTCTATGGATTCGCTCCCCACCTCTTGAATACTCCTTGCCCGTTGAAAGCGGTGCGATGAAAAACCACAAACCGCCTTCACTGTTCATATGGTCATAGTTCCGCTCATCTACGCAGGGTTCCATTGCCTTTTAAAAGTATTATTATAATTAAATTTCTCTTTAATGTTTTGCGTTCCATTGTCACCAAGAGTTCCGCTACTCCATTAATCTGCGCCATCTCCCATCAACTCCCTTACCAGATACAAAATATCATTCAACCCTTCCAATGATCATTCGACTCCACTACAGAGGTTCAGGGGATTCCATACAAGAATGACATCAGTCAAAACACATATAATACACATAGCCTAACTCTGCAATGATGAATTCATTCTTCTCTGTGCACCATAGGTATCCTCTGTCCATTATGAAAGTTATCACACAGGTCATTCCAGATTTACTCAACCATACTTAACACAATTCCACGGTGCTTCATCAACATACATAAATGTTTCCCAGATATTTAATTTTTCCTTCAATCTATTACCTTGACTCTTCCTAACAGCTCTCCCTTTTGCCATCTCCTTTGCAAACTGTATTAAACTCCTAATTCAATTCTACTACTCTGTCTCTAATTCCTCTATTTCATTTGCTGCCTTTGCTACCTCTCTGTTTCTTTTGCCTTCCTGTCTTTGCTTTGCCAATTCCTTTGCCACCAATGACAATATTTCCAACAATGGAGCTGGACCAAGGAGATGTAGCCTAGGAGGGGTGAACTCGTTCAACAAAACTCTATTTTATTATATCAGTTTGTGTGGTTTGCTATCATTTATGTTGCTTTTGTTCAACACTATAAATTCATGCTTTATGCTTTCAAAAATAGTCATAAAATTCAGTTTTAATTCCTCTTTTGAAACACATAAGCAACAAAAGAACCTATACATCAAGCATAATATCACTGAATAAGTTTTATATCTAAAAATGAAATTAGCACAACAATAACTAACAATCAATTTTAGATTTTTAGATCAGAATTCCAACTAGGTCATGGTTGAAATATTCTTATATGGTTTAAATCATATGAAACAGTGGGAAAAATTTATACATAGGCACAAGGGTGGAGGTCAGGGTCGACCCCGTGACCTCCCCTGCACCAACACAACAACATACCAATAGACCACTAAGATGGTTTTTAATTGTTAACGGTCACGACATATATTTATTTCCATACCATTGTGTTACTCGAATTTTTGGTCATCTAACCTGTTACTATTAGATGGACTAAAGTACACCATGTAAGACCAATTTTACCATTGTAAAATTGCTTTCACTATGAGAAATAATTTAATAACCCATAGTTTATTAAATTATTTCTTGTTTAAATAGGAAACCCTGTGAGGAATAACTAAATAATCCTTATTTGTTTGATTTTCCTCCAGGGATAATTAACTAAACCATTGTTTATTTAATATTCCTGGTCATATTTAACCCAGAACATGAGAATTAATTAGATAAATTATTATTTATCTTATTATTCTCTAGGAATAATTATTTAAATAATTATTTAATAATATTCCTTGTTGAATTTGACTAAATCATTTTTAAATAATTAAATAAATCATTATTTATTTAATTATTCCTTAACTTCATCCTTGAAATAATAAATAAATCATTTATTTATTTATTATTTCTAAATAAAGGGATTTAACCAATTCTAAATTCTTTTTCCCTCCACCAAAAATAATAAAATATTCCAAGTAAGTTGGATCTACATTTGGTTAATAATATTTTAATTATGCACCAATATCTAGATTAGCTCAATATTTTGTTATAAATAGAAGGGTTTTTCCTTTCATTCTCTACTTTTTTGATCACCTTTTCATCTATACTTTTGGTCTAACTTTGATCCTCCATCATTCTCATATGTTTTCTACTTTTGCTTGTGAGCTCCCTTTGAGTTCTTTTTTGTCTAGGTTTTCTGCACCATCAAGAGAGAGAGATCTTGGATTTGAAGCATTGAGGACATACAAGAACCCATCCCATTGAGAGGGACTGGTAACATCTTTCTATGTTCCATTCCCAGGTGTCATAATACAAAAAATTATTTATAAATTCTTGTCTTGTCTATTGGGTGTATGGAACAACTCTTGTTTATTTTCGCTATTTAATGTCTTTAATTGCATAGATCTAGATTTTTGTAGAATTTATTCTGATCACCTACTACAGATCTAAGGAAATTGATAGCCACATTTGATGTTAGGGTTGTTTTTTATGCACAACTAAAGTGAGCTTTTTTCGTATGCTTGCGATTAGAATTCATTCTATCAACTGGCGACTCCACAAGGGTTTTTAGTTACGACCGCTGTCGTTTTTCAAATCCTTGCATGACCAGCTACTTCAGCCATAGGGTTTTTATTCATCTTCTTAATTTTCATTCCTTGATGTTGTTTTTAACATTTTTTACCCTAAAACAGAAAAAAATTTAACTTCCATGTTTTTTTGGGTCATTTACACAGGTAGCAGGTATCAGTCGCGACAGAGATGACAACTTTTTATGAAACCTACTGCTGAGATAGCCGGAAGTTCAGGTCTCAATTTTCAGCCCAAAACCTACGACCTCATCTCCCAGGTAGCAGAAAACTTCCATAAAACTGCGACCTCAGCAGAAAACAGGTCAATACCTACGACCTCAACTTTTTTGCAGGATTTTTTCTAATATTTTTCAGAGTTTGTCTGGGGCACTATTAAGGGTTCTCTGACCTATGTCTTTACCCATATTGGACCTATACTTTCTTATTTTTAATCTAAGTAGGAACCAAGCCCCTTAGGGATTCAATATGCTTCCACATTTTTAGGGGGAATTTAGCTGAAGCAGGTCTTCTGAGATTTCAGTTTTTTTCAGCTATTTTTTCAGATCTGAACCTGTATTTTCATATGCATTTCAAATAAGTTATTTTTCCATCCAAAGCACCTAATTTCAGTTTTTTTTGTTCGTCCATTTAGAGTCCCCTATGTTTCCCTTTAGGTTGTAGCCTTTCACCACTTATTTTTTGGCGTTTTTCCTTATGGTTTCTTGTTGTTTTCTTCACCTCTTTTCAACAGATCTAACATTTAGATCCCTATCCCTATTGACCTTATATCTATTGGCCATATTGTGTGTTTTGAGTATATTTCACCCACCCTTAGACTAGTTTTTGCGAAGCCCTCCTTTTTGGGTTTAAATTATGCATATTTAGCTGTTTATTTACTATCAATTTCAGTTTTATTTACAATTATACAACATATTTTTTATTTTCTCTATACGCATATCTGGGCTTAATTAAAATTAACACACTTATCACACACATGCACACCTAAAGCAAAGAGCATCTGGTTTCCACTACCAGGCCAATACAAAAACATTGTAATTAATTAATTAATCTGCACCTCCTTTCCCTTGTTTACCTCTCTTACTTATTGGGTTCTGTGTATATTTTCCATCATTGCACCCCCAAGGCGTTTATCCTAGAGACTCGAAGGCCTTCATCCTCAGTTTCCATTAGGAAGATTTAATCCACTGCGTAGGGTCCGAGTTAGTCCTCTGCCAAATCCCCATTCCGGCTCTGATTCTAGTTCATCGAGTTCTCCTTTTGTTCCTATCCCTAGTTCTCCTCCGCCTTTCACCTTCGTCATGTCTAGGGAAGGAACTACGGTTGGTGGTGGCCCCGGCTCTAATGCTGGAGCTGCTACTAGTGGAGCCACAACAATAACGGTCTTGGCTACTCCCTTGCTTCCTTATATGGCAGGCCTAATCCTTCCCGAGTTCAGCCAGTTAATTAATGACCCTATACAACATGATATAGGTTGGCCTTCTATGCCAACCAAGATTCCTTCAAACATAACTAAGTTTGAAGGAAATGCTGGAGAGGATCCTACCAACCATGTTCGTTCTTTCCACATGTGGTATTCGTCCAACTCTATCACTGATGACTCATCCGTATTCAATTATTCTAGCGTACGCTTACTAGAGAAGCTTCCAAGTGGTATGTCAACTAGGCTCCTGCCTCTCATGCTACTTTTGTGACCCTTACAAAGATGTTTCTGTCCTACTTCTAGCTTCCCCTTCACTATGACACCAGTACCAAACTTTTGACTGATTTCCATCAAACTTATGCCACCTGCCTATTTGACCATGTTCAAGAATGGCACAGAAGGAATATCTTATGTCGAGTTCCAGTTTTCGAAGACCGTGTCTACATGGAATGGTTTCTCAGATCCCCTTTTCCATCTATTGGTAAATATGTCGCATCTCACTTTCCTTAGACTGAGGAAGAATCCCTCCAAGTTGCGTTGAAATATGACTTGATCTACACACAATCTGGTTATGTTTATACCATCTTACCTGATCTCCCTAGACCTGGTGGTTCCAACGCATCGGGGGAATCTCATGCCACTGATGGTATCATTGGATCCCTTTCACATTCATACAATCATCCTCCTATGGGTTATGGTTTCCCTCAGGGAGGAGCCAGCTCCTCTGGCACATTTCCCCCTCTCGGCAGCATGTATCCAGGACACGACATGCCTCACGCCTTTTCCTAACCGCATCCTTCGATGCGAGGGCCTGATATTGCGCAACCTATTTACCCCAATGTTTCTCAACCTCCTTACTATTTGTATCCACAACAAAGTGCTCCAGCTCCTCTAGCATAAGCACCTCAGCCTCCCACGCCTTCTCAAGTTTCGCAACAGCAACCACCCCACCTCAGGGTTAGGTGTTGCTCCGTAGAGTGCGAATAATCCTCCCACTTCCAAAAATAAGAGGAAAGGAAAACAAAACCAACCTGCTCAAGGTAATCAAGGAAAAAATCCCCAAGGGAATACATCTAACACTGCAACTTTGCAATAGGGTGATCAACCCAAGAGGAACATGCCTCTTCGTACGAATAAGCCTTGTTCTTATTGAGTGTCCATGGTTATTATACCCATGATTTTCCCATTTTACCTTAGATATGTCAACTGTGGGAAGCTCAAGCAAAATCTCGAGGACAACAAGCCTCTGCTTTGGTTCCTCCTAATGCCGCACCTACTCAACAGGCTGTGTTTACCAATAATTTCCCCTAGCAAGGATATGTGGTTTTCCAACCCCCTAAAGGTCAGGCAACAGTTCAACCTACTTCGTCTGGTACCTCTGATTACCAGACCCTTATGATTCAATCTGACTAGGCCAACACCATTGATCTCAAACTTCAGACTCATTCGCGCCAGTACACCAAGCCTCCCGCTACGTCCGCAATCGAACCCCAATACTCAGGTCCATAGAGCCAATTTTGACACCCAATGGTCCTTTATAGATCCCTAAACCAAAGGTAGAGGTACATACCAATATCCCCAAAGGACCATTACCCCAAAACACTACTTTCGGTAAAGCCGCCAACACCTACAGTATAGTAGATGACTTGACGCAATCCCCTGTTGCCATGTCAACTTTAGAAGTCCTGTAGTCGTGCCCTTCACAACATAAAGCTTTAATAATTGCCATGGGTGATGTGGATCCTTCATATGATCATTTGATTGTCTTCGATGTGGAAAATTCAGAGCATCCACCCCTACCTGCATCCATTGCCTTCCAAATACCTATCAAAATCTGGAATGCCAACGTCTCCTGATGTATCATTATCAAGGAGGCATCCACTCGCGTGATGTCCGATTTTGTTTGTAAAAAGCTTGGATCACCCACCCCCTTCACGTGTTCTGCAATTATCCTATTACTCTTGCATGCAAAACTGTTTGTGTTGACGTTGAAGTCATTGATGCCCCATTAGACTAGAACATTATATTGGGTCATAGCTATACTTATGTGATGTCTGTTGTCCCATTTGCGGTTCACTGCTAGATGTGCTTTCCTCACAATGGAAAAATCGTCACTATTGATCAACTGACATATTACGAATCGAAGTCTCAGACCTCTCTAGAGTCCATTATTTCTTTGGTGGCCAATAAACAGACAGTTGAACCTCCAACTAGTGTCTCACCCAAAGTATGGAAAGATTCATATTTTCTTTGTTCATCCCCTGGTCTCCCCCCTCTTATCACTGACCCTAGCTCGTCGAATGTTTGCATGATGCAATCGTCTCAGTCTGACCTCAAACGGTCTAGTTCAACTAGTCATCAACCTAGCCTTTTGCAACCTGCTACTAGTACTTCCACTCAACCTTTGGGACCTCCTCCTCAAGGCCCTTAACCTGTAGCTAGTGTCCTTGATCCTCTTTTTCCTCGTGGAACATTTCCCCCTAGCCTTAACCATTTGGGAGCTATTCCGCCTGGCCATTACTTCTCTGGTCAAATACCGCTTATTGCTCCCCCTTCTGGAGGATTTTTGGTACCTGTTATGGCTACCTTGAACCTTCCCAACATGAACCTAGGGATCCAAGTCTGGTACATTCATCCCCCAGCCAATACCCTACCTGGTCAGCTCAAACTTTACACTGCTTTGACCCCGGTCCAACTAGTCGATATGACCCCTCCCTTTTCTTTTGTGCCTCAGCCACCTCAACAGGAATCTACTCCTACTACGAAAGCCTTGGGTGAGGGTGGAAAAGCCCAAAAAAAGGCACCTAAGGACAAGGCTGCCTAGACAACACTTGTTCCTCCTAAGCCTCCAAAGCATACACCTCTGTGTGATTTGTGTGATGTTGTCAGTCATGCTAACCATAATTACCTCTAATTGCCTCATCTCAAACCCATGGTCAATGAAGCATTTCCTAAGTCTTATATCCCAGAATTCCATGTTACTTTACTGACTTCAGCCAAGAAACTCAAGACTTTACACACAAATAAACCTTGTGCTTTGTATGATTTCCATGGCTTCTATACTCACCTTTGTACCCACCTTGATGATTTTCACACCTCCTTGGAAGTGGTTCGCCAATTCGAGGCCGAGTGGAATGAGTCCATTTCTCCATTACGTGCGAGTTTTGCTTCGGCAGAACCAGAGGACACATCCACTCCCATTGACATACCCCCTCCTAATTTTGAGATGATAGAGTCTTTGGCCACTATCCTCTACCTGTCATCATCTATGAGATCCACAGTGGACCCCTCTGGGGCATCCCTTTATGTTTCTCCCGACCTCCCTTCAGCGATCACCTTGGGGTCAACATCGATAGATTCTTCATCTACTTGTTCTTCAGTCACCCTCCATGATGATGCACATGTGAACCTCATTTCTCATGATGATGAGTCAGGTAGCTTCACCGCATCACATGCTCTTTCTTCCATCAGTCACCCCATATTCTATTGCAATGATGAAATTATGGAAGAATTTGCCACCCTTGACTTTATCTATCCCCCCTTACATCAAAACCATGCATTCGAACCACATACACCTTGTGGTCATTACATTGAAACCTGATGTTTTGGTAAGAGGGTACCCATATTTGAGAGTCTAGGAGAAGCAATTCTCCACAACCCTCCTAGTTCATCTAGTTGTGTAGAATGTAGTACCATTATTCTTCCCCATTTATAAGAACCTCTAGAGTTCCATATAACTTCAGATCACTCTAGGGTGATCCACTTCATCATTCTTTCATCTTACATCAAAAACCCAATCCCTTAGACATTGTTGTTGACCAATCTCTATATTTTCACAGTGAGCACCAGTTCATTATCTCTGAAGGCACTCTTTGGTATAGTGACACCATGTATGGCACTCAATAAACTCCTCTTGCTAGGGGCATCATTCCCAGCTTTGCATACTAGATCAGTCCCCTCCATCACATATGCTTGGGGGCATGATGGCACCTCTAGACACCTTCTCACTTGATTAACCAAAGTCTTGGCCTAGACACACCCGATCTATGTATGGTCAATTATCCTCCCATTCCTTGGATAGTTGGACCTACATGCCTCTCTGACAAGCCATATATCATAGATGTTTGATACCCTATCTTCAAATATTCTACTTTGTGTGATACCATAATTATCACTTGGTCCCTCTGTTTGACTTGGTGGCCGGGGATGATTCTCGAAATTCTCTAGTAGTTCATTTTTGTATTCTTTTCTTACCTTGATTCTTCACCGGGACCATCCTTCCAAGAAGCATTAAGGCCAACTTTAGCCAATTAAGGTCATCTACCTGAGAGTCGCGGATCTTGATTCCAATGGTCGAGTTGTTTGCTACGATCACTGTAATATTTATGGCATTTTCCTCCTCTCCACATTCACCATAGTTGCACTTACAAATGAATCAAATTGGAGGGAAATTGCCTTATTAAAAGAAAAATCCTAATTTTTATTTCACCAATTGCGACCAAACCGTAGCTCAGTTTGATGAACTATCAACACTGTTGGAAATTTCTCACCGAGCACTCAAATGGGTATCCTTTCATTTTTGTTGATTTGATACTTCACCTGGAAGCCTTTTTTCCAAGAAGGGTCAGTTCGCTGCTTCTCAAAATCAAATTTCTTCACTTGTGACACTTGTACTTGGGGCACCATTTCACCTTCATGGTTTTCAATTCGCGTGTCAATTTTCGTCGTAAGTAACCATATTTTACTCATGTTTTTATGGTCCCCATCAGGCCTATTCTGTGTGGCAGCATCATCAAGTCACCCTTGTTTAGAGCATTCGAGTTGAGTCATCATTACATCCATGGAGTCTGTCCCAATTTATTTTTGTCTCCTGTCACAGTCTTCCATCCTTCATTACTTTGTACCTCCCTCGTGTCGCACATTTTGGCGTCCAATCATATTGTCCCCTATCCCCTATGGAGTCATGTCAGTAACTACCAGGTCATCCATGCCCTTTATGCTTTAACAAGGGAAGTCGTCAGCCTGCTTCTCAGTATCTCCCATTCCACCATCATCCCTGGTGTCAGTCTATCAATCACTCTACTATTATCCCTCGTGCCTTAGTTGAGGATTCCTCATTTCCTCACCTATGGCGGACCTCCTTCTATCGACATCAACTTATTCATTCTAGAAGACAAGTCTAGAGGGCGGTGTACCTTGGTTCTAGCTTCCACTCTTGTTCGATGCCTCAGATCAGGAAAAGGGACCCTTTATTGCCCTTTGACTTGATTTTTTTTCAATTCCAGCTCCTCATGGAATGATCAAGATCCATATACTTGATGGTTCAGTGATGAAAACGACTGTACCAGTGATTCTTTGGTGTGTGTGAGATGGTTCAGACCTCATGAGGGGGTGGCCCTTCAGGTAACCCCCTACATACCCAGATGACCTCTTTACTACAGCCTTATCCACTTGCAGTGCCTTTTTAGTTTGCATGTATCACTCAAATTTTCAGAGCCCTTTCCTGTTTTACAGGGCCTCTTTGGTTGTTATTATATCTCATGTACTCACATATTATTGTATAAGTCCTGGCTATTGTCCTAGGCACAATATGTATGTGGGATCCATTATGTTTTTTATTTGGCCCATGTTTATGCCAACATGTACTATATAGCTCAGTCCCATGTTTGCTGGGCACACCATTATTATTTGTACTTTTTCATCTCGGCGGGCATATGTATGCCTCCCTCGCCTCATTGAGAATAGGTACTCACTCATAAAAGAGACTTGTCGCACCTGTATGTCTCGCCTCCTTAGGGTATTTTCCTCTCTCGCTTCAGTCGGTCTTATATTTCTCTCTCTCTAACTCCCCTTTGGTGTCTACCGATTGCGTTCTTACAACGTACTTCGATCATACGATTAGCTCCTAACATTCGCATTTTGGGGGGAAATCTATTCCACCAATTTTTTGGCATCTAACCTGTTACTATTAGATGGACTAAAGTACACCATGTAAGACCAATTACCATATAAAATTTCTTTCACTATGAGAAATAATTGAATAACCCATAGTTTATTAAATTGTTTCTGGTCTAAACAGGAAACCCCATGAGGAATAATTAAATAAATCCTTATTTGTTTGAGTTTCCTCTAGGGATAATTAAATAAACCACTGTTTGATTAATATTCTTAGTCATAATTAACCCAAAACATGAGAGTAATGAGATAAATTATTATTTAGCCTATTATTCTCTAGGAATAATTATTTAATAATATTCCTCGTTGAATTTGACTAAGTCATTATTAAATAATTAAATAAAGAATTATTTATTTAATTATTCCTTAACCTCATCCTTGAAATAATAAATAAATAATTTATTTATTTATTATTTCTAAATAAATGAATTTAACCAATTCCAATTTCCTTTTCCCTCCACCAAAAATAATAAAATATTCCAAGTAAGTTGGATCTAGATTTGGTTAATAATATTTAATTATGCACCAATATCTAGAATAACTCAATATTTTGTTATAAATTGATCTGAAAATGGTCTGGATAACTTGTATGTATTTCAAGAACCTACCACTCAGTTTAAATTAAAATGATCTAGCTTGTACTTGACAATCTTTGCGGAATTATTCACTTGAAAGTGATGGATGAATTTTTACTGTTTATGTGTCTTAACTTCATTTTTTATTACTATAATTTAACATGTATGACAACAAAAATATACAACAAATAATAATTCAAACACAACAACAATTTTAATATAGGATTTCACCTAAAATCTCACGGGTTACGTCTCCTTTGAGCTTTGTCATCATGACTCAGCTCTTTGGGATTATGGTAAGTTTTTTTACAAATTAAATACTTAATTCCAATGAATACAACAATGATCCAAAGGAATGAAAATACCATGAATATCCCTCAATTGGCTGTCCGAACTTTGTAAATAGCTTTAGGCTCTTATTGACACGATTCCTTCTGTCGGTGCACTAAGCTAATCTGAGCTTCTAAATGGCACAAAATCCCTCAGAATTATATTTCTGTCACTGAAACCACTCCTGCTATATCCAATACACATCATACATCAACTATAAACTGATAAATTTCTCAAATTAACACTGTTACCGATGAAATAGGTAACCGCACTGTTACCTACTTTTTTTTGGTAGCATAAAAAGCACCTGATTTTGAAAAGTGGTGATGCAAAATCACCCTTTTTTTTGTGCACATTTTTTACACTCTAATATTTTTATTTATGAAGTATGAATATTTGTTTTAAAATGTTAGTGATTTTCATGCTAATTTTGAAATGTATTGATGCAGCATCAACTTTTTTTTTTTTTAGAGCAGTGATTTTCATGCTAATTTTGAAACGTATTGATGCAGCATCAACCTTTTGTTTTTAGAGTGGTGATTTGCATGTTGGTAATAAAACACAAAAATTATATTAATATATATATAGATATATATATATATATATATATATATATATATATATATATATATATATATATATATAATAAAAAAACCAATAAGAATGTAAAAAAAAAAAAATTAACTCGTAAAAATAAAAAATTTAAACAAAAATAAATAAATAAATAAAACAAAAAAAAACAAAAATATTTGAAAATTGTATCAAAAGAAATGAAAAAATTTGAAAAAAAAACACATAATTTAAAGAAAAAAAAACAAAAATTAACCAAAAAAAAACATCAAAAACATTTTTTTCTAAGTTATTAAAAAAAAACCATATAATTAAAAAAAAATATTAAAATAGAAAATTTAAAAATAATTAAAATTACAAAATTAAAATTTAGACAAAAAATTAAAATACAAAAAAGAAAAAGTTAAATTTAAAAAATAATAATAATAAGAAAAAATATATAAATTTTAAAATTAACCAAAAAAACAAATAAAAAACAAATAAATTTAAAATTGAAAAAGAAAATTAAAATAAAAGAATTAAAAAAAAAAAAAAACTATCATTTAAAAACAAAAAAAATGAAAAAAACTACCTGCAAATAATTAAAAAACAAATATCCATAAACTTACTATTTTTTTTTTTTTAAATGAAACAATTTATAAATTATAAAAATGAAAAACTAAATAAACTAAAAGATTAAAAAAAAAATTAAATTAAATTAAAATTTAATAAATTTAATAAATAAATTTTAAATTTTAAAAAATAATTAATCTAAAATATTAAATTTAAAAACAAAATTAAAAAAACAAAAAAAACAAAAAACAAAATAATTAAAACAAATTAAATTTAAAAAAAAAAAATTTAAATTTATTGAATTAAAAAAATAAAATTAAAAAAAAAATATATATGAAAATAAAAAAAAAAAAAAAAAATAAAACAAAAAAAAGAATTTTTTGATCGCGGGTGGCGCGCCGCCTCCCACCCAAAGCCTAAGAGGTCGTCGCCGGGCGAAGTGGGAGCCAGAGGTACTTCTCTCGCTCAAAGAAAACTCCCTCCGCCATGGGAGGGCGATTCCGGGAATCACCCTCCCACGGCGGGAGGGAGATTCCCGGAATCGGCCTCCCGCATGGCAGGAGGGCGATTCCCGGAATCGGCCTCCCGCACCGTGGGAGGGCGGTTCCCGGAATCGGCCTCCCGTCGCGAGAGGGCAATTCCCAGAATTTTAACAATGTTTTTTTTTTCTTTATATTTAAAATGTATTTGTTTATTCATTTATTTATTAAAATTTAATATATATATTTTTAATTTAAGTTCATATATATATATATATATATATATATTATTTTTTATAATTTTTTTTTTAACTGAAATGGTTATGTTTTATTAATGAAAAGACAAGTTGGGAAAAGCCTAATCAACCATTACATTCTTCAGATTTGACTTACGCATTGTTTTCCACGGATGGAATAGTTGCCTTGATCGGTGTATCTGCATTGATATTGATCATTCCATTTTGTAAAGTGCATCCTATATTTTCCAATCTGTCTGCTTCCTTGTTTAATCCTCTAAGGATGTGGAAAATTTGGACCGAGGGGAAATCCTTCAGAATTCTATTCACTCTTGTTAACTGTTTGTTTAGCACCGAATCCTTAAGCCCTTTCTTGCTTACTATTGTTTTTATCAACAATTCTGAGTCTCCAAAAGCTAAGATTTTGCTTGGAATTTTTTTTTTCTGGCCATTTGGCATGCTTTCAAAAGACTGAGAATTTCTACTTGGTTGTTGGTTTTTAGTCCAAGACCCCAACTAAAATCATCTTTGTTCCCATTCAGAAAGAAGATCGCCCCTCCCACTCTTGACCTCCCTAGGTTAACTTTTGAGGCTCCATAAAAAAAAATAGTGCACTTGCCATGGGATTTCCACCATTGTTGGAATCTGTCCTCAGGTTCTCGAATCTGCCATCTTTCCTTGTGGATTGGTCATGTGTATGCTAGGAGTTTAGCCTTACAGGTCTAGGCCTCCAACCACACCCTTTCTTCAATTCGGAGAGAGTTGTCATCTTTGAATGAAGAGTGATTCAAAGTTTCTAAGAGGAGGTTCTTTGCCTGTTTTGCCACTTTTGTTGCTGGCAATTCAGTGTTGTTGAAAATGAATTCATTCTGGGCTAGCCAAAGCTTCCAGCAGACATACTTAGGGGCAGATATCCACACCCTATGCCATGAAGATTTGTTGGCAATGTTGTGAGGATAGCTAGCTTTCCATGAGGAGAACATGGTGTCAATCGAGCTTTGAGAAGGAGGATGCATAGTCAGTCCGGTCAATAAAATGGACCAGACCTCCTTCGAAAACTCGCAAGCTATAAACAGATGATCTGAAGTTTCCAGAGCGCTTTTGCAGAGGACGCATCGGTGTGCGCCTGCTATGTTCCTTTTGCACAAATTTTCCCCTGTCAGAATTTTATTGTGGAACAAAGTCTAGAAGAAGAAATTTATTTTGGGGATGCTGAAGTTATCCCAGATCTGTTTCCACACTTACTCTAGGTGAGGCGAATCCTTTTTGCTTTGCATCTGAAGATACCCTTGACTTGTTGTATACACCCCCGTCTTACCCCAGCCCCAGGAGTCTTCTTCTTCTGTATGCACCGGAGCAAAGTCAGAAATAGTGTCTTTAAGAGCATCTAACTGAGGTTTTAAATGCGCTGGGATTCTAGGAAAAATCCAGCGCTGCCAGTTTCCGTTGCTGTCCCAACCTGAAATGTCCTCTATTTTCCTGATTCCTTTTGCATATAACTAGTCTCTTATCTCAGAGATTTTGTTAACTTCTGCTAGAGGGGGAATGTCCCATGACACTGTCTCTCCAAAGCATTGTGTTTTTGCCATTCCCAGGAATTAGATACAGGTAGGATCTGAAGAATTCAATGCCTCTGCTACACAACTTCCAGGCCTGCATTCCTTTAGGGGATTTCTCCACTGTAAAGGATTTTATTGACTGATTTTTGAGGTATTTGAGCTTGAAAATCTGGCTGACTGGGTGATTAAGCTTAGCGTAAAGCTACCATAATAATTTGCAGCCCAATGCTAAGTTTGCATGCAAAGGATCGTGAATTTTTAGTCCTCCTTCTACGAGTGGTCATTTCACTGTATCCAAACTTATTAAGTGAAGTTTGTTGTTATTTCCACGACCTCCGTTCCACAGAATGTTGCGCATGAGTCTAGAGATTTGGTTTGAGATTAGTTTTGGAGCCAACATTAGAGAAGCCTGGTAAGTGGGCAGAGCTGTAAGAACTAATTTGATGAGCGTGAGTTTGCTTTCGGTAGTGAGCCAAAAGCCTCCCCACGCAGCGATCTTCTTCTTGAATTTCGAAATTACTTCCTCCCACAGTTGATTTCTGTTGGAGCCCAGCGTTATTGGGAGGCCCAAATATTTAATTTTATCCCAATCTGTGTGACCTGTAAAGCCTAGATCGTTTGCAATTTTCTCAATTGTGTGATGCTCTGAATTCCATCCATACACAATGCTTTTCCTCTCGCTTATAAGTGCTCTCGAGATGCTGTAGAATTTCTGAAGGATGGTTCTGATTGAGTTTTCTATTCTTGGTGAGGCTCCCCCAAGAAAAAGTGAATCATCTGCAAATAGCGCATGATTCACTGGGTCAATTCCTTTCTTGATTCTAATCCCAGGTATGCTGACATTTTGTTTTTCCAAAGTCAACTTTCTGCTCAAGGAATCTGCCATCAGAATGTAGAGAAATGGGGATAGAGGACAACCCTGCCTCAATCCCCTGGTGGCTAAAAATAAATTAGCAGGTCTTCCATTTACCATGGGGGCAATCCATATCTTGTCTAAACAAGCTTTGATGAGATTGATGAAGTCTTGGCTAAATCCAAAGGATGAGAGAACCTTGTACAAGAAACAATGGTTAACTCTATCAAAAGCGTTGCACATATCCAGTTTAATAAGCATACCTTGTTTTTTGCGAGAGTGAATGGAATGCAGAGCTTCTTGAACTTGGATGACATTGTCTAGAATATGTCTTCCTTTCACAAATCCCCCTTGAGCTGGAGAAATTAATTTTTGCAGAAGAGGCTTGATTCTATTCACCAAAAGTTTAGCCACAAACTTGTAGGACGAATTGCAAAGTGATATCGGCCTGTATCTTTCGAAAGAGCCTGGGTTTGCTTCCTTGGGGATTAAGGCGAGAAAGGTGGAATTTATTCCGCCTCTGACCTTTGCCTTCCTCATGAATCCATGTATCATTCTAAGAAGATCAGGTTTGATTAGCTCCCAACAAATTCTGTAGAAATGGATTGAAAATCCATCAGGTCCAGGGGCTTTTTCTGGCTCCATGGACCAAACAATTTTTGAAATTTCTTCTTCCGTGACTGGGCTCAAGAGTGTGTCATTGTCATCTGGGCTGACTAGTTTCGGAATATTTGTGAGGAAGTCTGATATATCCTCCTCGCTATTGTCCCTTTCAGCACTAAGAAGGTTTTGAAAGTGCTTCAAAATGACTTCCTTTATTTGGTCAAATCCTTTGCACACCTGACCACTAGATGTAGTGATTTCTACAATGTGGTTTGGCGAAAGACGAGCCCTGTACTGTCTATGGAAGTATGTAGTATTTCTATCCCCAGTTTTGAGCCACAAGCCGTGAGACTTTAAATGCCAATATTCTTCTTCACTTCTAAAGAATTAATATGTTTTCCTTTGAGCAGATTTTTCTTTATCTAAATCCATGGGGGATATTTCTTTCCCTTCCAATTCAAATTGGAGTTCTTCCAGCTGATGGACTACTTCTTTCCTCTGACTGGTGGGGGATTTTATAGCCTTCTTTATCCAGTCTTTTAGAGCCTTCTTAGCATTTTTCATTTTCTATTCCCACACAAAGCTTGGGGAGCCTGATACATCTATTCTCCAGGTTGTTTGAACTGTTTCGAAAAACCCTTCTCTTCCAACCCAGAGAGGGCTGAAGCGAAAAGGAAGAGGGCCTAAGTCTTCTTCTTCCTTCAGGAAAAAAAGGATTGGTTTTTGATCTGAGGTAAGTTTTGGAAGGATCTTGGTGAAAGAAATTCTTTTGTCCATCATAATGGAGCCGCTGGTGAGAAATCTGTCCAGCCTTGCTAAAATGTGATTTTCCCCTGTTCTATTGTTGGTCCAAGTTTATTCTCCTTTCATTGGCTTGAAATCTACTAAATCCCACTGGAGAATGAGATTTTCCACTATGGAGAGGAGAGGATCCCTTGAGAAGGTCCCACCTCTCTTCTCTTTGGGGTCTAAAATTATGTTCAAGTCTCCTCCTATGACTATGTTCATAGGATTGAGGAGCTCTAGATAATCTGAGAGTGTCTTCCAACACTCTTTCTTTTCATCATAATGCACAGGAACATACATATTGAACAGAGTTAAGTTGAGGTTGCTTGCTGTATGGTGCAGTTCAGTATATATCCAATGTTGAGTCTCATAGGATCTTTCTAGAGAAAAGGTGTTTTTAGACCAGAATGTGCCTATTCCTCCAGACGAACCTCTAGCACTGACTACCTTTCCTGAATCAAATTTCCATTTTGTGTTGCTAGTGTTTATAAGGATCTCCCCTTCTATTTTTGTCTCTTGGAGGATGAGTATGTCTGTGGATTCCATTTTCAATAAATATTTAATAGCCTCTACCTTAGTGGGATTCCCCAAATCCCTGCAGTTCCAAGAGACCAGCTGCATCATTTACAACTTGTTGGGATGGGTCCACCTCCCTTGGGAACCCTTCGTCTAATATTCCTCCCGAGGGTCGTCTCAATGGTGGCTTGACTTCCAAGGTTTTTTTGTCTTTCTGATTCTTCTTCCCTAGTTTCCTTATTTGATTTCCTTCTGGCTCTCTTTGATGGCCTCTCGAAGGTCTCATCATCCGAAGAGCCCACATTTTCTGTGTTCTTCCTCTTCTTTTTAATTATATCTGCATATGAAGGGGAAGAAGTATTGCCTGGAATTGGGTTTGAAGTGTTACCTGGATCTGGTGAGTCAGTGTTGTTCAACTGAGGAAGGCCATCCTGTTTTGCCTCTGGAAGATCTGAGGGTGATTTGAGAGATTCAAAGGGATTTTTGTCCTCCTCGATGATGATGGTTTCCTTGCTTCCAGAGATTTGAATGCTTGCACTTTCTTGCCCTGTTTTGTTCCCTGTCTCTTTGCCTTTGTTTTTATTGTTCTACCTATTGTTTTTTGTTTTCTTTACTTGTTTCCATTGTTCTCATTTTTCTTTCTATGTTGTCTCCTCGTTTTTTTTCTTGCAGTATCTTGCGAAGCGCCTGTATTCATGGTAGTGTCGGCATTTAAAGGGGAGCTGCTCGTAGTCAAGCTCTTCGATATGAGTCCAGTCCACAATCGAAATTTTGATGGCTTCAGGTAATCCGACTTCAAGGTCGGCCTCTACACATATTCGGGCACAGGAGAACTGATCCTTCCTCGGCACTTGATCTATGTATCTGCCTAGAGCATTACCAATGGATTGCAGCGAACTCTGGTTCCAGCAATGGAGGGGAAGATGTGGGAGACGCACCCATACTGGCACAGTCGTGAGCACGTCATGTGCTGGATCAAAGTCTAGAGACCATTTATTCAAATAAAGCCCTTGAGGGCCCATGAAATATGGCCCGTTTCTAAAGATCAGGCTTCTATCTTCTGCATTATCAAACATGAAAACAAAGAACCCTTTGCCAACGAAATGGCTTTTTATTCCTTCCTTGACCAGAGGTATCCAGTTCCATTTAACCCATTCTTCAACTGCTTTCGGGGATGGACATAGCCCTATGAACTGACCGATGAGGCCTCTTTCGGCTAGGTTCAACATTTTTCTGCAATTTTATTCCACAGGCAGAGTCACCGTGGGGATGTTTTCCAGTTTTTTGACAAACTTTTGTTGTGAACTGGAGGTCGGGCGTTTCCCAACAGCTGCAATGAGAGATCTGAATGCTTCAAGCTCAGAAGGCAGGGGAGGAGAAGCCTCAGGGCCGCCTCCATGATACATAGCGAAGAAGACTGCACAGAGGAGGAAGGCTCCAGTCGGGCGCGGCTAGGGCAATAGCAGAGCGAACATGCTCACGCGTAGAGATACACAAATCTACTTCTAAAGCCAAGTTTTAAACCAAAAGAAGATGAAGGATGAGATGCGCCGTGTTGTAAAGCCAATGAGCCGCGCAGGCACAATGCATCACGCAAGTTCAAAAGAAACACAGGGGGGCCGACTCAGTGCATCGCACCAGCCCAGTGCGCTGCGACACCCTGTAAAGTGCCGCGCAGGGAAAAACAGCACCACTTCTTTTTTATTTTTTATTTTATTTTATTTATTTTTTTTTTTTTTATTTTTTTTTTTTTTATAATTTAAATTTAACTTATTTTTAAAATTTAATTATTTTTTTAATATATATATTTTTTAAATTTAATATTTTTATTGTATTTTATTTTTCATTTTTTTACTTTTAATTTCAATAATGTTTTTTTTTTTAATTTTTATTTTAAAGTTTTAAATTTATTAAAATTTAATATATTTCTTTAAATTTAATTTTTTATTTTTTTTTAATTTAATAAACATTTTCTTTTTCTTTTTTAAATTTAATTTCTATATTTTATTTTTTATAATTTCTTTCTTTTTTTAACTTGTTTTTTTTTTTAATTTAATATTTTTATTTTGTTTTTATTTTTATTTTTTTATTTCTATATATTTTGAAATTTTAGTCTTTAAATTTTTTTTTTTTTAATTTCTTATTTTTCATTTTTTTTCTTAAATTTTAGACATTTTTAATGTTTGAATTAAAATTTTTATTTTTTTATTCCTATATATTTTTAAATTTTAAGCTGTAAAATGTTTTTATTTTTTAAATTTATTTTTTTTCCTAAATTTTAGGTTTTTTTTAATGTTTGAATTTTAAAAATTAAAAAATGTTATTTCTATTTTTAAAAATGTCAAAAATATGACACAATTTTTTTTTGTTATTTCAGCATCAACTGGTTTTTTGTTTTGAGGGTGTTTTTTCAATCCTTTTTTCAAGAAACAATTTTGTTTTTAGCATAATTTTATAAAATGTTGAAATTTGACCTTAAAAAAAAACCAAGTGCATTCTGGAATACACTTTTTTTTTGTTTTTGTGGTGTTTTTTCATGTTTTTTGAGTCTTTTTGGGCTAGAGTTCTCATTTTGAGGTTAGGTTACCTATTTCATCGGTAACAGTGTTAATTGAGCACTGCAATCCAAAAATAGGTTATCCTCCATGGTTTTCCTAGGGCTGCCCAGAACTTCACATCAGCTTTTTGAGCCCTATAAGTTCTTAAAATGTTCTAAAACCACTTCCATTGGTTTCAAAATGAATGAAATAGTCAATATAGAGGTTTTTTTCATCAAAAATAGTCTCTGGCTGCTCTGGTTTCGCCTCAATCACCTATTGGCACCCTTGGCACTCGAGTTAAGGAAAACTTCTCTGCTGAGTTTTCAACCTCTAAAATTCTTTAACACTGGCTAAAAACACTATAAATAGATTCATAATTATGTTTTTAGTCAATTCTGGCCACTGGTTCACTGCAAATGGTCTCAAACAACTATTTCTAAGCCCTGCACTACTGCTGGCAAAAGTCGGCACTAATGGCCCCTGGAAATTTAATGAAGCTTTTTGACCTTCAAACGTTCTGTACAGGCTATGAAAAATAATTTCATCAGATTGATAACATCTTAATTATCTAATTTAGACTATTGGAACTCTAGAAAAGGACTCTAACTCCTCTGGTTAGGCCTCAAAGTGATTTTATTTCATGGTGGCCCTGATGGCTCCTTCATATTCCCTAAAGCAAAATATGCTGAAGATCACCTCCATTCGACCTGAAACATGTCCCAAAGTGTTCAAGAGGTTGAAGAGACCCAAAATTGACTAACATTTCGTCCAATTTGGTTCAATGTTGAGGGAGTTATGGCAGAAACAAATTTTTGCCCAGTGTCCCCCAAAATCCTCCTCCAAAACTGGAGGAAGTCCAGTTAACTCAGCTAAAATGGTGGACAAGCCTGAATTGGTGGAATCAACTCCAAATTCGGTGGTAACATTTAATGTGGTGGTTAGCCATTGTGTTCACATGTAGAAATGCCGCTAACTGTCAACTGCTGGTGAATAAGCTTCAACCCAACTAATATGTTCACTGACCCGAACGTGTGCACTGTGACCCAAATGCGTGCACTATGACCCAATCGTGTGCAGAGGCACCCGACTCGAATGCATGCACTATGACCCAAATGCGTGCAGGGTGACTAGAATGCGGGTAGGGTGACTTGAATGCGTGCAGAGTGACCCAAATGCATGCAAAATGACCCGAATGTATGTAGAGTGACCCGACCTTCCAATAACCAAAATTTTTTCCTTGATCCCTTTTTTTAAAACCATTAGGCTTGAGGCCACGTGGCAACCAATGATTAGCCTCCACCAAACTTTAACAAAAATCACTTTTAACATATAATTTCTTGCTAAAATGTCAAAATTCAAACCAAGTCAAACAATCCTTTTTTGGAGTTTACTGGAGACTTCAAACCTTCATAACTTTCACATACGATGTCAGTTTTGAGAATCGTTCATGGCGCCAGAATCGCAGCGACGAGAAATTTCCGGTTGTTCAAGTTCGAAACCCTTCCAATAAATTTGAATTTTGAGCTATCATTCTCGTCCATGATCCAGTTCTGATCACACCTCCCAAATGAGAAGCTTTTGGACCCCAAAAGCTCTCTGGAATACTAAAACTAATCTGTAAAAATAATAATAATACTACACCCTCTTCTCTTCAGCCTCCAAACACTTGCCTTGAATGGTTAGTGAATTTGAACCACAAATAGAAAGCAATTCACACTTGCCTTCCTCAATGCTTGTCCTCTTGTCAAGAGTTGTCTTTCTTGCACTCTCTTAGAAAATTTCTGGCGAGAAATTTGCAGAAGTAAATTGTACATCTCTTCCTTGATCATTGATCCAAGGTGGCTCAAACAAACGAGAAATTACAACATAAAATACATGCATACAACTGAAATTTACGTATGTACAAAATGAGTACGTCTTACTGTACTAAGAAGTCTATCCACTTCTTACCAAGCCACTTCCATGGCGGCTTTTTCTACTACAACTCTTCCTCATGTGAAACTTCCATTTTCACATCAATAATGGAATTCGCAGTTCCACTTGCACCAATCTTTCTATCCTCTTGCTGCATGTGCTTTGGATGACCAGTTGGATGAAAAGTCCAATAATGAGAGACATCATGTCCCTTCTTTTGAAAATATGTGCAAAAATTATGCACCTTCTTTGAAATTTTTCTTTGCCTCATTTGCTTCTTGTATGCTTTCTTCCTCATCTAGCATCTCGAAACAACATGGTTAAATCCACCACAATATGTACAACAAAACTTTGTTAAATCCACCACAATATGTACAACAAAACTTTCTTCCATTTAAGCATGTAAAATTATCATGCTTTGCAGAAACACAATCAAATTAATCATGAGAATATTTATACCTCTTGTACTGCTTTGACTGTTCATCCTTTTTTCCTTCATAAGGAGATGAACTAGAAGAGGCTACAACTTTCATTTGCAGACTAACATAATCGTTATTGTCTTGAAAACTGTATGAACTTGCATGCATGCCATAAGCTGCATGTCTACCATCTTCTTGATGCAACAAAGGCTTAAAGCAATGGAAATCATCTTTGAAACAAATTTTACATATTTTCATCTTAGAACTTGGAATAAAGGTTCTCTTTGAAATAGCCTCACATGCTCTCATGTTTTTGGAGTCTTCACCATTAAATTGCACTTAGCCAAGACCAAGATTCTTGGGTCGTTCCTCAACAAGAACAGGTTCAACCATGCCTCGTGCATGCTTACCTAATCCCTTGCCTTCATAGCCCATTTTAATCATTAATTTGGACCTTTCACCTCTTGTATGTTTTTCGAAAGAACCAACACATCTTTCTAATGAGGAAAACTGAAGACAAGTTAGAATGGATTAACTTTTCCTCATGCATTTTCTTGGTCAAAGTCTCTTGGGCTTGATGGAGTTGCCTCTCTATATCATGCAATATTTGAAGAATTTCTTCCTTCCCTTCCTTCATGGAAAAAAAATATTCATGAAGTTCAGTGCTTTCTTGTTTATCCTCAAACAAAATCTGCACCATGTCCTTCAATATAATAAAGTCATGCTTCATATCATCATCGAAAAATATTGTGAAGGAGGAAACTTCGATTGTAGAAGTTTTCATTATGATGTCATTGAAAAAAAGGAACTTCAATAAAGTTCTCAAAGAATTTCAAAACAAATGACAAATATTTTTAACCCAAATGGCTGTAAAGACAAACTCTTATTCAAGTAGCCAAACAACAAACAAACTCCATGAGCTTCTTAACAAAAAAACTCCATGAGGTACTTTAGGGTAAGGAAGAAGCCTTCAACTCTTTATTCCTTTTTGTTCTCTCCAAGACTTAGCTAATCAGTAACTATCCCAAAATCTCAAGCAAACTCAAACAAAAATCAGTTTGCAAATAGTAAACAGTCAATCTTTTACACTGTTTAACACCTTCGAAGCTATACAATCAAACAACCAAGTGATCTGTCAAGAAAGAAACTATTCTTTGATACCAACCTGATCTGAAAATGGTCTGGATAACTTGTATGTATTTCAAAAACCTACCACTTAGTTTAAATTAAAATGATCTAGCTTGTACTTGACAATTTTTGTGGAATTATTCACTTGAAAGTGGTGCATGAATTTTTATTGTTTATGTGTCTTAACTTCATTTTTTCTTGCTGTAATTTAACATGTATGACAACAAAAATATGCAGTAAATAATTACTCAAACACAACAACAATTTTAAATCTAGGAGTTCACTCGAAATCTCGTGGGCTACGTCTCCTTTGAGCTTTGTCATCATGACTCAGCTCTTTGGGATTATGGTATGTTTTTTTTAAAAGTAAATAATTAATTCTGATGAATAAAAAAATGATCCAAAGAACTGAAAATACCATGAATATCCCTCAATTGGCTGTCTGAACTTTGTAAACAGCTTTAGGCTCTTGTTGACATGATTCCTTCTGTCGGTGCACTAAGCTACCATGAGCTTCTGAATGGTACAAACTACCTCAAAATTCTATTTATGTCACTAAAACCACTCCTTCTGTATCCAATACACATCAGACGCCAACTATCAACTGATAAATTTCTCAAATTGAGCACTCCAATCCCAAAATAGGCTATCCTCCACGGTTTGCCCAGGGCTGCCCAGAACTTCACATCAGCTTTTAGAGCTCTATAAGTTCTCAAAATGCTCTGAAACCATTTCCATTGGTTCCAGAATGACTGAAATAGTCAAGATAAAGTTTTGGTTCATCAAAAATAACCTCCATCTGCTCCAGTTTCGCCTCAATTTAAACTAAGTGGTAGGTTCTTGAAATACATACAAGTTATCCAAACCATTTTCAGATCATTCAATCAATTTTTGACAGTCAACAAGGCTAGTTCCCAATCATAATTCCTATGTATAAAAATGCCAAAATGAACTTGACATAAGAGAGAGAAATCAAGAGCAGAATTGCTTCGAAATCAAGCCAAGAACCGAAGACTAGAAACTTAACCAAAATCTTCAAAAGATGAAAATAAACCGTAAACAAAACTAAAATAAAAAAGCAACGGAAAATGAATTTTTTTTTTGGGATTTTCTACTTATAAAATAAAGAAAAGAGATTTCAAGAAGACAAAAAAAAACTATCCAAGAACTGAATCAAGCAAACATGAATTAGGATCAAAGGCTTTAAAGTAATCAAGCCAACTGTGGTACTTTCTTAGTGGGACTTATATGAGCAAAAAGAAGCAAGAAACTCAATCAATCAACTGAGTACAATAACATAATATTGCAGCGAACAAAAACTCCAAAAAATAAAAAAGAGACCCTTGAAAAGTCGCAACAAGACAAGTCTACGAAATCATGAAAACAAAACTACACCAGGAAGGAAAAAATCAAATGCGAAGCAACGCATAAGGCCAAGAAGAGCAAACGAGCAAAGGCTTGTTGTTTTGAATGTTCAAGACATCCAAGAATCTTCAGGGAAAGATCTTGGTGCTCAAGCCACAATTGCAAACACACAAAACAAGGATTTCACCAAATGGCTAGGTCTTCATACAAGCAAGAGAGAAATAGATACAAAATCACTCTAAACATAGTCCAAAGACCTTCAAGATACTACAGGAATAGCTCAACATAGACAGACAAGACTACAGGGGCTAGAAACTAAAATTTTCAAATTTTCCCAGGCATACGCTCTTTTGTAGTGAGCAAAAAATGTGCATACGCAACTATAACAAATGAAGCTTGTGTATACGTGGGTCCCTTTGCAAAAAACAATGTGTATACGTGACTGTGCAAAGAAAAAACTACATATGGAAATAAAGATAAGGAAAAACCAAAAAAAATCAAGCCTGATCAAGAGACCAAGTCTTCTGTCTAACTGAAAAAAGACTTGCTAGACTGCTAAAAGTGATAGAAACTGTTGGGAAGCTACAAGACAGATAAAACAACCCAAACAATAAATCACAAGAATGTGATCCCCATTGGAGTCGCCATTTCTATTTCGGGAAATAATATCCTAAAGTTCTTGGGTTGACAACCTTCATAGATCAGGGGCATGCCATTCAAGAAGGACTCACTTAACCAACTTTTATACTGAAAACTAGATACTACTAGTTGCAGAACTTACCTGAAATTCCCTTGGTTGATGTAGATCCCGCGGGGTGCAAACCCCCTACAACACTTTGTGCTCCGAAATCTGTAAATCCACAAAGAACAAACACAAAAACCTAGTTGTACAGCATATGTATTTCCTATATGTCAGTGAAAATCATGGATAATATCATAAAAGCAATATGAAATTTTCAATTAATGATTATTACATGTGTATAAAGCATCATAAACACGTAAACATCGAGAACAAGATGGATATTCTTATTATGAATGACACGTACAATAATCAATACGTGGAGAGATCACCTGAATCCTGCTATAGCCTTCGAACATACCATCCTCTGGATCCGTCTAGCCCTAGCCTCACAAGAACTCTTCCAAGAGGTGTGCACAATAGATTTCATATAGGGTGATGAAAATCTCATGGAAACAAGGGTTTCCTGAATATACCTGGGAAGTGCAAGAAGCACAGGAATATCAGACTTGAATAGGGCTCCAATAGAGTATAATATCTACATTTTTCTCCCTCCCTTAGGCCATTCCTTTTAGGGGCTTTTATACTCCCTCAAATTAGTTTATGCAGTTAGAAGAAGTTAGGCCACGAGCTAGGGTGGTTAAATTACTGGAATAGCCATCAAACCCACCTCAAAAATAGGGAAAATATATATTTTTTAATAATTAAAAAGGTATACATGGATCTCTATGAATGGACCCACATGTATACACGAAAATTTTTGGGCAGAGTTGCATATGGGTTTTAAGATACTACTTTTTTGTGAAAATGTTCAAGTCTAAGAGAAAAGGGTGCCCAAGGCCAAAGTGTAAATCATCAAGTACCTGAAGGTGATAAATGACACTATAACAAACTGCAATGTTGACATCCTGAGATAGCTTGAGGGCCTCATCAGCCCATGGCTTGAGGTGACCACTCAAAGTATTCTTCCACTGAAGAAGAGATTCCATGTCGTCTCTGAGCATATGGCTAGTGTGCAGTCGGGCCAAGCGTTGAGTGGGGACCAGAGTGGTCAGTGTAGCCTCCATTTGATCAAACTCTTCTTCCTTCTCACGCATCTCTTGGTTGATTTCATGCAGGATAGGTTTGCGTTGCACCTTGGTCCACAGCTGCATAGCAGTTTCCAACAGTTCTGTACCCTGAGAAATTTGACCTGTAATGATATTGGTGGCCTCTGTAACTAGCGCAGCTCGCTGGGCCCGTACCTCATGTGGCATTTCTGGCTGTAACTTGGCCTGCAAGGCTGCAATCTACTCTTCCATCTTCATCTTGACCGCATGGATCTCGGTCCTTCAGGCCTTTGACACTACAACCAACCCCTCAACCTTGGCCTAGGGGGTGGCAGAAGCTGGGATATCTTCGGTGACGTCCATGCAGATCCTACTAATTAGGTGCTCCAACTCTGCCTTTTGTATGGAGGCGAGGGTACATGCAACCTATGCCTAGGATACCTCAACAATTTTTTCTTCAATTATCTGCTCAGATGTACTAAGTTGCTAGTGCACTTGACGGTCTCTATGTTGAATCTCTTTGAACAGGGATGCATGAAGGATCTTCAATGGTTCATGTGGCAGGTAGGCTAGATCCAACTGTACCTCTACACAGTCTTGGACTTGTGCTCCTGAGTTGGGTGGACTCAGCATGAGGGCTACGCCCAGGAGAGGGCAGAGGTGGCTTTTCGGCATATTTATTACTACGCTGCTGGTGGCTAGGGTCGGCCTTGCCTAAAACATACTTATTTGCAAGGTATCAGTCTTGAGCTGCATAGCCTAGAGCTCAGCCTGAAGTGTATCAATTGTGGCTTTCTTCTATTCTTCTAGAGCCAACCATTTGTCTTCTGTAGCCAAGGTGACCACATCTGCGATCTCCTCTAGGTCCTCTTCTGTCATCGTAACTCATGTGTCATGTTCCAGCCATTGATCTCATTGCTTCTTCTGTGGCCCTTTAACAAGGTCACCAGTCTGCTTGATACCTCGAGGCCAGTCAGCACCTCCCACATCTAGACATTTTGTACCCAGATCCTACTGCGAATCCTTCTGTAACTCCAGTTCCATGCCCTTTCCATTTTTCCTGCCCTGCTGTGAATCCTTCTGTGATTACAGGTCCACTTCCTTCCCAGTACCCTTACCCTGCCCTTCATTTTCTTTGTTGGTGTTGGGTGGGGTGACCTTCATGTTTCTAGTCCCCATAATGTCCTTCGTACCTAATTTTAAGCCAAGCTTCCAATGAGGAGGCCAAGTCACAAATAGGCAACCAATTTCCTCATCAGCAACCATGTATGGGAGGGAGACCCATGCTGTATCCTTGCGGCCTCTAATCTGTAAATTATGCATGGATACTTGAAACATTGCGATGCTCTTGTACTTGTCATAAACTGCTAGCATCAAGCGTGGTCGGGATTTGGTTGCTACGGTAAGCCCGCTCTGAAATAGGACCCAGAAGACTTGCTTATCCTCAATACATTACGTGTTCTTTGAGTCCCAAAATTCGCGTATCGCGCCCCCTGGCTTGCCATGGAAATAACCTCCTCAACTTCAGGGTCAACTTCCAGTACTTCCTCAGATTTTTGCTCCGTCGAGGCCACAATCTATGAGGTTTCAACATGATTGGTTGCCATCATTATGGAACTAAATATGAACTCAGGGTTGCTACTATCAGAGGGTACAACACACCTAGACGTTAACAAAGCACAATAGGCACAAAATTTCACAAAGCACAAACTGTTAAAGAGATACGAAACCCTCTTCTAATATATCCCTTTGCTTTTATAGCCACGGGGGTCACCCAATGGTTGGGTGAGGCTTAGCAGAAACTTACCATCAAGTAAACGGTAAAAATTATTTGGAAATCGCCTCATTAATTGCCAGCTGCCCGCTCCCTTCAACGGAAAAATTTTCTTTTTACCCAGTTTTGTTGTTCCAAAGGCTATTTTTCACACCTCCTGTGCTCCTAGCACACCGTTGTGCTCCCATCATACCTCTTGCGCTTCCAGCGCACCCCTGCTCTCCCAACACACTTCGCTAGGCCTCCAGACCTACGATCAATCCCTGCGCATCTTCCGCCCCATACAGTTACTCCGAACATATAGTCATTTGATTTGGTATGGTTTGAGTTGGCTGCCATTGACATAGCCTAGTACCATATCACTGCGCAGGGTAGCTAATCGGATTGCACCTCCATTAATAATTTCCTTTACCATATAGGGACCTAGCCAGTGCTGACAGAACTTCCCCAGGTGTTTCGCAAATTGGCTATCATATAGCAGGACCAATTCTCCCTCCGTAAATGTATTTTTCCAAATATGTCAATCATGCCATGCCTTATCTCGGGCCTTCTAAACCTGCTGATGGAAATTAGCAATGAAACGATCTTCCTCCAAAGCCACAAGCTATGCTAAACATTCCTCCATGATATCAGGCGCTGCCATCTTTGTAAAGGCTGTGATGCGCAAGCTAGGAACAATATACTCCATGGGCATAATGGCATCTTTTCCATAAACCATCCGAAATAGTGTTTTCCCAGTCATTTTCTTGCAAGTGGTGCGATAGGCCCAAAGGACTGACGGGATACGCACGTCCCAATCGCTATGATTGGTGTTACAAACCTTAGTCAGTGCCTACTCCAAGATTTTATTAAAATCTTCTACCGCTCCATTTTCCTATGGATGATATAGATTTCTTTTTGCGTGGTGGATCCAAAATTCTTCAGTCAAGGCTTGTATTGTTTCATTAACAAAGTGCATGCCTCTATAACTCATTAAGATATTTGAACAACCAAACCTAGTCAGAATATGCTAAAAAATGAAGTGTGTAGTAGTGTCTGCAGTGAAATTCGTCACATCTTGTGCTTCTTCCCATCAAGTCACACAATTAGTCGTAGTGATGATGTAGCGCGCAATTGTATTCTTTCCTAGTTGGTTGATGGGCCCAACAAAATCTATGGCCCATTTTTCAAATGCTTGCAGGGAAATTTTTAGTTGCAGGGGCATGTCGCGTCTATGCGATGGTCTTCCTGTCCTTTGGCAAGTATCAAAATCTTGGCAATATTCATGAGAGTCGTTATGCAGTGTGGGCCAACATAACCCTACTCTCAGGATCCAATGCCCTCCCTGCATAGTAGCGTCCTGCTACGCCCCCGTGGGCTTCTGCTAAGATGGCCTGCGATGATGGGAAAATCTGTTGCGCGGGTTATCGACTCCTCCTTCTGTTGTATCAAATACTCTGCAAGTGCCATCCCTGTAGTCAAGAAGTGAACGATGTCGTGAAGTGTGAATCAACTACCTTAACAATGAACAACTGTGCATAAGGCAATTCTTCTTCTAAGTTGGTTGGCTCTTCGCCACTTTTGATCCAGGATAAGTGGTCTGGCCTAGTGTTAAGATTTCCAAGATTTACGATGATTTCAAAGTCATATTCTTGAAACAGCAAGAGCCATCGACATATTCCCCCCCCCCCGCCAACACATGCTTATTCACTAGGTACTTCAAATCTGAGTGATATGTGAACATCTTGAAGTGCCCACCCAATAGGTAATGTTGGTACTTCTTTAGGGCGTAAACCATTTCTAACCCTTTGTGCTTAGTAGTGGAGTAGTTTCACTCCGCACTAGAGAGCTTTCGACTCGAAAATGAAACTATATGGTCGATTTCCCCATCGCCTAGCTGCGTAAGGACAACTCCCAGGGCAATCCCTAAAGCATCAACATGAGCATGGAAAACCTTCACCCAATCAGGAAAGATGAGGATAGGTGTTAGTCATCAGTAATTTTTTCTTTGTATGGATGACTAAATACTTATCCTAGATCTCTAGAAACAAAGTTCATCAACATTGTGAGTTCTAGAAGTCTCACTGCATTCATTATCCTTAGGATAAATTTTTCACTATTTCCTCATCCCATCATGTCAAGGTCAACTTAAAAATCCCAGAAAACCCGTCATGGGTTCATGTCACTCATTTTGTCTATGTTTTGTCTCCTTTAGCCCCAGTCCTTTGTTTTTGTGTTGCCTAACCCCTCTACTAATACCTAGGGCCACCAATCAATCAACTGTCTTGTGTCTCCCAAATGCCTCAAGCATTGATGATATCAAAACTATCTCTCTAGGCTCTTTAGATAAATCAAGTACATTGGATTTTGGATCTTCAAATACATCAACCTATCAAAAACTCTGTTTTTTATACCTAAGGATCCCAAATCAAGTTTTCAAGCCAAGGCCAAGCCTAGAAAGGCCTTCCACTAGGTCACCTAGGGTTTTATAAGTCATAAGGTTGATTTAGTGTTCTGAAATATCTGTTTCTTCCTGTGTAAAGAGGCTGCATTCAAATGAGAAGAGGGTCAAGTAACTTTATCCAAATCTGATCAAAACCCTTCAAGGAAGGCCTCTTTGGCCAAGGAAAAAATTATGCAAGGGATAGTTGCCCTTGTTCACATTTATGCAAACAATGATTAAGATGACCATCATCATAAGAAGAGGCAAGGTAAGAGGGAGAATCGTCACTAAAAGACATCTACAGCAAGGAAAGGCAGCATGCCTATGTTTAAAGAAAATCAGGGTTTGTGACTGATTAACAAACAGTGTTTCCAAACAAGGAACCATCACAAAAACCACAAGGATAGAAGACACCTCAACACAACCATGGACACATTGAATATTTTTAGAAGTTATAAATGAAAGAGGGAAAAAGGTGAGGTGAACTGAACAGAAATGAATGAAATTGAAAGGGCTATAGAGAGCTTAGAAGACAACACTGCTTATTCTTCTCTAACAGCCCTAAACCTAAGGGTTTTAAAAGATATACCAAGTAGGTCAAATGAAGATGATAAGGCCTCCTTCATAACAACATATGGCATTCAAAGGATATCCAAGGTGCTCTCTAGGGTTTGTCAAAGCAGCATTGCTTCACCTACACCACAGGGAGAAATGGTAAAGAGTATCAGTGTGGGGGAGCCTAAAATTCCCAGTGCATTCAAATGTCCTAGAAATGGTCAAAATAAATGGCAAGCATGAGGTAAAGTGCCAAAGGATAAAATCATGCTAAGAATATGTTCACTTTTGGGAAAATCAGGTGTTAAACTCCAAAACAGACTAAGAAGACCAAAGGTAAATGTGTTGTAGGCACCTACAGAAAATTAGAAGTGGCCAAATGAACACATGCCATGGTATGATTTTCTTGAAACTCTTTGTCAAATTAGATAAATTACTACCCAAAAATCAGTAAGGAGGTATCAAGACATGTCTCAGATCACCTGCAATCCAAAATGCCAAAAAAAGATAAAAACAGTGTTTTAAATTTGTCAAAATTATGCCAAAAGCAGTTTGAACAGTATCCATACTTTCAAAGATAAAAAGTGATGAAAAGGACATCTACATCCCCTTAGCTAGCCATCACCACAAAGAAAGAAAATTACCTTGAGAAATCTTCCAAAAACCCTTGCAAAAGATATACAGAGTATCAATCAAATGAAAAAAACGTTGAAAACATAGCAAAGTGGGTTTATAAGTTTAAATTATTTCTCTCAAATGCTATAAAGGTGTTTTGGTTTCATTTTCAAACTCATTCATCACTTGGTAAAGAGAGAAATAGGGTTTTCTGGCTGTTTTCTGGGCAAGTGGTTCTGGCGCTACGCAAATCACCGACGCTATGCAAATACAGGCCGGCGCTGCGCTAATCGCCCCCCCCCCCCCCCGCCCATTCAATTTTAAACGGCGCTACGCAAATTTTGTCCGGCGCTACATAAATCTTGGGCCCTACGCAAACACAGACCCGACTCGCCTGAAGAATGACAGACCCTACACGCGCCTGACACTGCGCTAACCATTGTGCAGGCCTATTGGCACTGCGCTAACGGGCCGACCTGACAGCTTGGGTAGGGAATTACGCAAACGTAGAAAGCATCCAAACCAAAATTTCTCTTCCTTTGGTCACAAATTTCTTCTTCATTTGATCTCCAGAGTCTACAAACAAGCCAAGAAGTGGTGAGTGGTTTTCCCTCCTTTTCCTCAAAGAAAATTTCAACTTGTTTTTAGTCTTTTCAAAAGCTTTTAAAGTTCAAACCCTAAGTGGGTACACCCTAAGTCTTGCATGCAAAGGAGCCTTTATTTTTAAACCTCCTTGAAACCAATTAATGTCATGAAAGGGTAACTAAGTTAGGGTGACTACAATCCACTTTTGAGAAGGCCTCCTAAAGCTGCAAGGCAACTGAACCCTAAGAACCCTAGCCTCCACCTCACTCATTCTCCAAGGTTGACTCCATCACCTTCTTCACCTTGCTTCAACAAACCCTAATTTTTCAACCAACATCCCCAATCACAATGTCAGGAGCTGAATACAACAATGGTAGTGGAAGTAGTCAAAGGACTTTAAGACCAAAACATAAGGGAGGGAAAGTCAATAGGTTGGAACCTCAAAGTACAGTGGCCATCACCTCCTCTCCTAGGATCTTATCATGCTTTCAGAATGCAAGATGCTTTTAGTTTTGTGAGAAGGTCAAACAGGTGAAGAGCTTCCCTGAGCTTACAAGGCTCCTCATTCTCAACTTTCACAACAAGCACTCAAGCCTTGTAGGAGTTGATTTTGAGATCTCAGCAGGTGCTGTCTCTGAGGCCATAGGTATCCCTTCTGTGGGTGAGAAGTGGTTTAAAAAGGGAAAATTAGACAAAGAATTTCTTGAGCCATTCATCAAAACAAGGTATAGAGAAGGCAACAAGACAATTTTCCCTTTCTCACACCTCAAACACATATTTTAACAATTAATTTTGGTTATCATGAAGTACTTCACCTTTGAAGGGAGATACTCCAGAGTCTATTCCTACCATGTAAGACTCTGCATGCATTTCACAGGGGTTAAGGTGCTCAACTAGCCCTACTATCTATATAGAAGAATTGTGAAGATGTATTCTATTGTCCAGAGGAGGAGTCACACTCATCAAATGCATAGCTTATTCCACCATTCCTTGATCAAAATGGTGGTATTACATCAGTTGGAGTAGTAGGGTATACCTTGGGATGTGTTCATAGCCCATGAAGTCTTTACAAACCCACAACCCCCCCCATCAACCAAATTTTCCTTCCTCATCTGCACAAGTACCCTCACCACAGGAAAACCTCCCTTCCTCTCCTCTTGATGCATCAGGTGAAGTAGGAAGTGGAAATGAAGAATCACATGAAGATCAGGGTGAAGGTGAAAATTTATTGACCCACAGTGAAGATGAGTTTGATGATAATGATGAAAACCAAGAGGGTCATGATGGGGCAGAGTACATGGAAACAAATGACGAACATGAGGATGAGCCAGTAGATAGTGAGCAAGAGGTAAAGGAAATGGAAACAAAGGAAGAGAATAATGATGAAGAAAAGTGCAGTGAGCATGACAGTAAACATGACAGTGAGAAGGACAATGTGCTTGACCATGAAAACAGTCAGAAAATCCATGATGATGACAGTGAAAAAATGGAAGAAGATGATGAAGATAAGTAGAAGATGATGAGGCAGAAACAAATTTTGAAGCAGAAGATGATGAGGCAGAAACAAATTTTGAAGAAGAAACAAATGATGAAGTAGAAAAAAAATTTGAAGAAGAAGGAAATAACGAGGCAGAAACAGAATTTGAGGAAGAGGATAGTGACCATGAGAATGACACTAATGGAACAAGCACTCAGAGACAAGACAAAAAATGAGATAGTCATGACAATCATGACACCAATCAGCCTCCTAGTGATGATGAAAATAATAACAGAGCAGGGGATGATGAGGAAGAAGACCCTAGTGATGAAAAAAGCCTAAGTGAAGCAAGTACAGAAGTTGATGATAAAATTAAATACCAAAGTGACATTTTAGAAGGCAGTAAAGAAGATAATGATGGTGATGATGTTAAAGGTCAAGAAAGTAGTGATCAAACAGAGCATGGGATAACTCATGGAGACCATAGTGAAAGTGAAGGAACTGATGACAACACCAAGGGTCACAGCCAAGATGAGTACACTACCAAAACCATCATAACACCTCTTGCATACACATACCAAAGACCGTTAAGACAACCGTTTGCTACCTCCAAAAGGCAAGGGACCTTGCCACCTAAATTAGCTCAAAGACTAGACAAGGGAAAGGAAAAGATGGACAAAGGTAAGCAGCGAGTAAAGGTAGAAGAGGAGGACCCTGAAATAGAAAGGGATTTTGAACTTATCCATATAGACAGTGATGAAGAAAATGAAACAATAATTTCAAACTCCCTCCTCCAAGACAAGAATGCACAAATAGAAGACCGAGAAGCTGAGTTGGAGAGGGAAAAGGATGTCATCCACTTCTATCAGATGGAAAAAAAAAGAAAATGAGTGCCCAATAGGCCTTCAATGAGGCTAGATGACTCAAAGCCCAGAAAGAAGCCTAAAGAGCACAAGTAAAACTAGAATAATACATGGGCACTTATGAGGAGAGTGAGGATGAAGAAGGCCAAACTAGGAGGAGACCTAGAACCATGGGGTTAAGGAAAGCATTGGAAAAACAGAGGGAAGAGGAATCAGTCCTAGCAGAGCAAATTTTTCCCAATGAACTCCTTGCTATGGAAATTGAACATGATCAGGAATCATGGCTTGAAAGGGCAAACATACACCTAGAGGCCAAGCTAAAGAAGGAAAATGAAGGTCTAGAGCTACAAAGAAGGATGACCAAGCATTATGCAAAGAAAAAAAAACTTGCTTGTGCCAAACTGAAGGAGGCCCTCATTGAAGTCCAAAACCTAGAGGAGGCAAAAGAACATGATAACCTTAGAGTTTTGGCTTTAGTTTCTCAGCAGGTTTCCAAAAATCACTAAATAATATCTCCACCAATTTTTAGCAATTTTGGAGCATTTTTTGTTTTTTGTAAATTTTAAGGCTCATTAGCGTAGCGCCACTGGCACTATGCTAATACATGGAGCACCCCCAAGAGGAAAACTTAGAATTTTTGGATTTATCTTAGCCTGCACATCATTCTCACCAAATTTCAGAAGAATTGGAGTAGTTTTGACCCCTCAAAAGGTCAAAAACACCCAAAATTTCACCATTCTACCTTTGTTTTGGACATGGCGCTGCGCTAATGAATGTCTTGAGGTTTTAGCTTTTTTGACTAGGTTTCAGGAGCTGGATTAGGTAAACAATTTTTTTTTGGAAAGTAGACTCTTTAGGCTTTCCAATGAACCCTCATAGAGCCAAATCCGACATCAGGAAGAGGTCCAAAAATTGGTTTCAAAACACCCTATTTTCTGTTGAAGTGGCGTTGCACAAATGGATTGTCTAAGTGTGTTTTGGCCAAAAGTCAACAAAACACACTCATTTATTGTAAAATCTTATTTTAGTGTTTTTTAAGGCAAATCACTCTAGAATTAGGTGCTATAAGTTATTTTGGCATTTATTCCATGAGATATTTTGTGCCTTGGGCCTTGCATGGTATCTTAGCCATAAATGACATTTATGAGTGATTTTGACATTTTCCAACCCTATCTAGGGTTTTTTCCCTCCTTTGCTGAGTTAAATAGAGCATGAGGGCTTCATTGGAAATGTTGGAATTTGATGAGATTTAATAGAAATACATGGTTTTTATGAGCTTGGAGAAAAAATTGGTGTTGTGGAGTTGATGAATGACTTGCTTGGACTGATGATTGAGAAGCTTGTTTGCATGATCCCTAAGCTTGGTTTAATGGTGATGTGTTCTTAATTTGTTTATGTTTTCTTGTCTTTCATTATGTTTCATCCTTCTATATGCAGTAGATCAGAAAATTATAGATTAATACATGATCTTTGAAGCACCTTAGTCCTCTTGCCTTCTATTGCCTTGATTTTTTCCTCTACTTAGGACATTTTAAGGGATTCTTGATTGCTCCATAGACCCCCTAATGCTTGTTTATTTCATTAATGGATTAATATGCTAGTTTACAAATATGATTCGTGGTAAGCCCTGCTTCTTTGATGTTATCTAAACTCTGTTTTGAAATCTTTCTTTGAAGTATTTCTTGCTAGGTTAAACCAAAGAAGTCTTGTTCTGATCTTGCCCTTTTCCTATTCCTATCAGTTCGCCTCAGAGTTCTTTATAGCTTGATTTATGATTTTTAGGAGTTACCTCTTCGTGGATTAAAGTTATTTGTCATCTTGAATGTTTTCTTTGTAGGTTTTAACCATAAACATAAATTATCTACACACGAATCTTATAACAGAAAATAAAAAATAGCGAGAGCATAAAAAATAAAACAGATAAACACAGAGATTTTCCCCTAGATCCCAAATCAGGACGACCAACTTGATATTTCATTATATTCATTTTAGTGTTACAACACATATATATACATGTCGAAGCATACATAAAACCTAATCCATTAACCCTAGATTAGAACATAACCATAGTTCCCTTGACCAGATCTACAAAAATGCCAGGGGCCCAAAACCATGGGGGCGCGTGATTAGTCATGGAAATAATATAAAACATACCCAACATTCTCCCACTTGTTTTTTTCTTTCTGCATGGGGCCATAGGAGAGCTTAGTCACTGGCCCAATTCTTCAACACCCATTGTTTATCTACACCAAGAGAAATTTTGAGTGCTCACAGACTTCGTCAATGCATCTGCAACATTCTTCAAAGTGTCCACCTTTACCAGCAACACCCTTTTAGCCTCAACCATATCTCTAACAAAGTGATATTTAACATCAATGTGTTTTTTCTTTGAATGATAAGCAGGGATCTTAGCCAAGAAAATTGCACTTTGGCTATCACAGTCTATCCTTATGGATTGCTGTACCAACCCCATACTTGAACACAATCTCTGCAACCAAACTGCCTCCTTTCTTGCATGAGTGGCTACTATGTATTCTGCCTATGTAGTTGAAATAGCCACTACATACTGTATTTTACTCATCCAACTGACTACACCTCCAAATAGGCTAAACACATACCCACTTGTAGATCTTCTTTGGTCCAGATCTCTAGCCCAGTCTGCATCAACAAAACCACGAATGTCAAACATTCTTTCCAATCCTGGTCTTCCCTGGTAGCACAAGCCATAATCACTAGTGCCATGTAAATATCTGAAAACCCACTTCACTGTTGTCCAATGCTCTTTTCCTAGGTTTGACATAAACCTGCTCCATACTCCCACTGAATGTGCAATGTCTAGTCTAGTATGGACCATTGCATACATCAGGCTACCCACTACACTTGCATATGGAACACGGGACATATCCTCCTCTTCTTCTTGTGTCTTGGGACACTGTTCAACAGACAGCTTTACACCTACAAGAATAGGAACATTCACCGGTTTACTATCCTGCATATTGAACCTCTGCAATATAGTCTCGACATACTTCCTCTGGTTTAACCAGAGCGTCCTCTTTTCTCAATCTCTCTTAATTTCCATGCCCAAAATATAGTTTGCAGCACCAAGATCCTTCATGTCAAATTTGGAGAATAGTTGGGTCTTCAAATCTTGGATAATTTCTTTGTCATTTCCAATAAAAAACATATCATCCACATACAAGACCAAATAAATAACACGGTCACCAATTAATTTAAAATAAACACAGTGATCCTCCTTGCTTCTGGTGAAGCCAAGTCCCCGTATATAGGTATCAAATTTCTGATACCACATCCTTGGTGACTGTTTTAACCCATACAGAGACTTCTTCAACCTGCACACCAGTTCTTTCTTACCCTTCACCATAAAGCCTTCGGGTTGCTTCATGTAGATCTCCTCTTCTAGATCCCCGTGAAGAAATGTTGTCTTCACATCCATCTGTTCTATCTCAAAATCAAATGCAGCAGCAACAGATAAAAGTAATCTAATAGAAGTAACTTTGGCAACAGGAGAAAAATATCACCAAAATCAATTCCCGGCACCTGGGAATAACCTTTTTCTACCAACCGAGCTTTGTATTTCTCCACCTTGCCTTCTACATTCATCTTCTTCTTAAACACCCATTTTCTCCCGATGGGCTTCCTTCCCGCCGGCAACTCCACCAGATCCCATGCCTCATTTTTGTGCAAGGATGCCATCTCATCAACCATGGCCTCCTTCCAGAGTTTTCCATCCTCTGAATCTACTGCCTCCCTGACAGTTCTGGGATCATCATCAGTTATAGTTAAGGCAAAACCTGAACAAAAAGCAGATGGACTATACCTTTTTGGTTGCCTTCTTTCCCGAACTGATCTTCTCAAAGCTGGAGTTTGTGGCTCTTCATCTTCTGAGTCTTCTTCTGTTGTAGAGTCTGATTCATCCTCCTTTAGCTCAAACTCTATCTTCTCAGGTTCCTTTGGTATGATTTCATGTTTAAAAACATCTTTCACCTCTCTAAACACCACATCTCGGCTGTACACAACCTTCCTTGTTTCTGGGTTCCAAAGCTTGTAACCTTTTAAACCATCCTTATACCCAATAAAGATGCACCTTTCAGATTTATTATCCAACTTGGTCCTTTTCTACTTTGGAACACGTACATATGCATCATATCCAAATACACTTAGATGTGAAAGAGAGGGTTTCTTACTAGTCCATACCTCATGTGGAGCCTTATCCTCCAACACTGATGAAGGTGATCTGTTAACCAGATAGCATGCAGTTTCCACTGCCTCTGCCCAGAATTCTTGTCCTAACCCGATACCACTAAGCATGCTTCTTTCCTTTTCCATCAATGTTCTATTCATTCTCTCTACAAGTCTGTTTTGCTGAGGTGTGTATGGAGTAGTATTTTGCCGTGCTATACCACACTTCTTACATAACTCTTCAAATTCCTTCTTGCAGAACTCCCCACCATTATCTGTCCTCAGCGCTTTTATCTTCTTCTCTATCTGGTTTTCCACTAGAGCCTTAAATTCTTTAAATCTGTCAAAAGATTCAGATTTATTGCTCAAGAAATACATCAATGTATTCCTTGAGAAGTCATATATGAATGAAACATAGTACACAGACTTTCCCAGTGATGGAACTGACACAGGTCCAAACACATCACTGTGCACAAGTTCTAATATCTTGTTCGCCCTCTTAGCACCAGAAGGAAAAATCACCCGATTTTTCTTCCCATATACACAATGTTCATAGAAATAAAAATCCAGAGAGAAATTAGACATATCTTCTACCATACCATTTCTATGCAGTATCCAAAGGCCCTTCTCTCTAATATGTCCAAGCCTTTGATGCCATAGCATGGTCTTTTCTCCAGAGACAACTAGGCTTTCCACTCCACTTTCAGGAACCACAGAACTGTTATACCCATCAATAACAGTGCTACCTTGTAGCTTGTACAGAGTTCCTGTCCGAACTCACCGCATTAATACCAGTGCTCCCCGAACCATCTTGTAGGCATCTTTCTCGAACATTTTTTTTACACCTGCATCATCCATATTGCTTACAGAAGTAAGATTTTTGGCCAATGCAGGAATATGCATAACACCAGGAAGTGTTCTAATCCTTCCACCTTGCAGCTTCAGCTTCACCTTTCCACGTCCAACGATTCTGGCCTTCCTATCATCCCCTAGGAAGACATCACGGTCATCATATTTCTCATACTCGCAGAACCACTCCTGATGAGGAGTGAAGTGAAAGGATGCACCTGAGTCAATCAATCATGACTCATGATCTACATGTGTATTTGAATAAGAAGCCAAATAAATATCCCCACCTTCATCCAAGGTGGTTTTTGCCTCTGCATAAGGAGCATCATTAGATCCCTTTCCTTTCTTAGGAGCTTTAGATCTGCACTCCCTTTTGTAGTGCCCTTCCTTTCAGCATTTCCAGCATACCTTTACAAAATTTCCAGGAGATTTAGATCTCCCTCTAGATTTAGATCTCCCACTCGAAACCTTATTCTTGTTTCTGTTTTGGGACCTTCCTCATACTAATAAGGCATCTCCATTATGGCCCTCCATATTTCTCTGTCTCATTTCCTCTAACAGCAAGGCTGAGACAATGTCATCAAAATTCAAGGTAGTTGTATTGCTACCTATTGCAATAACCAGATTGTCCCAAGAATCTGGTAGAGAACACAACAAACTGATGTACTTATCTTCATCTGAGATTTTAATATTAACAGATGACAACTGACTTACCACAATATTGAAGGCATTCAGATGCTCTATCACCGAGTCTCCATCCTTCATCCTCAGGTTATACAGCTTTTTCTACAGGAAAAATTTATTCACCAGAGACTTAGATTGGTACAAATTCCCAAATTTTTCCCACAAATTCTTCATCGTAGCTTCCCCAGATACATTCAACAATACTGAATCTGAGACACACAACCATATTGTGCTCTTAGCCTTCCAATCCAGTTTCTTCCAGTCTTCATCAGAAATTTCCATTGGTTTAGTACCTGGATCTACCACGATCCACTGATCTTTATCCACTAGCAGATCCTCCATCTTGAGCTTCCACAACTCAAAACTCTGACCATTAAATTTCTCGATCTCTATCTTTTCGTCGCTCGCCATCTTCTTTCACCGCAAGAATCGATCCCGCAGATCTCCCACTGAACAGGGTCTACCTCAGGCCTGAGCAAAAAAAACCCCTCAGCAGTAAAGGCGTTCCCTTGAAGTTGAAACTGCTCTAATACCAAATGTAGGTTTTAACCCTGAATAGAAATTATCTACACACGAATCTTATAATAGAAAATAAACAATAGCGAGAGCATAAAACATAAAACAGATAAACATAGAGATTTTCCCTTGGATCCCAAATCGAGACGACCAGCTTGATATTTCATTATATTCCTTTTAGTGTTACAACACATATATATACATGCCGAAGCATACATAAACCCTAAACCATTAACCCTGGATTAGAACATAACCGTAGTTCAACCGTAGTTCCCTTGACCATATCTACAAAAATACCAGGGGCCCAAAACCATGTGCAAAAACATGTACGAAACCATGGGCGTGCATGATTAGTCGTGGAAAGAATATAACACATACCCAACATTATTAAAATATTGAAGGTGAAATCACTAGAAGTTAAATGAGTTTCTCACCTTCTATATTTCATTGGAATTATTTTTCTTAAATGTTTATTGGTTTAAGTATTGTCATTGAATTAATGGTTAGCCCTATCTCATGAGTTATATATTTTTCTTATCAATGTTTAAGACCTTATTGTTATAGGTATTTGACAAAGGATTCTTGATTTCCCTTTGCCCTACCTTATTCACCAACTTAATGTACATCCCATTTCACACATAACCTTAAGGATCCATTAACCTTGCTATATTGGCCCTGCACTGCACTTTGATTCATTATTGAGACACCCATGATTTTCATTGACTCCATAGCCCAATGGCTTGAACAAAATCTCACTCCACCTATCCTACTTGACCATCTCACCCAACCAAAACAAGTCAACAAACCCTACACTTAATAACTAGCCTAAAATCAACCATAAAAAAAAGAAAACAAGTTCACATATTTGAACCTAATGGAGAGAGCTCTCTCTGAGTCTAGGAAGGCTAGGTCCTAAGAATCCAAATATTGGTCTGATGTTACCCTGTCATTTGGTTTACCAATTTTCCAAATCACGGGACACTAACATAATGGCGATCATGGTGGGAATTTCTGAGTTGGTGACAATCTAAGTATCCCTTAGGAATTTAGAAGACCTTGTTAAAATAATATCCAGTGAATCTACCACCTCATCGCCACTAACATAATGGAAATCACAGTGGGACTTTCTGAGTTAGTGAAAATCTAAGTATCCCTTAGGACTTCAAAATCTCTTGTTAAAAGAAGATCTAGTGAATCTGCCACCTCATCGCCCCTAACATAATGGCGATCACGGTGGGACCTCTAAGTACATATTTGCCTAAACACCTCTTATAGACTCATTTGACCCTCAGTTAACATTTGAAAATCCTATTATTTGTAACCACCTCATCACTATCACTAACACAATGGTGATCATGATGGGACCTCTGAGTCAGTGACAATCTAAGTACCCCTTAGGACTTCAGAAACCCTTATCAAATCAGAGAGAACTCAAGCTGATAGCCAGGAGTAGACTCTATTTGTTTCACCATCCTAGAAAAATGATGATTAAGTTTTAGGACACTTTTACAAACCCTAAGGCTACATAAAAGAACTTAGATAACCCCAAAATATCACTAGATTGGTTTTTTGTCAGTTATTGGTTGTGGAACATAAACATACATCCTTAAAATAGCAAAAAATATCCACGTGGCGACTCCACTCATCTCCAGTAAGCCTATTACTACACTAGTCCTCATTAGACTCCTTGAGATTGTGTCAAATCAGCCCTAATAAGTTTTAAGGCCTAGTTATACCCTGTGTGAGTATAATAAACACCAAGAGAAGTCAATCCTCTGAAAACAGTCCCAAAACTTTCATCCTCTCTAAATTTTTAGTAATATATATGGCTTCACAGAGGATCAATACCAAATCTCATCCAAACCTAAATCCTCCTAACATAGTTGATGACCCAGAAAATATTTTGTGGCAAAATTCTAAAATTGGAAACTTAACCACTGTTAGGACCATTCATAGAGCAAGCTCTGTACCCAAACATCTTACAGCTTTGTAAGATTCTCAATTTGACTTGCACCATACCAGGAACCTATTCAGAACCAAGTCACAAAGTGGGATTGACGAAACTGACCTTGAGCCCATAGATTTGTAGCAGAGCTCCAATAGAGAAGCCTCTCCTTCCACCCCTCCTGAATTTCATCTTCTCCACCACTTCAGCTCTTTTCATCTCAAGTCTACTTAGAATCAGTTTGTAGGCCCAAGTGCTTCCACCACACCCATCCATATCTCCACTCTTCAAACTACTTCACTCCATCCCACACCTCCTCTCACAAACCCTCCTCTTGTAAATCCAGCATTAGCTCCCATCATAGCAGCTTGGTATGCCCCACTAGTTTTACCACAACCAATGGTACCTTTGCCAAATGGCTATCAGTCTAAGATCCCTCATTTCATAGGGGTTGAATCTACCACTTCCCAACAACATGTATATAGAATGAATGATGCCTTTGACTACATGGAAATAGAAGAGGAAACCATGAAAATGAGGATGTCTACACAAATCCTGGGAGGAGAAGCCAAAAAATGGTTAAAAAATTAACTCCCAATAGCATACATGATCTCCCTTTCCTCTACCAAACTTTTGTAAATAAGTGGGAAGTTAAGAAAAACCCCCTCCAAATCCTTTCTGAATATAACAATCTTAAAAGGAATGTAGGGGAAAGTGTCCAAGATTATTGCACCAGGTTTAACAATGTCTACAACGCCCTCCCACCTCACATGAAACCCCCACCAGGTCTAGCACTAGTGAAATTTCCCGAAGGTTTTGATCCAGACATGACATACCAGTTGAGAGAGAGAGACCCCACCACTTTGGAATAAATGCAAAAGGGAGCCATTAGTGTAGAAGCCAACCTCATTGAAAAGAGGGCTAGGATGAGGTCAGAAAAGAGAGTTACCTACAAATATGAAGCCTTGCCCTTAAAATTCTCATTTGATTCCAAGATTGACAACCTAGTTAGAACCATGGAGAGAATGATGGAGAGAATAAGCCTAAATGAGAGAATTCCTTCTAGGGAAAACCAACCAAATGCCCAATATAGAAATAGAAATCCAAATTTCAGAAGAGACCCTCCCCAAATTAGATAGAGATAAAATTACCAACAAATCAGGCCCCCTTTCCAAGACAATTATCTAGATGAGAAAGAGAAAGAGCCTGAAGAGTTAGGAGAAAATCACATCAATTTGCTAGACTCTGATAATAAGGTTGATGTTTCTCTTACTACAGAAGAACAAAATCTCTTTTCCTCAAACCAAAATGAAAACAACTATGAGGACTCTGAATACTATAGATTGGGATTTGAGAATGCCATAAATTAGGTTCATAGGCAATATGACCTTAGGAGAAAAATAACCAAGAAACCTCCAAGAAAAACCAAATAGACATTGTTGTTAGGAAATAACCTAAAAACACGCCTAAGAGGACAGTAGACACAAACAATATGGTTAGGAAAGATGATCCAATCAAAGAAAAGATCAGCCAACAAAATAGTGACCCAAGCTGCCCTAGTACCTCAACTAGTGGCCCTGAGAAAACTCTGTTGTCTAGAAACCCAAATCAAATTCAACAAAATAAACTTGTGGAAAAGGCTATGATTAAGAAAACTGATATAAATATGTCTAAGACACAAGTACCTTTCATTTTTGAAGGAGAGATTGCTAAAATCAAGACAACCATACCTCTCATAGAACTAGTAACACAAGAAGTATATCGGTCCCAAGTGTTGAAGGTCTTGAACATAAGAAATGATACTGATACTCTGAATTTAACTGATGAAAAGCCTGAGTTGCTATTTGGAGCCGAGGTTGAGGGAAAACATCAAGAAGGAGTTGTTCCTCATTTCTATATCAGCCTAAACATTCATGACAAAATACTACACATTGCCATGCTAGACTTCGGTGCCTCACACAACCTTACGCAGAAGGCTGTGATGGAGAGATTGGGCCTAGAAATAACTAAAACTTACAAAGACCTATACTCCTTTGATTCGAGTAGGGTCAAGTGTTTTGGTCTGATCAAGGATCTTTGTGTCAACTTGGCACAAGTACCTACTAAGAACCTAGTCATGGATATAGTAGTGGCAGATATTCCCCCCAAGTATGGCATGCTTCTGTCCAGATCTTGGGGAGCCAAGCTTCAAGGGAACCTTCAACTAGACATGTCCTATGCTGCTATCCCTATTTTTAACCAAACAAAGAGGTGATATCGGGAATCCCACATGAAGTACATGGTGAGCAGCCTATATAGGCCAAAAAACACCTCGATTTATTCATTCACTCAGATTTAGACACTTTCATCTTATATAATGACATTGGTGAACAGGTGAAAGAAAATAAGAAATAACTAAGCTCCCTAAAACACTCAAACTCATCCTAAAATGATGAATTTGACAACCAAGACTCTAGCAACCCTGAACAACAACATGGTGACAAACATGAACTAGAAACCCTTTGGACCATGAGCCTTGATGGCTCTTGTGGCAAAGCTGGTTTGGGCGTTGGTGTATGGATACATAATAAAAATGAGGGCCATTCATACAAACTAGAATTTTAGTGCACCAATAACATTGCAGAGTATGAGGCACACGTCCTTGGTTTGCACTTGATTGAAGACTTAGGGGCTAGGAAAATATTTTCCCAAGGAGATTCTAAACTTATCATTAGAAAAATCAAAGGCGAATACTCAAAAAATAATCGAATATTAAGAGAGTACATAAATGTAGCTCTAGATCTCCTCAAAAATTTTGAAAAATATGAGCTCACTCACATTCCTAGAGCCCAAAATAGTCTTGCGAATGAGCTTGCCTTCGCTGCCAGCAATTTCCAAACACCACATGCAGGTGAACAATATATTTTCAAAGTCAAATATGGGCCTATAGTACAAGACAACATAAACCATTGGCTTGTGTTTGAGGGTGGTGGAAAAATTGATGATTTTCTGCAATCCAGAAATGAATTTACATTAGCAAAAACAATTTTGGGGCATGAGAAAGATGTTTTTTCTAAAGAACAAACCCATGAAATAGAGATGTTCTTTTTTGTTGATATAAATTTGGTTTCACACCCTTATGAGGCAGAAATTTTTGAGGATCTAGATCATAGGGACCTTGAAGTTTTGCAATGTAAATATGACACCTTGCCAAGAGGACTAACACCATTAGAAGAACTGTTTGAATTTAATGATGTGGCTAAAAAACCAAATATGGAATCCACCAAAAGTGATATAGAGGACTGTAACATAGGCAGCCTAAAAGAGCCCAAAATGATCAAACTCTCCAAAAATCTTCCTCCTCACATAAGACAGAAATATATTGAACTTTTTCAAGAGTTTAAAGATGTGTTTGCTTGGGGATATGAGGATTTGAAATCATATGACACAAGCATTATTACCCTCAAGGTAATGGGATAGCTGAGTCTTCTAACAAAAGCTTGGTCAATATCATTAAGAAGCTTTTGGAACAAAATCAAAAGGCATGGCATGGCAAGCTAGTGCATGCATTATGGGTTGATAGACTAACCACCAATAAATTTATTGGTATGTCTCCCTACCAATTGGTGTATGGCATGGATGCCATTTTTCCAACATTGTCGGGAGTCTTGGTGATGAAATTGCTCCAAGAAGTGCAATATGAAGAGAATGACATGCAAACAAAGTTGAATCAAACTATCCACTTACAACAGAAAAGAGAGGAGGTTTACAATAGGACACAAGTAGTACAAGAAAATATGAAGAAAATATTTGACATAAGGGCCAAGGGTGATGACTTCCAGATTGGAGATAAAGTTCTGAAATGGGACTCAAGGAGGGAGGAAAAAGGTAAACACGGTAAGTTTGAAAATTTGTGGAAAGGGCCATATATCATCAGTTCAGCCAGAGGTAACAACACTTACTTTTTACAAGAGCTGGATGGAGAAGATATTTTTGGAGGTCCTGTCAATGGTAGGACACTCAAACACTATTTTTGTCAAGAATCCTAGTTTGAAATTTCTCACTCATAGTACATACCATTGTTTGATGAAAAATATGAAAGAGAAAAGAAAAAAAACAGAAAAAAAATAGAAAAAGAGGGCATATTTGAAAAAAGGTACAACCCCGTACCTAAAAAATAGAACTACTGAGAGTGTGTAAGTCTAAATACCACTACTAGTGCATAACGAAGTTTTTTTTCAGTGATCTAGCCTAATCATGGCTGAACATGTTTTAAATTTATTGTTGATAAGTTAGTGAGAGAGATGATTGTCAAATGAATTAAAGCTTGAATTTTCCAAAGGGAATAGATTAGGAATGAAGGATATTGGTTCCACATGCTTAAAACTGAACCAAAGAGAAAAATAAGAATTGCTTACCAAATGATAAATCATAACCCTTTTTTTTCTAGTTTTGTTTGTACAAAAATAAAATTTGTGTGCAGCTTGTCCTAATGCCACAACTCCTGGTAAGTCAGATTTCCTAATCATGATTTACCATTCTTTCAATTTCATGTCAGTAGCTTCGTAAATGAATCCTGTCAAATAGCTTAATCTTAACAGTTGAGTAGGCTAGGTAGAGAATAAATTGAGTTCATTAGAATAATCTGAACACTTGGAAGAAATAAGATAGAAGTAGATAGTTTTTTTCCTTTCAAGATAAAAAGGATGTTAGGGTTTGCCAGTTCAAGTGCACCCAAGGAAGAAGAAAATGTTAGGCAATTAGGTTGGGTAGGTAGAGATGAAGTTGAAGAAATCATGCTTTCAGATTATTGAAGTCACAACTCCAAAAGAAACATCAACAAATGAAAAGAGGTAAAAATATGCCCAATGGATGAGGCACTGGTCTCCATAAAACCAGATATCTAAAGTTTTGGATACCTTCTGAAAAGAAGTTTCCCTCCCCAAGTGGAGCCACTGTTAGTCATCGATAAATTTTTCTTTGTATGGATGACTAAATACTTATCTTAGATATCTAGAAACAAAGTTCATCAACATTGTGAGTTCTAGAAATCTCACTCCATTCATTATCCTTAGGATAAATTTTTCACTATTTTCTCATCCCATCATGTCAAGGTTAGCCTACAAATCCCAAAAGACCCATCATGGGCTCATGTCACTCAATTTGTCTATGTTTTGTCACCTTTGGCTGCAATCCTTTGTTTTTGTGTTGCCTAACCCCTCCACTGCTACCTAGGGCCACCAATCAATCAACTCTCTTGTGTCTCCCAAATGCGTCAAGCATTGATGATCTCAAAACTATCTCTGTAGGCTCTTTAGATAAATCAAGTACATTGGATTTGGGATCTTCAAATACATCAACCTATCAAAAAATCCATTTTTTACACCTAAGGATCCCAAATCAAGTTTTCAAGCCAAGGCCAAGCCTAAAAAGGCCTTCCACTAGGTCACCTAGGGTTTTATAGGTCATAAGGTTGATTTATTGTTCTGAAATCTCTGTTTTTTCCTGTGTAAAGAGGCTGCATTCAAATGAGAAGAGGGTCAAGTAACTTTATCCAAATCTGATTAAAACCATTCAAGAAAGGCCTCTTTGGCCAAAGAACAAATTATGCAAGGGGCAACTGCTCTTGTTCACATTTCTACAAACAATGATTAATATGGCCATCATCATGAAAAGAGGTAAGGTAAGAGGGAGAATCATCACTAAAATACATCCACAGCAAGGAAAGGTAGCATGCATGCGTTTAAAGAGAATCAGGGTTTGTGACTGATTAACAAACAATGTTGCCAAACAAGGAACCATCACAAAAACCACAAGGATAGAAGACACCTCAACACAACCAAGGAGACATTAAATATTTTTAGAAATTATAAATGAAAGAGGGAAAAATTTGAGGTGAACTAAACACAAATTAATGAACTTGAAAGGGCGATAGAGAACTTAGAAGACAAAACTGCTTATTCTTCTCTAACAACCCTAAAACCTAAGGGTTTGGAAAGATAGACCAAGTAGGTCAAATGAAGATGATAAGGCCTCCTTCATAACAACAGATGGCATTCAAAGGATATCCAAGGTGCTCTCTAGGGTTTGTCAAAGCAGCACTACTTCACCTGCACCACAAGGAGAAATGGTAAAGAGTATCAGTGTGGGGGAGTTTAAACTTCCCAGTGCATTCAAATGTCCTAGAAATGGTCAAAAGAAATGGCAAGCATGAGGTAAAGTTCCAAAGGATAAAATCATGCTAAGCAGAAGTTCACTGTTGGGAAAATCAGGTGTCAAAATCCAAAAGGGACTAAGAAGACGAAAGGTAAATCTGTTGTAGGCACCTGCAGAAAATCAGAAGTGGCCAAGTGAACACATGTCATTGTATGATTTTCTTGAAACTCTTTGTCAAAATAGATATGTTACTACCTAAAAATCAGTAACGAGGTATCAAGACATGTCTCAGATCACTTGCAATCCAAAATGCGAAAAAAGGATAGAAACAGTGTTTTCAGTTTGTCAAAATCATGCCAAAAGCAGTTGAAAAGTATCCATACTTTCAAAGATTAAAAGTGAAGAAAAGGACATCTACATCCCCTCAGCTAGCCATCACCACAAAGAATGAAAAGTACCTTGAGAAATCCTCCAAAAACCCCTGCAAAAGGTATAAAGAATATCAGTCAAATGACAAAAAGGTTGAAAACATAGCAAAGTGGGTTTATAAGTTTAAATTATTTCTCTCAAAGGGTATAAAGGTGTTTTGGTTTCATTTTAAAACTCATTCATCACTTGGTATAGAGAAAAAAGGTTTAAAGAGAAAAACATGGTTTTCTGGCTGTTTTCTGGGCAAGTGGTTCTGGCGCTGCGCAAATCACCGGCGCTATGCAAATACAGGTCATCGTTGCACTATCCGGTCCTCCGCCCTTTCAATTTTGAATGACACTACGCAAATTTCTCCTAGCGCTACGCAAATCCTGTGCACTATGCAAACGCAGGCCCGACTTGCCCGGAGAACGACAGACCCTACACGCGCACGGCGCTGCACTAACCATTGTGCAGGCCTGCCGGCACTGTGCTAATGGGCCGGCCCGACGGCTCGGGCAGGGCACTGCACAAATGCAAAAAGCCGCCAAACCAAAATTCCTCTTCCTTTGGTCATAAATTTCTTCTTCATTTGATCTCCAGAGTCAACAAACAAGCCAAGAAGTGGTGAGTGGTTTCCCTCCTTGTCCTCAAAGAAAATTTCAACTTGTTTTTAGTCTTTTCAAAAGCTTTTAAAGTTCAAACCCTAAGTGGGTAAACCCTAAGTCCTGCATGCAAAGGAGCCGTTATTTTTAAACCTCCTTGAAACTAATTAATGTCATGAAAGGGTAACTAAGTTAGGGTGACTACAATCCACTTTTGAGAAGGCCTCCTAAAGCTACAAGGCAACTAAATCCTAAGAACCCTAGCCTCCACCTCACTCATTCTCCAAGGTTGACTCCATCACCTTCTTCACCTTGCTTCACCAAACCCTAATTTATCAACCAGCATCCCCAATCACCATGTCAGGAGCTGAAGACAACAGTGGCAGTGGAAGTGGTGAAAGGCCTTTAAGACAAAAACATACGAGAGGGAAATTCAATAGGTTGGAACCTCAAAGCACAGTGGCCATCACTTCTTCTCCTAATGTTACACCATTTTTTGGTCATCTAACCTGTTACTATTAGATGGACAAGAGTACACCATGTAAGACCAATTTTACCCTAAGTAAAATTACTTTCACTATGAAAAATAACTTAGTAAACCACCTTTATTAAGTTGTTTATGGTCTAAACAGGAAACCCCATGAGGAAATATTAAATAAATCTACATTTGTTTGATTTTCCTCAAGGAATAATAAGTTAAATAACAGTTTAATTAATATTCCTGGTTATATTTATCCCAAAACAAGGAAATTTATTATATAAATCATTATTTATCTTAATATTTTCTAGGAATAATTATTTAAACCTTATTTAAATAATATTCCTTGTTAAATATGACTAAATCATTTATAAATAATTAAATAAATCATTATTTATTTGATTATTACTCAACCACATCGTTAAAGAAATAAAGAAATAATTTATTTATTTATTATTTACAAATAAAGGGATTTGACCCAAGTCAAATTCTTTTTCCCTCCAACAAATATAATAAAATATTCCATAAAAGTCCGATCTTGATTTGGTTAATAATATTTTAATTATGCATCAATATCTAGACTAACTCAATATTTTGTTATAAATAGAAGGGTTTTTCCATTCATTTACCACCTTTTTTTGCCTAAAAATCACTCTGGATCTATACTTTTGGTGTGACTTTGATCCACCATCATTGTCATATTTTTCTATCTTTTTCCTTGTGAGCTCCCTTTGAGTTCCATTTCTGTCTAGGTTTTCTACACCATCAAGAGAGATGGATTTTAGATCTGAAGTGCTGAGGACTTACAAGAACCCATCCCATTGAGGAGAACTGGTAACATCCTTCTATGTTTTCTTCCTAGGTGCCATTAATAAAAAATTCATCCAACATATTCTTGTCTTGTCTATTGGATGCATGGAGTAAATCTTGTTTTTCTTTACTGCTTAATGTCTTTTAATGCATAGATCTATATTTTGAAACATTTATCTTGATCACCTAATTGCAGATCTAAGGATATTGGAAACCATATTTGTTGTTAGGGCTGTTTATTATGCACAGCTAAAGTGGTATTTTTTCGTACACTTGCAATTAATATTCATACTAACAAGTGGCGACTCTACACGGGTTTACGATTACGACCGCTATCATCTTTTAGATCCCTACATATCCAAATACTTCAGACCCTAGGATTTATATTTAGCCTCTTTTTTTTTATTTTCTTGATGTTGTTTCTAACATATAAAACCCTAAAAAATTAAAAATTCTAACTTCTGTGTGTTTTCGGACCTATTGCGCAGGTGACAGACATTAGCCACAGCTGAGACAACACATTCTGCTAAAACCTACTCCCAAGAGCACCAGAAGTGCAGGTTGCACTTTTTGGACCTAAACATACAACCTGGAGATTCAGGAAGCAAAAATCTACCCAAAATCTGTGACCCTAGCAAGAAATAGGTCAGAAACTGCGACCTCACTTTTATGCGAGAGTTTTTTAGAAAGTTTTCTGGGTTTCTCTGAGCCTCTGTTCAGGGTTTTCTGACCTGCGTTTCTACCCGTTTTGGACCTGTAATTTTTTTTTTACTTAAATAAATGGGAACCTAGCCCCTTAGGGCTTTAGTACCCTCCACCTTTGGTGGAAGAGTTTTAGTTGCAGCAGGTTGTCTGAAATTTCAGTGTTCTTTAGCCATTTTTCAGATCTGATACCTTACCTTCAGATCCGCTTCATATTGGCTATTTATCCATCCACAACACCTCATTTAGTTTTGTTTGGGTTTTCCTCTAGGGTATCCTTCTCTTCCCTCTATGAGATAGCCTTTCGCCACCTCATTTACAACAATCTTTCCTCTGATTTTTTGTTGTTTATCTGCATCAATTTCCAGCAGATCTGACCTTTAGATCCCTGTCCCTCCCGAACTTAGATATATTGGTTATTTTAGTGTGTTTTTACTAGATTTTTACCCACCTACAGACTAGTTGTTGAGAGGCCCGCCCCCTTGGGTTTAGATTCTTGCATCATTAGTTGTCTATTTTATGTTATTTCAGTTTCATATACTGTTATCTGCAGGTTTATTTACAGTTATACAACACACTTTTTATTTTTCTCTACAAAATTCTACATTTAAAAATTAAAATTTACACACTTGGCACACAGACCCTAAGCAAAGAAGAGCTGGTTAACACCGCCAAGCAAAGACTTTAAAACATTGAAATCAATTGATCCTGCACATCTCTTCCCTTCTTACGACATTGTAATCAATTGATCCCGCACCTCCTTTCCCTTGTTTGCTGATATTCCCTTTGTGTCGTGTTTGTGTCATCATCATTGCGCCACCAAGGCGTTTATCCTGGAGACTTCTTGGCCTTCATCATTAGTTTCTGGTAGGAAGACTTAATCCTCCATGCAGGATTCGAGTTATTCCTCCGCCGAGTCTGCACTCCGACTCTTCTTCTGGTTCATTGGTTTCTCCTTCCACCCCCGATTCTATCCCTATCACCTTCACCATGTATGGTTTAGGGCCTAATGCTAGTGGTATCCCTGGCCCTGATGGTGGGAATACTACTAGTGGGATCGCAACATGAACTACCTCGGCTTCTCCCTTGCTACCCTTTATGGCAGGCCTCAGTCTTCCTGATTTTGACTAGTTGATAAATGAAATTATACACCATAATGTTGGTTGGCCTACAATTCCAACCAAGATCCCTTCTAACATCCCCATGTTTGAAGGTCTTGCTAGCGAAGATCCTACAAATCATGTTCAATCTTTCTACATGTGGTGTTCGTCTAACTCCATTATCGATGACTCTGTTCGTCTTCGGTTGTTCCAACATATGCTTACTGGTGAAGCCTCTAAGTGGTATCTTGATCAGGCCCCATCCTCTCATACCACCTTTGCGACTCTTGCTTGGGCTTTTCTATCTTATTTCCAGCTTCCCCTTTGTTATGACACTGGTACCGAACTATTGACTTCTTTCCGTCAATCGTCTACTACTGGCCTATCCCATCATGTCCAGGAATGGCGGAGAAGAAAGAGCCTATGTAGAGACCCTACCTTTGAAGACCGTGTCTACATGGAATGGTTCCTTAGATCCCTCTTGCCTGATATTGGCAAAGATGTCGCATCGCAATTCCCTCAAATCGGAGAAGCCGCTCTCCAGATTGCCTTTAAATATGACCTGATATACACTCAGTCAAGTTATGTTTATACTGTTCTACCTGATCTTCCCAGACCTAGTGGTGCCAACTTACTGGGGGCATCTCATGCCATCGACGGTATCATTGGAGCTCTCTCTCATCCATACATTCAACCTCCTATGGGCTATGGTTTTCCTCAAGGAGGGGCCAGTACCTACGACACCTTCCCCCATCTAGGTAGCATGTATCCAGGATACGGCATGCCTCCTCCTTTTGCAAAACCTCCTGTCTACCACACTGTTACCCAACCTCATTATTATCTGTATCCTCAGCCTGGTGCTCTAGCTCCTCTAGCATTAACACCTTTACCTCCCTTGCCTTCTCAACCACCACAACAGTAGTCATTGCCCCTTCAGGGGTAGGTGTATGCACAACAGGGTGCAACTAATCCTCCTCCTTCCAAAAAGAAGAGGAAAGGAACTCAAAATCAATCTGCCCCTAGTAATCTTGGACCTAATCCTCAAGGTAATGCCCTTAACACTACTAAACAGCAACAGGGCACTTAGCCCAAGCAATACAGGCCTATTTTCACGAATAAGCCTTACTCATGTTGTGGTGTTTTCGGTCATTACACGCATGATTGTCCTCTTCTAACAAAGATGCGGTAGATGTAGGAGTTTCAAGCAGTATTACGAGGACAACAAGCCTCCCCTTCCTTCCCTCCCAGTCCCGCACCTAGTCAATCAGTTGTGTTTACTAATCCTTTCCCTCAGCAAGGATTTGTGGCTACCCAACCACCTGAAGGTCAGGTGGCAACTCAACCTCTTCCATCTAGTACCTCCAATTACCAGATTCTCATGATGAACTCTGACTAACCTGTTATTGTTGACCTCAACCTTCAGACTTGGTCCCATCAGTACAACAAGCCTCCCACTACGTTTGTCCCTGAACCACCTCCTTAAAGTTCTACAGAGCCTCTTTCAACACCTAATGGTCCTTTGTAGATCCCTCAGCCTAAGGTAGTGGTTCATCCCAAGATCCCTAAGGGACCACTACGCCAAAATGCTGCTTCTGGAAAAGCTACCCATTCGTATAGTATAGTAGATGATTTGGCACAATCTCCTGTTGCCATTTCCAAGCTGGAACTCCACCAGTCGTGCCCCTCACAATGAAAAGATCTAGTATTAGCCTTGGGCATTGTAGACCCTTCTGATGATCGCTTGATCATGTTCGATGCTGACCAGTCAGAACATCCTCCTCTTCCTGCTTCTGCCACCTTCTGAATCCCAATCAAGATACAGAACGCCAACATTTCCTAGTGTATCATTGATGAGGGGGCATCCACTTATGTGATGTTCGATTCGTTTTGGAAGCAACTCATATCACCTAAGTTGGCTCCTTCCACGATCACTCTTTGAGTGTGGGATGACCACTCCTCCCAGCCCATTGGCCTGTTCCGCAATTGTCCTATTACTCTTGCGGGAAAGATTGTTTGCGTTGACGTAGAAGTCATTGATGCCCCCTTAGATTACAACATTCTATTGGGTCGTATGTACACCTATGCGATGTATGTTTTCCCATCTACGGTCCACCGCAAGATGTCCTTCCCTCATGATGTAAAGAAAGTCACCATTGACCAGTTGACATATTACGAATCGAAGTCTCAGACCTCCCTTGAGTCCATTATCTCTTCGGTGGCCAATAAGAAAACCGTCAATCCTTTGACTAGTGTCTCACCCAGAGTTTACAAAGACTCCTCTTTGCTTGGTAGATTCCATGGTCTTCCTTCTCCTGTCTTTGATCCCATCTCATCGAATGTTTGCATGATGCAATCATCTCGGGCTGCCCTCAAGCGACCCGCTTCAGCTAGTCAGCAACCTCACCCTCCGTAGCCTACTCCTAGCCCTTCGATTTAGCCTTCAGGACCCCCTCCTATTAGCCCTTCACCTACATCTGGTATCCATGAGCCTCTCTACCCTCCTGGAATGGTTCCTCTAGGCCTTAACCATCTTGGAGTCGTCCCACCTGGCCATTACCCCTCTGTTCAAATACCGTTCCTAGCTCCCGCTCCTGGAGTGTACATGGTACCTGTTATGGCTACCCTCTCTCTTCATAACCTGACCCTTAGGATTCCCATCTTGTACCTTGATCCTCCAGCCACTACCCCACCTGGTCAACCCAAACCTTATATTGCTTTGACCCTGGTCCAACCGGTTCCCATGACTTCTCCCACTGCTACAGTGCCTCAGCCACCTCAACAGGAACCTTATCTTGTTGTGACAGCTTCGGGAAAGAAGGGAAAATCTTGCAAGAGGGCATCAAAAGACAAGGCTACCCCGACTGACCCTACTCCTCCTCCGCCTCCAAATCCCTGTGCTTTGTGTGATATCGTCAGTCATGCCACCCATACCTATCTCGAGTTGCCTTGTATCAAGCCCATGGTTAATGTTGCATTCCCTAAGTCTACGGTCCCTGAAGCTCTGTTTCTTCCTCGACTGCAGCCAAGAGCCCTAAGAATATTCACACCAGTCACCCTTGTGCTTTATGTGGTCTCCATGGACATTATTCTCATCATTGTCCTTGACTTATGCATTACCGTGCCTCTTTGGAGGTAGTTCGGGAGTACGAGATTGAGCAGAACTAATTCACCTCTCCCGTACTTGCGCAGTATGCTGCAGGCCAGCCTAAAGATTTACCCACTCCCATTGAAATTCCTCCTCCTGATGTTGAGATGACGGAGTCTGTGGCCACCATCCTCTACCTATCATCATCCATGAGACCCTCGACCCCTGAGTCTCCCCCTGTTGTTTTTCTTGACCTCCATTTAGCGATCTCTCTGGGCACAACATCGGTAGGTCCTTTATTTGCTTGTTCTTCCATCATCCCCCATGAAGATGCACATGTGAACCTTTATTCTCATGATGATGAGTCAGGTAGCTTCACCGCGTCATGTGGTCTCCCTTCCTCCAGTCACTCCATATTCTACTGTGATGATGACATCATGGAAGCCTTGTCCACCCCTGACCTCATCTTTATCGCCCGTAAATGGGACGGCACCATCCATGTCTATGGTGTCTTTCGTGGCTTGAGCACAAGCTACACCTCTGGTAGCTCCCACACACCACCTACCCGTCAGCGTGTGAGTAGTAGTCATCTTACCCAAATCACTCCATCTTGCAGTGGTTGTTCAATCTCTACTTTGCGTTCAGGTTTCTAGCATTATTCATCATCCTCCCATTTGTTGTCTTGTGGCACTTTTCAGATGGACCTCCTGTCCACACCTTATATCGGTTATGTCGATGGTGCAAGTCGCTACTCCCAGAATCTAGCCTTGGCAGGTTGGGCCATTTTTACCCCCTTACATTCTCTTGTTCTCTCGAACAGTGTATGCATTGGTACTACCATCAATAATCAGGCCGAATATGATGCAATGCGAGGTTTATTATTCGATGCCCTTTCACATCGCATCCTCCACCTTCATGTTTGTTTAGATTCCCTACTTCTTGACATGCAATTGAATGGTGTCTATCATGTGCATAATCCTATCATTTTTAGAAGATATTTACGAGTGAAGCTTTTGATGCGTGAATTTGAAATCATTACATTCAGTCATGTACCTAGAGCACAAAATCACTATGTACATAGCATTGTAAACAATATTCTAGATTGGAATTTAGCACATGCATTTAACACAAGACAATAATATAACATAAAAACATCAAAACAATTCATATCCATAATATGTGTCATATAATATGTTTTAGAGTCCATTGACTCTTGATACATATGACATGCCCATAGCATGTTACAAAAACTCAAAACTGGGGGCGCCACCGGCCCCTACACCTATTCACTATCTGGAGGATCCCAAGCCAATGACTCTGCTCCTGTATCTCGTAGATCGTGTATCCCCTGTCCAGCCATCGCCATCCTCCGTATGACCCCTTGCAACTCCGAGGGTAGACCAATACATGGCTCTATGTACTGGTCATCTAAGTATTGCCAGCCACGCTCTGAAACACCAGTTAGAATCCTCTCACATCTACGACGGATGTCCTCCAGGAGGGTTGCTACATCCTCATTTTGCAGTGCTCTCGATCCACTGGGTCCTGCAATTCCTGATATTGTAGGTTGTCCCATATACCCAGCCGGTTTTACCAGTGTTGTATCTGGATACCAAAAGTGAAAGAATCAACACCATATACAATATTTTGAAACTTTACATGCACATAAAAGATTAGAAATTTTTCACTTACCATTAGGCCCCCATACTCGACCAGGCGGCAGTGGCAGATTCGGGTCCCCCACGATAACTCATCCCACTATAGGGATAGTCATCTATGTACAGTGTCATCTGATCCTAATGAGCAAATAACTCGGGTCAGAACACCCATCTAACCACCCCACCTCCTCCTCTACACACTAGTTGCCCCCACCGGCACATCCTGGGCTTTATCGAGCCCCCATCTTGGAGCTGTATGCGAGGTTGAAGTGTCGGGATATTCTCGAAGAAGAGCGAGCACAAAAATCTACCATATGCATAGTCATGGTTCACTTTCCACTTGCATAGCGACATATATCGTTTCAACAATGACAAAATCATTTGGGCTCACCCATAGTAGTTCCCACTCAACATACTCTCCATAAGCATCATCTGCCCTTGAGTGATGTGGTGGAGTGCCTGGTTGCCCAGGATCTGCAGCACTGCTATGGCCACAGCACGGGTCTCTAACCTCTCTAGATCCTCGATGGGTATCTGAGTCCCCTTGACTTGGAGACCTGGTCGACAATGGCACTCTACAAACTCCATGATGTTCCACCCTCGTGGTAACACTGGCTGAGTATTCCCAACCATCCCAAGTGGTGGGAGACCAATCAGAAAATATATATACTGGACTGTCAGTTTGATCTGGTGCCCCAGAACTATAAATACCTCATGGTCTAGATCCCAATAGCTCACAATCTGGGCCAATAAGGGCTCTTCTGCTCTCATAAGAGCGTTCTCCACAAAATTCAGAACCCCAAACCTGGCCAATGCACTGCAGACACCCTGATCCTGCTGGATCTCTAACCATAATGTGCTCAGATCTCTCTCTCTCCATTTGATCTGCAATTCTTCCATATCTTCACAAAAACATCATCTTTGTCAGTGTATAGATGGGAAATACTATATCCAAACATAAAAACCCAGTTCTCAGCCGCAAAACAACACAAAAAAACCCATCTTTGCAAGGTCACACTTTTTAGGCCCAATCTTGGGACAGGTCACAGCTTTCTGCCCAAAGCCTGCTACCTAGGTCACAGTTTTTGCCCCAAAAAGTGTGACCCGACCGTGAAGAAGAGTAGGGGTCTGTTACTAAGCTCTGGGCCCTAAACTGAACTTTCAATCCACTGAAATGAAAGAGTAGGGTTAGGCCTCTTACCTGCAACTGACGGATCTTGATTCCAATGGTCAGTTTGTCCGTTACACTTGCCACAAGATTTAGGGAATTCTCTCCTCTCTACATTCACCACAGATCCACATGAAAATGAATGAATTTGGAGGGAAAATGCCTTATTGAAAGAGAAACCCCTAATTTTTATTTTGCCTGTTGCGGCCAAATCGTAGCTCAGTTTGACAAACTGTTTGTACCATTGGAAAGCTCTAACCGAGCCCTCAAATGGGCATCTATTAGTTTTTTGTGATTTTATACTTCACTAGGTCACATTTTGTCCAAGAAGGGTCACTTCACCACTCCTCAAAATCGAATTTCTTCACTTGCAACACTTGTACTTGGGGCAGCACTTTTCCTCCATACTTTTCCATGCTTGTGTCGATTTTCATCGTGCTCACCCATCATGTACTCATATTTTTATGGTCTCCATCAGACCTTTACTGTGTGGCAGAATCATCGAGTTGCCCTTGTTTAGAGCATGCGATTTAAGTCATCATTTCATTCATGGAGTCTATCCCGAGTCCCTTTGTATCCCTCTATAGTCCTCCATCCTTCATTTCTTCGTCCCTCTCTTGTGTCGCACATTATGGCCTTCAGTCCTAATGTCCCCTATCCCATTTGATATTGTTTCAGTCGTTGCTAGGTCATCCTTGCCCTTTATGCTCTAACAAGGGAAGTTGTCCATCCGCTACTCAGTACCCCCCATTTCATCACCATTGGTGTTAGTCTGTCAACCACTCTACTATTTTCTCTTGCGCCTTAGTTGAGGACCTCTCATTGCCTCACCTATAGCAGACCTCCTTCTATCGACATTAGATCATTTATTCCAGAAGATAGGTCTAAAGGGTAGTGTACCTTGGTTCCAGCTTCCACTCTTTTTATATGCCTCAGATCAGGCAAAGGGACTCCTTATATCCCTTTGACTTGATTGTTTCTCAGCTCCAACTCCTTCCAGCATGATCAAGATCCGTATACTTGATGGTTCAGTGATGCAGTAGATTGGACCGGTGATTCCCAGATGTGTGTGAGATTTTTCAGCCCTCATGAGGGGGTGGCCCTACAGGTAACCCCCCACATGCCCGGATGACCTCTTCATTATAGATTTTGTTGCAACTCCATATAATTGATGATGTCGGCCTTAGCCGCTTGTAGCGCCTTTTTTTTTCATGTATCAGTCAGATGTTCAGAGCCATTTCCTATTTACAGGGGCATCTAGGTTGTATTTGTATCTCATGTACTTAGATATTATTGTACAAGTCCTGGTTTTTGTCCCAGGCACAGTATGTATGTGGGATTCATTATCTCTTTTTTAGCTGGCTCATGTTTATGCCAGCATGTACTATATAGTTCAGTCCCTTGTTTACTGAACACATTATTCTTTGTACTTTTTCTCGATGGGCATAGCTATGCCTCCCCCGCCACCTATAGCACAGTTACTCACTCATAAAAGAGACTTGTCGCACCTGTAAGTCTTGCCTCCTTAGGGTCTAGTCCTCTAGCGTTTTGGTATACCTTATATTTATCTCTCTTTGACTTCCCCTACGGTGTCTAGTGATTGAGTTCTTACAACATACTTCGGTCATATGATTAGCTCCTAACACTTATATGCTGGGGGGAAATCTGTTACACCATTTTTTGGTCATCTAACCTGTTACTATTAGATGGACCTAAGTACACCATGTAAGACCAATTTTACCCTAATTAAAATTTATTTCACTATGAAAAATAACTTAGTAAACCACCTTTATTAAGTTATTTATGGTCTAAACAGGAAACCCCATGAGGAAATATTAAATAAATCTACATTTTTTTTATTTTCCTCAAGGAATAATTAGTTAAACAACAGTTTAATTAATATTCTTGGTTATATTTAACCCAAAACAAGGAAATTAATTAGATAATTCATTATTTATCTTATTATTTTCTAGGAATAATTATTTAAACCTTACTTAAATAATATTCCTTGTTAAATATGACTAAATCATTTATAAATAATTAAATAAATCATTATTTATTTCATTATTACTCAACCACATCATTAAAATAATAAATAAATCATTTATTTATTTATTTATTATTTACAGATAAATGGATTTGAGCCAAGTCAAATTCTTTTTCCCTCCAACAAATATAATAAAATATTCCATAAAATTTGGATCTTGATTTGGTTAATAATATTTTAATTATGCACCAATATCTAGAATAACTCAATATTTTGTTATAAATAGAAGGTTTTTTCCATTTATTTACCACCTTTTGTTGCCTAAAGATCACTCTGGATCTATACTTTTGGTCTGACTTTGATCCACCATCATTGTCATATTTTTCTATCTTTTTTCTTGTGAGCTCCCTTTGAGTTCCATTTCTATCTGGGTTTTCTACACCATCAAGAGAGAGGGATTTTAGATTTGAAGTGCTGAGAACTTACAAGAACCCATCCCAGTGAGGAGAACTGGTAACATCATTCTATGTTTTCCTCCCAGGTGCCACTAATACAAAATTCATTCAACATACTCTTGTGTTTTCTATTGCGTGCATGGAATAAATCTTGTTTTTATTTACTGGTTAATGTCTTTTAATGCATAGATCTAGATTTTTGCATCATTTATCTTGATCACCTAATTGCAAATCTAAGGATATTGGCAGCCATATTTTCTGTTAGGGCTATTTTTTGTGCATAGCTAAAGTGGTATTTTTTCGTAGACTTGCTGTTAAGTCCCTATATTAATAGTGTTGTCCCATATTACTATTATTGTGCCCTTACATTATTATTGTTAGGTTGGCTAGGATTACATTGTGGCCCCATGGACTCCTATATATAGAAAGGAGGTTTTGTCATTTGTATCATCCAAGAATTGTTCATTCATGTAATGTAATGGAGGTTTCCCCATCGAAGTGGCTTATTTCTAAGGCGTTGATATCTCTTTTCTTCTATTTTTGGAGTTGGTTTCTCAAAATTTGGTCTCAGAGGTTTGGATTGTAGGGTTTCGCTGCTCCAAACAGGTCATCCTGGCATTTTCACTATAACTTACCTCATATAAGAAGCTTATCAAGAACTAAGTCAAAAAGTGGTATAGACTAGATAAACCTCGAGCTTGTAGACTTATAACAAAGTAGTAGGGAAGCCTCCCCTTACACTCCTCCTGATCTCCATTTCCTCCATAACCTTGGCTTCTCTCATCCTAAATCTGCTCAAAATCACTTAGTTGGTCCAAGTACTTTAGCTACACCCACCCATACATCCATTGTTCAAACCACTCCACTTCATCACCTTCCCCCACTTGTTAATCCTCCATTGTTTCCACAAGTTCATATCATGGCAACATGGTATGCTCCCTTAGTCCTTCCTTTACCTCTAGTTGCTCTACCATAGGACTATTAGTCCAAGATTCCATTATATGATGCTAGTAGTTCTACTAGAGCTCAAAAACATGTGGATAGGATGAATGACTACTTTGACAGACAAAAAAATAGATGATGAAACTGCAAAACTTAGAATTTTTGCTCAAAGCTTAGGGAGAGAAGCAAGAAAATGGTTCAAAGGCTTAACCCCTAAGAGTATTAATGATCTTCCTACTTTTCGTCAACTATTCCTAAACAAATGGGAATTCAAGAGAAATATTGTAGAAGCAGAGAGAAGCTTAGGTTAGGGGAAGAAGATAAGAAAAAAGGGGCAGTAAGTGTAGAAGCTAACCTAAATGCTAGAAGGGCTAGATTGAAAGCAGAGAAAAATATTACCTACAAAGATGAAGCTGGACCCTCCACATCAAACTCCAAAATTGATAGTCTAATTAGAACCATGGAGAAGATGATGGAAAGAATAAACATGAATGAGAGAGCTTATCCCAAAGAAAACCAAACATATCCTCAAAATAAAAACCAAAATTAGTACCAAAACTTTAGAAGGAATCCCCCGCAAATTAGACAAAGAGGCCCTGATCAACAAGTCAAACCTCCTTTGCAACAGAATTATGCTGATGAGGATGAGGGAGTGATTGAATAAATATAGGGAAATCACATAAAATTATTGGGAGTAAACAATGAGGATAATGTTTTCCTCAATGAAGAAGAACAAGGCATATTTACACTTGATGATGAGGAAATCCCAGAGTCTGAAGACTACAAAAAAGGCTTTGAAAATACTATAATGGAAGTGCACAAACAATATGACTTTAGGAGTAAAAAGAATCAAGATTTTCCCAAGATGAAAACCTCTGAAATTTCTGCTAGAAATAGTTCTGAAAACATTTCTAAAAAGACAGCAGAAAACAAAAAAACAGTAGTTGAAAGTTCTAATAAAAACAAAGGGAAAAACACCCAAATTTATGACAAACATAGTGGTGAAAAAAGTAGCACTAGAAAATCAGCTAATGCTCCTAATAAAAAAAATTTAACTGTTGTCCATAGTAAAAACCAGCAAGCTGAATTTGCTGAGAAAACAGTGGCTAAAAAGGATGATTTAAACATTTTAAGAACTCACATACCTTTCAGCATAGAGGGTGAAATTGCCAAAATAAATATCCCTGTCCTTGACATAATGCGATGCTTGACTTAGGAGCCTCCCACAACCTTATGCCTAAAGTAGTGATGGAAAGACTGGGCCGTGAGATAACTAGACCTTACAAAGATTTATACTCTTTTGACTCTAGTAGAGTTAAACGTCTAAGCCTAATCAAAGACTTATGTGTCAACTTAGCACAAATACCAGCCAAGAGCTTAGTGATGGACATTGTGGTGGCTAATATACCTCCTAAGTATGGCATGCTCCTTTCAAGGTCATGGGGTGCAACCATCCCTGTCTTTAGTCAACCAAGGAGAGTATATAGGGAAACACACATGAAATACATGGTTAGTAGTAAAAAAAACCAGACAACTGCCCACTTTATTCTATTCACACAGACCTTGACTCATTCATTATTTAAAATGATGAAAATATTAATGAGCAAGGGGAAGTAGATGACAAATTAGCAATAGGAAAAGAGGGAAGAGAGGAGAAAGGGATAAAACAGTTTGCTAACTTAGAAAATCACAGCAAACATGATAAGGATCATAAGCTACAAAGCAGTCACCAACATAGTGCTGTCCATAAGAAACAAATAGAAAATCCTCAATACAGTGGAAAATTTGAGGAACAAGACAAAATTGAACATAGTGCAGATCCTAAAAAGCAACACAGTGGCAGCCAAAATAAACAGGACAAAGAGGACATAAATAACTTTAACAACAAATATGAAACTGAACCTCTTTGGAGTATGATTTTTGATGGGTCTTGCAAAAAAATTGGTTTAGGAGCAGGCATATGGGTACATAACACAATGAATAATCATGTTGAGGGCCATTCATATAAACTAAACTTTCAACACACAAATAACATATCTGAATATGAGGCTCTCCTCTTAAGACTGCACTTGTTGAGAAAACTAGGAGCCAAGAGGATAATTGTCCATCGAGACCCAGAACTGATTATTAAACAAGTAAATGGAGAATATACTGCCAAGCATCCAAGATTACAAGCATATAGAGATGATGTTGTTGACCTTTTGAAAACATTCACATAATATGAGCTTAACTTTGTCCCTAGAAACCAAAACATCCTTGCCAATGGTTTAGCATTTGATGCTAGTACATGTATAAAACCTTATGAAAGAAAAAAATACATATTCCAAGTCAAATATAGGCTAGCATTCCCTGATAATATCAAATAATGGCAAGTGGTTGAAGGAGATAAACAGATAGAGGATTTCCTACAGTCCAAAAATGGGTTTGAAATGCCAAATTCAGACTCAAAGTATGAAGAAGACTGTCCTAGTGAGGAAAAACCTTATGAAGAAGAAACTCCCAACCTTTCTGATATAAACATGGCTGATATAAATCAGTTAACTAAAAAACACTCACAAAAAACAGAGTTGAGCACTAATTTAGACCAATAGAACTTTGAAGTGCTGCAATCTCACACTGATAAATTGCCAAAGGGACTGGTGCCTCTAGAAGAATTGTTTGACTTTAATGATGTTGCAAAAAAGCCTAAAATGGAACCCACTAAAGCTGAAGTGTAAGAGTGCAATATAGGTAGTGAACTTAAACCCAAGATGATCAAATTACCCAAAACACTGCCAGCTCATATAAAAATGAAATATCTTGAGCTTTTTAGAGAATTTTCTGATGTGTTTTCCTGGAGTTATGAAGACTTAAAATCATATGATATAGAGATAATCCAGCATAAGATACCCCTCAAAGAAAACCAAAAACCTTTTAGACAAAAATTGCACAGAATAAACCCTGTGCAATTACCTCTGGTGGAGAAAGAAATCAAAAAAATGTATGGTGCTGGAATAATAGTCCCAGTAAGATACTTAGATTGGGTATCCAATCTTGTATCTGTGAGAAATAAAATAGGATAAATAAGGCTTGTATAGACTTTATAAATTTAAACAAAGCCTCTTTAAAGGACAACTACCCCTTGCCCAAAATGGATCATATCTTACAAAGGGTAGTAGGTTCTAAGAGAATTTCTTTGCTAGATGGCCTTTCAGGATATAACCAAGTGCTGGTGCATCTTGATGATCAACTTAAAACAAATTTTACTACACCTTGGGGCACTTTCATGTATGTGAAAATTCCCTTTGGTTTAATGAATGTTGGTGCCACATTCAAAAGAGCCATGGATATTTCTTTCTCAGAAGAGATAGGCTTCTTCATTGTGATATATTTAGATGACATCACTGTCTATTCCAAAACAGATGAAGAACACCTTGCTCACTTAAGAACAATCTTTGAAAGATGTAGAAAGTATGGTATATCCTTAAACCCCAAGAAAAACTTATTTGGCCTCGAAGAAGGCAAACTTATAGGCCATATCATATCTCAAGAGGGAATAAGAATAGACCCAAAGAGGATTGAAGGAATATTGCAAATCAATCATCCTAGAAACATCAAAGAACTGTAATATTTCATTGGAAAGATTAATTTCTTAAGAAGGTTCATACCAAACCTTACTAAAATCCTTAGAGACATAACAAACATGCTTAAAAGAGAAACAAGAGTTAAATGGACCATTGAAACAAATCAATACTTTGAACTGGTTAAACAAGTACTTACTCAAACACCAGTTCTTATTAGCCCTAATTTTAACAAATATTTCTTCATTTTCTCCTTTGCATCAGAACATATAGTTGCTATTATCCTACTTTAGAGAAACATAAAAGGACAAGAGAAGCCCATTGCATTTTTTAGCAAGGCTTTAAGAGATGCACCTCTGAAATACAATATAATGGAAAAACAAGCTTTTGCCTTAATTAAAGCCTTGAAAGATTTCATATTTTACATTTTACGCTCACACATCATTGCTTTTGTTCCACACACAGTTTTCAAAGACATTTTAACACAAGATCCTGATGGCAAAAGAGGAAAGTGGATTCTTGTTATACTAGAATATGATTTATAAATCTGACCCACTAAATTGGTCAAAGGGCAAGGACTTGCAAAAATAATGACTGAATAAAACCTCAAAGCCTTAGATATGAATATGGTTGATGTTTTAGAAGAACAAGAAGAATGCACAACCCCTCCTATTGAAGAAGTATTGCTGAATTCACTTTGGTATGCTGATATTTTGTATGTGTTATTCTATGTTAATGTCCCTTCTGGTTTATCTAAGACAAAGGCAAGGTTTTTGAAGTTAAAAGCTATAAATTACTGTATTATAGATAAATGGTTATATTGGAAAAATGCTAGTGGTCTATTACTTAAATGTTTTCCTGAGAATGATGCAGAGAAGATCAAACATGAGTTTCATGAAGGAGAATGTGGAGGCCACCTCTATTGGAAAACAACTGTCAACAAAATCCTTAGAGCTGGTTATTATTGGCCCACCCTCTTTCAAGATATTCATAAATTGGTAGTTGCCTACCACAAATGTCAAATCCTTGAAGGCAAAAGAAAACTCTTACCGTTACCTCTACATCCTATCTCTGTTGAAGCTCCTTTTCAACAGTGGGGCCTAGAATTCATTGGGGAAATCCATCCTTCTTCATCTACCCAACATAAATGGATCCTCACAGCAACTGATTACTTTACAAAATGGATAGAGGCCATCCCCTCTAGAACTGCAACTGATCTAGTCATCATCAAATTCCTTGAAAATCATATTTTTTCTAGATTTGGTTGTCCTAGAAATATTATCACTGAAAATTTTGTTGCCTTTAGATCCAAGAGGATCATGGAATTTTTCTAGAAATATCAGATCATATTGGGTCATTCCACAGCTTATTACCCTCAAGGTAATGGGTTGGAAGAATCCTCAAACAAAAGTGTGATAAACATCATCAAGAAGTTGCTGGAAGGGAATCAAAAGTCATGGCACAACAAGATAGTACATGCATTATGGGCAGATAGGTTAACATGCAAGAAATCAATTGGAATGTCTCCCTATTAGCTAGTTTATGGAGCAGATGCAATTTTTCCAACGAGCCTAGGAGTGCCAGTCATGAAGCTGATTCAAGAAGTATAGTCTGAAGAAGATGACATGGTGAGAAGGATAAATCAGACCATACAGTTGCAACAAACAAGAGAGGAAGTCTATAAAAAAACACAGCAAGTGCAAGAAAACATCAAGAAACTATTTGACAAGATGACAAAAGCAAATGATTTTAGAATTGGTGACAAAGTGCTCAAATGGGACTCAAGAAGAGAAGACAAGGGGAAGCATGGTGAGTTTGAAATTTTGTGAAAAGGTCCCTATATTATCCATTCTGCTAGAGGAAACAATGCATTTTTCTTATAGGAGATGGATGGAACAGAAATTTTTGGAGGTCCTGTCAATGGCAGGATGCTCAAGCTTTATTTCCATTAAGAGGCCTAAGTTTAAAGCTTTATCCATTGTATATAATTTTTTTTTGAAAAAGATCATAAAACTAAATACAAAAATAGAAAAACAAAGAAAAAGAGCACAGAAAAAGAAAAGGTACAGCCCCATACCAAAAAAGTGTAAGTTTTGAAAGTGTGCAAGTCCAAATGCCACTACTTGAAGAGAAGCCTTATTTAGTCATACAACCTAATCATGACTAAATATATTTTAAATTTTTTGCTGATAGGTTAGTGAATGAGGATTTTCCAAACTGTCTAAACTTGGATTATTAGTAATATTATATTAGATTAGGAAAAGAATTTGGTCCCAAAGCTCAAAATCTAGACCAAGAAAGAGAGGGATAAAAAGAAAATTCCAAATCTCATCCCTTAAAATTTTGTGATTAATTTTCTGCAAAATAAATTCTATAAGCATACTTGTAAAAAGTATCATTTCCCATAACAAATCAGACTGTTCAATCTTGATTTGGTTATGTTTTCAATTTTCTGTTATAGATTAGAGAATAAAAATCTGTCATACAGCTTAATCTTGACAAATTGTAAGACTAGGTAGAGAAATAAATGAGTTCATCAGTTTAATCTGAATTCTTGGAGGATATAAGTGTAGAATTTGTTTAGTTTCCTATTTTCAAAAGAAATGATGTCAAGGGTTGGCTAATTCAAATGCACCCAATGAAAAAAAAATGTTAGAACAAGTAAGATGGGTAGGTATATTGTTGAAGTGGAATTAATCATGTTATGATTCATCTGCTGAAAATCACTTCTTCAAAGTAGTAAATCATGAAGTTAAAGGAGCTCTGTCAAGGTGCAAATCAAGGCACCGATCTACTTCTTCTAAGGATCTATTTTTAGAGGTTCTTGACACCTCCTAAAGGAGTTGCCCTCCCGAGCTGGAGCCACTGTTATCCTCCTGTATTCTATATATTTCACTAGATGACTGTGGATGTCCTACAAGCACCTAAAGATAGCATAATTTGTCTATCAGCTATCTTTAGAAGTCCCACTACCTTCATCATCCTAAATTTGACTATTTTTCACTAAAATTTCCTATAGCGTGTGACGATTGTACTAGAACCGATCTGGCCTAGTGGGGATCGCCTCTGTCCGCAAAGGGGATTTACCTCCACAACAAGGCCTTAAGCCCTTTTTTGGCCTTAAGCCCCAACCCCCTTGCAGTTGTCCTACTTTAGAAAAACATAAAAGGACAGGAGCATCCCATTGCATTTTTTAGCAAGGCTTTAAGAGATGCACATCTGAAATACAACATAATGGAAAAACAAGATTTTTCCTTAATCAAAGCCTTGAAAGATTTCAGATTTTACATTTTACGCTCACACATCATTTCTTTTATTCCACACAAAGTTTTCAAAGACATTTCAACACAAGATCTTGATCGCAAAAGAGGAAAGTGGATTGTTGTTATATTAGAATATGATTTAGAAATCTGACCCATTAAACTAGTCAAAGGGTAAGGACTTGCAAAAATAATGGTTGAATCAAACCTCAAAGCCTTAGATATGAATGTGGTTGATGTTTTAGAAGAACAAGAAGAATGCACAACCCCTCCTATTGAAGAAGTATTGCTAAATTCACTTTGGTATGCTGATATTTTGTATGTGTTATTCTATATTAATGTCCCTCCTAGTTTATCTAAGACAAAGGCAAGGTTTTTGAAGTTAAAAGCTATAAATTACTGCATTATAGATAAATGGTTATATTGGAAAAATGCTAGTGGTCTATTGCTTAAATGTTTGCCTGAGAATGATGCAGAGAAGATCAAACATGAGTTTCATGAAGGAGAATGTGGAGGCCACTCTATTGGAAAAAAAATGTCAACAAAATCCTTAGATTTGGTTATTATTGGCCCACCCTCTTTCAAGATATTCATAAGTTGGTAGTTTCCTGCCACAAATGTCAAATATTTGAAGGAAAAAGAAAACTCTTACCCTTACCTCTACATCCTATCTCTGTTGAAGCTCCTTTTCAACAGTGGGGCCTAGAATTCATTGGGGAAATCCATCCTTCTTCATCTGCCCAACATAAATGGATCCTGACAGCAACTGATTAGTTTACAAAATGGATAGAGGCCATCCCCTCTAGAACTGCCACTGATCTAGTCATCATAAAATTCCTTGAAAACCATATTTTGTCTAGATTTTTTTTTCCTAGAAAGATTATCACTGACAATGTTGCTGCCTTTATATCCAAGAGGATCATGGAATTTTGCCAGAAATATCAGATCATATTGGGTCATTCCATAGCTTATTACCCTCAAGGTAATGGGTTGGCAGAATCCTCAAAAAAAAGTTTGATAAACATCATCAAGAGGTTGCTGGAAGGGAATAAAAAGTCATGGCACAACAAGCTAGTACATGCATTATGGGCAAATAGGTTAACATGCAATAAATCAATTGGAATGTCTCCCTATCAGCTAGTTTATGGAGTAGATGCAATTTTTCCAACAAGCCTAGGAGTGCCAGTCATGAAGCTGATCCAAGAAGTACAGTCTGAAGAATATGACATGGTGAGAAGGATAAATCAGACCATACAATTGCAGCAAACAAGAAAGGAAGTCTATAAAAAAACACATCAAGTGCAAGAAAACAACAAGAAACTATTTGTCAAGAGGAAAAAAGAAAATAATTATAGAATTGGTGATAAAGTGATCAAATGGGTCTCAAGAAGAGAAGACAAGGGGAAGCATGGTGAGTTTGAAAATCTGTGGAAAGGTCCCTATATTATCCATTCTGCTAGAGGCAACAATTTATTTTTCTTATAGGAGATGGATGGAACAGAACTTTTTGGAGGTCCTGTCAATGGCAGGATGCTCAAGCATTATTTCCATTAAGAGGCCTAAGTTTAAAGCTTTATCCATTGTATATAACATTGTTTTGAAAAAGATCAAAAAAATAATACAAAAATAGAAAAGCAAACAAAAAGAGGGCAGAAAAAGAAAAGGTACAACCCCATACCAAAAAAGTGTAAGTTCTGAAAGTGTGAAAATCCAAATGCCACTATTTGAAGAAAAGCCTTATTCAGTCATATAGCCTAATCATGACTAAATAGATTTTAATTTTTTTGCTGATAGGTTAGTGAATGAGGATTTGCAAAACTATCTAAACTTGGCTTATTAGTAAGATTAGATTAGATTAGGAAAATAATTTGGTCCCAAAGCTCAAAATCTGGAACAAGGAAGAAAGAGAGGGATAAAAAGAAAATTCCAAATCTCAGCCCTCAAAATTTTGTGATTAATTTTCTGCAAAATAAATTCTGTAAGCAGACTTGTACAAATTATCACTGCCCATAACAAATCAAACTGTTCAATCCTGATTTGGTTATGTTTTCAATTTTCTGTTATAGATTAGAGAATAAAAAACTGTCATACAAATTAATTGATCTGAAAATGGATTGTACTTGAAATAAGGGTGCAAGGTATCCATTTCCAATAATTCTAAATGTGCAAATAGCTCTGATACCAATCTGATTTGAAATGTGTGAACAAAATATTTCTTATACAGAGATAGACAGTAGGGGCTTTTACTGGTTATTTCACCTTTACTAGAAAGGATGAAACCAGAAGCTTCTAGCCCTCTTATTGGCTCTGCCTAAAGAAATATGAAGTAAACACTAAAATGATCTGGCAATGAAAGTATTTGTTTTCTGATTGCAAAGCATTCATTAACCAATATTATGTGTGAACAAGAAATTTAAGGTGTTCTGCAATGGAAGTAATGTGTTTTGGAATGAAACAAATATGTTTTGATCACTGTATAAGTCTTTATGTGTTAAGAGGACTTACTTAAAATTATTGTTTAAAGTGCTAAACTCTAGAAATAAGCAGCAAGAATTCACAGCATAATAACAAGCATCTGATAAAGCAGTTCACCCCTCTCTTGGGCTACATCTGCTAGGTCCAAAATCCTCCCAATGGGCTTTTCCGTTCTCTATTAATGCTCAAAATAAGTTTTACACCATGAAGAAAGCCTCAAAAGGCTGAAATAGCTGCATAATCAGAATCATAGTGCTGGAAACAGTAAAAATTGACTATTCATTCACCTCAAACAGATGAACATAGCCCAATACAGTTGATCATTCACAAGGTCCTAGTGGCTCCACAAGTAATTCCACTGATAAAACCTCTGACAGAGTGCCTTGAAGGGTCTGCAACCTATTCCAACAACTTCAGAATGTTCCAAATCCCTCAAAACAAAAAAAATTTCGTTTCAAAAAGATTTCCCTAGCAAAAGTTATGACCTGTACAAGTTTTTCCCAATTAGGGCTAAAAAAGCTCCACCAAAAATGGTGGGACTGCAGTTAGACCCACTATTTTTGGGGAGTGGTGCCATTCTAGGCAGACCGCCAAAATTTCGCCAACCATTTGAGGGCTAGGGATAAGGTCTTATCCATAAGACTGAAACTATCAGCGCTGATCGTTGCATAAATTTGGGAAATATGGTTTTATTTAATGTTTAAACCATATAACATATGTTTATAACGCCTTTCCTGCAGGCGCATAAGACCATACCCTTGATCTTTATTATCTGCCCATTTTTTTAGGCCATGGTTTGAAGCTTGTGGTTGTATGCTGAGGGGGCTGGCCCCCTTTCAGGCCCTGCCCAAATTAAATCAAAGTTTAAATAGAAACAAGCGCCCATCCATGTAAAAAATTAGTGTTGTGGCTTATTGGTAAGGCGGAGAGCTTGTAGTTTGGAGGTTGTGGGTTCGATCCATGGATTTGTAATTATTTTAAATACACCATTTGTTTGACTTTGGGGCCACGTGGCAGCCTCCGGGCAGGCCACGTGGCGCCCTTTCATTGGTCCGTTGAAAAATATTCCCCAAAATATTATGTGGAATATTCTATATAATATTCTCGAAATATTCCATGGAATATTTCTTTTTTAAATAAAGTCAAATTTAGTCAAACTAGGCCTTTTTTTACCTGAAATTGACAAACTTCAAACTTGAATATCTTCTTCATACAGCGTTGGTTTTCAGTGCCATTCGCAGCTACCAGATCGTCTTGACGAGCTCTTTCGTGTCGTTCTCATTTGGACCAATTCTGAGTAAATAAAAATTTGAGCATTTTTCCATTAAGGACTTGATCTCCTAATCATTAATCTTGACAAATAATTAGAATACATAGAGAAATAAATGATTTCATCAGTTTAATGTGAATTCTTGGAGGATATAAGTGTAGAATTTGTTTATTTTCCTGTTTTCAAAAGAAATGATGTCAAGGGTTGGCTAATTCAAATGCACCCAATGAAGAAAAAATGTGAGAACACGTAAGATGGGTAGGTAGATTGTTGAAGTGGAATTAATCATGTTATGATTCAGCTGATGAAAATCACTTCTTCAAAGCAGTAAATCATCAAGTTAAAGGAGCTCTATCAAGGTGCAAATCAAGGTGTTAGCCACCCATATTTTTCCTATCATATCAGCTGGTGGCTAAATATTCTTTACAGCCTTCAAGAAACAAATTCAGTCTTAAATTTGTTGGTGCTTGAAGTCTTTTGGGGAAACTCATACTGTTGGTTAATCTTCACAGTTGTTTCCCTCTTCAAAACCTCCGAAATCCTATAAAAATCCACAGTTCATTACTTCTGCAAAGGACCCTTTCCCCCTTTTTCTTCTTTCCACCACTAACCTCATTTTCTATTCTCCATTCCCCATGAAAACCCCACAAATTCATGTTCCTTCCTTTCCATTTTATTAAAATCCCTTCCATAAGGTTGAAAACCCACTTTTTGACCTTATCGCAACCTTCGTTTCCCTTTAAAAACCATAGGAAATACATATTTTCTATGTGCTGGACTTAAGCCCCTCAGGCTAAGCCACTTACCCATTTTCCTTCATATGCCCGAGCACCAGGACCTGTTGCTAAACCTATCGGGCGCTTATTCATTTCCTCCACCCAATACCCAAAAAACCTTTATAAATTGTGAAAATTGGGTTTAATCAGATTTCAAAGGTTTTCCACCTATATGACTTTAAAAACAATTTCGACCGTCGATCTGCTCCGTAGATCGGACGACGCGACACGAGACCTATCGTGTGGACCCCCCAGCATTACGTCACTTCTCGAAACCGCTTGGATTTTTTCGCACCGCCTTCGTGCAAAGGACGGTTTTTCCCTGTTGCCCAGCGATTCCATACGCTGGCTGCCACGTGTCCCCGTACATTTTTCAAAACCGCTGCATAAAGTCGGTCCCCCGCGCGTTATCCATCGGACGAAGGCCGCCCAGTGGAATCAATGATCACCGTCCGATCTGACCTCACGCATCCGATGGCTCTCATCCGTTTGAAATTCCCACACTTTAACCAAGTTGTGCCCATTTTACCCGGGCCCCAGCGTAGCCGAGAATCAATCTCCACCGTCGATATTTGTAGATCGATGGTCCAGATTCAAATGCTTGAGTCCATTGCTCAGTCCACCTTTTCCTCCGCTGACTTTCCGAATCGCCCCTGATCGTTGATCACAGCGCGATCAATGGCTCCGATCGCACCATTCTCCCGCACGCACTCTAATGCAGATTTTCCCATAAAACACAGGGTTTCCTATTTTTTCTTGTATTTTGAAGGTTTAACGTTCTCCCTTGATTAAACGAAGAAATTTCGTGGGACGAGGGTGACGATCCGCCTCTGTTCGTTTCCTCCGAGGAAGATCATCTGCAGGGGTAAATATCATGTTTCATTGATGATTTATCAGGCATTGATGCCTTTCCCTACCTGCGAAGCCCTGCACAATAGATAAAACCATCAAAATCAATGCAGAAAAAGAGTATCAGAGGTTGAAGATCAGAATGAACCAGAACAACAGATTAGTGGACAAATTTGTGGGGATTAAGGCTAAGACAGTTATCAAACGCCTAATCCCCAATCTAAAAACACGATTTGAAGGAAAATATAAAGTGTTTTATCAGGAAATACTTCACCGCCACAGCTAGAAGCAAATCGATTCTTCCCACCAACTAAAGTGCCACCTGTGCCTCAAAGGATTCAATCAAGAACCGAATTTATTGAGCAAAGTTAGACATTTTGCCTCGCCACAGCCAAAGGAGTTATTTCTGCTAGGAAATTAATGACAGAATGTCGGCAGAGCAACCCTATTGATACACAGAGCCTCAAAAGTCTAATAAAGCTCCCACCGAGCTAAATTCATGAGTGTAAATCATTTAATACAAAGGAACACATGTATAGTTCTTTGTTGAGACCCTCGATGGCCAAGAAGACATTAATATCTGTATTTATTGGTTTTTTGAGATCTTTTCATCAGATCTCACGTCCTCATCTTTCTATAAATACTTCAGTAGAAGATAAGTGAGGGGTTGGTTGTTAATGTAAATTGCTGAAGCGTTGTATTGTAACTGAGCTGAAGACTCTTGATTGTAGATAGTATTTCACTGGCTCTTGGAGCTCTGCTTGTAACAGATAGGTTAGGTTGTCAAGAGAGATGGATTAAAACACTAGATTTGAAGATTGTAACTGGTTTGAAGCATTAATACAAGCTGATTTATGGGATCCTGGTCTATGTTGATGGTGATGTTATTCTCACTGTAACTTGTATTTTGTTTCTGTTTTCACTTTGTTTCATTTTCCACTATAAAGAACAATTTAAACAGGGTTAGGACCTACTGTATATCAGTAACCTTCTCTGGCTGAAAAACCTTTATTTAAATGTTTTTTCTCAACTATGTTATTTGAAAATGACTTAATTCAGTTTAAGTACAAAGATGTTGGCATTCCCTCGTCTTGTTGTCTTAGCTAAATGTTATTTTTAAATGTTACTTTCAATATATGATTGTGTGAAGATGAACTGAGGAAATTAAGGTTAGCCCTGAGTCCCTTTCTTATTTTCTCAACTATTTGATTGTTTCCCTTAGGATGTGTTAAAAGCTGACTAGTTTCAAAGTACTTATCAGATATTAGGCCATTCTGTGTTATCTCTGTGACTGTCTTGAAAGTAACCAAGTAAAGAAGAGCTAGGAGAGGATTTGTGGTGCACCCGGCCCGCTAGCTTCTACTCCAAAGGTTGCCTCCAGGTTTCCCTTTTGTTTTTATATGTTTTCTATCAAAAGTGTATCAAAGGCTGGATAGTTTCAAAGTACTTACCAGATCCTAGCTTGCTTCTATGTTTCTCTTAAGTGCCTGGTCAAAGGCTGGCTAGTTTCAAAGTACTTACCAGATCTTGGGCTGCTCTTTGTTCTGCATCTATCATTCCCCTTCCTTATTGTATCTCTCCATTCCATAAATCAAACTTTAAAGAGATCCTTAGGCATAGGTGACTTGCCCCATAGACCACTCTTGGACCTGATTGTTTCAATTAAATCCTATTATGACTCCATAGCCCAATGGACTAAGAATCTACCATCATCTTTCTTCTTGACCGAAGCTTACTCTTTTTGCTTAAAACTTCTTACTTTTGAACCTATTTGCATATATATCTTTCAGCCTCAGACAACAACTATGTTCAACCATCCAAAAAACCAAACAAACCCTTGGTCTTCATAACTAGCCTAATATCATTACCCTAAACTTCAAAGACAAATCCATATTTGTACATATTGGAGAGATCCCTCTCCGAACTCAGGAGGGCTAGATCCTAGAATCCCAAAGTTGGTTGAAATGATGTTAACTCTGTGATCGGAATTTTGCCAATCTTGCTTATTACAGAGACCTAACATTTCTGGCGACTCCACTGGGGAATCGAGTGTTTGTATAAGACCTTAGAGACCCCAGAAAACATTTTTATTCAAGAAAACTTTGAGAGTTAAAAGAAGCTTTTTCAAGCACTACCAAGAAATGGTAACCATGATGAGACTTGTTTGAATCAGTGACAAACTAGGTTAACTCTAGGATTCTCTTAAGTTCTTATCTAACCTTGGAAAATCAGCTGGCTTAGCCATAAGATTAGACTGTCTTTGTCTCACAACAGTAGCTAAGTTTTGAAGAAAAGGTAGCTTATTCTTAGAAACCACAAATAAAAACAATTCAGAAAAATACCAAAAACATTTCAGATTGGTAGTAAAACACTAGTTTTTGATACCTTGTCTACGCCTTTTGATGTGTTTTACTTCATACTCTTAGACAGAGTCTGGAAAGGGGCAGGTAGCCTCCGGATCTCATCCTCTTTTAGAGGTGACATATCTGGTGAATGCCCTCCCAGTCAATCTCTGGTTAGAGTTTCTTGTGTTTTGGGATACCCTTGAAAAGGGATGTCTCACAAGCACTGTGGTGGACAGTGTACTTCTTTGGACACACTCTAAACTTTCCACCTGGCGACTCCACAATCCTAAACAGACCTTAAGACTCCACTGGGAATAACCCTCATCATTATAATATCCTTCAAACCCAGTTGTAAGACTGTAGGATTGATTTTCAAATAGATTAGTTAACCTCTTAAATATTGTCATATCTGGTTGAACTTTTCTGGTTTATTTGGGTGTAAAAACATAGCATAGTGGCTCCTAGAAAGGTTCACACTAGAGCCCATCCTGACCCTGATCAACCTGAGATAGTTGATAACCCAGAAAGTATCCTTAGGAAGTCTCCTAAGATAGAATCCTCAACTATTTTCAGATCTCACACAAGAGCCAATTCAGTCCCTGAAAATCTTTCAGCTCTTCAGAAATCAGAGACTGACTTATTAAACCCATTTAGGACTAGGTCATTTGGTGATTTAGATCAACTAGATTTTGAGACTTCACTTTCATCTCCTGAAACAAGTGAACATCTTGGTAGCAGGGAAACAACCCCTCCTGATTTACATTTTCTACATAATCTAGGTCTCTCTCATCCAAGATCAGCTCAACAATCTACTGCTGTCCCATCCACTTCTACTCATCCCTCATCCACTGTTCAAACCACTTCATTTCAGCCCACCCCACCTCTTATCAACCCACCGCCTATCATGGCAGCATGGTATGCTCCCTTAGTCCTTCCTGTACCATTAGTCAATCTTCCACAGGACTATCAGTCCAAAATCCCATTGTATGATGCTAGTAATACTACAACAGCATCACAACATGTGGACAAGATGAATGACTACTTTGACAGAAATAAAATCAATGATGATTCTATCAAACTTAGACTATTTGCTCAAAGTATGGGGGGAGAAGCAAGAAAATGGTTTAAAGGTTTAGCCCCCCATAGTATTAATGATCTCCAAGGCTTCCATCAAACATTCTTAAACAAATGGGAGGTAAGGAAGAATCCTCTCCAAGTCCTTGCTGACTATAACAATCTACATAGAAACCCAGGGGAAAGTGTACAGGCTTATTGTACCAGATTTAACAGTGTGTATAATGCACTTTCTCCTGAACTAAAACCTCCACAGGGTTCAGCTTTAAACAAGTTTCCTGAAGGGTTTGATGCTGAAATGACCTATTCACTCAGAGAAAGAGATTTTGCAACCCTTGAAGATATGCAAAGAGGTGCTCTCTCTGTGGAAGTAAACTTAATGGAGAAGAGAGCAATGATCAAAGCTAAAAAAATAGTATCTTTTAGAGAGGAGTCATCATCTTCTATGCCAAACTCAAAGATGGAAAGAATGATGGAAGAAATGATGAAGAAAATGAGCATTATTGAGAGAGCACAAGCAAATCAAAATCAAATTGCTCCTCAAAACAGAAACCAAAACCAGAATCAAAATATGAGAAGGAACCAACCTCTAAACAGACCAAGGGAAGATGATCAGCAGATCACTCCTCCCTTTCATCAGAAATATTTAAGTGAGGCTGAGGAAATAGAGGAAATAACAGAGGATAGTGATATGAACCTATTCGAGGTAGATGACGATGACTTTGAGGTTCATTATGATAGGAAACAAGGTCTTTATACACCTCATGATGACAAAAGAAATGATGATGAAAATCATTATCAAAACATGGAAAATGCCATCAGCGAACCTCAAAAAGAGTATGACCTCAGAAGTAAATCTAGTCAACAAACCCCCAACAACAAAACCTCTGACAAATCTTCTCAAAGAAGCACTACAACCAAGCCTAAAACGGTCAAACAAAAGGACAAAACAGTGGCTAATAATTCTGATAAAGGTAAACAAAAAGACATTCAACGTCTTGAAAAACAGAGTGCAAACATCAGTAGTACTAACATTTCAACTAGTACTCCTTCTTCAAACAATGTGTCAACTGTAGATAAAACGAATCAGCAAGCTGTTCTTGCTGATAAAGTGGCAGTAAACAAGGCCGAAACCGGCACCTTAAAGAATCAAGTTCCTTTCAGCCTGGAACAGGAAATCTCAAAAATCAAAATATCTATTCCCTTAACCGAGTTAGCTGCCCAACATGTATATAGGTCCAAAATTTTGAAGGCTTTGAACTTAGAAGAAAATGAGGATACACTCAATCTTAATGATGACCAGCCAGAGCTTATTTTTGGTCCAAAGATTGAAGGTAAGTTTCAAGAGGGACCTGTCCCTCCCTTCTATGTAAGTTTGAACGTTCATGACAAAATTTTGCACAATGCTATGCATGACTCAGGCGCTTCCCATAATTTAATGCCAAAAGCTGTGATGGAAAGCCTGGGTCGTGAAATTACCAGACCTTACAAAGACCTGTACTCCTTTGAATCAAGCAGAGTTAAATGTCTAGGACTGATCAAAGACCTCTGTGTTAATTTAGCCCAAATTCCAGCCAAGTGTTTGGTCATGGATGTTGTTGTGGCTGATGTACCCCCAAAGTATGGAATGCTTTTGTCAAGATATTGGGGGGCTAAGTTACAGGGGACCATGCAAATGGACATGACCTACGCGACTATCCCTATTTTCGATCAGACTAGAAGACTTTACAGGGAGTCCCACATGCAATACACAGTTACAAGTCAAGACAGGCCTCAAAAATCTCCTCTGTACGCTGTAAGTATGAACCTTGATTCTTTTATCATGTTTAATGATGAAGCCCTCACAGAACAAATCACTTTACCAGGGTTAATGGCCGAAACGGAGGAAGAAGAGTACAACGCTGAACTGTCAAGACAGATTACTGTATCTGAAAATCCTAGCAAACCAAACACAGGTCTTGAACTACGAATCATCAATATATTAAACCCAAAGCTCGATAGTCAAGAAAGCAATCCTCAACCCGAAGAAAAACTTGAGGAGTCAAATCATACAAAGGACATGCACCAAACTGATAAAACTAAAAATGATCCTCTCTGGACTATGTATTTTGATGGGTCATGCACTAGAACAAATGCTGGTGCAGGTGTCTGGATTACTAACACTGAAAACAATCATACAGAATGTATTTCATGTAAATTAATCTTTCAGTGTTCCAACAACATAGCAGAATATGAATCCCTTCTCTTTGGCTTGCATCTCTTGAAAAAGCTAGGTGCCAAGAGAATCAATGTATATGGGGATTCTGAATTAATCATTAGGCAAGTCAATGGGGAATATAATGCAAATCACCCCAGACTTAGGGCCTATAGGAATGATGTCATGGATCTTTTGAAAACATTTGAGGAGGCCAACCTGGGCTTTGTCCCAAGGAAAAGAAACATTGTAGCCCACAATTTAGCCTTTGCTACTAGAACCTGCCCAATACTATATGATGACACATCTCAGATAAAATTCAGACCAGCTATCTTGGATAACAAGAAATATTGGCAGGTGTTTGATGGAGATAAACAAATAGAAGAATTCATGCAATTCAGAAATGATTTTGAACTCCATAGCTTAGATTCAGACTATGATACAGACTGCAGTGAAGAAAATTTTCTTGGTGAAGAAGAACCGTCTCCTGAGCTTGTAGATATTAACTTTCAGACTAGCAAACTTAAAAACCAAACAAATGAAATAGAAACTCTGCACTCTAAAGATGAAAGTTTGCCAAGTGGTCTAGCACCTTTGGAAGAGTTGTTCGATTTTAACGATGTGGAAAATAAACCAAAACTGGAACCTGTAGGGACTGGAGTGGAGGAATGCCACATAGGCAGTGAGGAAAAACCGAAGATGGTTAAACTATCCAAAACTTTGCCAGCTCACATTAAACTCAAATACATAGAGCTGTTCAAAGAATTTTCTGATGTTTTTGCATGGAGTTACGAAGATCTTAAGTCCTATGACACTGAAATAATACAGCACAAAATCCCTCTTAAAGAAAACCAAAAACCATTCAAACAGAAACTGCGCAGAATAAACCCTGTCCAGTTACCATTGGTTAGGAAGGAAATCATGAAGATGCATGATGCTAGTATTATTGTCCCTATTAGGTATTCTGAGTGGGTGTCTAATCTGGTGTCTGTTAGGAAGAAAACTGGAGAAATCAGGCTTTGTATAGACTTTAGAAATTTAAACAAAGCTTCATTAAAGGACAACTACCCTTTGCCCAAGATGGATCATATTTTACAAAGGGTGGTGGGGTCTAGAAGAATTTCTTTGCTGGATGGCTATTCGGGTATAATCAAATCTTAGTTCACCCTGTTGATCAATTAAAGACAACCTTTACTACACCATGGGGCACTTTCATGTATGTGAAAATGCCTTTCGGTCTAATGAATGCTGGAGCAACCTTTCAAAGAGCCATGGACATAGCATTCTCGGAAGAATTGGGTTTCTTCATCATTATCTATCTTGATGATGTAACTGTGTTTTCAAAAACAGATGAAGAAAACTTAGAACATTTGAGAAAAATTTTCGAGAAGTGCAAAAAATTTGGGATATCTTTAAACCCTAAGAAGACTTTATTTGGTCTCCAAGAAGGTAAACTTCTTGGGCACATCATTTCTGAGGAGGGTATAAAGATAGATCCACAGAGGATTGAGGCCATATTGCAAATCTCTCATCCTCGAAACATAAAAGAGTTGCAGTCTTTCATTGGAAAGATCAACTTTCTGAGAAGGTTCATCCCCAACTTAGTTGAGCTCCTTAGGAATATCACAAATATGTTAAAGAAAGAGAAATGGGTAAAGTGGACCTTAGAAGCAAAGAAATCTTTTGAGCTGGTAAAACAAGCATTAACCAAAACACTGGTTCTCATAAGTCCTGATTTTTCAAAGGATTTTTATATCTTCTCATTTGCATAAGAACATACCATAGCTGTTGTCCTTTTACAGAAAAATCCACAAGGAAAAGAGCAGCCTATTGCATTCTTTAGTAAGGCATTGCGAGATGCCCCTTTGAAGTATAACATTATGGAGAAAAAATATTTTGCTTTAGTAAAAGCATTGAAAGACTTCAGGGTATACATCCTTCACTCACACATTATTTCCTTTGTCCCAAATTCAGTTGTTAAAGACATCCTAACACAGGACCCAGATGGTAAGAGAGGTAAGTGGATTACTATTATTCTCGAATATGATTTAGAGATAAGACCCACTAAGCTCATCAAAGGCCAAGGTCTAGCTAGATTAATGGCTGAATCAAATTGTGAGGTTCTGGATATTAATATGATTAATTCTTTGGATGACCAAGAAGAATTCTCAGCTCCCATTTTTGAAGACCATTTGGTAAATTCTCCTTGGTATATGGATATTATTTACATTTTTCTTAATCTAAATACACCTCCTAGTTTATCAAAAACAAAGGCAAGGTTCATAAAATTGAAAGCTGTAAACTATTGCATTATTGATAAATGTCTTTATTGGAAAAATGCAAGTGGTATATTGCTTAAATGTTTGCCTGAGTTTGATGCAGAAAGGGTTAAGCAGGAATTCCACGAAGGAGAGTGTGGAGGTCATTTATACTGGAAGGAAACAGCCAACAAAATTCTGAGGGTTGGTTTCTATTGGCCCACTCTTTTTCCTGATATACATAAGATGACCACTACTTACCATAAATGCCAATTGTTTGAAGGCAAGAGAAAACTGCTACCCCTTCCTCTGCATCCAATCACTATTGAAGCCCCTTTTCAACAGTGGGGACTTGACTTCATAGGAGAAATCCATCCACCATCTTCTGCCCAGCATAGGTGGATTCTTACTGCCACAGACTACTTCACTAAGTGGATAGAATCCATTCCTTGTAGGCAGGCCAATGATTCAGTTATCATAAAATTTATGGAGACTAACATCCTCTCCATATTTGGCTATCCTAACAAGATCATCACAGATAATGCAGTAGCATTTGGATCAAAGAAAATGGTTGAATTCTGTCACAAGTATCGGATAACATTGGGACACTCCACAGCCTATTACCCTCAAGGTAATGGACTTGCAGAATATTCCAACAAAAGCTTAGTGAACATAATCAGGAAACTGTTGGAGGACAATAAAAAGTCTTGGCACACAAAGCTGATCCATGCACTTTGGGCTGATAGATTAAATTTGAAGAAATCTATTGGTATGTCACCCTTTCAGCTTGTGTATGGTACAGATGCAATTTTTCCAAATAGCCTTGGTGTACCAGTGATGAAGTTGATTCAGGAGTTGCAGGCTAAAGAAAATGACATGACCAGAAGAATAAATCAAACCATTCATCTTCAGCAAACCAGAGAGGAAGTGTATAACAAAGAATTACAGAAACAAGACAGCATCAAGAAGATATTTGATATAAGAACAAAGGCCAGAAATTTCAAGATTGGGGAGAAATTTTTGAAGTGGGACTCAAGGAGGGAAGAGAAGGGAAATCATGGAAAATTTTATCATCTATGGCTTGGCCCTTATTCTATTCATTCAGTTGCTGGAAACAATGCATTTTTCTTACAAGAACTGGATGGAACAGAATTGTTTGGGGGTCCTGTCAATGGCAGGATGCTTAAGCATTACTTCTCTTGATCCATTTTTAGGTTTTAAAGCCTTTTACCTTTTCCATTGAAAAATCAAAAAATACAAAAACAAAGAAAAAATGAAAAGAGGGCAAAAATGAAAACAAGAAAGGCAAAGCCCCATGCCAAAAAGAGAAACAAATGCTGAAAGTGTGCAAGCTCAAATGCCACTCCTAAACACACTTCTAGCTAGTCAAACAGCCTAAACTTGACTAACTAGTTTTCAATTTATTGCTGATAAGGTAGAAAATGTGATTTTCCAAACTATTTAATATTGGCTTATTAGTAGATAAATTAGGATAGAAATTGAAGGTTCAAATAAACTCAAAATATGAACCAAAGTTTCCAAATAGATGATGACTCAAATATGTTTCAAATTCTGAGTCAAAAGATGCAAAATCTAGTTCTAATCAGCTCAAAATCTGAACCAGAGAAACAAAGAAGGGACAGCTCGAAAACAAATTAAAATCAGAGCGGTGAAGAAAAGAGAAGGCCATAATGAGAAACTTTCAGATCTTAAGCCTTCCATTTTGTTTCTATTTTTTTCTGCAAATAATAATCTATGTGCAGCTTGTTTTTTATGCCATAGATCACAGTTAGTCAAACAACTTAATCTTGACTAAGTTGTTTTTAAAATCTCTGTCTTAGAATTTAGAGAATGAAAGTCTGTTGGATAGTTTAATCCCAACAGACAGTAGATTAGGTAGAGAAATATTTGAGCTCAACTGTTTAATCTGAGTTCAAGGAGAAATAAGGAGTAGAAGTAGATTAGTTTTTATGCTTTCAAAAGAATAAAATGTTGTAAAAAGAGTTTGCCAATCCAAGTGCACTCTGGTGAAGAAAAAATGTTAGATTAGTAGGATTGGGTAGGTAGAAGTTGTATTGATGAAGCCCATTTGTTCTTTCATAACTGGTATTATTTTTCAGAGCAAAGCAAGAGAAATCCAAAGGATCAGGCACAAGTCAGCCTCCTAGAAATCAAGTCTGAATTCTTGATGCCTTCAGGAAGGCACCATCCCCAAGTGGAGCCGCTGTTAGCCACCCATAATTTTCCTATCATATCAGCTGGTGGCTAAATATTCTTTGCAGCCTTCAAGAAACAAATTCAGTCTTAAATTTGTTGGTGCTTGAAGTCTTTTGGTGAAACTCATACTGCTGGTTAATCTTCACAGCTGTTTCCCTCTTCAAAACCTCTGAAATCCTATAAAAATCCACAGTTCATTACTTCTGCAAAGGACCCTTTCCCATTTTTTCTTCTTTCCACCACTAACCTCATTTTCTATTCTCCATTCCCCATGAAAACCCCACAAATTCATGTTCCTTCCTTTCCATTTTATTAAAATCCCTTCCATAAGGTTGAAAACCCACTTTTTGACCTTATCGCAGCCTTCGTTTCCCTTTAAAAACCATAGGAAATACATATTTTCTATGTGCTGGACTTAAGCCCCTCAGGCTAAGCCACTGACCCCTTTTCCTTCATATGCCTGAGCGCCAGGACTCGTTGCTAAACCTATTGGGCACTTATTCATTTCCTCCACCCAATACCCAAAAAACCTTTATAAATTGTGAAAATTGGGTTTAATCAGATTTCAAAGGTTTTTCGTCTATATGACTTTAAAAACAATTTCGACCTTCGATCAGCTCCGTAGATCGGACGGCGCGGCATGAGACCTATCGTGTGGACCCCCCAGCATTACGTCACTTCTCGAAACCGCTTGGTTTTTTCTGCACCACCTTCGTGCAAAGGATGGTTTTTCCCGGTTGCCCAGAGATTCCATACGCTGGCTGCCACACGTCCCCGTACATCTTTCAAAACCGTTGCATAAAGTTGGTCCCTCGCGCGTTATCCGTCGGACGAAGGCTGCCCAGTGGAATCAATGATCATCGTCCGATCTAACCTCACGCATCTGACGACTCTCATCCGTTTGAAATTCCCACTCTTTAACCAAGTTGTGCCTGTTTTACCGGGGCCCCAACGTAGCCAAGAATCAATCTCCGCTGTCGATCTTTGTAGATCGACGGTCCACATTCAAATGCTTGATTCCATTGCTCAGTCCACCTTTTCCTCCGCTGACTTTCCGAATCGCCCCTGACCGTTGATCACAACGCGATCAACGGCTCCGATCGCACCATTCTCCCGCACGCACTCCGATGCAAATTTTCCCATAAAATGTAGGGTTTCCTCATTTTTTCTTGTATTGTGCAGGTTTAACGTTCTCCCTTGATTAAACAAAGAAATTTCGCGGGACGAGGGTGACGACCCACCTCTGTTCGTTTCCTCCGAGGAAGATCATCTGCAGGGGTAAATATCATGTTTCATTGATGATTTATCAGGCATTGATGCCTTTACCTACCTGCGCAGCCCTGCACAACAGAGAAAACCGTAAAAATCAATGAAGAAAAAGAGTATCAGAGGTTGAAGATCAGAATGAACCAGAACAACAGATTAGTGGACATATTTGTGGGGATTAAGGCTAAGACAGTTATCAAACGCCTAATCCCCAATCTAAAAACATGATTTGAAGGAAAATATAAAGTGTTTTATCAGGAAATCCTTCACTGCCACAGCTGGAAGCAAATTTATTCTTCCCACCAACTAAAGCGCCACCTGTGCCTCAAAGGATTCAATCAAGAATCGAATTTATTGAGCAAAGTTAGACATTTTTCCTCGACACAGCCAAAGGAGTTATTTCTGCCAGGAAATTAATGACAGAATGTCGGCAGAGCAACCCTATTGATACACAGAGCCTCAAAAGTCTAATAAAGCTCCCACCGAGCTAAATTCATGAGTGTAAATCATTTAATACAAAGGAACACCTGTATAGTTCTTCGTTGAGCCCCTCGATGGCCAAGAAGACATTAATATCTATATTTATTGGTTTTTTGAGATCTTTTCATCAGATCTCACCTCCTAATATTTCTATAAATAATTCAGTAGAAGATGAGTGAGGGGTTGGTTGTTAATGTAAATTGCTGAAGCATTGTATTGTAACTGAGCTGAAGACTCTTGATTGTAGATAGTATTTCACTGGCTCTTGGAGCTCTTCTTGTAACAGATAGGTTAGGTTGTCAAGAGAGATGGATTAAAACACTGGATTTGAAGATTGTAACTGGTTTGAAGCATCAATACAAGCTGATTTATGGGATCCTGGTCTATGCTGATGGTGATGTTATTCTCACTGTAACTTGTATTTTGTTTCTGTTTTCAATTTCTTTCATTTTCCACTATAAAGAACAGTTTAAACAGGGTTAGGACCTACTGTATATCAGTAACCTTCTCTGGCTGAAAAACCTTTATTTAAATGTTTTTTCTCAACTATGTTATTTGAAAATGACTTAATTCAATTTAAGTACAGAGATGTTGGCGTTCCCTCGTCTTGTTGTCTTAGCTAAATGTTATTTTTAAATGTTACTTTCAATATATGATTGTGTGAAGATAAACTGAGGAAATTAAGGTTAACCCTGAGTCCCTTTCTTATTTGCTCAACTATTTGATTGTTTCCCTTATGATGTGTTAAAAGCTGACTAGTTTCAAAGTACTTATTAGATCTTAGGCCATTCTGTGTTATCTCTATGACTGTCTTGAAAGTAACCAAGTAAAGAAGAGCTAGGAGAGGATTTGTGGTGCACCCGGCCCGCTAGCTTCTACTCCAAAGGTTTCCTCTAGGTTTCCCTTTTGTTTTTATATGTTTTCTATCAGAAGTGTATCAAAGGCTGGATAGCTTCAAAGTACTTACCAGATCCTAGCTTGCTTCTATGTTTTTCTTAAGTGCCTAGTCAAAGGCTGGTTAGTTTTAAAGTACTTACCAGATCCTGGGCTGTTCTTTGTTCTGCATCTGTCATTCCCCTTCCTTATTGTATCACTCCATTCCATAAATCAAACTTTAAAGAGATCCTTAGGCATCGGTGACTTGCCGCATAGACCACTCTTGGACCTGATTGTTTCAATTAAATCCTATTATGACTCCATAGCCCAATGGACTAAGAATCTGCCATCATCTTTCTTCTTGACCGAAGCTTACTCTTTTTGCTTGAAACTTCTTACTTTTGAACCTATTTGCATATATATCTTTCAGCCTCAGACAACAACTATGTTCAACCATCCAAAAAACCAAACAAACCCTTGGTCTTCATAACTAGCCTAATATCATTACCCTAAACTTCAAAGATAAATCCATCTTTGTACATATTGGAGAGATCCCTCTTCGAATTCAGGAGGGCTAGATCCTAGAATCCCAAAGTTGGTTGAAATGATGTTAACTCTGTGATCGGAATTTTTCCAATCTTGCTTATTACAGAGACCTAACACAAGGCATTGGTCTACTTCTTCTAGAGATCTATTTTCTGAGGTTCTTGACACCTCCTAAAGGAGCTTCCCTCCCCAGCTAGAGCCACTGTTATCCTCCTGTATTCTACATATTTCACTAGATGACTGTGGATGTCCTAGAAGTCCCACTTCCTTCATCATCTTAAATTTGACTATTTTTCACTAAACTTTCCTATCTTTATGCCTCCTCAAAGGGTCACCCTGCTGTTCTAAAAGAAACTTCATTTTTTGGGCCTAATTCCCTCATTCATCACCTTAACTACACCCTCATTTATCCTTCTTCCTTTTCCTATAAAAACCCTCAAAATTCCCCCCTCATCCATCATTTTCTCATAAAAACTGTTAAACAATGAAAAAAACCCTTTTTCATTGATTAAACCTGACTATTTAGTCTATCGAACCCTTTCATCTTTTACAAAAACTCTATTTTTATGTAAAAAACCCACCTTTTTTGTATATAGGCCTTAAGCATTTTTTCGGCCTTAAGCCCCAGCCCCCTTCTACCCATGTGACCCTTAAGCCCCAGCCCCCTTGCTGTTGTCCTACTTTAGAAAGACATAAAAGGACAAGAGCAGCCCATTGCATTTTTTATCAAAGCTTTAAGAGATGCACCTCTGAAACACAACATAATGGAAAAATAGGATTTTAACTTAATCAAAGCCTTGAAAGATTTCAGATTTTACATTTTACGCTCACACATCATTGCTTTTTTTCCACACACAGTTGTTAAAGAAATTTTAACACAAGATCCTGATGGAAAAAGAGGAAAGTGGATTGTTGTTATATTAGAATATGATTTAGAAATCCGACCCACTAAACTGGTCAAAGGGAAAGGACTTGCAAAACTAATGGTTGAATCAAACCTCAAAGCCTTAGATATGAATATGGTTGGTGTTTTAGATGAACAAGAAGAATGCACAGCCCCTCATATTGAACAAGTATTGTTGAATTCACTTTGGTATGATGATATTTTGTATGTGTTATTCTATATTAATGTCCCTCCTGGTTTATCTAAGAAAAAGGCAAGGTGTTTGAAGTTAAAAGCTGTAAATTACTTCATTATAGATAAATGGTTGTATTGGAAAAATGCTAGTGGTCTATTGCTTACATTTTTTCCTGAGAATGATGCAGAGAAAATGAAACATGGGTTTCATGAAGGAGAATGTGGAGGCCACCTCTATTGGAAAACAACTGTCAAAAAAATCCTTAGAGCTGGTTATTATTGGCCCACCCTCTTTCAAGATATTCATAAATTGGTACTTACCTACCACAAATGTCAAATCTTTGAAGGAAAAATAAAACTCTTACCCTTACCTCTGCATCCTATCTCTGTTGAAGCTCCTTTTCAACAGTGGGGCCTAGACTTCATTGGGGAAATCCATCCTTCTTCATCTACCCAACATAAATGGATCCTCACATCAACTGATTACTTTACAAAATGGATAGAGGCCATCCCCTCCATAACTTCCACTGATCTAGTCATCATCAAATTCCTTGAAAACCATATTTTTTCTAGATTTAGTTCTCCTAGAAAGATTATCACTGATAATGTTGCTACCTTTAGATCCAAGAGGATCGTGGAATTTTCCCATAAATATCAGATAATATTGGATCATTCCACAGCTTATTACCCTCAAGGTAATGGGCTGGAAAAATCCTCAAACAAAAGTGTGATAGGTTATCAAGAAGTTGCTGGAAGGGAATCAAAAGTCATGGCACAACAAGCTAATACATGCATTATGGGCAGATAGGTTAACATGCAAGAAATCAATTAGAATGTCTCCCTATCAGCTAGTTTATGGAGCAGATGCAATTTTTCCAACAAGCCTAGGAGTGCCAGTCATGAAGCTGATCCAAGAAGTACAGTCTAAAGAAGATGACATGGTGAAAAGGATAAATCAGACCATACAGTTGTAGCAAAAAAGAGAGGGAGTCTATAACAAAACACATCAAGTGCAAGAAAAAATCAAGAAACAATTTGACAAGAGGGAAAAAGAAAATGATTTTAGAATTGGTGATAAAGTGCTCAAATGGGACTTAAGAAGAGAAGACAAGGGGAAGCATGGTGAGTTTGAAAATCTATGGAAAGGTCCCTATATTATCCATTCTGCTAGAGGCAACAATGTATTTTTCTTACAAGAGATGGATGGAACAGAACTTTTTTGAGGTCTTGTCAATGGCAGGATGCTCAAGCATTATTTCCATTGAGAGGCCTAAGTTTAAAGCTTTATTCATTGTCTATAAAATTGTTTTGAAAAATATCAGAAAAATAAATACAAAAATAGAAAAACAAAGAAAAATAGGGCAGAAAAAGAAAATGTACAGCCCCATACCAAAAAAGTGTAAGTTCTGAAAGTGTGCAAGTCCAAATGCCACTACTTGAAGAGAAGCCTTATTTAGTCATACAGCCTAATCATGACTAAATATATTTTAAATTTTTTGTTGATAGGTTAGTGAATGAAGATTTTCCACAGTATCTAAACTTGGATTATCAGTAAGATTAGATTAGATTAGGAAAATAATTTGGTCCCAAAGCTCAAAATCTGGACCAAGGAAGAAAGAGGGATAAAAAGAAAATTCCAAATCTCAGCCCTCAAAATTTTGTGATTAATTTTCTGCAAAATAAATTTTGTAAGAAAAATTGTACAAAGTATCAATGCCCATAAAAAATGAGACTGTTCAATCCTGATTTGGTTATGTTTTCAATTTTCTGTTATAGATTAGAGAATAAAAATCTGTCATACAGCTTAACCTTGACATATAGTTAGACTAGGTAGAGAAACAAATGATTTCATCAGTTTAATCTGAATTCTTGGAGGATATAAGTGTATATTTGTTTAGTTTCTTGTTTTCAAAAGAAATGATGTCAAGGGTTGGCTAATTCAAATGCACCCAATGAAGAAAAAATGTTAGAACAAGTAATATGGGTAGGTAGATTGTTGAAGTGGAATTAATCATGTTATGATTCAGCTGCTAAAAATCACTTCTTAAAAGCAGTAAATCATCAAGTTAAAGGAGCTTTGTCAAGGTGCAAATCAAGGCACTGGTCTACTTCTTCTAGAGATCTATTTTCTGAGGTTCTTGACACCTCCTAAAGGAGCTGCCCTCCCCAGCTAGAGCCACTTTTATCCTCTTGTATTCTACAGATTTCACTAGATGACTGTGGATGTCCTACAAGCACCCAAAGATAGCATAATTTTCCTATCAGCTATCTTTAAAAGTCCCACTACCTTCATCATCCTAAATTTGACTATTTTTCACTAAACTTTCCTATTTTTATGCCTCCTCAAAGGTTCACCCTGCTGTTCTAAAAGAAACTCCATTTTTGGGGCCTAATTCCCTCATTCATCACCTTAACTGCACCCTCATTTATCCTTCTTCATTTTCCTCTAAAAACCCTCAAAAATCCCCCCGCATCCATCATTTTCTCATAAAAACCCTTAAACAATGAAAAAAACCCTTTTTCATTGATTAAACCTGACTATTTAGTCTACCAGACCCTTTCATTTTTTACAAAAACTCTTTTTTTTAATGTAAAAAACCCACCTTTTTTGTATATAGGCCTTAAGCCCTTTTTCAGCCTTAAGCCCCAGCCCCCTTCTACCCATGTGACCCTAAGCTCCGACCCTCCACTATTCTCCTCAGCCCCTTTTCTTTCCTGACCCCCGGTCCCCTCTACCCCCATAGGATCATTCCCTTACCTATCTCCTAACCCCTTTATCCCTTTACCTTGCCTCGCCTTTTCATTTCTTTGTTGACCGCTCTTCACCATTGATCAAAGTCCTCAAGCCCTGATCCAACGACCACTACACTCCCATCCTTGATCCCATCTCCCAATCAAACCCGTGCTACCTGAAAAAAGAGCACACGTCACCACACCTGGCCCCACATTCCATTCACATCCCGTGCTCCAAACATAATCTACCACCTGTACTTCACTTCCCCTCTGCCAAACCCACATCCCATCCTTGGGCTCCACCCGCGCCGTCGATCTCGCTCATCGAGATTTGACGGTCAGAAACGCATATCGCGTGGTTTTCATTGCCAAGGTTTAACGCCCTTGATCCACGCAAAAAGAGTGGTTTTTCCCTGGACATGCGGTAGGCACCCAGTGTTATCGCACAGCTCTAGGCCAAAACCATTTACCACCGATAACCTGCACAATAAACCGTCGCGGTTTTGAAAAATCGCTTTCCTCCTCTACGTGCCAAAATTCAAAGTTTCGCACTCCCATTCAAATTTCTTCATTATTTTTCCTCTGAAATCATTCCCCTTCACCTCTATTCCTCTGCAAATTGCCCCTAAACCCTCAAAAACCACAAAAAATTGTAGTTTACCCCATCCCGCAGGTTTAAAGGTTAATGTTTGTTGGTTTTTGCAGGTTTAAAGGCAGCCAAAACTCATAGAGGCATTTAAATCATAAAAAACCTCTGGATGACGAACGAGAGGTAAAAAAACATATTAAAAGGGCCGAGGATCTACACCAAACAATTAACCCATCGATGTATCATGATCATCGATAGATTATAAACCCTTCTGCCATAAAGAAACCCTGCATGCACACAAAGAACAAATACAGACAGAGAAGCAAAGAAGAAATGAAGAACAAGAAGCTTAAAGGGCTAAAAATATAGATTAGAGGAAAAAACATAGAATTAGCCCTTTAAACAGTGATTAAAAATAAAAGATGAAAGGTTTAAGATAAAGGATGAAGAATGAAGTAGTTATAAAGCAGGAACAAGAAAAAAGATAGTAGGACAAGTTTATTAAGGAAAAATCAAGGTTTAAAAACCTAATTGCAGTGTTTTAAGATGAAACAGAAGCATATTAGCCCAGGAAAACCTTCGAATGACCCAGATCCACAAAAATTACTCCTTCAAAGACAAATTTTCCACCTATAAGCATTATTTTCAATAAAGGCATCAAATAGTTATTACACAGTCAAAGATATTTTCAAAGCAGCTCAACAGTTATTACAAAGTTATTAATAAGCCTTACAAGTAAAAAATTTCAACTAAAATAACTCAGAAGTTATTATTTCATAGTAACTCTTTCAGATATTTTTTCCTCGGGCCTTGCTTGGTCTCAAAGGTCAAAAATCATTAACTCTATAATAAATAACATTTAAACACCCTAGGTTAACATCACCTCCTCATTTTGCATATAAATATTGCATATGAGCTTCATTTCAAATGTTGGTTACTTGATGGTTATTAGACTGATTTCTGTTGTTAGGCTAGTTGAGGAATGCTAGACTGAACCAAAGAAAGCTTCGAGTTGTAGAGAGCTATTGTACATGGAGTGATGTAACTGGTTTGATCATCAATAATACAAGCATGTTCACAGGATCCTTGAGCTATATCAATGGTGAAGTTTTCCTAATTGTTATTGTTTCTCCTTGTGTTTTCATTATGTTCATCTTTCTCCGATAAAGAAACAGAAGTTTTAGATTAGGATTTGTTGTTTCAGCACCCTATTTATGTCTATATTTATTTATATTCATGTTTTCTTCTACAAGGTCTGATTAGAAGATTCTTAATTTCCTTCTAGTTACATCTAGCTTGTTATCATGGAAATGATTCAATAGAGTGAAACCAAGTTAATTTTGGTGAGCCCATGTTCCTTTAAGTAAGACTTGAAATATTATTTTTAAGACCTTTCTTTAAAGTATGCCTACTAGAGTCTAAAACCAGAGAGGTCTATGGTGTCCCTTGCCCTTTGGTTTGCCTTGAAATTTTGCTTTGAAGAGCCTTTGAGAGTTGTCAAAAGCAGATTCGAGTATTTAGGCTTGATCTTAGACCACTCTTGTTGTTATCTTATATGTTTTCTTTCTCTGAAAGTAGTCTGTTGATTGCTGGATTGTTTTCTGAAAGGTTGCTTATTAAAGGTTTTTCCAAAGAGTTTAATGGTTTTCCCTATCCTTTGGCTTGCTTCAAACAATTACCTTAAAAGGCTTTTCTTGTCTAAGTAGAGCTAGAATATTATTAACTGACTATAGCTTTGGTGCCTTCAAAACTTCTTATTGTTTCATATCACAACCTAATCTAAAGAATCCATTTTATATAGTTAGCTTTCCCTATGAAAGCCCTTACAGAGTTGATGAGAAATTAAATCATTTTATGACTCCATTTCCCAATGGATTGATGTTTCTTATAGTCTATTTGTTTCAGTTAAAACATTCCCTCAATCAGTACACTATTGATCCTTCAATCTATCATTTAGTCCAACCAAAAACAAAACAAGTCCTTAGAACTTCATAGCTAGCCTAATATCTTAAAACAAAGAACACAAAGATATATCAATTAAACACCTTTATAGAGAGATCCCTCTCTGAATCCAGGAAGGCTAGGTCCTAGGATTCCAAAGTGGTTCTGATGTGGCCCCTACAGTGTTTGTTCTTTCCATTCTTTGCAAATCACAGGGAGCCAACAGGAGGATGAGAATTTTATACAGAAGCATCAAGAAATAATCAACCGTTGAGGACAACACTTGTTTGAAGGAGAGGGGCATGTTAATTCTCTATATTAATAGTTTAGTCCCTTATTATTTTAGTGTAGCCCCCCTTATTGTTGTTGTTGTACCCCTGTAATGCCCATATTTTTATTATTGTGCCCTTACATTATTATTGTTAGGTCGGCTAGGATTACATTGTGGCCCCATGGACTCCCATATGTAGAGAGGAGGTTTTTTCATTTGTATCATCCAAGAATTTTTCATTCATGTAATGTATTGGAGGTTTCCCCCCTTGAAGTGGCTTATTTCTAAGGCGTTGATATCTCTTTTCTTCTATTTTTGGAGTTTGTTTCACAATACTTGCAATTAAGATTCATACTAACACGTAGTATCTTGTCATGTTTTCAGAATGCAAGATGTTTTCAGTTTTTTGAGAAGGTCAAACATGTGAAGAGCCACCCTAAGCTTACAAGGCTCCTCATTCTCAACTTGCACAACAAGCACTCAAGCCTTGCAAGAGTTGATTTTGGATCTCAACAGGTGCCATATCTGACGCCAGAGGTATCCATTTTGTGGGTGAGAAGTGGTTTAAAAGGGGAAAATTAGATAAATACTTTCTTGAGCCATTCATCAAAACAAGGTTTAGAGAAGTCAGCAAGACAGTTTTCCCTTTCTCACAACTAAAACATAGATTTTCACCATTAATGTTGGTTATCAAAACGTACTTCACCTATGAGGGGAGATACTCTAGAGTCTATTCCTACCATGTCAGACTCCTCATGCATTTCATAGGGGTTAAGGTGCTCAACTTGCCCTACTATCTATATAGGAGCATTGTGAAGATGTATTCTATTGTCCAAAGGAGGAGTCACTCTCAGAAAATGCATAGCTTATTCCACCATTCCTTGATCAAAATGGTGGTATTACATCATTTGGAGCAACATGGTATACCTTGGGATGTTTTCATAGCCCATGAAGTCTTTACAAACCCACAACCCCCCCATCAACCAAATTTACCTTCCTCATCTACACAAGTACCCTCACCATAGGCAAACCTCCCTTCCTCTCCTTCTCTTGATGCATTAGGTGAAGTAGGAAGTGGCAATGAAGAATCACATGAAGATCAAGGTGAAGGTGAAAATAAATCAGCCCATAGTGAAGATGAGTTTGATGATAATGATGGAAACCAAGAGGGTCATGATGAGGCAGAGTACATGGAAAAAATGATGAACATGAGGATGAGCCAGCAGATAGTGAGCAAGAGTTAAAGGACATGGAAACAAAAGGAAGAGAATAATGATGAATAAAAGTGCAGTGAGAATGATAGTAAACATGACAGTCAGAAGGACAATGTGCTTGACCATTAAAACAATGAGCAAAGCCATGATGAATACAATGAAAAAATGGAAGAAGGTGATGAATATAAGGAAGCAGAGGATGATGAGGTAGAAATATATTTTTAAGCAAAAGATGATGAGGCAGAAACAGATTTTGAAGAAGAAGGAAATGATGAGGAAGACACATAATTTTATGAAGAGGACAGTGACAATGAGAATGACTCTAATGGAACAAGCAGTGAGAGACAAGACAAAAAAAGAGGTAGTCATGATAGTCATGACAACTGTCATGATAGTCATGACACCAATCAACCTCCTAGTGATGATGAAAATAATAACAGAGCAGGGGATGATGAAGAAGAAGACCCTAATGATGAACAAAGACAAAGTGAAGCAAGTACATAGGTTGATGATCAAATTAAAGACCAAAGTGATAGTATAGAAGGCAGTAAAGGAGATAATGATGGTGATGATGTTGAAGGTCAAGAAAGCAGTGATAAAATAGAGCATGGGATAACTGATGGAGACCATATTGAAAGTGAAGGAGATGATGACAACACCAAGGGTCACAACCAAGATGAGTGCAGTACCAAAACCATCATAACACCTCTTGTATGCACATACCAAAGAGGGCCAAGACAAGTATTTGCTACCTCCAAAAGGCAAGGGACCTTGCCACCTACATCAGCTCAAAGACTAGACAAGGGAAAGGAAAATATGGACAAAGGTAAGTAGCAGGTAAAGGTAGAAGAGGAGGACCCTAAAATAGAAATGGAGTTTGATCTTATCCATATAGACAGTGATGAAGAAAATGAAACAAGAATTTCAAACTCCCTCCTCCAAGACAAGAATGCACAAATAGAATACCTAGAAGCTGAGTTGGAGAGGGAAAAGGATGCCATCCACTTCTATCAGATGGAAAATAAGCAAATGAGTGCCCAGTAGGCCATCTATGAGGCTAGATCACTCAAAGCCTAGAAAGAAGCCCAAAGAGCACAAGTAAAGCTAGAAGAATACATGGGCACTTATGAGGAGAGTGAGGATGAAGAAGGCCAAACTAGGAGGAGACCTAGAACCATGGAGTTAAGGAAAGAATTGGAAAAATAGAGGGAGGAGGAATCGGTCCTAGTAAAGAAACTTTCCCCCACTGAAATCCTTGCTATGTAAATTGAAGATGATCGGGAATCATGGCTTGAAATGGAAAACATACACCTAGAGGCCAAGCTAAAAAAGGAAAATGAGGGTCTAGAGCTACAAAGAAGGATGAACAAGAATTATGATAACCTCAGAGTTTTGGCTTCAGCTTCTCAAAAGGTCTCCAAAACTCCCTAAAGAAGATCTCCACCAACTTTTAGAAAATTTGGAGAACTTTTTGTTTTTTTTTAATTTTAAGGCTCATTAGCGCAGCGCCACTAGCGCTACACTAATACATGGAGCACCCCCAAGAGGAAAAATTAGAATTTTTTGATTTCTGTCAGCCTACACATCATTCTCACCAAATTTCAGAAGAATTGGAGTAGTTTTGACCCCTCAAAAAGTCAAAAACACCCAAAATTTCACCATTCTACCTCTATTTTGGACCTAGCGTTGCACTAATGATAGTCTTGAGATTTTGGAATTTTTGACTAGGCTATAGGAGCTAGATCAGGAAAAAAAAAGAATTTTTGGAAAGTATACTCTTCAGGATTTCCAATGAGTCCTCACATATCCAAATATGACATCGGGAAGAGGTCCAAAACTTGGTTGAAAAACACCCTATTTTATGTTGAAGTGGCACTACGCAAATGGACCGTCTAAGTGTGTTTTGGAAAAAAGTCAACAAAACACACTCATTTATTGTAAAATCTTATTTTAGTGTTTTTTAAGGCAAATCACTCTAGAATTAGGTGCTACAATTTATTTTGGTATTTATTCTATGAGATATTTTGTGCCTTGGGCCTTGCATGGTCTCTTGGCCATAAATGACATTTATGAGTGATTTTGACATTTTCCAACCCTATCTAGGGTTTTTCCCCTCCTTTTCTGAGTTAAATAGAGCATGAGGGCTTCATTTTAAATGTTGGAATTTGATGACCTTTAAGAGAAATACATGGTTTTCATGATCTTGGAGAAGAAATTGGTGTTGTGGAGTTGATGAATGGCTTGCTTGGACTGATGATGGAGAAGCTTGTTTGTAGGATTTCTGAGCTTGGTTTAATGGTGATGTGTTCTTAATTTGTTTATGTTTTCTTGCCTTTCATTATTTTTCATCCTTCTATATGCAGTAGATCATAAAATTATAGGTTAAGACATGCTCTTTGAAGCACCTTAGTCCTCATGCCTTCTATTGCCTTGATGTTTTCCTCTGCTTAGGACATTTTAAGGAATTCTTGATTTCTCCTTAGACCCCCTAATGCTTGTTTATTTCATTAATGGATTTACATTATATTTTCCAGATATGATTCACAGCAAGCCTTGCTTATTTGATGCTATCTAAACTCTGTTTTGAAATATTTCTTTGAAGTATTGCTTGCTAGGTTAAACCGAAGAGGTCTTGTTCTGATCTTGCCCTTTGCCTATGCCTATCAGTTTGCCTCAGAGTTCTTTATAGATTTATTTATGATGTTTAGGAGTTCCCTCTTCATGGATTAAAGTTATTTGTCATCTTGAATTTTTTCTTAAAAGCTTGAAGGTGAAATCACTAGAAGTTAAATGAGTTTCTCGCCTTCTATATTTCATTGGAATTGTTTCTCTTAAATGTTTATTGGTTTAAGTATTGTCATTGAGTTAATGGTTAGATCTATCTCATGAGTTATATATTTTTCTTATCAATGTTTAAGACCTTATTGTTATAGGTATTTGACAAAGGATTCTTGATTTCCCTTTTCCCTACCTTATTCACCAACTTAATGTCCATCCCATTTCACACATAACCTTAAGGATCCATTAACCTTGCTAGATTGGCCCTGCACTGCACTATGATTCATTATTGAGACACCAATGACTTCCATTGACTCCATATCCTAATGGCTTTGAAAAAATCTCACTCCACCTATCCTACTTGACCATCTCACCCAACCAAAATAAATCAACAAACCCTACACTTAACAACTAGCCTAAAATCAACCATCAAAAAAGCAAACACGTTCACATCTTTTCACCTAATAGAGAGATCCCTCTCTGAGTCCAGGAAGGCTAGGTCCTAGGACTCTAAAGACTAGTCTTATGTTACCTTGTCATTTGGTTTACCAATCTGCCAAATCACGGGACACTAACAATGGGCACAAAGACAATATTCTCCTTGAGTAACTCAAAGCTTTTCTAACACTCGTCGTCCCAAAAGAATGATACGTCCTTTTTCAGAAAATTTTCCATGGGCGTTGTGATCAGTAGGTACCCTTGAATAAACTTCATATAGTAGCCTGTGTATCTAAGGATAAAGCACAACTGTTTCTCAGTTGTAGGAACTGTCAGGTTGATGATAACTGCGACCTTGGCAAGCTCAACCATTAGCCCTTGTCGACAAACTATGTGACCTAACAAGATCCCAAATGGTACGCAAAATATGCACTTATTGATATTTAGGGTGATCTGGTGATTTTTGCAGGCATCCAACATCATGCGTAGGTTCAAAACGTGGCTCTTTACTAACCCAAATACAATGCAATCATCAAAATATACCTCCCAAAATTTGTGGATGAACTCCTTGACTATGGAAACCACCACCCGCGAAAAGGTGGTAGGGGAATTCTTGAGCCCAAATGGAATAACGGTATACTGAAATGAACCCCATTCAGTAGCAAATGTGGTTTTTCTCTGATCTTCAGGTGTGATCTCGATCTGATGATAGCCTGAGAACCCATCAGTAAACGAGTATGCCTCCTACCCTCCCACATTATCAAGGATTTCATCAGAAAAGGGCGTAGGGAAGGGATCGTGGACGCAGGCATCATTCAACTTATGCAGGTAAACACAAATTCTTATTTCTCCTTTAGCCTTATTCTCCTAGGCCACCATAGGGCTTACCCAATCTAACTATTCTATTAGTTTGATGATACCTGCAGCTAGAATTTTGTCGATTTCCTCCCTGACTTTCTGCTTATACTCGAGGTTCAATCAATAAGGTGACTATTTAATAGGGTATGCATCTAGTTTTATAGTGATGCACATGACCCCTAGGTCCATTGTAATTCCCTTGAGTTCTGTGAATTTCATTGGGAATAGGTCCTGGTATTCGATGAGGAGTTCTGCGACTCTTCCGAAAGTATCATCATCCCAGTAGTCCCCTATCTTAGCTAGCTTAGGTTGCTCGTCCGTCCTAATGTTTACTTCCTGCAGCTTCAGAGGTTTAGTAACATTGATGGTCTACAGTAGAGGTCCAGCAACTGCAAATTGTCCCTTCGACTCCGGGATAGAGACATTTCGCAGGTCTTCATCACATTCCTCTACTCACAGATTGCGACAGTTGAAAATATCCTGCATCTGTATCTCCCATGTTGGTGCACCATGTGCCACATACAGGTGTGATTCATCAAATACCAAGGAATTTGTATCCTGTAGAGCCTCATCAAGTGCCTCTATTCTACCTACCAACCCAAACATTCCTACAAACTCATCCTTTAGGGTGTCCCAGTGGTGGGTGTGCTGGTGTAGTTCCACATCTAAATACCATGCAGTGGGGATTGACCCCAAGGCATTAATGAACAGGTGGACCCATTCGTTCATATTTCTTTCGCACCATTCCTCCATCCACATGGACAAGTGCTCATGCAGGTCCCTTGGGCCAAGGAAGGTATTTACTCACAGGTGGACTAGAGGTTTAAATCATAGGATCATCATCGCATGACACTCTTCCCAATCCTGGAACGTTCCCTTATTCGTTTCCCACCACCTCATAAGGGTCCCACGCATGGCCAAATTAAGGGCCTACATCCTTCACTCTTGTGGGACTTCGACTTCAAATGTTCACAAAAACTCCTTAATACTACTAGAACCATCAAACTAGGGAATTTATCTTACCTCTAAGGAAATACACTGGAAGTTCTTTGTGATCCTAAGACATCGCAATGCAGATACATCATGTAGTCGGTTCTGCCAATTTTCTATCTCCCCATCAGAGTCAGAGAAACATTACCTATCCTTTTCCCAGCAAAGAACACCATTAGCTGTAGGATTGATCCAATCCTTGTCCAAAGCGGTTCATTTATAGATGTGATCCACATCCTCTTCTTCGCGCACCAATTCTATATACCACTCTCCTTCCGAAGGGTCTAGCAGGACTATCACCCTTGTACCCTCATTCTCAAAGACCATGTTTCTTTTCTTTAGATTGATAATTCCTCCCATATCTATATCCCAATCCAGTCCTACGAGTGCAGGATAAGGGTCTACATCTTCCAAAATATGGATTACTTCAAATTCGGCACGTACCTTAACTCCTGCGATATCTACCATAATCTTCGACAACCTCCCTAATGGTATGATCTTCTGCTGCTTAGCCATGCGCAGCTGTATTATATACCATTCTAGCTTAGTTTCTCCCATTTACTTCCGTGTCTGCTTAGGCAGGACATTCACATCCGACCCTAGGTCCAAGATGACCTGATCCATCTCATAGTCGCTAATCTACGCAGTAAGACACATTTCTTGACCAATGCGTTTCTTATGCTTGTATAATTTTTGAACATCTTTAACTTGTGTGGGAGGATCAATTCTTTCCGCGCAGTTATCTATTAGTGTCTGAAGATTTTCTGCTACCTTCTGGTTGTGCAGTAGCTTCATACATGCTTTCAGGAATGGTTTAACTTCGTCGTCCGCTCTTATGTGTGTCAGAGTCTTGGAAGTAGATGCCTCATCCTTCGAAAAGTTGTTGCTGGCTGCGATGAAGGTTTCCTTCTCCTAATGTAGGTCCAATATTTCCTGCTTGACAGTTGCCTTCCAGATAAGAGATTCAGCTACAGCTTTTTCCTCAGCTCCCCCAATAGCCATGCCGCTGCTTGTTATGACATTAATTTTTGGTACTTCATCACGTGGTTTGGCCTTAACCCTTTGCAGGTTCTGCGTAGGTGTCTATTTTTTTTATCTCCTTTTTGCTATCAGAATGGGATAGCCTTTAATCACATGGTATAGCTATCTACAATACCTACAGGATTGTCGTGTAGGATTCAGATAGTCCCTTGCGAAGTTCCCTACTTCTCCACAGTTATAACAAATCAATTTCCCTCTTCCCCGACCAACGCTTCCACCTCTACCCCCTCCCCTGCCCCTATTTGGTGAGACTCCTCTGCCTGAGGGTGATAGTGGTGATGAAGGATCAACCTATACCCTGTATAGGTTTCCTCGGTCTATCATTAAGTCATAGTTCTGACAGTTATGTTCGTCATGTCCCACTGATTGGAAAAATCAGCACCATTGTTGCTTTAAGTCTGGAACATACGCACCAAGACAAGGGCAGTGGTTGGTGTCATGTAATCCAGCTATGCAAAAATCAGGGCACCATAAAATTGGACCACTTGGCCCCGCAGCTTCCTTAGGGTGTAGTGGATTGGGTCCCCCAACTTTCATGTAATCTGTTAGTAGGGGGCACTGATCCTTGGTATGGTTGGACACTCTGCACCTTATGCACCATATGTCAGGGCTGGCTTCTTTTCCCCATTATTTTCACAGGTTCTAGATTTCAATATGCATTGCCTTTAGCTATCCCTGGATCTGTTGTACCCCAAACTGAGCATCGTCACTTAGTGAAGCCTCTAGCTTCAAAGAAATCTCCAAGGCTTTCTCTTGTGCTGCAATTTCCTGTAGACCCATAGGAAAAATTTCATTGTGCTGCCGATCATAATACTAAAATTCCCCATCTCTGATCACCCTTTTTAACTACTAATCAGCTTCCCACAATGATTCAGTGGGTCCCTATTTAAAGTCCTTCATTTGAGAGTAGGACTTAGGCTTCTGGAACTATTTTTTTAAAGCTCTCTTAATTTCTTGAATAGATGGATATGGGTGCTGTCCTATGTACCCGATATACCGGTCTAAGGCCCTTCCTTCAAAGGTGAGTTATAGCTATGCTCACTTTACAGCGTCAGTAGCTACATTCTACATAGTCCAGACTGATTCTGCTACAAACCAAAATCGATCCATATCTTCATCCCCTACACCCTTGAAAGTGGGTATCTTCATGTGAGTGGCCATATCTTCTTCTGGTGGTGGCAGAGGTGTGGTGATTTCTTACCTTTATGTTGACTTGAAGGTTGTGTAGCTAGAGGAATATCTCCTGCGTGTGCAACTGATTCTCTTATTGGAATGTAGATGGATCTATCCCCTTCTCGATTGGTTTGGTAATACTTACCGCTTCAAGTTGTACTTCCGCTCTGATTAAAGTTCATTCATTTGGTGTGGCTACACAGAATGCTCTTTTCGCACAATAATATCTTGATTAATAATGGAAATTTTTTTAAAAAATAACCCTGGAAACCTTTGAAGAACCTCCACTCTACTTCAAAATAGGCTATGAATTGATTGATTGCGAATTCGGTTACAAATCTTCCCAGCACGCTATCCACCCAGTGATCTACCATACGAGTGATGGTATTATCAGTCCTTTCTAACTGCTGGACCAAATCTAGAGTCCACTGCATGACCTGATCATCCTTCGAACATGTCTGGAAATATACAAGCCTAGCTAGCCACTCCTGTAACTTGTTTTCAAAATTTACAAAGAAAATTTCATATACCTCAGGAAAAATGTACTTATTTTTCCACTTCTCATATGTTAGCTTCACGCTGCGATTATCTTTTATAGAAAATTCTCGAATCTGTCTTTCAAACTAGTCTTCAATTTCTACCTTCTCAGGTCTCCAATGTTCCCTTGGCATTACCTAATCTCTCTCTCAAAATTCTCCGGGTCTCAGAAACGGAACCATTTGTTGGCTTGAGGGATCCTGACCCAGGTTCGGAGGTTAAGGTTTGCCAAAAAACCCCTATACTACTAGCCCTTTTAGCAATGACCTACTTTCTCAGGCCAAGGTCTCACCCAAAGTAGTATGGGAGGGTGTTGGAACCAGGTTTACGCATCCTGGGAGAGAGTAGGTAATTTAAGGCATATCTGCATTCACAACTTATCGTCTTCTCACAGGGCAAGTATATTCACAGGCTTTTAGTAGTAAAATTAGTTACTAACCATAACATAGCTATTACCATTCATAGATCTAGTTAGTACCTTCGCATCCATGTGCGTATCAACAATTATCAACACATAATATCAGACATTCGTAGCACAAACACATAGCACAAAGGTATTTGCAACTTAATAGATACCATAGATTCGCATTAACGGTAAACACAATAGATCTAGATAGCACAAAGATACTTCAACTATATTTCGCATGCATTAGTATCCAAAACCTAGTTACAACCAAAACCAGCTCACGCACATAGCCTAGCATGGTCCACACATAGCAGGACTGAGGATCTCCATGCACACAGCCAACAGGAGTCCTTACCCAAAACAACCCAAAACAGATTTAATAGTTTGCACGTAGCATCAGTCTTAATTCATGCCTAACTTTAGACTCAAACTATCCATCTATTTATATCGACATGGCCTAAGCTATCCTATGGTCCACAAACTATGGTTTGCGGACCCTAGGTCTACCCTTTGACCCATTACAAAACATTTGAGGCTTTGACCCACCCCAAAACCCCTACGCAAGACTAATTAATATCAAAATATAAAAAATTCATAGCTTAGGGAGCCCCACTCCAACAAGAATAGTCTGAATTTCTGGTGTGAGATAGGGTAGAGAGATCGATTGTCGAGAGAGAGCCTAGGCTTATTTCCTCGCCAAGTCCAATTCCCAGACGAATTCTTGAGACGTGTTTTGATTGGACCCACTGAAGGAGGATGTGATGTCAAGGCTCATTTGGTTGCAATCTCTTTCTCTCTTCTTATTAATACATAACTGATGTTTTGGTTCTCGTATTGCATTTGATATGATTAATCTTGTGCAATGCGTTTAATTCTCCTTGACCAATTAAATAGTTATGAATGCAAGTATTGTTTCGTATGCCACTATTGTTCTCTGATCCTTGTGCATGCACCTGAGTACCACTGTTGAAGGACCATGACATGTCACAATGAAGATTAGGATACTGATGCCACAGCTACGACAACTGTGTTGGAACAAAGGTAGGACATCTATCCCGACTTAGTTTCATTCATAAACTAGGAATCCAAGCATTATCATGTCCTCTTGCTGCTAGACCCACCCTAGGGCTAGAGGGATCACCTCTGTTTGTAGAGGGGATTTACCTGCACAACAAGTTGGTGACCGTACTAAGGATCAATGTGTTTTGTCGTCTCTAGTTGTTCGTCGAGTGTTTTTCTTGTCAAGTCGACTTCGGTTGTTTCATCATTTTTCTTCTTTTCTTGACTTGTCTGACTATTTTCAACCATCCTGTTCAATTCCAGAGTGTCAAGTCTACCCTCTGCTTAGTGGTTTTTATTTTTTCGCATGGTTTCCTAGCTTGGCGCTACTTTTCCTTGGATAGTCGTGTTGATTGGCGCATTTTGTTTTTGTCACAGATGCTCCAACCCCTGTTTAGCATGGATTATAGCTAAATAGTCATGCCAAATCCTGTAGGATTGAATTTTGGCCTCTTTTATGATTTTTGTCAGTGTTTCTTGCCTCTGGATTGGATTTTCACCTTGAAATTAGTGTATTGGGATTGTTTTGACTCTGTAGTTTTGATATTCTCATCTATTTGTCCATTATCTTATCAGTGGAGTTTTTCTCCCTAGGGTTTCTAGTTGCCTTGTGCCATTTATTCAGCTCTCTCCTCACTGAACCTTTTGAGTTGAGTTCGAGTCACTTTGATATTTGTCATTTCAATTCGTTGACTGATTGTTTTAGTCTTTCTTTCAGTTTTTCCTGTCTTTGGTTTGTTGAATGATCGCCTTTGTTTTCATTTAGCTCTCCATTCCTTACTTTGAGCATAGATTACATTGCTCATTGGATCGTTTCAAAAGCCCTTTGTTTGCTTTGAAGGAGTGCATCTCCATTTTTTAGTGTATTTGATGTTTGTGTTGGATTGATCTCTCTGTTTAGATCATTTTCATTTGCCTCAAAACTAGTGTTCATTTTTATTTTTAGGGTAACAGTGCATTTTGCTTCTCGTTCATCTAAAAAGACAAAACATGCATTCTTTCTTTTAGCTTGAAAATGAAAAATGTTCTTTTGCACTAGTATCATTTAGTGAACCGTGGAAAGAGCTTTTCATTTTTTCTTTGGTTGTATTATATGCATTAGGGAAAATTCTCTTGTATTCAATTGATTGTTGCTTTGTTTTGAATTACTATCCCTCTCTTAGCTAGCATTCATTGAAATGGAATGACTTTCTTTTGCATGTAGTTGTGCATTACGATTCGAGATCACATTCGGTAAGGCCTTGATATCGCAACATGAATTCAAGATCAACTTTAAAATTAACTCAATCAACCGAAGGAAGCATTGAAACATAACATGCATATTTTAGAGGTCTAAGCTAGTGACGTGTTCAACGTCATTAAACCTAGTATTTGTCGTTCTCTATCTGGCATTACATAACACTAGCACGGACTTGTGCTCCCCGTACCATTGCGTATATAAAGGGAGACCCTCATAGGTTGCAATCATTTATCCATAGGAAACCGAGTTTGTCACCCTGTAATCGTGATACACCAAACACAACATTCAGGGAGACTACATGCACGTACGTCAAGTCCTTGGTCATTTCTCTTTCATTTGATCACCAAGGTGTATATTGCAGTTCACGGATTCTTGGTACACCCTCTTGCTTAGATTTCATGAGTAGTCATTTTGGTCTTTTCGTGACTCTCTAAAATTGAAAAGATCCTCCAGAACTTGTCCTTTCACACTCGTTTCAACTTGAAAGTGATAGAGTTACCTTTTGCCTATTTCTCGACTCTTAAAATATGAGATTATAGTGTTTTGTTTCAATGTATTAAAATATTAACTACCCATTAAATACTCCTGGTTCAATTTATCTTCCTTAGTGTTTTTTTTTAGGGTTGTTTCCGATGGCAATGTTTTCAAAGTTTACCAACCCAGGAATCCTGGTGCTTTTCCTTCGTTTGGGAATGTTGGTGCTCCTTATATGGAAACATTGTCCCTTCCTGGGTTAACTGTTGGATTTCCCGTCTTGTTATTTTCGACCTTGGTGGTCCCGAGTGGTTTGACCCCTGTTCAACCATCTCCTTCGCGTGAAAAACATCATGTTGATTCTACGGTGGACCTCTCACCTTATTTGCCTATTTCTTCATCCTCGTCTTCTACTTCTCCTGGTGAAATTATGGATTCTAGTAACCAGGTGGCTAAGAAGAAGAAGAATAAGAAGACAAAAAAGAAGAAGTCAAATAAGCAAGAGGATGATGCTGCAGCTATTGCTCCTAAGGCACCTTCCATCGATAAAATGTCCAACCTTCCACAAAAAGTCAAATTCCCTTGAAAGTTGTGCAAGGGTTACCACCTTCTTTGAGATTTCCCTGGCATCCCCAAGGTGCTCAAAGTATGGTCCAATGGTCGTCCACCATTTTCTTTAGCATATGGAAGTCATGTTGGTGATTCATCTTCGACTAGTACTGGTAAGACTCGTAAGAAACAGGGTAAGATCATGAATCAATGTAAGTTGTGTGAAGGGCACCATCCCATTCACCTTTTTCCATACATGGATGAAGGCACGATAGTGTTGGACAACCCTACAACATCTGTGTTCTACCTTTTGGTTGGTTACCAAAATCTTTCTTTAAGTCCTCCACTAGTTGATCAAATGATCGGTCAAGATTCATCTTTGGTCGATCCTGCTCCCCTAGAAATTCAAAATCATGAATCCATTCCTGACCAACCATTTTTCGTGGAATCGGTCAATTTGATCCCCCTATAGATCATTATATATTTTCCTACGAGAGTGGCTCTCATATACCTCACATTCTTCTTGTTTCTTTAGATTCCTCAGACTTAGAGAAAGATCCTCCTGTCCCTGTGGTTCAAGAAGCTGCTTCTCCTATTCCCACATCTGTGGTTCGAGAGGATGCTCCTCTTGCTCCGATAACATGATGGGATGCCCGTTCTATTCTTGCCCCCCCCCCCCCAAGTAGTTTAGTCGCTTTCTTCGATTGGAGTAGATTCACGGGATACTGCCTTCCTTTTTATGTGCCTTTTGAGATCACGGTGCAGGCCTTCAATGTGGCCATACCTGGAAAAATTCTAGATGAAGGTGCATCTGTCAGTATTCTGTCTTCCACTACTTGGCATGCTTTTGGCTCTCCATCGATTCACCCGTTACGCAGGATCTGTTGGCTTTTGACAGAGGAACTAGTCAACTGCTAGGGATCTTTCCGAAGTTTCCTATTACTTTGGGAGGGAAAACCATCTATATAGAGGTGATAGTGGTCCAAGGCCCCTTGGATTTTAATTTACTCTTGGAGCATGACTATGCTTATGCCATGTGTTAGCCACCTATAAAATTTGTTATAGAAAAATGTGGCTAAATTCTTTTTGGAGCCTTCAAGGAACAAATTTTATTGCTAAAAAGTGTTGGCTCTTGAAGACTTTTGAAGGCCTCATGCCTCTGTCCAAAATCTTCATTTGTTGTTTCCATTTTATTTTCTGAAAATTTTGCTTAATTCCAAGAGAAAGACTGCTGGAAAACCATCATTTTCCCCTCCCTCTTTCGAAACTAACCTTAATTTTTCTCCCCTTTCTCTCCATAAAAACCCTCTATTTTCATGATTCCCCTTCTGCCTTTCGTGAAAATCCTCTTTACATAGTTTAAAACTCATTTTTAAACTATACCGAAACCACCAAATCCATTTAAAACTCTGAAAAATTTCATAAAAAAAAAGTTTTTTATTGCTATGGACTTAAGCTCCCTTGGGCTAAGTCCTAACCACTTCCCCATCGTATGCCCATGGTGCTAAGACCAAGCGCTAAGTACTTTTTATGCTTATCACATCGCACAAATCTGAGCGCACAAGTCTTTATGCCATGCCGAAAAGTTCCGATGCGATTAAGCCTTACACTTATGCCCACCGATCGAATTATCATTTCATATAACCCATGGACCCACCATCGGGCACTATAAAATTATAAAAATTCACTCCCCGATGGTATTTTTCCTTTGTTAAATCATAAAATCCTTTTACCCGAAGTTTTGATCCAATATGCCAAAGTCACGTGTTAATATAAAAATGGTTAGATTAAAAATACCCGAAGCGCAATCACATCGGAGAAATCCAAATGGGTTGATTGAAAGCCCGAGCCCAAGGCTCCGATTACGATTATCTATTTAATATATATGCCTCAGGCCCATCATGTTCCATATAACTAAAGGCCCTGCAGTCGGGCGCCTATCCACTTTATATATAGATCCCGCCCCCGAAGCGTAAAAACCTTTGTATTTTATTAAATATTGGGTTTTCATTTATTATAAAGGTTTCTGCCAGTATGTGTTTTAAACACGATCTCCGTCGTTGATCATTGGGCCGATCTAATGGCCAGCGCTCAATCGCATCGAAGTTTTCCATCATTGCATTTGTTTGTTCCCTCTGATCAGCCAACCCTCCGATTCATTCTCCACCATTGATCTAATCCTCAGATCAACACTTTGTGTTACATCGCATCACAAGTTTTTTCCGATCACTGTAACATCATTCCTCCGCCGTTTACAATCCTCCGATTAGATCTAGACCATCCACGTGTTCAGATCGGACAGTCCTAGATTGTTCCCGCATTATTTCATCACCTTCCGCCTTCTACCAAGAGGATTCCAACACGTAATCCCTGCCGTTGATCTCTGCGCGATTGACGGTCAAATTTTTTCTTCCTCTGCTCTTCTTTGACCTCCTCTAAATAAATCTCCACCGTTAGATGATTGCCATCCAACGGCCACACTCCTCCCCGCAACCTCCAAAGATGTTAAACCTAAAAACACATGATTTCATAAATGTTTTTTTTATTTTTCAGGTTTCAAAGGTTTTTTCCCATAATATGAAGGAAAATAAAGTCGAGGGTGAAGATCCTCTGGCCTTTCGGTTATCAAAGGGAAAAGAACTAAAAGGCTCTACTCGACGTCTCATCAATGCTTCGAGAGGCATTGATGCCATACGAGCCTTGCGCGGCCTACACATCAACAAGACACAGTGACTTTAAATCACAAATTAAAGAGTACCAGTGTTGAAAACAGAACATAGCAAAATAGAAGATAGAATAAAAATTTGGGGATTACGGCTAAAATGGATTATCAAAAGCCTAATCCTCCAAATTAAATCATAATTAAGAGAAATCATAAAGATCTATAGACAGAGAGGCCTCCACCGCCACATCTGAGGCAGATTGATTCCTCCTAGCTACCACAAAGCCACCTGTGCCTCAAAGCATTCAAACAAATCCTGAAGTTATTGATGAATCGGATATTTGCCTCAACAAAGCCGAAGAATTAATTCTGCCAAAGGAATTTAATGTAAAATATCAACAGATTTATTGCATTCATGACAAAGAGCCTTAAAATTCAACAAATCTCCCATCGAGCTTTAATCTTAGTTGTAAGAACATTAATACAGACAAACACCTGTAAACTTCTTCATTAAGCCCCTCAAGGGTCGAGAAGCCACTAAGTCTATATTAATTGACCCTGGAGGTATTTAATCAGATCTCACCTCCTCATTCTTCTATAAATACTTCTGTAGAAGATGAGAATTTGTTGGTTGGTTGTTGGTTGATCACTAGTTGTAATATTGGAACTCTCTGAAATAATACATAGTCTGTTGAAGTTGAAGAAGAAATTGAAGTCTTGGAAGTCCTGATGATGTTGTTGTATGCTTGTTCTTGAGAAGGCTCTATCATTAGATCCATGAGCTTGGCTGTTGGTGAAGTATTCTAAACTGTTTAATGTTTTTCCCCTGTTCTCATTATGTTCCATAATTTCTTACTACGGTAGGATGAAATTTTTAGGCTAAGAAATTACTCCTAGAAGCACCTTAGACCTGTTCATCCTTCACTATTTCATGTTTTCTTCTGCTGAAGTATTTTAGAGTCTTTAACCTCTCTCTTTAGTCTTCATGCTTGTTTATTTCCTTAATAGTTTGAATAGTTGGCTTCATCATGATTTATTGCTCTCCCTACTTGTCTGATGCCACTTTAAAACCGTTATTGAAGTCTCCCTTTGAATTTTTCTGTTTAGAGTGAGTCAAGGAGGTTTGTTCTGATCTTTCCCTTTATCCTTACTTAAACAGTTGTCTCAAAGGTCTTTATAGTTGTAATCATATGTGTTAGGTGTTCCCTCTTCTATGACTACAATTATCAGTGCATATTTTATGTTTTCCAAGTCATTTGAAATAAAATATTTGAGGAAATAGGGTGTTCCCCGAATCTTAGATTTCATTTTAAAAGTTGTTTTGAAATCATTTTTTGCTTAAAGGTGTGATTTGTAGATTTCACAGTTAGCCCTGTCTATCAAAAATCTCTTTATTGTTCAACCTATGCTTTCAAATTCCCTTTGTTGAGAATTAAACTTCTCTTTCCAAATCATTGATGTCCATCTCATTCCAAAACCAAAGGATCCTGTGGCCAAGTTATATTTGCCCTCTAATATCCCATATCCATTGATGAGTCTGTTATTACCTCTTCTTGACTCCATTGCCCAATGAACCAGATGTTTCTCCATTCTATGTTTCTTTCCTAGACCTTTCATGTTCTACTGTATCAATTCAACCAAACAAACAAATAAACAAACACCTGCACTTAATAACTAGTCTAAAACCAATACTCAAAGCACACAAGATAAACCTTTGAAAACAAACATTTGAGAGATCCCTCTCTGAGAACAGGAGGACTAGATCCTATAACTCTAAATATTGGTTCTGATGTTGCCTTGTCTTTTGATTTGCCAAACTATCAAAACATGGGACACCAACATAATGGCGATCACGGTGGGACCTACTAAGAATACAGTGGTTTGAAAACACTTCTTAAAACTCTTTAGGCCCTTAAACTTGATAAATAACACATCCTGGACTTATCCCACTACTCGCACCAACATAATGGTGATCACGGTGGGACCACTAAGTTCATAGTTGCCTAGCAAGCTCTTATAAACTCATTAGTCTTTCAAACAACCATAGAAACTCAAAAAAAACCCAAAATATTTAGTTTGGCTTCATAATAAACATGGTGGTGGAACCATAAAACATTTTACCTTTACAAAAGCTAAAAATTTTCCACCTGGTGACTCCACTGGCCTCCAGTAGGCCTATTAATTCATTAGTCCTTGTAAGCTCTCCTGGGAATGCATTGAGCAAACCCAATCATGTTGTTGGTGGAAAGAAAATTTCAAAATCTTCCACCTGGCGACTCCACAAATCCAAAAGACATAATAAATCCACTGGTAAAGGACTCTGAACTGGTTAGAAAGATACAGTGACCTCTTATTTTAAACATGGATCCAAGTATGGAAAAATAGGCTAAACTAAACACATTATTGGACCTAATTGTGAAAATAGTGTACATACTTGATAAAAGATTGGGAAAACATGAGGATGATATAGATGATGATTATCTAGAGAAACCTATGTTTTTCCTAGATCAAACAAAAACTCAACCATTACAATACCTAGACAATGAGCAATATGTAGATGATGATCAAGACTTTATAGAAGAAGGTGAGAAAGATTATAGAGAAAACAATAAATAAAAATTACTGATCATGATGGAGAAAATGGTGTGCATACTTAGGAAAATATTTGAAAGGTATGAAGCCAATTTGAATATTGATGATCTAGAGCAGCCCATGCTCCTTTCAAATCAAGAACAAACCAAAAAACTACAAGATATGTACGATGAACAATATTACAAAGAAATCAATGAAGAAGGTTGTTGGGAAATTCCTGATTACCTACCTATATCTTGTACAAGGCTATTGAGAGAACTTCATGATCAAATTACAAATACTTATAGTGAGCAGTGCCCTGAGGAAAACATAAGCCATATTGAACTCAAAAAATCTGAAATGGGAGAAGAGACAACACAACCAGAGTCTCTACCGTTATGTTATGACTCATTTTAGATTATTAAAAAAGAATGGCATCCTGAAAATATACTTGAAACAACTCATGAACCTTATAGTCAAATTCACTGCCACGAAAATCATGAGTAGTTGTTTGAAATTGAGATAGATCAGGAAAAGGAAGAGAATCCTCAAAATTCCCCTGCAAACATGAGTAATGATTCCCTAGAAAATGCTCAAGAAGATATCTGGCCTCAAAACCAGTTAACACAAGAGGGAGAGGACTGTTGTTCTTTTGTCCAAAACAAAGAGAAAAATCCTCCTCTTTTAACAAAGGAAGAAATTGATCAGATATTAAATAAACAGCCAGCCCTCAATTCTTTATTAGAACAAAACACTTCTGCTCATTTACCTACTAAATCTTGTTGTCTTGAAATAGAAAATAAACTTGTAGATTAGCTAAAGGAACAAATTGATAACCCAATATGCTTTATCGATGAAATTGTTTATACTAAATATTTTTTAACTTCTGATAAATCTGATGATGAGGATGAGCTCCACACAGAAACTAATCAGCTTGAAAGCAGCAATCAACCAGTCCAATTCATCAGGAATAGTTTCCACATAATTGGGAATCAGCTATCTATTAGTTGTAATGTTGGGGTTGAGAAGAAAGAGGAATTTCTTGAACAGGATGCATATAAGGAGCCTCCTCCTGAAAGGGTTGAGGTAATAAAAGATACCCCTGCTCAAGAACATGATGATCTCTTCACAAAGTACAGTCCACTGAATCAGAGCATACTAGGATTACAAGAGGACAACACTGCAATATATGATGAGTCCTCCAATTCAGATAATAATGAAGATGAAGAAAAGGTTCTTTCCCAAAAGAATCTTTACCTTGATCCAGTGAAGAAAAAATAAATGATCCTGATAGAACCACATCTTCCAAATACTCTTAATCAGGAATTATTTCAAGATCCATATGCTCACTTCTTGAAAATATTTAAATAAGGGATAAAGGTTATTAGGAGTAGTGTGTTACCAAAAGCAAGAAGATTATTTAGCACTGCTGCTAAAAAAAAAAGGGAATGGGATTGGCCCTGTTTGTCCAACCTGCCCAAAGGGATGAAGAAGGATTAATCATGGAATCATTTACTGGATTGGTTGTACTGGAAAAGAGAGTTCATTAGCTAAACATGTAAATATTCCAATTTAGATTAGGTTAGGTAGGAATGTCAATAAAGCTTAGCTTTTGAGCATTTATTTAGTTGTTGATTTTTTTCTTGAAAGAAAAAGAAAAATACAAAAAACAATAAAAAGAGAAAATAGGGAAGATTGTAAACAAGAAAGGTATGGCCCCATGCCTAAAAAGAGAAAAAAATCTGAAAGTGTGCAAACTCAAATGCCACTCCTAAAAAAAAAAAAACACACTTCTAATTAGTCATACAGCCTAATATTGACTATTTAGCTTTAAATTTTTTGTTGATAGGATAGTGACTTCGATTTGCCAAAATTTTTAATCTTGGCTTATCAGTAGATAGTTTAGGACAGAAATTAAAGGTTCAAACATGCTCAAAACCTGAACCTAAGTTTCCAAAAGAGAATGAGTCAAATCTGTTTCAAATATTGAGTCAAAGGATGTAAAAAATCTGGTTCTAATCAACTCAAAATCTGAACTAGTTAACAAAGGAAAGACAACTCAACAAAAGTTAAAACAGAGCTGTAAGAAGAGGGAGGAAATGCTTTGAAATATCAGATCTCAAACCTTCCATTTTTTTTTAAATTTTCTGCAAAATAAATGTCTATGTGCAGCTTGTTTTTATGCCATAGACCAGCATCAAGTTAGAATGTTCAATCTTGACTTGAATGATTTTTAAATTTTCTGTTGTAGAATTTAGAGAATAAAATCTGTTGGACAGTTTAATCCCAACAAATGGTAGATTAGGTAGAGAATCATATGGGCTCAACTATTTAATATGAGTCCATAGAGAAATAATGAGTAGAAATAGATTATATTTCCTGCTTTCAAAAAGAATAAAACATTGTGAGAGAGTTTGCCAATCCAAGTGCACTCTAAGAAGAAAAAATGTTAGATCTGTAGGATTGGGTAGGTAGATAGGTTGTATTGATGAAGTTCCATTGTTAATCCATGAATGCTAATATGTTTCAAAGCAAGATCATCCCAGAAAGAAAGGCAGCCCAATGGATGAGGCAACTGATCAGCCTCCCAGAGAATGCAAGTCTGAAGTTCTTAATGCCTTCAAGAAGGCACCATCCCCAAGTGGAGCCACTGTTAGCCACCTATAAAAAATTTTATAGCAAAAGGTGGCTAAATTTTTTTTTGAGCCTTCAAGGAAAAAAATTTATTGCTAAAAGGTGTTGGCTCTTAAATACTTTTGAAGGCCTCATGTCTCTGTCCAAAATCTTCATTTGTTGTTTCCATTTTATACTCTGAAAATTCTTCTTAATTCCAAGAGAAAGACTGCTGCAAAACCATCATTTTCCCCTCCCTCTTTCGAAACTAACCTTCATTTTTCTCCCCTTTCTCTCCATAAAAACCCTCTATTTTCATGATTCCCCTTCTCCCTTTCATGAAAATCCTCTTTACATATTTTAAAACTCATTTTTAAACTATACCGAAACCCCCAAATCCATTTAAAACTCTGAAAAATTTCATAAAAAACAAGTTTTTTATTGCTATGGACTTAAGCCACCTTGGGCTAAGTCCTAACCACTTCCCCACCGTATGCCCATGGTGCTAAGACCAAGCGCTAAGTCCTTTTCGGTGCTTATCGCATCGCACAAATCCGAGTGCACAAGTCTTTGTGCCATGCCAAAAAGTTCTGATGCGATTAACCCTTGCGCTTATGCCCTCCGATTGAATTATCATTTCATATAACCCGTGGGCCTGCCATTGGGCGCTATAAAATTATAAATATTCACTCCCCGATGATCTTTTTCCTTTGTTAAATCATAAAACCCTTTTACCCGAATTTTTTATCTAATATGCCAAAGTCACATGTTAATATAAAAATGGTTAGATAAAAAATACCCGAAGCGCAATTGCATCGGAGAAATCCAAATGGGTTGATTGAAAAGCCCGAACCCGAGGCTTCGATTGCGAATATCTCTTTAATATATATGCCCCGGGCCCATCATGTTCCATATAAATAAAGGCCCCACAGTCGAGCGCCTATCCACTTTATATATAGATCCTGCCCCCGAAGCGTAAAAACCTTTGTATTTTATTAAATATTGGGTTTTCATTTATTATAAAGGTTTCCGCCAGTGTGTGTTTTAAACACGATCTCCACTGTTGATCATTGGGACAATCTAATAGCCAACGCTCAATCGCATCAGAGTTTTCCATCATTGCGTTTGTTTGTTCCCTCTAATCGGCCAACCCTCCGATTCATTCTCTACCATTGATCTAATCCTTAGATCAACGGTTCGCGCTACATTGCATCGCAAGTTTTTTCCGATCGTTGTAACATCATTCCTCCGCCAATTGCGATCCTCCGATTGGATCTGGACCATCCATGTGTCCAGATTGGACGGTCCTAGATCGTTCCCACATTATTTCATTGCCTTCCGCCTTCTACCAAGAGGATTCCAACACGTAATCCCCACCGTTGATCTCTGCGTGATAGACGATCCTCACATTTTTTCTTCCTCCGCTCTTCTTTGACCTTCTCTAAATAAATCTCCACCGTTGGATGATTTCCATCCAACGGCCACGCTCCTCCCCATAACCTCCAAATCAGTTAAACCTAAAAACGTAGGATTTCATAAATGTTTTGTTTATTTTGCAGGTTTCAAAGGTTTTTTCCCATAATATGAAGGAAAAGAAAGTCGAGGGTGAAGATCCTTTGGCCTTTCAGTTATAAAAGGGAAAGGAAATAAAAGGATCTACTCGACGTCTCGTCAATGCTTCGAGAGGCATTGATGCCATACGAGCCTTGCGTTGCCTGCACATCAACAAGACACAGTGATTTTAGATCACAAATTAAAGACTATCAGTGTTGAAAACAGAACATAGCAGAACAGAAGATAGAAGACAAATTTACGGATTACGGCTAAGATGGATTATCAAAAGCCTAATCCTCCAAATTAAATCAGAATTAAGAGAAATCATAAATCTCTACAGACAGAGAGGCCTCCACCACCACATCTGAGGCAGATTGATTCCTCCCAGATACCACAAAGCCACTTGTGCCTCAAAGCATTCAAACAGAGGCCGAAGTTATTGATCAATAAGATATTTTCCTCAACGCAGCCGAAGAATTAGTTTTTCCAAAGGAATTTAATGTAAAATATCAACAGATTTATTTAATTCATGACACAGAGCCTTAAAAGTCAACAAATCTCCCATCGAGCTTTAATCTGAATTGTAAAAACATTAATACAGATAAACACCTGTAAACTTCTTCATCGAGCCCCTCAAGGGCCAAGAAGCCACTAAGTCTGTATTAATTGACCCTATAGATCTTTTATCAAATCTCACCTCCTCATTCTTCTATAAATACTTCTGTAGAAGATGAGAATTTGTTGGTTGGTTGTTGGTTGATCACTAGTTGTAATATTGGAACTCTCTGAAATAATACATAGTCTGTTGAAGTTGAAGAAGAAATTGAGGTCTTGGAAGTCTTGATGATGTTTTTGCATGCTTGTTCTTGAGAAGGCTCTATCATTGGAGCCATGAGCTTGGCTGTTGGTGAAGTATTCTAAACTATTTAATGTTTTTCCCCTGTTCTCATTATGTTCCATAATTTCTTACTACTGTAGGATGAAATTTTTAGGCTAAGAAATGACTCCTGGAAGCACCTTAGACCTGTTCATCGTTCACTGTTTCATTTTTTCTTTTGCTGAAGTATTTTAGAGTCTTTAACCTCTCTCTTTAGTCTTCATTCTTTTTTATTTCCTTAACAGTTCAAATAGTTGGTTTCAGCATGATTTGTGGTTCTCCCTGCTTGTCTGTTGCCACTTTAAAAATGTTATTGAAGTCTCCCTTTGAAGTTTTATGTTTATAGTGAGTCAAGGAGGTCTGTTATGATCTTGCCCTTTGTCCTTACTTAAAAAGTTGTCTCAAAGGTCTTTATAATTGTATTCATAGATGTGTTAGGTGTTCCCTCTTCTATGAATGCAGTTATCAGTGAATCTTTTATGTTTTCCAAGTCATTTGAAATAAAATCTTTGAGGAAATAGGGTGTTCCCCGAATCTTATATTTCATTTTAAAAGTTGTTTTGAAATCATTGTTTGCAAGGTGTGATTTGTAGATTTCATGGTTAGCCCTGTCTATCAAAAAGCTCTTTATTGTTCAACCTATGTTTTCAAATTCCCTTTGTTGAGAATTAGACTTCTCTTTCCAAATCATTGATGTCCATCTCATTCCAAAACCAAAAGATCCTGTGGCCAAGTTAGATTTTCCCTATGATATCCCATATCCATTGATGAGTATGTTATGAACTCTTCTTGACTCCATTGCCCAATGAACCAGATGTTTCTCCATTCTGTGTATCTTTCCTAGACCTTTCATGTTCTTCTGTATCAATTCAACCAAACAAACAAATAAACAAACACCTGCACTTAATAACTAGTCTAAAACCAATACTCAAAGCACAGAAGATAAACCTTTGCAAAAAAAAAATTGAGAGATCCCTCTCTGAGAACAAGAGGACTAGATCCTGTAACTCTAAAGATTGGTTCTGATGTTGCCTTGTCTTTTGATTATCCAAACTATCAAAACATGGGACACCAACACCATGGATGTGCTTGTATCTTCCCTCTTTCGTGTGATCTATTTTCCACATGAAGGTCGGATCATGACCATTGATCAAATTTCATTCTTTGGTCCTAATGCGACATCTGGTCCACCATTTTCTCTTCTGGGTCTTTATCTGCCAGTTGTATCCTTCCCTCCGTAGGTTAATTATGTGGCCACTTATTCATTGCCCTCATCCAATGATTGTGTCGTCGGGTACCATCTACTGGGGCATTCGATCGTGATTTCGAGATGTTTTTCTCCCATTAGAAGAGAACCTCTTGGAAGCCATGACCTCTTATTCATCATGATGAGTTTTCAATAGGGCATAGTTCATTTTCTTGTGTCAAGCTCCTTAAAAAATGAAACAAGCTCTTCTGAGGATAGTTTTTTTGCTATGTCAACCTCGTTAAAAAATTAATTAGGTCATGAGGATAGTTCTTTTACTATGTAAACCTCGTTAAAAAATGAAACGGGTTCCCTTTTCAGTTCAATTCTTTCATTAGATGTCATAAAATCCAAGCTCGATGAAGCATAGTTTGTTTTCTTGTGTCATGCTCCTTAAAAAATGAAACAGGATCTTGTGAGGATAGTTCTTTTACTATTTCAACCTCATTAAAAAATGAAAAATGGTTCCCTTTTCAGTTCGAGTCTTTGATGAGATCTCATAAAATCCAAGTCGAATCTTTCGCCTGATCTCATAATTGAACCTTCATTCCATCCACCTGTCAGTAAATAGTAGTCTACTCCACATAATTCCATGAAGCCGAGGGGCATGTACCTTGAATTGAGTCATCATGCTGGGGGCATGCAAAAATGAAACATGAAAATGGTTTCAAGCATAGTTTTCTAAAACGTTTCAAGCTTGTGTAAAAATGAAACCAAATTCAAGCAAATTTTCCTCATTTCAAGCTTGAGTAAAATGAAACCATTCTTATTTTACCTCTCGTGATTTCCATTTTATCAGCCTATTTTTCCAAATGAACCTTGGTTTTCTCATTCCATCGTCACCATCTACTTGGCCAATCATACCCCTTCACTTGATTATTTTACCCATTCCTGAGGAACCGTTGTAATGAGTGGTCTTGTTAGCCAACCTCTTGAACTTTACTTGTTCTGAGCAGTTCCCCCATAACCAGAACCAGTTGCTGCCCTTAATGCCACTCGTTCCTCCAGGAGGATTCAACTTTTAGCTCTTTTCTGACTCTCAAAACATGAAAATACTACCAATCTCTTGTCGTTTTAGGCTCGTTAAAGGTTGTGAAACTTCATTTACCCAGTATACGTTTACCCCTTTTTCGGGCTAGGATAAACTATTTACGAAAACTGAATACCTTAGCCAACCGCGACTAAGAGGTTCTCTCATATTTTTTTTCTACCTTTTTGGGTATGAGGGACTATTTACGAAAAGGGCCAACTGGATTTTTCTTTTCGCCTCTTTCCAAACTCTCTAAATATGAAAATATGTTGATTTTTTCCTTTGTTGGGCTTCTTAAACTTTTACGACATTGGATCCATCATCATGAAGATAACTGAGTTCCTCCTTCCTAGGGCTCGTAAAATTTACTAGGATGGATTTTTCTGAAGGAAAAAATTCCATGAAAAGCATATGATATCCCATTCAAGCTTGTTTCCAAAAATAATTGGGGTACTCACCAGCAATGGTGGGGGAAAATGAAACCAGTTCTTAGTTGTGTCGATAGTATGTCACTCTTGAACATGACACTCATCTGCATTTGTGTAGGATTGGGGACCTCTCATTTCATCATTTTTTCCTCCATGGGTTTGGGTAATCTATTTTAACCTTTGATTTTCTCTTTTCCACATCACCATGACCTAAAATCCCTTGATGTCAAATACTGCCAAATTCTGCAGTCGTGTCGCCAATATGTTCAAGAGAAGTTTCCCTCTACAGTTTTCAACCTCTGATCCTCTCTTCGGTCCTGATTCACTATCATCTTATTCCTCTGTCTCATGTTGATGATGTGGGAAACATTATGGACCTCCTTCGACTAGGTCACTTCCTGTCGATTTCATCTCATTATTCCAAGAAGCTGATCTAGAGACTCCCTTCTGTTACCTTAGAGCTTGCATGCCTCATTGGTAAGTTCTTCCTATTCGATGACAAGTCCTCATAATTAGCCTTCGATCGAGTGATTCCACGAGTGTTTGACGCTATATCATTGTTCACATTTCGTGGATTGTACTAGTTGTACCTTGAGAGCCATTATCATTATTGGTGGTTTCTCTCATGCATGTTAACAACTTTTATCATTGGTTGGTAATCGAGTGATTTTCTTGCATGTTCGAATTCAGCTCACATACTCGCACGCTTGAATTTGAACTTGTTCAGGTCAAGATGGAGCACAAGATCCCGGGTTTTGTCTGATAAAATCTAGGTTGCGAGATTGTTTTGGTTTATCATGACTATATGCATGACTCTTTTTTGGATGGTTGTGACCATACCTGAGTCTATTTTTTGATCCTTCTTGTTGGATGGTTGCATCCATACCTTGGATCAGGTTTTATATGTACTCTATTATGGATAGTTGCGCCCATACCACATGTTCATGTATCATAGATATCAATTTTACTTGTACTTTCATGTCTTCTGACGACAGTGTTTGGTTTGAACACATTCTCGTAAAGCATTTCATTCCTCCCTCTCTCTCGGACATCATACTTTAGGGGGCATCTGTTACACAGTATTTTGTCACCGTCCCTACACTCTCCATCCTGCATATTGGAGGATCATTCCCATGACTTATGTGTATTTTCATGCATTGCAAAAAGTGTCATTGCATCCCTTAGCATGAGAAGAAAATTTTATATGTTGACTATTCCTGGAGTAGACTCTAAAAAACATATGATTTTGGATCAGCACTAGTAGGCTGTTACGGCCTCATGCCCATATAGAAATTTGCATTGGGCCTTACGCCCATTGGCGCTTTGTCTCAGTGAGCTACCAGCGCTGAGCTGTTTTTGGAATTTTTTTTAAAATAGAAGTAAATTTTCCATTCCCAACCACTTCGTGAGTGGAGTCAACATGGGTTATTCGACTTAATAATGTCAAGGACCTTCCTTTGGCTTCTTGTTTCCTACTTTTGAGAAACTCCCCAAAGGATAAGGTCTCCCTTCCACCTTATGAGGGATCCCAAACCACCTCTTCCTCTCCTATAAATACATCTCTCTCACATAGATGCAGCTAGCTGAAATGGTTGAATAACAAAACAGTCTGAATTGTTGGTGTGAGATAGAGCAGAGAGATCCATTATCGAGAGATAGACTAGGCTTATTTCCTCGCCAAGTCTAGTTCCCTAACTTATTCTTGAGACATGTTTTGATTGGACCCACTGAAGGAGGCTGCGATGTCAAGCCTCATTTGGTTGTAATATCTTTCTCTCTTCTTATTAAAACATGACTAATGTTTTGGTTCCCGTATTGTGTTTGATATGATTAATCTTGTGCAATGTATTTAATTCTCGTTGACCAATTAAATAGTTATGAATGCAAGTATTGTTTCGTATGCCGCTATTGTTCTTTGATCCTTGTGCAGGCACCTGAGTACCATTGCTGAAGGACCGTGACATGTCACGATGAATATCAGGAGACTATTTCCACAACTATGACAACTGTGTTGGAACAAATGTAGGACATCTATCCCGACTTAGTTTCATTCATAAACTAGGAATACAAGAATTAACATGTCCTCTTGCTACTAGACCCACCCTAGGGCTAAAGGGATTGCCTCTGTCCATAGAGGGGATTTACCTACATGCCCCCAGCATGATGACTCAATTATCTTGACATAAGAAAACGAACTATGCTCCGTTGAGCTTGGATTTTACAAGATCTAATCAATGTCAAGTCTTTCACCTCATCCCGTAATTGAACCTTCATTCCATCCACCTCTTAGTAATGAACAATCTACTCTGGTGAATGCCATGAAGCTTGGGGGGCATGTACCTCGAATTGAGTCACCATTTTGGGAGAATGCCAACGTATTTCAAGCATAGTTTTTTCTGTTTAAAGCTTGTGTAAAAATGAAACCAGTTTCAAGCATATTTTGTTTCAGTTTCAAGCTTGTGTAAAAATGAAACCAAATTCAAGCAGAGTTTCCATGATTTCAGGCTTGTATAAAAATGAAACCATTATTTCCTCTCTCGTAATTGCCATTTTATCAGCCTGTTTTGCCAGATGAGCCTTTGTTTTCTCATTCCATCGTCACCATCTGCTTGGCTAATCATATGCCATCACTTGATTGTTTTACCCATTCCTGAGGAACATCTGTAATGAGTGGTCTTGTTATACATCCTCTTGACCTTTACTTGTTCTAAGCAGCTCCACCATCATCGGAACCAGTTGCTACCCTTAATACCACTCGTTCCTTCAGGAGGAGTCAACTTTCAGTTAGTTTCTGACTCTCTAGAATTGAAAAGATTGTCAAGAATCTAGTCGTTTTGAACTCGTTAAAGGCTGTGAAATGTCATCTTCCCAGTATATGTTTACCCCTTTTTCGGGATGGGACAAATTATCTACGAAAAAAGGAATACCTTAGCCAATTGTGACTAAGAGGTTCTCTCATATTTTTTTTTCTACCTTTTTAGGTATGAGAGACTATTTACAAAAAGGACTAGATGGAGTTTTCTTTTCTGCTTCTTTTTCAAACTCTCTAAACATGAAAAGATGATGAGTTCTTCCTTTGTCAGGCTCGTTAAAACCTAAATGACATCGGAAATCGACACCATGATGTAACTGAGTTCCTCCTTCCTAGGGCTCATAAAATGTACTAGGATGGATTTTTCTGAAGGACAAACTTACATGACAAGCATATGCTATCCCCTTCAAGATTGTTTCCAAAAATAATTGGGGTAGTCGCCCGCAATGGTGGGGGGAAATGGAACCAGTTCTCAGTCGTGTCAGCAATATGTCGCTCTTGAACATGACACTCATCTGCATTCGTGTTGGGTTGGGGACATCTCATTTCTTCATTGTTTCCTCCATGGGTTTGGGTAATCTGTTTTGACCTCTCATTTGTGCTTTTCCACATCACCATGACCTCATTTCCCTTGATGTCAAATACTGCCAAATTCCAGAGTTGTGTCGCCAATATGTTCAAGAGAAGTTTCCCTTTACAGTTTTCAACCTTTGATCCTTTGTTCAGTCCTAATTCATTATCATCTTATTCCTCTATCTCATGTCGATGATGTGGGAAACATTATGGCCCTCCTTCGACCAGGTCACTTCCTGTCGACTTCAAATCATTATTCCAGGAAGCTGATCTAGAGAATCCCTTTCGGTAACTTAGAGCTTGCATGCCTCAATGGCAAGTTCTTCAAATTCGATGACAGGTCCTCATCATTGACCTTCGATCGAGTGACTCCGCAGTTGTTCGATGCCATATCACTGTTCACATTCCATGGATTGTACTAGTTGTACCTTGAGAGCCATTGTCATTATTGGTGGTATCTCTCGTGCCTGTTAATAAATTTCATCATTGGCTGGTAATCAGGTGATTTTCTTGCATGTTTGGCTTTAGCTCCCATATTCGCATGCTTGAATTTGTACTTTTTTTGGTCAAGATGGAGCAAGAGACCCTAGGTTTTGTCTGATAAAATCCATGTTGCGAGATCATTTTGTTTTATCATGACTATATGCATGAATTTTTTTGGATGACTGTGACCACACCTGAGTCTATTTGTGGATCCTTCTTGTTGGATGGTTGTGTCCATACATCAGCTCAGGTTTTATAACTCTATTATGGATGACTGCGCACATACCACATGTTCATGTGTCAGAGACATCAGTTGTACTTGTACTTGTAGGTCTTCCAACGACAGTGTTTGGTTTGAACACGTTCTCTTAAAGAATTTCACTCCTCCCTCTCTCTTGAACCTCATACTTTAGGGGGAATCTGTTACATAGTATTTTTTAATTATCCCTACAATCCCCATCCCACACATTGGAGGGCCATTCTCATGACTTATGTGTATTTTCATACCTTGTCAAAAGCGTCATTGCATCTCTTAGCATGAGAAGGAAATTTTCTCTGTTGAATATTCCTGGAGCAGACTCTTAGAAACATATGATTTTGGGTCGACGCTGGCAGGTAGTTATGGCCCCGTGCCCATGCAGAAATCAACACTGGGCCTCGCACCTATTGATGCTCTGTCTCAGCAGACTACCCGTGCCAAGCTACTTTTGGAATTTTTTTTTAAATAGAAGCGAAGTTTCCATTGCCAATCAATTCGTGAGTGGAGTCAACATGGGTTTTTCGACTAAATAATGTCGAACACCTTCCTTTGGCTTCTTGTTTCCTACATTTGAGCACCCTCCCAAAGGATAAGGCCTCCCTTCCACCATATGAAGGATCCCAAACCACCTTCTCCTCTCCTATAAATACATCTCTCTCACATAGATGTAGCTAGCTGAAATGGTTTAATAGTAGAACAATCTAAGTTCCTGGTGTGAGATGGAGCAGAGAGATCCATTTTCGAGAGAGAGCCTAGGCTTATTGCCTCGTTAAGTCCAATTCCCCAACGAATGCTTAAGACACGTTTTGACTGTACCTGCTGAAGGAGGCTGTGACGTCAAGGCTCATTTGGTTGTAATATCTTTCTCTCTTCTTATTAATACATGATTGATGTTTTCGTTCCTTTCTTGCGTTTGATATGATTAATCTTATGCAATGCGTTTAATTCTCCTTAACTAATTAAATAGTTATGAATGCAAGTATTGTTTCGTATGTTGCTATTGTTCTTTGATCTTTGTGCAGGCACCTAACTACCACCACTGAAGGATCGCGATGTGTCACAATGAAGATTGGGATACTTTTGCCACAACTACGAAAAATGAGTTGGAACAAAGGTAGGACATCTATCTCGACGCAGTTTCATTCATAAACTAGGAATCCAAGCATTAGCATGTCCTATTTCTGCTAGACCCACCCTAGGCCTAGAGGAATCACCTCTGTCTACAAAGGGTATTTACCTACACAACAAGTGAAGTGGCCAAATTCTTGACCAGGTAAATCCCCTCTACGGATAGAGGTGATCCCTCTAGTCCTAGGGTGGGTCTAGCAACTACAGGAACATACTAACATCAACCTTCCTAGATTGTAAATGAAATTCAGAGAAAGGGAGATGACCTACCTTGTTCTGATTCTATGTTGTCATTTTCCATCGAAGATTCTTGATATGTCGCTCTCCTCAAGCTCTATACACATTTATACCAACATTGGATTACCTGTATAGACATTCAAAACACCACAAAAAGCGTAAAATCATGACAAACATAAAATAATTACAACCTATCTAACTAATCAAGGAATGCTAGAAATATCATTATAAATGTAAACAAGAGTGGAAGATAAACATCAGTTGCATTTTATTATGATAAATACAAGGGGAGTTTGCAACCAAGCCTTGACGTTGAGGCTCTCCTTTGGCAGGTCCATATACAAGCACGTTTGCAACACCCTCACACACAAAGGTCTAAGATCTCACTATGTTCTTAACACACAAAAACAATCACACTCTGCACTATTCTCCTGAAGCTATAATTGCTTCTCCTCTCTAGGTAACTTTGACTCTAACTCCCTAACTAATGCAGTAGAGGTGAAAGAGTTCTCCTTATAGAATAATGGAGGAGGAATAAGAAGCCCAAAGGGGAATTCCTCGACCATATCCTAAAAAAAAATGTCTAGCTCGCTGCCTCGCAAAGCTTCTAATCGTGGAAAATTTGTTTCTATTTTTTAAAAAATTTAAAAGAGGATTGGCGGGGGTCTGACATTAAGACATAGTGCCGATAAATGTGGGTTAGACACTGAGACAAAGCACCAACCTTGAAAACTAGGTTTATGTAGGGATCTTCCAGAATTGGCAGACACAGTGTGGTTCACGGGTATGTATTCCATGTTTGGAAAGTACACAAGGGTCACTGTATGGGTCCTCCATGATCAAGGAACAAGGAGTACACATACAGTGACAAATTGATGTGTAACAGATGCCCTCTAAAGTATGAATTCCAAACACGAGTGAGGGGTGAAATGATTTACAAGTACATTCAAGGAACTAGAAAATTCCGTCATGAGACATGCAAATAGAGCATAGATACATATACATAACTGGAATCTATGATGAAAATACATGAATTCATGGTATATGCACAACTATCCATCATGAAGAGGATCATGTGAATGGATCCTTGGCATGGATGCAACCATCCGAATGAAGGGATCATATGAAATAGACCTAGTTATGATATATTGGTCGATGAACTCAATGCTATTCTCAGAGTTCGTTATCTTTAATGGAATTTATTCCACCCATTTAGTAAATTAATCTGTATTTGTGAGAGTATATTTATGTTGTTTGGAAGAGATAGTAACAATCTCACCAATTATATCTAATCCCTATTGTTCAAATGGTCATTCGATATTAACTGGTTGTAATGGGAAGGTTGGCTTCCTTTGTCTTCCAGATGCACTTTGACACACTTTTCATTTTCTTGAATATTCGTGAGCATATTTGAAAAGTGTAGGCCAATAGTAACCTGCATGCAGGATTTTGTGTGATGTCGTATTTCCTCCAAAATATCCTCCAGCTAGTCCATCATGGAGTTCTTGCAAGACCTTCTCTACTTCAATTTTTTCTAAGCATCTTAGTAGTACAAAATCAAAATTTCTCCTAAAAAATTTATCATTGATTAATTCATATTTCTTGGCCTTTAATCTCAAAGCACGTTTCATTTTTTCACTGAGTTGGGTTGGAGCATATGATTTTTTCAAATAGAATATGAGATCAATGTATTGAGATTGTACATCGTTGAGGATTACCTCTGATATTTTCACATTTTTACCTGAATCTTCTTTTGGATATACATGGGATGCTCCTGTAAGAATTCTGCAAAAACACTGACCTCTAACAATTTTAGAGGGTCTAATTTCTACATCATATTCTTGTAAAGTGGTAACCCAATTAGCCCTTTTCTCTCCTAATTCTCTTTGCATTCATAGTTATATCATTGCAGAGAATGGAACTATGATTTTGGTGTGAGGTTTTAGGAGAAATGGCCTAAAATTATTTATAGCCTTACGTTGGCTCAAGGGGTCTTGACCCAGGTTTGGAGGTTAATGTTTGCCAACAAACCCCTATACTCTGGCCCTTTCGGCAGTGACCTACTTGTGCAGGCCAAAGTCTCACTCGAAGTAGTATGGGAGGGTGCTGGAACCAGGTTTCCGCACCTTGAGAGAGAGTAGGTAAGTCAAGCCGGTATGCGTTCCCAGCCTATTGAGTTCGTATAAACAGATCTACTCGCAGGTTTAGTAACAATACATTCTACTGTATAACAAAACTATTATCATGTGCAGATCTAGTTAATAACTCCGCATCCACGTGCATAATGCCAATTATCAATACAAAACACTATAATCGCAGCAATTAACAGATCACAGATACATATACCAGAAACATGGATAGTTTGCAGAAAGTAGTAAAATAATTTAGCAACTCAATCACATAACCAGGTTCGCATTCATCATAGAAAAACAAATCCAGATAGCATCAGATATCCAACAATACTACACATATATATTAATATCAAAATCCACTTAGAATTCCAAAATACCTCTTGCGCACATAGCCAGCAGGAGTCCTTACCCAACAACCCGACAATAGATATAACAATTCATTCTTCGCATCAATCTCAAAATATGCCTACCTTAAGATTCAAAACATTCATCTATTTATATCAGTTTAGCCTACACATCCAATGGTCCACAAACTATGGTTTGTGGACTCTTGGTCTACCCTTAACCCATTACAATGCATTCGGGGCTTTGACCCTCCCCAAAACCCCTGCGTTAGAATAAATAATACCAAAAATATAAAAAAATGGAAAAACTTCGTAGCTTAAGGACCCTGCTCCAACAGTCCCCCAACACAATCTTGTGACTTGTCCCGAGTAACTGTGATGGTGGGGTATCCACCTGCGCCTGCAGCAGTCTGATCGCTTCGGCTAATGGGGAAGCACGTCTTCACTTTGAGCAACATCATTTTCCACAATGTCCACCAACTTCTGTGAATTTAGACCTTCTGTTGTGGCAGTGAAACTCTCCAGAGTTTGGTTTAGCTACTTAACAACAACATCAACATCCTGCGAGAGCTTGAGGGCTTTGGCAACCCAGGTCTTCAGGTGGTCACCGAGAACCTTCTTCTTATGCCAGATTTCATCAATATCATTTTGGAGGGGATGGCTAGTTTGTAGTTGTGCTAAGCACTGAGTAGAAACCAAGGTGGTCAAGGTGGCTTATAACTTCTTGAATGCTTCTTTCTTTTGTCATAGGTCCTGGTTGATTAATTGCAGGATTGGGTCGTGCTGGACCTTGGTTCATAGCTACATGGATATTTCTAGTAATTGGGTACCCTGAGTGATCTGTCCTGTAATGACGTTTTTAGTCGCGGTAACCAGCACAACACACTGGGCCCATACCTCTGCGGGTGTTTCTTGCTGCAGCTTAGCCTACAAGTCTGCGATTTGCTACTCCATCTGTGTTTTGACCAACTAAACTTATGTCTTGGAGGGCTTCAATGTTGCGACCAACCCTTCAATCTTAGCCTGGGGGGTGGCTGTGGCTGGGATTTCTTTTGTAACATCTATGCAGAGTTGGCGAATCAAGTTTTCTAGCTCTGTTTGCTACGTGGTGGTGAAGGTATAGGCAGATTGTGCCTAGGACACTTCAACGTTCTTTTCCCTGATGGCCTGCTTAGCTACACTGAGTTGTTGGTCAACTTGTAGGTCTCGATGTTGAATTTCCTGAAACAAGGAGGTGTGGAGCACCTGCAAGGCCTCAGGTGGTAGCCTGGCTAAGTACAACTGCACCTCTATACAGGCCTGGACCTGCATTCCCAGGTCGAGTGGATTGATCACAAGTGCTATGCCAGGCAAGGAGTAGAGGTGGCTTTCCGTTGTAACTAATGCAGCACTATTGGTTGTCAAGGGCATTCATACCTAAGTCACACTAGTCTATAGCGTGTTTGTCTTCAGCTGTAGAGCGTGGAGCTCAGCCTGAATTATGTCGATCAAAGCTCTCTATTGTTCTTCTAAGGCTAACCGTCTGTCTTATGTGGCCAAAGTGACCGCGTCAACAATTTGTTCGAGGTCCCCTTCAGTTATTGTGACTATCTCATCTCGTTCCGTCCACTGAGAGAACTACTTCCTTCAAGGCCCTTTGATAGGCTCGCTTGTTCGCTTCATGCTGTGGGGGGAATCAGTTCCTTCTGCATTCAATCCTTCTATACCCAGTTCTGGTTGCGAATCCATCTGGGGCTCTGACTCTGCATCCTTCTCAGTGGTCTGCTGTTGATGACCATCCTTCGCAGTGGTCGGCTTCGGCTGCACGCCATTTGGTGAGTTGACGCTCCCTACTTTGTCACTTCCTTTGCTCGAGTCGCCCATTTCCTTGGTCGTGGTGGGGGTGAATTTTGTAGCACTTATGCCCGCGGTGCCTATCACACCAGACTTGAACCCAATCTTCCACTGCAGATGCCATGTAGTGACTACACGATCAATATCCTTGTCTACAACCATATATGGGAGCGAGATCCAAGCTTTATCCTTGCAAGATCTGATTTGGATGTTGTGCATGGTGACCTAGAATGCTGCAATGCCCTTGTATCTGTCATATACTACTGGAGACAACCGTGGTCTGGAATTAATGGTTGTTTCCAAGCTACTCTGAAAGAGGACCCAAAAGACTTGGTTGTCCTCGAGACGCTGCGTATCCTTATAATCCCATAAGTTTTTATATCGGGCCCCCTCGCACATGTCAGGGGTGAGCTTCGGGAGGATCGATTCCTCAGGTGCTTCCCAGGCTATCAATGTGATCAGAAGTAGCAGCCATGAATAGAAAATTTCCCGTCCCTACTCCTAGGCTTCGCAGACATTGGCCAAAAAATCATTGTACAAATATTGGGACCAATTGAAGTAGACCCCTTTCTTGCACTGGCCTGCTAACTGAATCACGTATGTGGGGATAGAGGCCATCTAACATTTTCGCATCATCTTACATGCCAATAACATGGTACCCAGTTGTGTAGCGGGATCACTAATGGTTTTCATCATGAATCCATGAGTATTCCGCTCCACATGGTATTTTTGTCGCACATATTCAGCAGTTTTGGCCTCATATTTCTTCCTAATGCACAACAGAGGGTCCAGCCCTTCCATAGGAAGACCAATGATTCGATGGATGAGCGTAGCATCAATAGTGATTAGATCCTGGATCCACTAACACCCATCATGGACCAGGGCAAGCAACTGATGCACCATATGGTCTGTGATATTGTAGTGGCCAAAATGCAGCATCCTGAGTAGGTTTAGGAGCCTGGATCCTACCACTCCGCATACCTAGCTTACAGGGACCATTTTTATCCCATCATCCTCCTAAATTCGTTCAAGATATAACTCAGGTGCCAACTCAGGGAAGGCCTCCAAATTGGGCAAGTCACGATCATCAAATTTGATTTCATGGAGCCTTTCAAAAGGTTCACCAATAACGAGGACCTCTCCTGGGGTCAGTGGCACCTGCAGGTAGGTGATTAGGCCGTCGAGGTTCTTTGTAATATCCCAAAATAGGGAATTTATACGATAATAAGAACACCTTAAGATGTTCCAAAGTTGGAGATAGTTCATATGATGTGTTAAAAACACATAGCCATCAATTAAAGTTACAACAACAACTTATACTCCATTTTATGATCCAAAAGTTGGGGAAAAATAACAAAATAAGCCCCAAAAATGTTATTCACAGCTATTTGTGTAATAACAGAGGAAAATAATGGTGGGATCCTTCAGCTTATGCTATACGGGACTCACACCTAGAAAAGAATCAGAATCAAATCTATTTTGCTAAGCTAAACAGACCTCCCGGTCCCGGTATGGCTCAAAAAGGCCCAAATCCCATGAATTAAATCAACATAAAGATACTAAAGCACATACAATGTGATTTTCTGAGGGTTTCAGATGTAATATAGTGAAAAATTAGATCTGGAGTTTATTATATCAAAAAATGGAGGAAAATGGAGATCTAGTTCCTTTTATACATTAAAGAGATAACCCAGCAAGGGTTTCATGAGAGCACAAGTACCTAATAGCAGATCTACAGATCTAGATATGGAAAACATAGTTACACTACAGCTCTGAATACATATAGCTGAAATATACAAGAAATAGAAGAAGGATGCTATACAAAGCCTTCCAGGAGAAGGGTTGGCCCTTCCTCCAAGGAACAAGCTCACAAATAAATGCTTAACCCCTGCTACTGAAACACTGAGTAAAATGACGCAGTTTATGTCAGTGACTGCGCTGTAGAAGGTGGAGAATTATTTGGCCACATGCCAAGATGTACAAGATGCTCAGAAACCTTCTTTACAGATCTTGCAAAGAAAGGGAAGCTCCCTCCTTTGAAAGATAAGCTCAGAAGGTGGTGTTGGGGACTTTCCACTGCAACACAGCACTATTCTCTGCAGAAATAATGTTGTGGCTGAAGGAGGATGCTTGGCCTCAAGCCTGAGTGTGGAAAACTAAAGTACAATACTCCTTCAAGAGGCCTCTCAAGAAAGGAGAAGGATTCCTAAACAGGAGATCCTTGTGCTAAACAACACTGCAACTCTGCTAAACAGCAAGAGGATGCCAAATAGTCTAAATAGAAAAAATCAATAATATCCAAGCTAACCACAAATGGTTTCCATCCTCTTCCTTATAAACTTTGTGAGCCTCCTCACCTTGGGTCCCACCCATTAGGGTTTCCAACTCCAGATGAGCAATGTCCCTCCAAAATTATGATGTACCTTCATCAAGGCCACTCTTCCATACCATGCTATTTGATTTGGTCAAGGTTGACCTCTTTAACCTGCCCCAACCCTTTTCACACTCAAGTGCCTCCAATTTAGCTCTCAAATGTCTGTCTATGCTGATCCTTGTTCACACTGAACTAGTTACATTGCTGATCTCTTCTTCTTCATGCATGCATGTTGAATCAGTCAAACTTCACTTTGTCCTCATCCATTTTCCCCTGTTCACATACATAAGTGTAAAATCCACCTACTGTGATGATCTCCTTTCACATTATGATGATCTTTATTCATTTTTTTATTATGCATGAGCCTCCTTACCCATTTATTCAACTCATAGGTGATAAAAGCAAAACTTTAATATTCCAATTAACTACAAGATAATTTTGGAATATTACATTCTTCGACGTGCATGTTGAGGGCCTATGCGGCTGAATGAAAGGAGATAACCAATTGATTGGTTCTACAGCCTGGGCGTCTTTCTGAGCAACACACGCCTGGGGCGTCACTCGCGGGGATTTTACATGTCTTGGCGAAGTACGGGGCTTCCCTCCAGCCCATTTCGCAGGTTTCGGGGGTTTCCCTAAGCCCTATGATTTTTCCTTTCCCTTCTTCATGACTGGGCTTGGCGTGGAGATAACTTCTTTGGCCTCAGACTCAATATCCATCACTTCCTGGGTTTCTAGCTCTGCCGAGGTCGCTGGTGTTGAGGATTCAACAGGGTTGGTGCCTGTCATTCTTGCGCAAAAGATAAACTTGGGATTGCTACTATCATAGGGCGTCAGATGCTTAGACATGAAAAAAATGCAATGGGAATAGAAAATCACAAAGCATAAACTTGGCAAGGACAAATTTGCCAACGAAAAGCTACTTAGGAAACACGGAAACCTTTTCTGCTCGATTCTCTGACTTTTATATCCTTTGTGATTGACCAATGGTTGGGTAAACCTTATCTGGAACTTACCGTCGTGTAAACGGTAAAAAATCCTCCAAGATCGCTTCATTAAATGCCAGTCACCCGCTCCTTCGAACGATATCCTTTTATTTTTACTCAATATGACTGTTCCAATGGCTAGTTTTCGCACCCTTGGTGCACTCAGTGCACACCTGCGCTCCTAGCGCACCCCTGCGCTTTTAGAATACCTCCTACGCTCCTAGCGCACCTCTCATTTGCAAATCATACGCTTATGCATCCAGTGCACCTGCTACGTTCTGAGTTTATTCCTGCGCCTCCGACGCACACCCCCCCGCCCCCTTGGGCTTCCAATCCTGTAACTACCTCCTGTGCATAACATGGTACCTGCTACGCTTACCTTCCTTGGTGGGCCTTCCCCACTGCATACAGCTACTCCGGCCATATAGTCATTTGATCTGTAATATCCCGTTTCAGGGATATCTCTAAAACACGACAAACTCCAACCAGAGATGGACTGGGAGGCTGTTTACCAGATAAACATTGTTATCGATGAAATAGGTAACCTAACCTCAAAACAGAAACTCTAGCCCAAAAAGACTCAAAAAACATGAAAAAACACCCCAAAAACAAAAAAGTGTATTCTAGAATGCACTTGGTTTTTTTTTAAGGTCAAATTTCAACATTTTATAAAATTATGCTAAAAACAAAATTGTTTCTTGAAAAAAGGATTGAAAAAACGCCCTCAAAACAAAAATAGTTGACGCTGGAATAACCAATAAAAAAATTGTCATATTTTTGACATTTTAAAAATAGAAATAATATTTTTTAATTTTTAAAATTCAAAAAAAAAAATGTAAAATTTAAGAAAAAAAATAAATTTAAAAAATATAAACATTTTAAAGCTTAAAATTTAAAAATATATAGGAATAAAAAAATAAAAATAAAAACAAAATAAAAATTATAATTCAAACATTAAAAAAACCTAAGATTTAAGGAAAAAAAAAATTAAAAAAAAATAATTAAAGATTAAAATTTCAAAATATATAGAAATAAAAAAATAAAAATAAAAACAAAAGAAAAACAAGTTAAAAAAAGAAAAAAATTAAAAAAAAAAATACAGAAATTAAATTTAAAAAGGAAAAAAGAAATGTTTATTAAATTAAAAAAACAAAAATTTAAAGAAATATATTAAATTTTAATAAATTTAAAACTTAAAAAAAAAAAAAAAAACATTATTGAAATTGAAAGTAAAATAATGAAAAATTAATTAAAAAAAATGAAAAAAATACAATAAAAATATTAAATTTAAAGAAATATATATTAAGAAAACAAATAGATTTTAAAAAATATATTAAATTTAAATTATAAAAAATAATATATATATATATATATATATATATATATATGAACTTAAATTAAAAATATATATTTTAGATTTTATTAAATTAAAAAAAATGTTAATATTAAAATAACAAATTAAATTAAAAAATAAATATTAATTCTTAATAAATAAATGAATAAAAAAATAAATTTTGAAATAATAATTAAATTTTAAATATAAGAAAAAAAAAAAACATTGTTAAAATAAAAAGTTAAAAAACTTTAAAAATCAATTAAAATTGAAAAATTGAAAAAAATAAATTAAAAAAAAATATATTAAATAAAAAATAAAATAAAAAACAAATTAATTTGAAAATATTAAGTTTAACTTAAAAAAAATCTAATTTTAAATACACAATTTTAATTGAAATAAAAAAAATATAAAAATTTTGATGTAATTAAAAAAATAATCATAAAAAAATAAAAAATTTAAAAAAAATATTAAATTCAATAAATAAATTAAAAAAAATACAAAATTTACTAAATTTTAAAAAATTAAATGAAAAAATTAAACATAAAATTTAATAATAAAAAAAAAATGAAAAAAAAAAATCAATTAAATAAAAAAAAATACAAAATTTAAAAAAAATTATTAACAAAATTTAGAAAAAAAAATTAAAACAAATTGAATTTCAAATATAAAAATTAAATTTATAAAAAATAATTTTAAATTTTTTGAATTAAAAACAATATTAAGAAAATCAAATTAAAAAATTAAAAAATATATTAAAAATAAGTAAAAAATAAAAAATAAAAAATAATTTTTTGATTGTGGTGGCGCCGCCAATTGACCTCACCTAGGTGATGGCGGATGCCGGCCGCTAGGCGGGAGACCAATTCTGAGAATCGCCCTCCAGCGCCCTCCCGTGGCGGGAGGGCGATTACCGGAATCGGCCTTAGGGAGATTCCTGGAATCAGCCTCCCACCGTGGGAGGGCGATTCCCGGAATTGGCCTGAGGACGCGGGAGGGCGATTGCCGGAATTGGCCTCTCGTCGTAGGATGGCGATTTTCCCGGAATCGGCCTCCCGTCGTGGGAGAGCGATTCCCAGAATCCGCCTCCTGTCGCGGGAGAGCGATTCTCGCAATCGGCCTCCCGCGGTGGGAGGGCGATTCCCAGAATTGGCCTCAAGGCGATTCCCGGAATCGGCTTGAGGGTGATTCCCGGAATTGGCCTCTCGCTGCGGGAGGACGATTCCCGGAATCGGCCTCAGGGTGATTCCTGAAATTGGCCTCTTGTTGCGGGAGGGCGATTCTCGGAATTGGCTTCCCGCCTAGGTGGTGGCGGAGGCCTCCGCCGCCACCTGGGCGGGAGGTCATCTGGCGGCGCCACCACGATCAAAATTTTTTTTTTATTTTTTATTTTTTTAAATTTTTAATATATTTTTTTTTAATTTGATTTTTATTTTAAATTTAATTTTTTTTAATTTGTTTTTGTTTTTTTTTTTTAAATTTTGTTTTTAAATTTAATATTTTAGATTAATTATTTTTTAAAATTTAAAATTTATTCATTAAATTTATTAAATTTTAATTTAATTTAATTTTTTTTTAAATCTTTTAGTTTATTTGGTTTCTCATTTTTAAAATTTATAAATTGTTTCATTTAAAAAAAACAGCAAATTTATGGATATTTGTTTTTTAATTATTTGCACGTGGTTTTTTTCATTTTTTTTGTTTTTTAATGATAGTTTTTTTTATTATAATTCTTTTATTTTAATTTTCTTTTTCAATTTTAAATTTTGTTTTTTTTTTAATTTGTTTTTTTTTGTTAATTTTAAAATTTGTATTTTTGTTTTCTTATTATTATTATTTTTTTTTAATTTAAATTTTTAAATTTATTTTTTCTTTTTATTTTATTTTATTTATTTTTATCTAAATTTTAATTTTGTAATTTAGATTATTTTTAATTTTTCTATTTAAATATTTTTTTTTAATTATATGGATTTTTTTAATAACTTAGAAAAAAATGTTTTTGATGTTTTTTTTTTTATTTTTATTTTTTCTTTAAATTATGTGTTTTTTTTTTTCAAATTTTGTCATTTCTTCTGATATAATTTTCGAATATTTTTGTTTATTTATTTATTTTTGTTTAAATTTTTTATTTTTACGAGTTAATTTTGTTTTTCTTTACATTTTTATTGGTTTTTTATATTGTTTTTATATATATATATTTTTATCTAAGATTTGTGTTTTATTACCAACATGAAAATCACCACTCTAAAAAAAAAGGTTGCTGCTGCATCAATACGTTTCAAAATTAGCATGAAAATCACCTCTAAAAAAAAAAAGTTGATGCTACATCAATACGTTTCAAAATTAGCATGAAAATCACTAACATTTTAAAACAAATATTCATACTTCATAAATAAAAATATTAGAGTGTCAAAAATGTGCTAAAAAAAAAAAAGAGGTGATTCTGCATCACCACTTTTCAAAATCGGGTGCTTTTTATGCTACCAAAAAAAAGTGGGTAACAATGCGGTTACCTATTTCATCGGTAACATTGTTGATATGCCACCTCTGGAAAGAGGATGAAATCTAGAGTTTGCCTGGCCCTTTCCAGACTCTGTCTAAGAGTATGAAATAAACACACCAAGTGGTATAGAACTAGAATGCTCAAGAATATATAAAAATAACAGTGCAGCAGACGTATAATAACATAGAAAGAATGTACGACAACTCATCCAAAAATATAGAGAGGAAATGCTAAGCCATTTTATTAAACTGAGAAATATAATGAAGTACAATAGGTGATCAGAGTGATGGTACCTAAACTTGCTCAAGGCAAGTGAAGAAATACTTTCAGAATATACCAGAAATGGTTGCTCTCTGAACTGCGTCCCAGCTGCTGGAAAACTGCCATGTAGCTACTACCTCTGAAATGAATTGATAACTAGGGGCTACTTCCCTTGCTAGAATGAGCTGAAAATCTGGAATCCTCCTCTACTCACCAATCCTAACAAAACCCAGAAACCATATCAGAAATGGCCGACCTCTGAAAAACACCCCCTTGGGGAATTATGTTGGCCTCCAAGGCTCTACGCAAACGCTAAATGAGAATGAATGAAATACCACCTCAAGCTCCACCAAAATCCTCCCAAAGGAAAACCCTGATCCTCTGCTCAAAATTTTGGCTCAAATCTCCTGCGAAAACCCCAATCCGGAACACCTCCTAGATGGACTGCGCCCTCCCTCTTAGTGACTGCATAGTCTCTATGAATGCTCAGCTCCACAAAAAACCCAAACACAAAAACCTCTTGAAAAATGCTGAAGACATAACCTTTCCCAAGTAGGCACTCGAAGTCCCCCGGGGCTTAGGGCAAGATCTCCGACCGAAGACACTCAATGCACTAAACAATGTTGTAGACAGGCTAAACAACCAGCGTGCTCGAGAAGTCGAAAAGACCAGCTCAATATCATCAACAAAAGAATGAATCAAATGAGAAGGCTCCTCCCTCTTTTATAACGTTGACCTTCCTACAACCCTAAGGCCCATCTCCTCAACGTAGCCTCTCTCTCTTGCCATGTGCTCATCCTCATCTGCGCAGTAGCTTTTAGAGCATACGCGGGCCCCCTCTCTACATGGTGCTTGGGCCCCATTGGCTCCCCTTTAATTCGCAACGTTCTGCTACTAGGGAGGGTGTTTTATTCCACTTAAGTGAGTGAGAACCTCTTCACTCACTTTTTATTTATTAATAAACTATAGACGAAAAAACTGAACAAAATCCTTATAGGCTTTGGGATGCCTATAGGGGGTAGTAATCACCGCCTGAATGCCCTGCTCAAGCTCAATGGTGTGCTTGAACCCTCGGTCCAGTGGCCGACCTAGTGGTAAATCCCCAAACACTGCATCATACCTATCAAGGATGGCCTATATATCTGGATGAACTGCCCGACTTGTGGTCTCTGCCTCTGATGCCCACAACTCAACCGCCCACTCTATGTCTCCCTTCCAGATATCTGACTCCATCCGGTGTGCCGAAACTATCTAAGGTGGGTAAGTGTGCATCCCGCGAATCTTCTCATGCTTCCCGGTCTTCTTATCATCCCACTCCATCTCTAAGCCCTCCCAATCCATGGTGACCTTCCCCAGAGTAATCAACTACTGAACACCCAATACCACATTGGTATCTGCTATGTTGACCATGAAAAAGTGATCGGTCACAGTGCAGGTACCCATCGTCACTGCCAACTCTAGAACATACCGGGCACACTACATCATCTAGGCTCTTGGGACCAAAACTAAAAATTTGTCAAAGTTCTCGGTCGGTATACCTCTCCGCTCGACCATATGTGCATCAATGAAGTTGTGGGTTGCCCCATTATCAACCAAAACTGACACTCGCTAGCCACATACTGTCCCTCGTAAGCATAGCATCAAATACTTGGGAACTCCTCGCAAGGCTGCAAGGGTCCCTCCTGTGGGTGAAAAAGATACACCTCTTGTCCCTGGACATGGAGGTGGCAACTAATACTGCCTGAACCTGTTCCCTACCAAATACTGCCAGAATTTGGCCAAGGCATGCATAATGGCCAAAATCTCCTTATCGTATATAGAATACAACCTCTTGTGCGGAAGGATCTTCCAGCTCTCAAAGGCTATAGGGTGTCCCCCCTGCATCAATACTCTGCCAATCCCCTCTCTTGACGCATCACACTCCAATACAAATGGCTGTGTAAAATCCGGTAATGCAAGCATTGGGTAGCTACTCATCACCTCCTTGAGCCTATCAAAAGCTCGTTTTGTTGTATCCGACCAACTAAGTGCCCCTTTCTTCGTCAAATCTATAAGGGGTGCAGCAAGCTGTGAGAAAATCTTGACGAACTTCCTATAATAAGTGCATATGCCAATGAATCCTTGAAGTTCCGTCACATTCCTCAGCTCCGGCCAATCCCTAATGGCCCTAATTCTCTCCTCATGGACTCTCACTCCGTCCACTCCAATAATGTGACCCAAATACAACATCTCCGTCATCCCAAACTCATACTTGGAGAGCTTAGCATAGAACTGTTCCTCTTCCAAGATATGTAGTACCGCCTCTATAGGCTGGAGATGCTCCTCCCAAGTAAAGCTAAATATGAGTATGTCATCAAAGAAGACCAATACAAACTTCCTCAGATGACTGCGGAAGATATGGTTCATGCAAGACTAAAAAGTGGCTGGTGCATTGGTTAGCCCAAAAGGCATAACCAAAAACTCAAAGTGCCAATAATGACACCTGAAGGCAGTCTTGGGAATGTCCTTTTCCCTCACATGAATATGATGGTACCCTGATCTCAAATCAGTCTTCGAGAAGAACTTGGCTCCTCTCAGCTCATCCATCAACTCATCAATCCTGGGCATAAGATACCTGTTCTTCAGGGTCTTCTTGTTCAGGGCCCTGTAGTCAATGCACATCCTCAAGGTGTCATCCTTCTTCTTCACCAACACCATGGAAGAAGCAAACGGACCGTGCTCGGTCTGATGTGCCCAATAGCCAGCAACTCCTGTATGGCCCACTCAATCTCATCCCGATAGGCTTTGGGATGCCTATAGGGGGTAGTAATCACTGCCTGAATGCCCTGCTCAAGCTCAATGGTGTGCTCGAACACTCGGTCCGGTGGCTAACCTAGTGGTATATTCCCAAACACTACATCATACCTATCAAATATAGCCTGTATATCCGGATGAACTTCTTGACCTGTGGTCTCTGCCTCTAATTCCCACAACTCAACCGCCCACTCTATTTCTCCCTTCTGGATATCTGACTCCATTCGCTATGCCGAAACTGTCTAAGGTGGGTAAGTGTGCATCCCGCGGATCTTCTCATGCTTCCCGGTATTCTTATCATCCCACTCCATCTCTAAGGCCTCCAAATCGATGGTGACCTTCCCCAGAGTAATCAACCACTGAACACCCAATACCACATTGGTATCTGGTGTGTTGACCATGAAAATGTGATAGGTCACGGTGTAGGTACCCATCGTCACTACCAAATTTGGAACATACCGGGAACACTGCATCATCTAGGATCCTGGGACCAAAACTGAAAATCCATCAAAGCTCTCGGTCGGTATACCTCTCCGCTCGACCATCTGTGCATCAATGAAGTTGTGGGTTGCCCCATTGTCAACAAAAACTGACACTTGCTGGCCACGTACTTTCCCTTGTAAGCGTAGCGTCAAATACTTGGGAACTCCTCGCAAGGCTGCAAGGGTCCCTCCTATGGGTGAAAAAGCTACACCTCCTGTCCCTGGAGGTGGAGGTGGCAACTAATACTTCCTGAACCTGTTCCCTACCAAATACTACCAGAATTTGGCCAAGGCATGCATAACGGCAAAGATCTCCTTGTCGTATCTAGAATACAACCTCTCATGAGAAATGAGCTTCCGGCTCTCAAAGGCTATAGGGTGTCCCCCCTGCATCAATACTACGCCAATCCCCTCTCCCGACGCATCACACTCCAAGACAAATGGCTGTGTAAAATCCAGCAATGCAAGCACTGTGTAGCTACTCATCACCTCCTTGAGTCTGTCAAAATCTCGTTGTGTTGTATCCAACCAAATGAATGCCCCTTTCTTCGTCAAATCTATAAGGGGTGCAGCAAGCTGTGAGAAATTCTTGACGAACTTCCTGTAATAAGTGCATATGCCAATGAATCCTCGAAGTTCTATCATGTTCCTTGGCTCTGGCCAATCCCTGATGGCCCTGATTTTCTCCTCATGGACTCTCACTCTGTCCACTCCAATAATGTGACCCAAATACAACATCTCCGTCATCCCAAAATCACACTTGGAGAGCTTAGCATAGAACTGTTGCTCTTCCAAGATATGTAGTACTGCATATATATGCTGGAGATGTTCCTCCCAAGTCCTGCTATATATGAGTATGTCATCGAAGAAGACCAATAAAAAATTCCTCAGATGACTACGGAAGATATGGTTCATGCAAGACTAAAAAGTGGCTGGTGCATTCGTTAGCCCAAAAGGCATAACCAAAAACTCAAAGTGCCCATAATGAAACCTGGAGGCAGTCTTGGGAATGTCCTGTTCCCTCATGTGAATCTGATGGTACCCTGATCTCAAATCAATCTTCGAGAAGAACTTGGCTCCTCTCAGCTCATCCATCAACTCATTGATCCTGGGTATAGGATACCTATGCTTCAGGGTATTCTTGTTCAAGGCCCTGTAGTTAATGGACATCCTCAAGGTGTCTTCCTTCTTCTTCACCAATACCATGGAAGAAGCAAACGGACTCGTGCTCGTTCTGATGTGCCCAAGAGCCAGCAACTCCTGTATGGCCCACTCAATCTCATCCCGATAGGCTTTGGGATGCGTATAGGGGGTAGTAATCACCGCCTGAATGACCTGCTCAAGCTCAATGGTGTTCTCGAACCCTCGGTACGGTGGCCAACCTAGTGGTATATCCCCAAACACTGCATCATAGCTATCAAGGATGGCCTGTATATCCGGATGAACTGCCCGACCTGTGGTCTCTGCCTATGATGCCCACAACTCAACCGCCCACTCTATGTCTCCCTTCCGGATATCTGACTCCATCTGGTGTGTCGAAACTATCTAAGGTGGGTAAGTGTGCATCCCACGGATCTTCTTATGCTTCCCGGTATTCTTTTCATCCCACTCCATCTCTAAGGCCTCCCAATCCATGGTGACCTTCCCCAGAGTAATAAAATACTGAACACCCAATACCACATTGGTATCTGGCATGTTGACCACAAAAAAGTGATCGGTCACGGTGTAGGTACCCATCGTCACTGCCAACTCTGGAACATACTGGGCACACTACATCGTCTAGGCTCCTGGGACCAAAACTGAAAATTCGTCAAAGCTCTCGGTCGGTATACCTCTCCGCTCGACCATCTGTGCATCAATGAAGTTGTGGGTTGCCCCATTTTCAACCAAAACTGACACTCGCTAGCCACGTACTGTCCCTCGTAAGCGTAGCGTCAAATACTTGTGAACTCCTCGCAAGGCTGCAAGGGTCCCTCATGTGGGTGAAAAAGCTACACCTCTTGTCCCTGGAGGTGGAGGTGGCAACTAATAATGCTTGAACCTTTTCACTACCAAATACTGCCAAAACTTGGCCAAGGCATGCGTAATGGCCAACATCTCCTTGTCTTATATAGAATACAACCTCTCGTGCGGAAGGAGATTCCGAATCTCAAAGGCTATAGGGTGTCCCCCCTGCATCAATACTGCGCCAATCCCCTTTCCCGACACATCACACTCCAAGACAAATGGCTATGTAAAATCCAGCAATGCAAGCACTGTATAGCTACTCATCACCTCCTTGAGTCTGTCAAAAGCTCGCTATGCTGTATCCGACCAACTAAATTCCCCTTTCTTCGTCAAATCTGTAAGGGGTGTAGCAAGCTGTGAGAAAATCTTCACGAACTTCCTGTAATAAGTGCATATGCCAATGAATCGTCGAAGTTCCGTCACATTCCTCGGCTCCGGCCAATCCCTGATGGCCCTGATTTTCTCCTCATGGACTCTCACTCCGTCCACTCCAATAATGTGACCCAAATACAACATCTCCGTCATCCCAAACTCAAACTTGGAGAGCTTATCATAGAACTGTTGCTCTTCCAAGATATGTAGTATTGCCTCTATATGCTGGAGATCCTCCTCCCAAGTCCTGCTATATATGAGTATGTCATTGAAGAAGACCAATACAAACTTCCTTAGATGACTGCAGAAGATATGGTTAATGCAAGACTAAAAAGGGGCTGGTGCATTAGTTAGCCCAAAAGGCATAACCAAAAACTCAAAGTGCCCATAATGACACCTGAAGGCGGTATTGGGAATGTCCTGTTCCCTCACGTGAATCTGATGGTACCCTGATCTCAAATCAATCTTTGAGAAGAACTTGGCTCCTCTCAGCTCATCCATCAACTCATCGATCCTGGGTATAGGATACCTGTTCTTTAGGGTCTTCTTGTTCAAGGCCCTGTAGTCAATGCACATCCTCAAGGTGTTGTCCTTCTTCTTCACCAACACCATGGAAGAAGCAAACGGAATCATGCTTGGTCTGATGTACCCAAGAGCTAGCAACTCCTGTATGGCCCACTCAATCTCATCCCGATAGGCTTTGGGATGCCTATAGGGGGTATTAATCGCTGCCTGAATGCCCTGCTCAATCTCAATGGCATGCTCGAACCCTCGGTCCGGTGGGCGACCTAGTGGTATATCCCGAAACACTGCATCATACCTATCAAGGATGGCCTATATATCAGGATGAACTTCCCAACCTGTGGTCTCTGCCTCTGATGCCCACAACTCAACCGCCCACTCTATGTCTCCCTTCTGGATATCTGACTCCGTCTGGTGTGCCGAAACTGTCTAAGGTGGGTAAGTGTGCATCCCACGGATCTTCTCATGCTTCCTAGTATTCTTATCATCCCACTCCATCTCTAAGGCCTCCCAATCCATGGTGACCTTCCCCAGAGTAATAAACCACTAAACACCCAATACCACATTGGTATCTGGTAAGTTAACCATGAGAAAGTGATCGGTCACGGTGTAGGTACCCATCGTCACTGCCAACTCTGGAACATACCGGACACACTGCATCGTCTAGGCTCCTGGGACCAAAAATGAAAATCCGTCAAAGCTCTCAGTCAGTATACCTCTTCGCTCGACCATTTGTGCATTAATGAAGTTGTGGGTTGCCCCATTGTCAACCAAAACTGACACTCACTGGCCACGTACCGTCCCTCGTAAGCATAGCGTCAAATACTTGGGAACTCCTCGCAAGGCTGCAAGGGTACCTCCTATGGGTGAAAAAGCTACACCTCTTGTCCCTGGAGGTGGAGGTGGAAACTAATACTGCCTGAACCTGTTCCCTACCAAATACTGCCAGAATTTGACGAAGGCATGCATAATCGCCAACATCTTCTTGTCGTATATAGAATACAACCTCTCGTGCGGAAGGAGCTTCCAGCTCTCAAAGGCTATAGGGTGTCTCCCCTACATCAATACTGCGCCAATCCCCTCTCCCGATGCATCACACTCCAAGACAAATGGCTGTGTAAAATCTCGCAATTAAAGCACTAGGTAGTTACTCATCACCTCCTTGATCCTATAAAACGCTCGCTGTGCTGTATCCGACCAACTAAATGCCCCTTTCTTCGTCAAATCTGTAAGGGGTGCAGCAAGCTGTGAGAAAATCTTGAAGAAATTCTTGTAATAAGTGCATATGCCAATGAATCCTCAAAGTTCCGTCACGTTCCTTGGCCCCAGCTAATCCCTGATGGCCCTGATTTTCTCCTCATGGACTCTCACTCCGTCCACTCCAATAATGTGACAAAAATACAACATCTCTGTCATCCCAAACTCACACTTGGAGAGCTTAGCATATAACTGTTGCTCTTCCAAGATGTGTAGTACTACCTATATATGCTGGAGATGCTCCTCCCAAGTCTTGATATATATGAGTATGTCATCGAAGAAGACCAATACAAACTTCCTCAGATGACTGCGAAAGATATCATTCATGCAAGACTAAAAAGTGGCTAGTGCATTGGTTAGCCCGAAAGGCATAACCAAAAACTCAAAGTGCCCATAATGACAACTGAAGGCGATCTTGGGAATGTCCTATTCCCTCACGTGAATCTGATGGTACCCTGATCTCAAATCAATCTTCAAGAAGAACTTGGTTCCTCTCAGCTCATCCATCAACTCATCGATCCTGGGTATAGGATACCTATTCTTCAGGGTCTTCTTGTTCGGGGCCCTGTAGTCAATGCACATCCTCAAGGTGTCGTCCTTGTTCTTCACCAACACCATGGAAGAAGCAAATGGACTCGTGCTCGGTCTGATGTGCCCAAGAGCCAGCAACTCCTGTATGACCCGCTCAATCTCATCCCGATAGGCTTTGGGATGCCTATAGGGGGTAGTAATTACCGCCTGAATGACCTGCTCAAGTGCAATGGTGTGCTCGAACCCTCGGTATGGTGGCCTACCTAGTGGTATATCCCTAAACACTACATCATAACTATCAAGGATAGCCTGTATATCCGGATGAACTGCCCGACCTGTGGTCTCTACCTCCGATGCCCACAACTCAACCGCCCACTCTATGTCTCCCTTCCAGATATCTGACTCCATCCGGTGTGTCGAAACTGTCTAAGGTGGGTAAGTGTGCATCCCATGGATCTTCTCATGCTTCCCAGTATTCTTATCATCCCACTCCATCTCTAAGGCCTCCCAATCCATGGTGACCTTCCCCAGAGTAATAAACCACTGAACACCCAATACCACATTGTTGTCTGGTATGTTGACCATGAAAAAGTGATCGGTCACGGTGTAGGTACCCATCGTCACTGCCAACTCTAGAACATACCAGGCACACTGCATCGTCTAGGCTCCTGGGACCAAAACTGAAAATTTGTCAAAGCTCTCGATCGGTATACCTCTCCACTCGACCATCTGTGCATCAATGAAGTTGTGGGTTGCCCCATTTTCAACCAAAATTGACACTCGCTGGCCACGTACTGTCCCTCGTAAGCGTAGCGTCAAATACTTGGGAACTCCTCGCAACGCTACAAGGGTCCCTCCTGTGGGTGAAAAAGCTACACCTCCTATCCCTGGAGGTGGAGGTGGCAACTAATACTGCTTGAACCTGTTCCCTACCAAATACTACCAAAATTTGGCCAAGGCATGCATAATGGCCAACATCTCCTTGTCGTATATAGAATACAACCTCTCGTGTGGAAGGAGCTTCCAACTCTCCAAGGCTATAGGATGTCCCCCCTGCATCAATAATACGCCAATCCCCTCTCCTGATGCATCACACTCCAAGACAAATGGCTGTGTAAAATATGGCAATGCAAGCACTGGGTAGCTACTCATCACCTCCTTTAGCCTATCAAAAGCTTGTTGTGTTGTATCCGACCAACTGAATGCCCCTTTCTTCGTCAAATCTTTAAGGGGTGCAGCAAGTTATGAGAAACTCTTGACAAACTACCTATAGTAAGTGCATATGCCAATGAATCCTCGAAGTTCCGTCACATTCCTTGGCTCCAGCCAATCCCTGATGGCCCTGGTTTTCTCCTCATGGACTCTCACTCCGTCCACTCCAATAATGTGACCCAAATACAACATCTCCGTCATCCCAAACTCACACTTGGAGAGCTTAGCATAGAAATGTTTCTCTTCCAAGATATGTAGTACTGCCTCTATATGCTGGAGATGCTCCTCCCAAGTCCTACTATATATGAGTGTGTCATCGAAGAAGATCAATGCAAACTTCCTCAGATGACTGCAGAAGATATGGTTCATGCAAGACTAAAAAGTGGCTAGTGCATTGGTTAGCCCAAAAGGCATAACCAAAAACTCAAAGTGCCCATAATGACACCTAAAGGTGGTCTTGGGAATGTCCTGTTCCCTCACATGAATTTGATGGTACCCTGATCCCAAATCAATCTTCGAGAAGAACTTGGCTCCTCTCAGCTCATCCATCAACTCATTGATCCTGGGTATAGGATACATATTCTTCAGGGTCTTCTTCTTCAAGGCCCTATAGTCAATGCACATCCTCAAGGTGTCATCCCTCTTCTTCACCAACACCATGGAAGAAGCAAACGGACTCGTGCTCGGTCTGATTTTCCCAAGAGCCAGCAACTCCTATATGGCCCGCTCAATCTCATCTCGATAGGCTTTGGGATGCCTATAGGGGGTAGTAATCACCGCCTGAATGCCCTGCTCAAGCTCAATGGCGTGCTCGAACCCTCAGTTCGGTGGTTGACCTAATGGTATATCCCCAAACACTGCATCATAACTATCAAGGATGGCCTATATATCTGGATGAAATACCCGACCTATGGTCTCTACCTCTGATGCCCACAACTCAACCGCCCACTCTATGTCTCCCTTCCAGATATTTGACTCCATCCGGTGTGTCGAAACTGTCTAAGGTGGGTAAGTGTGCATCCCATAGATCTTCTCATGCTTCCCGGTCTTCTTATCATCCCACTCCATCTCTAAGGCCGCCCAATCCATGGCGACCTTCCCCAGAGTAATCAACCACTGAACACCCAATACCACATTGGTATCTAGTATGTTAACCATGAAAAAGTGATCGGTCACGGTGTAAGTACCCATCGTCACTGCTAACTCTGGAACATACCGGACACACTACATCGTCTAGGCTCCTCGGACCAAAACTGAAAATCCGTCAAAGCTATCGGTCAGTATACCTCTCCGCTTGACCATCTGTGCATCATTGAAGTTGTGGGTTGCCCCATTGTCAACCGAAACTGTTACTCACTGGGCACGTACTGTCCCTCGTAAGCGTAGCGTCAAATACCTGGGAAATCCTCGCAAGGCTACACAGGTACCTCTTGTGGGTGAAAAAGCTACACCTCCTGTCCCTAGAGGTGGAGGTGGCAACTAATACTGCCTGAACCTGTTCCCTACCAAATACTGCCAGAATTTGGCCAAGGCATGCATAATGGCCAACATCTCCTTGTCGTATATAGAATACAACCTCTCATGCGGAAGGAGCTTCCAGCTCTCAAAGGCTATAGGGTGTCCCCCCTACATCAATACTGCACCAATCCCCTCTCCCGACGCATCAAACTCCAAGAAAAATGGCTGTGTAAAATCCAGCAATGCAAGCACTAGGTAGCTACTCATCACCTCCTTGAGCCTGTCAAAAGCTTGATGTGTTGTAACCGACCAACTAAATGCCCCTTTCTTCGTCAAATCTGTAAGGGGTGCAGCAATTTGTGAGAAACTCTTGATGAACTTCTTCTAATAAGTGCATATGTCAATGAATCCTCGAAGTTCCGTCACGTTCCTCGACTCCGGCCAATCCCAGATGGCCCCGATTTTCTCCTCATGGACTCTCACTCCGTCCACTCCAATAATGTGACTCAAATACAACATCTCTGTCATCCCAAACTCACACTTGGAGAGCTTAGCATAGAATTGTTGCTCTTCCAAGATATGTAGTACTACCTCTATATGTTGGGGATGCTCCTCCCAAGTCCTGCTATATATGAGTATGTCATCGAAGAAGACCAATACAAACTTCCTCAGATGACTGCGGAAGATATGGTTCATGCAAGACTAAAAAGTGGCTGGTGCATTGGTTAGCCTGAAAGGCATAACCAAAAACTCAAAGTGCCCATAATGACACCTGAAGGTGGTCTTGGGAATGTCCTGTTCCCTCATGTGAATCCGGTGGTACTCTGATCTCAAATCAATCTTCGAGAAGAACTTGGCTCCTCTCAGCTCATCCATCAACTCATTGATCTTGGGTATAGGATACCTGTTCTTCACGGTCTTCTTGTTCAGGGCCCTGTAGTCAATGCACATCGTCAAGGTGTCGTCCTTCTTCTTCACCAACACCATGGAAGAAGAAAACGGACTCGTGCTTAGTCTGATGTGCCCAAGAGCCAGCAACTCCTGTATGGCCCGCTCAATCTCATCCTGATAGGCTTTGGGATTCCTATAGGGGGTAGTAATCACCTTATCAATGACCTGCTCAAGCTCAATGGTGTGCTCAAACCCTCGGTGCGGTGGCCTACCTAGTGGTATATCCCCAAACACTGCATCATAACTCTCAAGGATGGCCTGTATATCCGGATGAACTGCCCGACCTGTGGTCTCTGCCTCTGATGCCCACAACTCAACCGCCCACTCTATGTCTCCCCTCCAGATATCTGACTCCATCCGGTGTGCCGAAATTGTCTAAGGTGGGTAAGTGTGCATCCTGCGGATCTTCTCATGCTTCCCGGTATTCTTATCATCCCACTCCATCTCTAAGGCCTCCCACTCCATGGTGACCTTCCCCGGAGTAATCAACCACTAAACACCCAAAACCACATTGGTATCTAATATGCTGACCACGAAAAAGTGATCGGTCACGGTGTAGGTACCCATCGTCACTGCCAACTCTGGAACATACCGGGCACACTGCATCATCTAGCCTCCTGGCACCAAAACTGAAAATTCGTCAAAGCTCTCGGTCGGTATACTTCTCCGCTCGACCATATGTGCATCAATGAAGTTGTGGGTTGCCCCATTTTCAACCAAAACTGACACTCGCTGGCCACGTACTGTCCCTCGTAAGCGTAGCGTCAAATACTTGGGAACTCCTTGCATGGCTACAAGGGTCCCTCCTGTGGGTGAAAAAGCTACACCTCATATCCCTGGAGGTGGAGGTGGCAACTAATACTGTTTGAACCTGTTCCCTACCAAATACTCCTAGAATTTGGCCAAGGCATGCATAATGGCCAACATCTCCTTGTCGTGTATAGAATACAACCTCTCGTGCGGAAGGAGCCTCCGGCTCTCAAAGGCTATAGGGTGTCCCCCTTGCATCAATACTGCTCCAATCCCCTCTCCCGATGCATCACACTCCAAGACAAATGGCTGTGTAAAATCTGGCAATGCAAGCATTGGCTAGCTACTCATCACCTCCTTTAGCCTGTCAAAATCTCGCTGTGCTGTATCCGACCAACTGAATGCCCCTTTCTTTGTCAAATCTGTAAGGGGTGCAGCAAGCTGTGAGAAAATATTTACGAAATTCCTGTAATAAGTGCATATGCCAATGAATCCTCGAAGTTCCATCATGTTCCTCAGCTCCGGCCAATCCCCGTTGGCCCTGATTTTCTCCTCATGGACTCTCACTCCATCCACTCCAATAATGTGACCCAAATACAACATCTCCGTCATCCCAATCTCAGACTTGGAGAGCTTAGCATAGAACTATTGCTCTTCCAGGATATGTAGTACTACCTCTATATGCTGGAGATGCTCCTCCCAAGTCCTGCTATATATGAGTATGTCATCGAAGAAGACCAATACAAACTTCCTCAGATGACTGCAGAAGATACGGTTCATGCAAGACTAAAAAGTGGCTGGTGCATTGGTTAGCCCAAAAGGCATAACCAAAAACTCAAAGTGCCCATAATGACACCTGAAGGCGGTCTTGGGAATGTCCTATTCCCTCACGTGAATCTGATGGTACCCTGATCTCAAATCAATCTTCGAGGAGAACTTGGCTCCTCTCAGCTCATCCATAAACTCATCGATCCTGGGTATAGGATACCTGTTCTTCAGGGTCTTCTTGTTCAGGGCCCTGTAGTCAATGCACATCCTCAAGGTGTCATCCTTCTTCTTCACCAACACCATGGAAGAAGAAAATGGACTCGTGCTCAGTCTGATGTGCCCAAGAGCCATCAACTCCTGTATGGCCCACTCAATCTCATCCCGATAGGCTTTGGGATGCCTATAGGGGGTAGTAATCACTGCTTGAATGCCCTTCTCAAGCTCATTGGTGTGCTCGAACCCTCGGTCCTGTGGCCAACCTAGTGGTATATCCCCAAACACTGCATCATACCTATCAAGGATGGCCTGTATATCCAGATGAACTGCCCGATCTATTGTATCTTCCTCTGATGCCCACAACTCAACCGTCGACTCTATGTCTCCCTTCCAGATATCTGACTCCATCCGGTGTGCCGAAACTTTCTAAGGTGGGTAAGTGTGCATCCCATGGATCTTCTCATGCTTCGAGGTTTTCTTATCATCCCACTACATCTCTATGGCCTCCCAATCCATGGTGACCTTCCCCAGAGTAATCAACCACTGAACACCCAATACCACATTGGTATCTGGTATGTTAACCATGAAAAAGTGATCGGTCATGGTGTAGGTACCCATCGTCACTACCAACTCTGGAACATACCAGACACACTGCATCATCTAGGCTTCTGGGACCAAATCTGAAAATCCATCAAAGCTCTCGGTCGGTATACCTCTCTGCTCGACAATCTGTGCATCAATGAAGTTGTGGGTTGCCCCATTGTCAACCAAAACTTGACAGTCACTAGCCACGTACTGTCCCTCGTAATCGTAGCGTAAAATACTTGGGAACTCCTCGCAAGGCTGCAAGGGTCCCTCCTGTGGGTGAAAAAGCTACACCTCCTATCCCTGGAGGTGGAGGTGGCAACTAATACTGCTTGAACCTGTTCCCTACCAAATACTGCCTGAATTTGGCCAAGGCATGCATAATGGCCAACATCTCCTTGTCATATATAGAATACAACCTCTCGTGCAGAAGGAGCTTCCAACTCTCAAAGGCTATAGGGTGTCCCCCCTACATCAATACTGTGCCAATCCCCTCTCCCGACGCATCACACTCCAAGACAAATGGTTGTGTAAAATCTGGAAATGCAAGCACTGGGTAGCTACTCATCACCTTCTTGAGCCTGTCAAAAGCTCGTTGTGCTGTATCCGACCAACTAAATGCCCCTTTCTTCATCAAATCTGTAAGGCGTGCAGCAAGCTGTGAGAAACTCTTGATGAATTTCTTGTAATAAGTGCATATGCCAATGAATCCTTGAAGTTCCGTCACGTTCCTCGGCTCTGGCCAATCCTTGATGGCCCTGATTTTCTCCTCATGGAATCTCACTCTGTCCACTCCAATAATGTGACCCAAATACAACATCTCGTTCATCCCAAACTCACACTTGGAGAGCTTATCATAGAACTGTTTCTCTTCCAAGATATGTCGTACTACCTCTATATGCTGGAGATGCTCCTCCCAAGTCCTGCTATATATCAGTATGTCATCGAAGAAGACCAATACAAACTTCCTTAGATGACTGCGGAAGATATGGTTCATGGAAGACTAAAAAGTGGTTGGTGCATTGGTTAGCCCAAAAGGCATAACCAAAAACTCAAAGTGCCCATAATGACACCTGAATTCGGTCTTGGGAATGTCCTGTTCCCTCATGTGACTCTAATGGTGCCCTGTTCTCAAATCAATCTTCGAGAAGAAATTGGCTCCTCTCATCTCATCCATCAACTCATTGATCCTGGGTATAGGAGACCTGTTCTTTAGGGTCTTCTTGTTCAGGGTCCTGTAGTCAATGCACATCCTCAAGGTGTCGTCCTTCTTCTTCACCAACACCATGGAAGAAGCAAACAGACTCGTGCTCGGTCTGATGTACCCAAGAACCAGCAACTCCTGTATGGCACGCTCAATCATATCCTGATAGGCTTTGGGATTCCTATAGCGGGTAGTAATCACTGCCTAAATGCCCTGCTCAAGCTCAATGGTGTGCTCGAACCCTCGGTCTTTGCCTCTGATTCCCACAACTCAACCGCCCACACTATGTCTCCCTTCTGGATATCTGACTCCATCTGGTGTGCCGAAAATGTCTAAGGTGGGTAAGTGTGCATCCCGCGGATCTTCTCATGTTTCCTAGTCTTCTTATCATCCCACTCCATCTCTAAGGCCTCCCAATCCATGGTGACCTTCCCCAGAGTAATCAACCACTGAACACCCAATACCACATTGGTATCTGGTATGTTGACCACGAAAAAGTGATCGGTCATGGTGTAGGTACCCATCGTCACTGCCAACTCTGGAACATACCGGGCACACTGCATCATCTAGGCTCCTGGGACCAAAACTGGAAATCCGTCAAAGCTCTCAGTCGGTATAGCTCTCTGCTCGACCATCTGTGCATCAATGAAGTTGTGGGTTTCCCCATTGTTAACCAAAACTGACACTCATTGGCCACGTACTGTCCCTCGTAAGGATAGCGTCAAATACTTGGGCACTCTTCGCAAGGCTGCAAGGGTCCCTCCTATGGGTGGAAAAGCTACACCTCATGTCCCTGGAGGTGGAGATGGCAACTAATACTACCTGAACCTATTCCCTTCCAAATACTACTAGAATTTGTCCAAGGCATGCATAATGGCCAATATCTCCTTGTCGTATATAGAATACAACCTCTCGTGCGGAAGGAGCTTCTGGCTCTCAAAGGCTATAGGGTGTCCCCTCTGCATCAATACTGCGCCAATCCCCTCTCACGATGCATCACACTCCAAGACAAATGGATGTGTAAAATCTAGAAATGCAAGCACTCGGTAGCTACTCATCACCTCCTTGATCCTGTCAAAAGGTCATTGTGCTGTATCCGACCAACTAAATGCCCCTTTCTTCGTCAAATTTGTAAGGGGTGCAGCAAGCTATGAGAAACTCTTGATGAACTTCCTGTAATAAGTGCATATGCCAATGAATCCTCAAATTTCTGTCATGTTCCTCGGCTCCAGCCAATCCCTGATGGCCCTGATTTTCTCCTCATGGAATCCAACTTCGTCCACTCCAATAATGTGACCCAAATACAACATCTTCATCATCCCAAACTCACACTTGGAGAGCTTAGCATAGAAATGTTGCTCTTCCAAGATATGTAGTACTGCCTCTATATGCTGGAGATGCTCCTCCCAAGTCCTGATATATATGAGTATGTCATCGAAGAAGACCAATACAAACTTCCTCAGATGACTGCAGAAGATATGGTTCATGCAATACTAAAAAGTTTCTGGTGCATTGGTTAGCCCAAAATGGATAACCAAAAACTCAAAGTGCCCACAATGACACCTGAAGGCAGTCTTGGGAATGTCATGTTCCCTCACGTGAATCTGATGGTACCCTGATCTCAAATCAATTTTCGAGAAGAACTTGGCTCCTCTCAGCTCATCCATCAACTCATTGATCCTGGGTATAGGATACCTGTTCTTCAGGGTCTTCTTGTTCAGGGCCCTGTAGTCAATGCGCATCCTCAAGGTGTCATCCTTCTTCTTCACCAACACCATGGAAGAAGCAAACGGACTCGTGCTCAGTCTGATGTGCCCAAGAGCTATTAACTCCTATATGGCCCGCTCAATCTCATCCCGATAGGCTTTGGGATGCCTATAGGGGGTAGTAATCACCGCCTGAATGCCCTGCTCAAGCTCAATGGTGTGCTCGAACCCTCGGTCCGGTGGCCGACCTAGTGCTATATCCCTAAACACTGCATCATACCTATCAAATATGGCCTGTATATCCGAATGAACTTCCCAACCTGTGGTCTCTTCCTTTGATGCTGACAGCTCAACTGCCCACTCTATGTCTCCCTTCCGGATATCTGACTCCATCCGGTGTGCCGAAACTGTCTAAGGTGGGTAAGTGTGCATCTCGTGGATCTTCTCATGCTTTCCGGTCTTCTTATCATCCCACTCCATCTCTAAGGCCTCCCAATCCATGGTGACCTTCCCCAGAGTAATCAACCACTGAACACCCAATACCACATTGGTATCTGGTATGTTGACCATGAAAAATTGATCGGTCACGGTGTAGGTACCCATCGTCACTGCCAACTCTAGAACATACCAAGCACACTGCATTGGCTATGCTCCTGGGACCAAAACGTAAAATCCATCAAAGCTCTCGGTCGATATACCTCTCCGCTCGACCATTTGTGCATCAATGAAGTTGTGGGTTGTCCCATTGTCAACCAAAACTGAAACTAACGGGCCACGTACTGTCCCTCATAAGCGTAGCGTTAAATACTTGGGAACTCCTCGCAAGGATGTAAGGGTCCCTCCTGTAGGTGAAAAAGCTACACCTACTGTCCCTGGAGGTGGAGGTGGCAACTAATACTGCCTGAACCTGTTCCATACCAAATACTACCAGAATTTTTCCAAGGCATGCATAATGGCCAACATCTCCTTGTCGTATATAGAATACAACCTCTCATGCGGAAGGAGCTTCCAGATCTCGAAGGCTATAGGGTGTCCCTCCTGCATCAATACTACGCCAATCCCCTCTCTCGACACATCACAATCAAAGACAAATGGCTGTGTAAAATATGGAAATGCAAGCACTGGGTAGCTACTCATCACCTCCTTGAGCCTGTCAAAAGATCGTTGTGTTGTATTCGACCGACTGAATGCCCATTTCTTCGTCAAATCTGTAAGGGGTGTAGCACTCTCTGAGAAAATCTTGACAAACTTCCTGTAATAAGTGCATATGCCCATGAATCCTTAAATTTCCGTCACATTCCTCGGCTCCGGCCAATCCCTGATGGCCCTGATTTTCTCCTCATGGACTCTCACTCCGTCCACTCCAATAATGTGACCCAAATACAACATCTCCGTCATCCCAAACTCACACTTGGAGAGCTTAGCATAAAACTGTTGGTCTTCCAAGATATGTAGTACTACCTCTATATGCTGGAGATGCTCCTCCCAAGTCCTGCTATATATGAGTATGTCATCGAAGAAGACCAATACAAACTTCCTCAGATGACTGCAGAAGATATGGTTCATGCAAGACTAAAAAGTGTCTGGTGCATTGGTTAGCCCAAAAGGCATAACCAAAAACTCAAAGTGCCCATAATGACACCTGAAGGCGGTCTTGGGAATGTCCTATTCCCTCACGTGAATCTGATGGTACCTTGATCTCAAATCAGTCTTCAAGAAGAACTTGGCTCCTCTCAGCTCATCCATCAACTCATCGATCCTGGGTATAGGATACCTGTTCTTCATGGTCTTCTTGTTCAGGGCCCTATAGTCAATGCCCTGCTAAAGCTCAATGGTGTGCTCGAACCCTCAGTCCGGTGGCCGACCTAGTGGTATATCTCCAAACACTACATCATACCTATCAAGGATGGCTTGTATATCCGGATGAACTGCTCGACCTGTGGTTTCTGCCTCTGATTCCCACAACTCAATCGCCCACTCTATGTCTCCCTTCTAGATATCTGACTCCATCCGGTGTGCCGAAACTATCTAAGGTGGGTAAGTGTGCATCCCACGAATCTTCTTATGCTTCCCGATCTTCTTATCATCCCACTCCATCTCTAAGCCCTCCCAATCCATGGTGACCTTCGCCAGAGTAATCAACCACTGAACACCCAATACCACATTGGTATCTAGTATGTTTACCACGAAAAAGTGATCGGTCACGGTGTAGGTACCCATCGTCACTGCCAACTCTGGAACATACCAGGCACACTGCATCGTCTAGGCTCCTGGGACCAAAACTAAAAATTCGTCAAAGCTCTCAGTCGGTATGCCTCTCCACTCAACCATCTGTGCATCAATGAAGTTGTGGGTGGCCCCTTTGTCAACCAAAACTGACACTTGCTGGCCACTTACTATCCCTCGTAAGTGTAGCGTCAAATACTTGGGAGCTCCTTGCAAGGCTGCAAGGGTCCCTCCTGTGGGTGAAAAAGCTACACCTCTTGTCCCTGGAGGTGGAGGTGGAAACTAATCCTGGGCCGTCTGACTATCTCCTACCTCCTCATCCTCTTCCCCACTATCATCGGAGAAGACCTCAATAAAGTGTGCTTTGCCAGCAGCACACTGATGCCTTGGTGCCCATGGCTCCTGACAAGTGAAGCACAACCACTTCTTCCTCAACTCCCTCCTGGCATCATCATATATTTATGCCCGTCCTGGATTCCCCTTTGGAGGTGGAATCCTCACATCCTTCCCCTTGGGTTGGAAACCCTGTCTCTGGGGGTAAGATGTCTGAGTCCTGGGGAATGCATCCTGTAAGTCTCGGGTCCTGCTAATAGCATCCTGAAGTGTAGTTGGTCTAGTAGATCTGACTAGACCCCGAAGTGGCTCTGCTAACCCCTCCACAAACATATAGATCATCTATGCTGTGGATATATCTGGCACCATCACTAAAATCCTCAAGAAGTTTGCAATGTATGTCTCTGGGCTCCCAGTCTGCTTGAGCCTCGTTAGCTCTACAAAGTGTTGTTCCGGATCTCTCTGGTCAAATCGCTTCATCAATCTCTTGGTAAACTCGGCATACATCATCATTGTAGAGTGTCTGAGTGTGACCATCCCATGGAACCACCAGTCTTGGGCCTCACCATCCAAATTTAATGTCGCCACCTTGATGGCCTCCGTCTTCAACATCTGGTTAAGCTAGAAATAGATGTCCAGCTTCTCAACCCAAGACTTTTCCAAATTTTTTGATGACCCATCAAACGTAGGAAAATGGAATCTGCTAGATGTGCAGTGGCTATCTCCATCATGATAATGCTGGTGCCCTCTATGATGGTCGCGGGGTCTATTCTCCCACTGGAGCTGAATAAAATCTCGGAATGAGAGAGCATCCCTGAACTCCTGACCATATGCCTGATACTCTGCAAAATACTCGCCCATGTGTCTGGGCTCTGCCTCCTGCTGGGCTCCTGCCCCTGTGTCTGCTCCAAGAAAGTGGGCAGTGTAGAGCGTGTAGGTGCACATGAAGCCATCGGTTGAGGAGTATCACGCTGAGCAGCACCATGCTCTGGAAAATCGTGGGATGTACCTAATCCCTCTCCTACCTGGAATACTCGTGGGGTCTCATGCTGTCTAGCCTATACAACAATGAATCTCTAACCCATCACCTCAATCTACCTCGCTAAATCCTACACTAATTTTAGGATTGCCTCCCCAATCTATTTTGCCTCCATGTCATCTGCCATCGGCTCTCTCTGCTCTGAATCTAACATAGGCTCCTCCTGCTGTGCGTCTGTCACAGGCTCCTCCTGCTCTGTGTCCACCACCCGAACACAATCTCCCTCTCCGTAGGTGTTCTCCAACCTATGCTCATGATCTCTGTACTTCTTGCCTCTGTAAAAAATATATGGTCTCTTCCTCGGTGTCATAGACAACTAGCTCCATAGGCTGAGCCAGAACTATTCTTTGATACCATTGTAATATCTCATTTTGGGGATATCTCTAAAACACGACAAACTCCAACCAGAGATGGACTGGGAGGGTGTTTACCAGATATGCTGCCTCTGGAAAGAGGACAAAATATGCAGCTACTTGTCCCTTTCCAGACTCTGTCTAAGAGTATGAAATAAACACATCAAGTGGTATAGAACTAGAATGCTCAAGAATACATAAAAATAACAGTGCAGCAGACATATAATAACATAGAAAGAATGTACGACAACTCATCCAAAAATATAGAGAGGAAATGCTAAGCCATTTTATTAAACTGAGAAATATAATGAAGTACAATAGGTGATCATAGTGATGGCACCTAAACTCTCTCAAGGCAAGTGAAGAAATACTCTCAGAATATACCAGAAATGGCTGCTCTCTGAACTACGTCCCAACTGCTGGAAAACTGCTGTGTAGTTGCTACCACTGAAATGAACTGATAACTAGGGGATATTCCCCTTGCCAGAATGAGCTGAAAATATGGAATCCTCCTATACTCACCAATCCCAAAAAAACCCAGAAACCATATAAAAAATGGCCGACCTCTGAAAAACACCCCCTTGGGGAATTACGCTGGCCTCCAAGGCTCTGCACAAAGGCTAAATGAGAATGACTAAAATATCGCCTCAAAATCCACCAAAATCCTCCCAAAGGCAAAGGCTGATCCTCTGCTCAAATACTCGACTCAAATCTCTTGCAAAAACCCCAATCTGGAACACCTCCTAGATGGACTACGTCCTCCCTCTCAGTGACTATGCAGTCTCTATGAATTCTCAGATAAAAAAAAAACCCAAACACCAAAAATTCCTACAAAATGATGAAGAAATAACCTTTCCCGAGCAAGCACTCAAAGTCCCTCGGGGCTAAGGGCGAGATCTCCAACCGGAGACACTCAATGCACTAAACAGTGCTGCAGACAGGCTAAACAACCAACGTGCTCAAGAAGTCGAAACGACCAGCTCAATATAATCAACAACAGAATGAATCAAATGAGAAGGCTCCTCCCTCTTTTATAATGTTGGCCTTCCTCCAATCCTAAGGCCCATCTCCTCAACGTAGCCTCTCTCTCTTGCCACGTGCTCATCCTCATCTGCGCAGTAGCTTCTAGAGAATACGTGGCCCCCCTCTCTACGTGGTACTTGGCCCCCCTTGGCTCCCCTTTAAGTTGCAATGTTGTGCTACTAGGGAGGGTGTTTTATTCCACTTAAGTGAGTTAGACCCTATTCACTCAACTTTTATTTATTAATAAACTATAGATGGAAAAAATGAACAAAATTGAATATTCAAATTAGCTGTCACTAATTAGGAATATTACATGATCCGATATGGTTTGAGCTGACTGCCATTGATATAGCCGGTTAGCATATCACCGCGCAAGGTAGCTAACCGAACAGCTCCACCATCCATGATTTCCTTAACTGTATAGGGCCCAAGTCAATGCTGTCAGATCTTCCCCAAGTGTTTTTCATACTGACTATCATATAGAAAGACTAAGTCATCCTCTGCAAATGTCTTTTGACGAATATGTCGATCATGTCAGGCCTTATCTCATGCCTTCTAAACCTGCTGATGGAAATGTTGGCAATATGATGCAGAGTGTTGTCCTTGATGGCAACCCACTGAATGAAGATGAAGACATGAGACTGTTGACATGTGTTGTCCTTGATGGCAATACACCTGATGAAGTTATTCTTGACTTGATGGACTTGGTAAATGATGTAAATGCGATGTGATATGATGTTAGTTAGCAAGATGATGCTAAGTGTTGTCATTGAATGACAACTCACTTGATGAAGAAAATGGCAACTTACTTGATGAAGTTGTGCTTAAGAGAATGTGTTCCTGATGAAGAAAATATGATGTTTCTACAGTGTGTACAGAAGGCTATGAAGAAAGGATTTCAGAATATACTCAAAATATGATGAAAAGAGTATGTCTCTTTGTATACGCGGATTGGCCTAGGGGAAGTCGCGTATGCACACGGAAAAGAACGTGCCAAGTCGCGTATGGGCTAAAGCGCTCAAAAAGTGCAAAACCAAGGGTAACCACCATGGTATTGACCCATGGTATTGGGTAATGATCCACCTAATTGACCCCGTCCAGGTAGTTTTGGGTTCATGGTATTGTTTTGGCCCATGGTATTGAAAAAGGGGCTCATGGTATTGAAAAAGGATAAACCTATATAAGGAGAACAAATTCATTGTGCATAACATGAGTGTGGGTGTAAGATGTCTGAGCTTGAATGAATACTTCTCTCTGAAGTATATCTGAATGGAAAGGGTTACACTTGAATGATAAATCTGAATGTATGATGCACCAATGATGAAGAAGGGGATCTAGATCTGAATTGCTCTTGTATTTACTAGATCTGATTATGGAAGGCTTAGATCTGTGATGAGGCGAGCATCTAGGCGAACATCTGTCTGAAGCAAAAGGGTAGATCTGAACTGAATATCTGATCTGATGAAGTATGCTGCTCTGTAATGATTGAAGATCTATATGCTACTTCGCCGCGGAGGAAGCGCGTATATACGCGGCTTCAGCGAAGAGAAAGCGCGTATGCGCAATAAAATATACACTGAGGTATACGCTGGTTTGTGTGGACTAAAGCGCGTATATACGCGACATCAGTAAAGGGAAAGCGCGTATGCAAACTAGGGTTTGCTGAAGCAAGGGGTATGAAATATCTGATCTGTTCTGCTGTGTTTCTGCTATCTGATCTGTGTTGATATGCATCTGTTGGTGACGTATGTTTGTGCTTAAAGTATGGAAAGGGTCCAGTATGAAAATATGATGAAATGTGGCCTGCAAGTGGTGTTATATTGAAGTTGGTTGGATCCAGTGTGAAAATTGATGAAACATGGTCCAAGGTGGTGCTGAGGGTTGTAGCCTTCAGTCAGGGGGTTGTAGCTCCCTTCCAGGTGAGGCTGGTAAACGAGATCGGGGGGTCGTAGCTCCCTTCCAGGAGAGGCTGGTAAACGAGTCAGGGGGTTGGAGCTCCCTTCCGGGAGAGGCTGGTAAACGAGCGCAGGTGGGTGCCTGCGTGCTGGTAGGAGTCTGCACCAGCACATATGTTGTAAGATGTTTTCTCTATAATAAAATATTGAAGGCTGAGCAACTGCAGCGGTGGTTTTCTCCCGACTTGGGTTTCCACCTAAAAATCCTGTTGTTCATGTGTGATGCTTTGTGTGATGGTTTATTTTGTTCTTACTGCACATGTTTACTGTTTATAGAACATCTAATGAATGAATGATGGAATGATAGAAGTGAAGAACTAATGGCATAATTAGATCTCTGTGTATACACTAGTTTTATGGAGGATATCCGCGTGTATACGCTAGTTGGCTTCAGAAAAGTAGCGTATGGGTTTTAAAGGAATGAAAAAGTAAAAATTTTTGAATATGCTGTAAATACTGATTCACCCCCCCCCTCTGAGTATTTTTCCCAACAATTGGTATCAGAGCAGGTTCTTCTGCAGAAGCTTGATCGCTTGAAGGAGATCTGTCGCAATGGGAAGTCAAGAAGGAGTAATGTCTATAAAGCCACCTCTATTCAATGGAAGCAATCTGATATTCTGGAAGGTACGAACAAAAGCATATATGCAAAGTCTTGGTGCGGATGTATGGGCAATCATGGAAGAAGGTTATCAATACCCGACAAGTATTCCTACTGATGCAGCTGAAAGAAAGAAGTATGAAATCAATGCCAAAGCAGTGAATGTCTTATTGGGAAGCATGTCTGAATAAGAATTTGCTAAAGTGATGCAGCTACATTCGGCAAAAGAAATATGGGACAAAATCATTCTAAGCTATGAAGGAGACACAAAGGTAAAAAGTGCAAAACTCCAAACTCTTAGAATTGAATATGAAAATTTGAAGATGCATAGTGATGAGAGTGTTGCCAGTTTCTTTCTTCGTCTGGATGATATTGTAAATCGAATGAGAAATTTGGGTGAAACTATAACTGATACTACTCTGGTGGAAAAGGTCTTAATATCCTTGACTTCAAAATTTGACTCTAAAGTTTCAGCTATTGAAGAAAGGCAAGATCTGCAAACGCTTACTATTGTTCAATTACATGGTACTCTGACTGCTTTTGAAATGAGACAAGGAGGTCCTTCTCAAATAAGAGAAGATGCTTTTAAGGCATCTACAAAAGGAAAGGAAAAGGAAGTTGTCAAAGAATCCAGTTATATATCCGATGAAGAAGAAGCGAATTTCGTGAGAAAGCTCCAACTAGGTACTGGAAGATTCAAAGGTAAGCTTCCCTTCAAATGTTTTGAGTGTGGAAAAGTTGGTCACTATGCTGCTAAATGTCCTTATAGAAAAAAACATGGTAAAGGGAAACAATTTGAAAAGAGAAAGAGTTATTATGCAAAAGAAGATGATGATGAAGTGTCCAGTGAAGATGAAGAAGATTCTGACCATGATCTGAAAGTGCTCATGGCAAAGAAGCAAAAGAAGAAGCCTACTTGAAACAAGGAGATACCTCAGAAATCATGTATAGCAAAAATTGAAGAAGATGAACCAGGTATTAATCGTTGTTCTTGTCTCTTACTTAATTGCATGTGCAAATATTATGATAGTGAAAGTGACAGTATGGATCCAGAAGTTTCTGACGAAGCTCTACAAATACTCATGGCAAAGAAGGAAAAGAAGAAGGCCACTTGTAATACTCTTCCTTGTGCAAACAATAGTGAAGATAGTAAAGTTGTGGAAGCTATCAAGATCAAAGTTGAAGAACAACAAAAGGAAATTGATACGAAAGATTCTATTTACAAAGAGATGACCTCTAAAATGAAAGATCAAATAGAAATGTTGAATGGACAGGTGGACAAGTATCAAAGGTTTCATACTTATGCATCCAATCGAATTAAAGAACTAGAAGCAGATCTTGAAAAATCAAGCAAGAAGAATGAAGGACTTGAAGCTACAATCATCTCTCTGCAGGCAGATCTAGAAGCATCAAGTAAGAAAAATGAGGAACCTCTACAATCATTTGAAAAGGAAGGCCTTGAAGCAGAAATCATATCTCTCAAAGAAGATCTGGAAAAATCAAATAAGAAGAATGAAGAGCTAGAACAAACATGTGAAGAAAACGAAAATTGGTTGAAAGAAGAGATCCTAAAACTGAAGGATCAAGTAGAAGATGGAAGAAGGAAAGAAGAAAGCATGACAAAGCAATGTCAAGCCTTGGAGGTTGAGGTAAACATTCTCAAAGGTAAATTAGAAGAAAAGGTTAAACTTTTGAGGTTTCAAGATAGTAATAACACTTTGGACAATATTTTAAGTAATCAAAGGTCTCCTGCTATCAAACTTGGTCTTGGTTTCCATGAAACTGTTAAAGGTGAATCTAGCTCACAAGGAAGTGCTAAAAATTTAGAGGATGTCAATGCAAAACCTGAAGTGTTGAAAGAAATAAAAGATCAACCAACAATCATGAATTCATTCAAGAACGTTGAATGTTTTAAATGTCATAATTATGGGCATGTTGCAGCAAATTGCAGGAGCAGATCATTTCATCCACAAAAAAACTGGTTCTACTCAGAAAGGTACTCTATTTTCTTCAAGGGATATTGTTTCTCATGTAACATGTATGGACATAAAGCAGTTGATTGCAAAAGGAGAAAGATTAGAAATACTCATTATGATTCTTATGCTTATTTCTCTGGACACATGAGATGTTATTCTTGTAACAAGTATGGACATGTAGAAAAATAATGCAGGTTGAACAGATATGAGAAATTGGATAACTTCCAGCACACAAATAGACAGTTCAAACAAATCTGGAAGAAGAAGGAGGACCGATCAGAAACGTAGGGAATTCAGACCCTACTGCAGTCATCCGCTTCTGAAGCTTACTTCTCTTATCGACTGCAGAAGTGATGTGAGATACATTATGGAGCTTAGTAATGTATCGTCACAGGGGAAGCAATGTATGGTTATTCCCTTGGTTGTTTTGGTGATTTTGGTTATATTTATTTCTGACAGTGCATCTGATGTGAAGAAGACAGGTACAAGAGGCATAAGATCAGGGGGAGATGAAGGAAAGTGAAATTTTCAATGTAACACTTTCCATACGCGGGTTCGGTGAACTAAAGTCGCGTATACACGCGAGTTCCAGCAGACACAGTCGCGTATGCATTTGTATGATAGCTGAAGATCTGGAGCAGAGGTTCAGGGGGAGCATCAGTCTGATTGTTAATAACTATATTATTGACGCAGTATCAGCCTAGCTTCTCAGTTCTAATGATGATATGATATTTGGTTTCTTATGTAGAAGATTATGGATGAGTCCTGTTTGCTTTTTGATGAAGAGCATTCGGTGCTGAAATGTAAGTCTTATAATTCAGAGATAAGGACAGATCATACAGAGATTGTTGCTGATGAAGGTTTTATTTCACAAGTTAAGGAAGAGCACTGGTTTAGGGGGAGTAGCAGGTTGAATACTAATGATTGCATTGTTGGCAATATGACTGCTTATTCTTTGGTTTTTGTGATACTCATGCTCAAATGATGATGACTTGGTACATGGTTTATTATGATGAGATTTTGAGCCCTGGTTGTTGATAAGTATCTTTTGTGCTCACACATGGATGAGTTGGATGTCGCTTGATTCAGAAATAAGAATAGATCATGCAGAGTTTGTTACTATGGTTGAGATCTTTTGCCTACATATGTTACTTCATGTTAAATCTTGAAGATCTTGATGATATTGGACCACATGGATGATTGCTTGACACATATTTGAAGATGTTGTTTTGGTATGATAATCTCTCTTGGAAAGATTGTATTGATGTTGCAAAGAATATGAAGGCTTGGTTACTAATGTGCTTATGCTACAACCGTTGGATGACGCTTGAAGACACAACTGCACTGTTCTATCTATCTGTAGTCCAGGGAAGCATTCAAAAGAAGCTGAACACTGTCTTTTTCTCATAGAGGATCAGATCTGGTTAAAATTTAGAAGATGGAATTGGATACGCGGGTTTCCTGAAACACAGTCACGTATATACGCGATTTCATGCACATAAAACCGTGTATGTCTGATTGCTGACAAATTTCTGTTTGGGGTCAGCTCTCTTCAGCACAGCTGCAGTGCTGTTTGGTATCTCTGATACTGTTTGGTATCTCTGGTGGTGTTCCAGTTCTCATAATTCTATTTCTAATGTTTTGATAAAGATTCCTTGATGATTTGTTGGTGAAAGTGTTCAGGATGCACAAACTAAGGGGGAGCCTTAGTCATATGGAAAGGATGCTTGGATGCACAGATTTAGGGGGAGCTTTAGCATTGCTGAGTATAATGCATTGTTGGCATTATGATGATTCTGAAATATGTTTTCCTTCTTGAGGACTTTTTGGTGTTGGTTATGAAAAGTCACATTTGTAATTTGATGAAAAGGTCTTGTTAAGACCCATGATGTAAGATTGTAATATTCAGTCTTGTAAGGACTTGTCGAATTTGTAAACCTACTTGGTTGGGTAGCTGAGTCAAATTTTGTAAACCCACTTGGTTGGGTAGTTGAGTCTCATATGTAAATCCACCTGGATGGATCTTTGATGTAAGTATGAGTCATTGGTGATAGGAAGTTCATAGAGTCATGTACTTCATTGAAAAATATGTTTGAAGATTCAGCATGAACTCAGGGGGAGCTTGGTCACTTCAGTATATATCAGATCTGCAGAACGCTTCTTCCACATGCGGAGAAAAGGGGGAGAGTATGTTGGTTTTGATCCACCCTTTTCCCTTGATGTCAAAGGGGGAGAGTGACATGGTGTTTGACTGAAGAGAAATAATGGTGTCAAAGAATGGGGAGAGTGACATGGTGTCATTGTATTCTTAATGTACCTATATGTTGTGGTGATCAAACACCATCGTGGTTGCCATCAAGTCCAAAGGGGGAGATTGTTGGCAATATGATGCAGAATGTTGTCCTTGATGGCAACCCACTGAATGAAGATGAAGACAAGAGATAGTTGACTTGTGTTGTCCTTGATGGCAATCCACCTGATGAAGTTATTCTTGAATTGATGGACTTGGTAAATGATGTAAATATGATATGAAGTGATGTTTGTTAGCAATATGATGATGAGTGTTGTCCTTGAATGGCAAGATGATGGCAACTTACTTGATGAAGTTGTGCTTGATAGAACATGTCTTGATGAACTAAATCTGATGTATCTACAGTGAGTACAGAAGGCAATGAAGAAAGGAATTCAGCATGTGATAGATCTATGATAAAAAGAGTATGTCTCTAGGCATACGCGGATTTGTCTAGGGGAAGTCGCGTATGCATGCGGTAAAGTACGTTCCAAGTCGCGTATGGGCAAAAGCGCTCATAAAGTGCAAAACCAGGGGTAACCACCATGGTATTGACCCATTGTATTGGGTAATGATTCGTCTAAATGACCCCGTCCAGGAATACCATCGGAAGTAATATTGTTTTGGCTCATGGTATTGAAAAAAGGGGCCCGTGGTATTGAAGGCTCATGGTATTGTTTTGGCTCATGGTATTGAAAAAGGGGCCCGTGGTATTGAAGGCTCATGGTATTGTTTTGGCTCATGGTATTGAAAAAGGGGCCCATGGTATTGAAGGCTCATGGTATTGAAAAAGGGGCCCGTGGTATTGAAAAAGGATAAACCTATATAAGGAGAAGAAATTCATTGTGCAAATCATGAGTGTGGGAGCAAGATGTCTGAACTTGAATGAATACTTCTCTATGAAGTATATCTGTATGGAAAGGGTAAAGGTTTGATGATAGATCTGAATCTATGGTGCACCTATGAAGAAATGATGAAGCGGAATATCTAGATCTGGAATGTATTTGTATTTGCTAGATCTGTTTATGGAAGGCTTAGATCTGAGATGAGGCGAACATATGTCTGAAGCAAAAGGGTAAATCTGAACTGAATGTCTGATCTGAAGAAGTATGCTGCTCTATGATGGTTGAAGATCTATACGCTACTTCGCCGAAGAGGAAGCGCGTATATACGCGGTTTCGCTGAAGAGAAAGCGCGTATGCGCAATAAAATTAGCTTTGTAATTTGTACTGAAGTATACACCGGTTTATATGGAAGGAAGCGCGTATATACGCGACATCAGAGAAAGGAAAGCGCGTATGCAAACTAGGGTTTGCTGAAGCAAAGGGTATGAAATATCTGATCTGTTCTGCTGTGTTTCTGCTATCTGATCTGTGTTGTTAAGTATCTGTTGGTGACGTATGTTTGTGCTTAAAAAGTTTGGAAAGGGTCCAGTCTGGAAATATGATGAAATGTGGCCTGCAAGTGGTGTTCTATTGAAGTTGTGGATCCAGTGTGAAAATTGATGAAACGTGGTCCAAGGTGGTGCTGAAGGTTGTAGCCTTCAGTCAGGGGGTTGTAGCTCCCTTCCAGGAGAGGCTGGTAAACGAGATCGAGGGGTCGTAGCTCCCTTCCAGGAGAGGCTGGTAAACGAGTCAGGGGGTTGGAGCTCCCTTCCAGGAGAGGCTGGTAAACGAGCGCAGGTGGGTGCCTGCGTGCTGGTAGAGTCTGCACCGGCACATATGTTGTAAGATGTTTTCTCTATAATAAAATATTGAAGGCTGAGCAACTGCAGCGGTGGTTTTCTCCCGACTTGGGTTTCCACCTAAAAATCCTGGTGTTCATGTGTGATGCTTTGTGTGGTGGTTTATTCTGTTCTTACTGCACATGTTTACTGTTTATAGAACATCTAATAAATGAATGATGGAATTATGTAAGTGAAGAACTAATGGCATAATTAGATCTCTGGGTATACGCGAGTTTCATGAAGGATATTTGCGTGTATACGCTAGTTGGCTTCAGCAAAGAAGCGTATGGGTTTTAGAGCATGAAAAAGTAAAAAGTTTGAATATGTTGTAAATACTGATTCACCCCCTCTCAGTATTTTCTTACTTGATGGCTTGCTCCTAAGGTTATATTGGTTGTGAATTTCATTGATTGCAAAGTAATAACCTTGCTTATAGTTGAAGGATTCACCAGATTCCACTTTGAACTGTTGTAGTTCAATGAGTTCCTAGTCCTCCTGAGTGAGGAAAATTGTATTGTTTTCATCTATCCCCATAACTATGTTGATGTCTTCCTCATCCTAAGAATTGTTTTGTGAACTCTCTACAAATTTTTATTGGAATGGGGGTCTTATGTTCTGATCTGGAGAGGGTTCTTTACCTTTCCCAAGATTGTTGTTTTTCCTCTAGTGGGGATTCCCGATTTAGGATTGATTCTCCTATTGTGGTTTACTTTCAATGTGGTCTAGTCTCTCCACTACTTTTTCTAATGTTTTTTTTGATAAAATCAAATTTACCATCTAAGTTTGAAGCTTCTTCTTTGATAGTAACCCTCCTCTCGTTTCTCATTCTGGCTTTTCTACCAAGGATATTGATTTCTACTCCAACAACATTTAGTTGCATTTGTTCTAGGGTGTCTGCATCTCGTTCTCTAAGTTGATAGGCCATGTCTACATCAAAAAAATCAGGGAGTTTGAGCAGCACGGAATATGGAGTGGGTTTAAGGTCTGCAGGAATAGAATTGTAAATACTATTGTATCTGGTGCAAAAATCTTGGACAGATTCATTGGGAGCTCTTTTAATAGCATCAAACTCAGATAATATTTGTAGGGGGTTTTTCTTCTTTTCCCATTTATTTAGGAAAGATCTATGGAATGTAGCTAAGTTTGCTATGGTACCAGCACCTAAATTTCTAAACCATGTTTTCACTTCTCTAGTTAAGATTTGTGAAAATAACCTCATTCTGACATCAGATTCATCTATCTCATAAATTTCCCAAAAATCATTCATTCTGGTGATATGTTGTTGTGCAGTGATTTGTGAAAAATTATCAAACAATGGGATATCCTTTTGATAATTTTGGGGCATGTCATGGAGATTTTGAGGTAAGACCAAGCGAGCATATCTAGCTGCCATGGCTTGGATTTTTGCTAAACTGGGAGTTACAGTAGTAGTGGCAGGGATAGTGCTGGTTACAACAATAGATGTGCTGAAGGCTAAAGTTGAAGAGCTTAGAAAAGGAGATGAAAAAGAAGTGGTATGGCTAGTGCTTATGGTGGTGGTGGTTGTAGTGGATTTAGTGAATGATGGAAATACTACTTTAGCCTACAAAGGAAACTCAAGGATTAATGGTTCTGTCGATGTACTAGTAGTGGATTGAGGATATGATGAATATATGATCCTAGGCTGCAAAGGCAACTCAGGACTAACAGGCTTTGGGGGTGAACTGATAGTGAAATCTGTAAATGAAGTGGTAGCATAGATAGTAGAATCTGTTGCTAGAAAGATGGTGGTGGATAATTGAGAAACTGGAGGTTTAAATTGAGACAAAAAATTGGCTAACTTTATAGCTTCATCAATGTCTTTAAATTTTGTGACACTTACCCTTTCTACTGGACTTTAACTTTCAGTTTTGTCTGATTTAATAGGTGCTTAAATAACTTGCTGTTTCTCATTCACAAAAGAAGTAAAAACATGATCTAAAATAGTTTCCTTTAAATTAGTTTTAGACTTGGTTCTAAATAGTGATTTTTCAAACTTCAAATCAAATTCAATATCTGATAAGCTTACTAATTCTTTGGGTAAAGAATCATCTCTTTTCAGGGGTACTTCAGTTTCTGAACCAATAGTTTTTTTTTTTCTTTTTTCCTATTTGGTCCGGATTGTCTACTATATTTGCAGGGTTGGGATCAGGGTTGGATCTAGTATAATATACTTTCTTTGGAGCCAGAATGATTATTGTATAAATACCCACAACCTTTAAACTTAATCTTAAAGTAGAAAAGATATGTTTAAAAATGTTCCTCAATGATTAAACTTAAAACTAGAGAGTGGTTAGTTCCCCAGTATGGTCGCCAGTATGTTATCACCCTAGTAATTCTTAGGTCGTGGGATTTTGGTTCGTAGTTAAAGAAAAACCCACGGTAACCAAGAACCTCTTTTGAAATTTAGGATCTAGCCTTCCCAAATTCTGGAGAGGGATCTATCCTCAAGATTTAGCTTGAATAAGATTTTAGGCTAGGTATGATTGGACAGTGGGATTTGTTTTGAAAATTTTGTGGGAATAAAAGGTGTTTCAAGGTAAACCACAGAGGGATCTACCAGAACATTGGGCTATGGAGTCAACTTTCTAGGCAAGCAAAGCTAGGAAATAAGGTCCAAAAAGCGATTGTACTAGGGGTAGGGTAGATGACCTTCAAAGGGTTTGGAATAGGATTTTTTAATGAAATGGGTGAAATCTGAACAAAAGGGCAATTAAGAATCCTTAGGTTACATAAATGAAGATGATAGGAGGGGATCAAAAAGGGACTAAGAGGATTTAAGAATTCTATAGTCTGATTATCAAGCAGAAAACACAATAATGAACAACTAGTAAAAAATAGGGAGCTTTTTATCACTAATCCTATTTAAGATTTCCTAGTTAATCATTAAAGACAGAAAACATTAAAATGAATGTATGGAAACTTTTGAAAGATAAAACAGTGAAAACAGGAAAATACTAGACTTATCTGGTCAACACAAGAATCCAAAGTTATGATGTCTTTCATCTTAATTCCAGTCTACTGCTCTACTAATTGACTCACACAAACTTCAATATATCTAGCAAAATGGCTATAGTAGTCTTGATAAATTTTATTCCACACTTAATACTTCAAAAAGAGAAGTATTTATACAAAAAATATTATAAAATATCTGAGAGACATGTAGGAATATCTCTAGGAAAAAAGAAATTTTATTACATAGAAAGAGGGATAGCTGCAAAACAAACCGGCAAGCTGTCCTCCTATCAATAAAAAATAGGACAAATTATCCTAACTTGTTGCTGGGTTATAGCTGCTGAAAATGCTTGCTGGCATTTTGGAAAAAGATCTCTTTGAAGATAACTTGAAAGACACTCTTTCCATTTCACATATTTTCACTTGTGATTTATCACTGATACTCTTTACGTTGTTCCTTTTACTATTTTACTGTTGTAAAATAACTAATTATCTGGAGTAAAAAGGCATTTTGACTGATACTCTTTAACTCTGTTTCTGACCATGATACACTTTGACTGAAAATTTTCATATTAAGTCAGTGAATTCCTATCATTGCTCTGCACTGGGAATTCTCATACTCTTTAGTTTCCTGTAATTTTAATCTACCTCTGTATACTTAGCAAAATTGGGCTTAACCATGAAAATATTTTTGATCTCATTTTGTAAAAAGAACAAGTTCTCAAAATATTCCAAAATGACTTTACCAGTAGGAGACCCTTGTGACAAAGGTTTGTTGACTTGCTCTTTCGCATAAGCCTTGATTTTCTTATCATAATCCTTTTGTGCCATCAATTTTTCATTCAAAGCATGAATATTTGGAAGTATTTCTTGTGTCAGTGCTGTGTATTTGGCCCAAAATCTTGTGATTGCCAAGTTCATGTCCTTGCATCTATCCTCCAAATTATTCATCATATTTCTCTTATTCAGGACTTTTTTGATTTGTAGTATGCTTTCAGTTCTATCCTGAATTTTTAGCTCTTCAAGCTCTTCTCTATGTTTTTTATTCAAAAATGTAATAAGTTTTAAGGCTTGTGTAGGTTTGTCAGCCAGTTCTTCTTTTGTCTTTTGAATTTCAATCTATGCTTCTTTGAGTAACTCTTTTTGTTCATAAATAATTTGAATTTAAGGCCACTGAGAATGTATGCCTTGAATGATGTTGTTCCAAAGGTAATTCTTGATGTAAGAAACCTGCTCAGTGAGATTAACCTGTTGTTGAAGAATCCTTACCTGTTCCTGCAATATATTGGCTCTCTGCTCATGTACTTTGGATGTAATTAATGCATCTATGTTAGATGTTTCAAGATTTATGATGGTGCCTTTTAAACTGATTATCTCTTTATCTTTCAAGGAAATTTCTTCCATAACCTTTACTATAGAGCTATTTCTCCTGTTGGATTTACCTGTGAAGTGGTTGAGGAGGTGGCAGAGATATCTTTAGAAGTAATTGACACTGCAGTTGCCAATACTCCTTTCAGTGCCAAATGTTCTGCCAATGTAGAGGGAATAACTGTACTTATAGTTGGAATAACTGTGGGAATGGGGACTTCCTGAGCTTTCTTCAATATTTCATTTTCTTGCATGAGAGATTCTATTTGATTTTCCATTTCTTTAATCTGAGCTGTCATCTTCAAAACCAATTGCATATTTTCCTCTTTTTCTGCCTTTTCCTGAAGAACTTCTTTTGCCTGAGGGTGCTCACTCTGTGGAAATTTTAGTTGCTTTGTTAAGGCTGCAATATCATCATTCTTTCACCTTATCAATTTCTTAGCAACTTCAGTATTAGAGGGATCTTCTCCTATTTCTATCACCAAATCTTGTAAGGAATTGATCCTAAAATCCTTAGCGTGAAGAGATGCTTTATGTAATTTCATTTGGGTTTGCAAATTAGATACAGTTTTCTGAAGCATGGTAGCACTCATGTTCTTGCTTACTACCTTTGAATATAGCATCTTTTATGCACTCATGTGGAACTATATCTGATCTAGTTCATGTATAGTATCATCATTCACTGCAAATTCTTTCTTCCTGTAGTTTGTGGCTGATTTTGGATCTGTTACTATAGGTTGGAGAAATGACATGATCATTTTATTTGTTGAGTAATCAAAGGCTGTCACAAGTTTGTCTTTATTTCCTGGCTTTTCCTTTAGCAGTTTAGAATAAACTTCATTTTTTATTTCTTCATTTTTTTCCTTGATTTGATTGAACCTATTCTGAATATCAAAATCAGTTTCTTCTATTGTTTTAGAGGAAGAGGGAGCTTCTGTATTCATTTCTACTTCAACCATTTCTTTTCCTTTTCCCTGTGCTTGTACCTGTTCATTTTGAATTTCCCTGAGTGTTTCATTAACAATCATTGTGGCCTCATCATCTATTTGCTGGTCATTATTATCATCTACATCAATGACTCCTTATTTTTGTAGAGTATTCATTTTGGCCTTTTCGTTGTAGGTTGTTTTAAATTTATTTTCAATGATTGTCTTTGCCAAATATCCTTCTCCTTTTCTCGGTCTTTTATTGGATACCTCTGCTGGTTGGTTAACTGTAACCACCTGTATATTTTCCACTTTATTTTCTTGTAGATTTTATGTTTGTATCTCCTGATCATCATTAATTAAAGTGTTTGCAACCCATTCCAACTAATTGGCATATTTTTCAATTAGTGGCTTTGATTCATGGAGGAATGGAGTTAACTTACACTTAATCCTGAGGTTTCTCAGAATATCTTGAGGATCATAGTTCCCGTAAAAGCATTCTTGGAACTTGAATACTGATAATTTTCCGCTTAATTCTTTCAAAGCCTCTCTGTTGTTAACTATGAAAGAGCCAATTTGAATTTTCAATTTGAATTGTGCCTTATTTTTGGATGCTATAAATTTCACTGCATCTGCATTTAAAATCTGTCTCAAGTACTCCAAAGCAAAGAGCCTTGTGGTTAGAAACTTTGGTAATTTGTATGGAGCCAGGATTGCAGCATATACTCTAATTTCAGTGTGATTTTTATAAAAATACCAATCTTGAACTTTAAGGTTTTTAGAAAGCTGTAAAATTCTTTTGATTTCTTCATTTATCCTTGCTGGCTCTGCTTTATCCAACAAACTCATGGTAGGTCTGATAAACAAATCATTTAAATCACTGTAACTGTACTCACTGTTGTTTTTTCTGAGAAGAGAAGTCCAGAAAATTACTGAAAGAGGTTTTCCCTCCATATCCATATTCTGTAATGCAATGGAAAAATTATCTGCTTGAGAAAATAAGAAAAGATGTAATAGATATGATGTATATCTGAACACTCCTTCATCAGGTAATTTTATCAGCTGATAATGTATATTATCAACAATGAATTTGGCAAAGTCAAAGAACAATTCTGGCTATTGTCCAGGAGACAAAGTGGAGAGGAACCATAGAATGGAGGCATCTGTAAATTCATCATTAACATAGCCTAAAATGAATGATAGCATGGAAATGACTTGTCTGGAGCCCTCGGGGAAATTAAAAGTATCATAAGGTGGATTTACCTTTGGAAGGTTGACATGATTGGGCATGAAGTTTTGAAGGATTTCAAAATTCCTAGGGAAATTCAGGTCTAAATACATCTAAATCAAGTCTTCAATTGATAATGATACTCCTCGTGGATCATGGCTTAGTTGGAGCATATCATTGATTGATTCAGCAGTTATGTAAAATAGGACCTCACTATCTTTGTTCACCATGCATCTTTGATCAGGAATATAGTGCATCTGACATAACCTAATGAATTACTGAGCAGAATGGGTGATGGGAACCACATATTTGGGCAATTTGGAGTCCCATATAGGTATATCATTGGCCATTTTCTTCTCAAAATTTTCCTGACACCAGCTATGTACTTCCAGAAGATCAAATTCAAGAGTAGCATTAGCAATTCTGTAATATAAGTCAATCAAGGGATTGTTTTCTTCAGTAGTAACAGGAGGCTGCAATGGTCTGACTACTTTAGTAGATTTTTCATTTAGGACAGGAGTAGTTTTATCAATTTTGGGAGATTTGGGGTTTGGAAGCTTGCTGGAGGCAGGCTTCTCAGTTTTAGGTCCTCCAGTCCTAGGGTGACCCGCTTCTTAGTCATTTTTGAAGTAACTGAGAAAGATTAGATTGTTTGCTCATCTCTTTATGGAAATAGAAGTTCAATTAAGCTTTCTTTGGGAAAAATTCAGAATCTGAGCGAGGGTTTTATGAGGAAAATGTAGATTTTCAATGTGCAGAAGGTGGGAAAGCGATTTTCAATGGTTTATTTGGGAATTCAAATGCGTTTTCACTGTAGGAATAGCTTTTGGATGGTGAAAATTCTTCAGGCGGGAAAGGAAAATCCCGGGAAAAAATTGACAGGTTTTCCCCTGTTTTTTCAAGGTTTGAGTACTCTGAGATTAGTACTTTTGGCTTTTAAATTCCAAAATATTTTAATTTTTCTTGAAAATTAAGAGTTTGCAGGCTTAGATTATTGAAAAATACCTTTGAATAGGTATGGTCATGGTCGAAGAGGGTTGCAAGTGCTACCAGTCTTCAAACTAGTTGCAGCTTGTTTGGTAGAAGGTACTGGGATTTCTTCAGAGGTGAAATGGATTTTTGGATTACAAATAGTTTCAAAATGATGCCTGTGAATATTTTCTGAGAGGGTGTAGGTGAAAAATGAAATGTAAACAATAAGAAGTAAGTCCGAAACCTTAATTTTTATCAAAAACATAACATTTATTGCAGGTTGGGATTAATGGCGGGAGCAGTTTGTGTGTTTGAAGGCAAAACCACTAGTGGTTATCGCATTGTTTCTGGCTGGTAACTGGTTTTAAGCTTTTGCAATGCGATCTAGTGAAATTAGGACACATAGCAAGTGATGGTTTCATAAAACAACTTTTATCGCAAAATGTTTTGTGAACATCGCCTGATCACTTCGATAATGCGATATGGGATCTGTGCCGTCGGATTTGGTTGAGTGAAGTGAACATTTGAGATGCATCGGGAAGCTGCAGGGAAATAAGGTGGGACCAGATACTATGATCTGTGTTGTTGATTCGGTAAGAGGAGATCGACGGTTTAAAATTAATCTGATAGGAAATGGTGGCGATGGGGGAAGGATTTATCGGGTTTAGCTTGAACTGTCAGATTAAAGGGATTAAGATGATTGGAAGGTCATGAATGAATGTGAGGAGGCTTCGTTTATGTTTAATAAAATTTATGTATAAAATGATTTTATACATGGAATGGGTGGGTTATTATATTAACCAGGGTTTAGTATTGTGGTAAGAGAATATGTATCAGGAAAATGGGACAAGGTTGAAGCTTTCACCATGGGTAAAGCTTATGAGGGGAAAGGTGAAATACACTTATTTTTCTTCGCTGCTCTATATACACACTGTGTAAATAAATTGCGCATTTTCAATATTATATTTATTATATAGTTTCAGATTTGTCAAAGGTCTAAAACTATAGGGGAGAGGGGATATTTTATTATGGATAAGTTTCATGTCAAAGGGATGATTTCGGGATGTTTTTCAACATGTGTTTAATATCTTTGACATGAAAAGTATATTATAAGAGGGTTTTGGGGATATTAAATAAAAGGGAGCTATATTAATAGGACTAGGATTTTTCTATAGGGAGTTAAATAAAATAAGTTAGGTGTTAATATGAAAAGGGAAAAGTGAATACTCAAAACATACAATTATAACCAAGAAAAGTGAAGATCAAAGCCAAGCTTACATTATGATAATTTCATCACTTCAACTTAGGATAAAATTCCATTTTGAGGGTTTTATACTCCATGATATGCAGGAAGTCAACCAAATGGGCCTTTATGTAATATTTAAGTAAGAAAAGAGTTCTCACTTATGAAGTTAAATGGTGATAAGTGCATGAAGGGGTAAATGATGAAAATTTTTGGGATTAATATAGAAACTTAACCTTTTCAACTAATCAGTGATTGAGCCTTGGGTCCGGTCCCAACAGAAGTCAAGGAAATGCCTTGAGCGTCTTTGAATGATAGTCTAGAATATCAAATTGCTATGGGGAGGGGAAATTAGTTATTTATAGCCCGATGAAATATATCTACATTGATGTCTCCCACCTTCTTCTACCTACCTGATCATTTTCTTCTAAAAATTTTTCCTTCTCTTTTAATTAGGTGCATTTGAACTAACAACCTTACAATATTTTATTTTTTTGAAAGAATTAAACTATCTAATTCTACACTTATTGCATCCAAGAATCCAGATTAAACTGTTGGATTATTTTATTCTCTACCTAACTAATGAATTGTCATGATTAAACTGTATGACAATTTTTTATTCTCTATCTACAACATTTGAAACTGAAAAATGACGAGTCAAGATTAAATTGTTCACCTCATCACAGATTATGGCATTTATTGACACTTTGCCATAATCAACTGCAAAAGGTAAAAGTAGTGCCATTTAGACTTGCACACTTTCATGTTTTATTCATCTTTTTCTTTTTGGGTATACTATTTTTTCTAAGTCCTTTGATTTTTCTTTTAGGACTTTTTACCCTCTTTTTGATTTTTTGATTTTTATTTTTTTACAAAATATGAGAATACAACTTGCAGAAGGAAAAGTATGTACATATTTACAAGATTACCATCAGTCAAGTCAAAATTATGAATCCGATATCTATAGGTCACTAACAAGCCCAATCACTGTTAGTATAACGAATCAATTCATAATTTTCTAAAGTGGTGTATAAAATACCATACCTTTTTGTTCCTTTCAAATACCTCGGATTTCTTTTTTCTGCTTGCCAATGTGCCTCCTTTGGCCTTTCCATAAATTTGGACATTAAACTCATAGCATGCATACTATCTGGCCTAGTTGCAGTCAAATACATGAGGCTACCAACTATGCTCTTGTACAAGCTTGGATCGAAATCCTTGTTGTTGTCCTCTTTGCTGAGTTTCAATCCCATCACTGTAGGAGTAATTGTTTCCTTGCAATCCTGCATATTAAATATTTCCAAAAATTCATTTACATATTTACCTTGAGAGATAAAAATCTTATTTTCATTTTTCTCTACTTCTATTCCTAAGAATTATTTCAGCAATCCCATATCACTCATCTCAAATTCATCCTTCATGACTGATTTAAAATTGTCAATGAGGTAAGCATCATTACCTGTAAAGATCACATCATCAACATATAAAACAACAATCAGCATCTTACCATTTTTCTCCTTGATGTATAATGTGGGTTCTCCTTCACATTTTTCAAACCCATTTTCTAGTATATAGGTATCTATCCTACTGTACCATGCTCTTGGTGCTTGTTTCAGCTCATAAAGAGCATTCTTCAATCTGAAAACTTTGAGCTATTGGCCGTTTTTCTCATAGCCCAGAGGTTGTTCAACATAAACCTCTTCCATCAATACTCCATTTAGGAATGATGATTTCACATCCATTTGGTAAACCTTCCACTTGTGTTGTGCTACTATGGACAACACTGCTCTCACTGTTTCCATTCTTGCAACTGGTGCAAAATTTTCCTCATAATATCTTCCTTGTTGTTGCTTGTAGCCTTTAACAACCAATCTACCCTTGTGCCTTTCAATCTTACCTTCAGCATTGCTCTTAGTCTTGTAGAACCATTTTACTCAAATAACTTCCTTTCCTTTTGGGAGATCAACTGATTCCCATGTCTTATTTTTCTCTATGGCATTTATCTCTTCATCCATAGCATCCATCCATTTCTTATCTTTCACTGCTTCCTCAAAATGAATAGGATCTTTTACATGACAATACAATGCAAATAAAGAGTTCAAACCTTCATTTGCTGCCTCTTGCTTATAAATATCATTCAAATTTCTGAATCTAGATCCTCTTTCACTTAGTGTACTTGTGCTTGTAGAAGCACTCAAATCTGTTCCTTGTGGTGTGCTTGGAGAAGCATTGTTATCACTTCTCAAGGGTGTTCTCATACCTTCTTGTGGTGTCCCTTGCTGTCTTTGTGTTTGTGGAGGTGGTGCTAGTAATCAGGTGTTCCTTTCAGCCATTTCTTCCTCATCATCATCATGATACAAACAACTCTTCACATTGACTATTTTCTCAATGCTTCCATCCCAAGTTTCTTCTTTAATGAACTGCACATCTCTGCTTATAACAAAATTCTTGGTGGATGGGTTATACAACCTGTATGTCTTGGATTATTCACTGTATCCAATAACTATGCACTTCTCCCCCTTACTGTCCAACTTCTTCCTCAGCTGATCTTGAATGTGTGCATAAGACACACAACCAAAAACTCTCATGTGGGTGACACCTTATTTTATGCCACTCCATGCTTCTTTCAGAACTATGTTCATTACATCTTTGGTTGGGCATCTATTCAAGATGTATCCTGCATAATGTACAGCTTCAGCCCAATATTCAGTTGGCAAATTTTTTTCCTTCAACATACTTCTTACCATATCCATGATGGTCCTATTTTTCCTTTCAGCAACTCCATTTTGTTGTCGTGTATACCTTGCTGTAAATTTCTTATGTATCCCATTTTATCTGCAAAAACGTAGAAATTCTTTTGATATATTCTCTCCTCCTCTATTATTCCTTAAAAATTTAATATGCTGCCCACTTTGTTTCTCTACAAGAGCCTTAAAGTGGCAGAATTTCTCAAACACTTCACTTTTATATTTCAAGAAATAAACCCAAGTTTTCCTTGTGTAGTCATCAATAAAAGTCAGCATATTGTGGCTACTTGCTAGTGATGGTGTTTGCATTGGTCCACACAAATATGAATGGAAAATTTCTAAGGGTGCCTGTGCCCTTATGCTCTTTCCTGGTGGAAATTTTTCTTTGTGTTGTTTTCCCAAGATGCAGCCTTCATATAGGTTGTCCAGTTTCTCAATAAATGGTAATCCCTTTACCATTCCTTTTTTATGCAACAAATTCAGACCTCTAAAGTTGAGATGTCCAAATCTCAAGTGCCATAACCAGTTTTCATCCTTCGCTTCTCTTTAGAATGTCTCTTGCGTCACTGCTGCCATTTCAACTCCTTTCTTCAAATCTGCTCTCATATTGAGAGGGAACATTTTTTTCCTTGTCATCTTCACTTGTGCAATGCATTTCTTGCTCGGTGGTTTATCCATTATGGTGCATACATAATTTTAAAAGAAAACATTGTACCCCTTTTTAATGCCCTGTCCAATGCTCAAGAGGTTACACTTCATACCACACACATAGTATACATCTGATATGGATCTTCCTTCTCCTTTATTTGTCAAAACGCTTTATCTTTTCCCATGACAGAGACCTTAGTTTCTGTCCCCAAAGTTACTTGAGACTTTACATCTTCATCTAACATGGAAAACATGGAAATGCTTCCAGTCATATGGTTTCTACATCCTGAATCTAGAAACCATATATCGTCATTCTTTTCCTCAGCCATATTACATGCTAAAAACAACTTTTCTTTACTCATATTTTCCTTAGTAAAGTTAGCACTGGGTCTATTACCCATGTCACTCTATTTCTTCCTACATTCATTAGCATAATGGCCATACCTTTTATATTAATGACATTGGACTTGGGATTTATCATACCTTTGTCCATGTGCTTGATTTTTTCCACCTTACTGGCTTCTGCCTTGGCCTTGGTTCTGATTTTGATTTCTACCTCTTCCATTTGTATTTGTAGGGCTATTTCTTCCTCCTTTGTCTTGGCTTCTTCCTCTTCCTTTTCCTTTGTATTTTCCTCTACCTTGACCTCTTCCTCTTCCAAAAGACATTTGGGTCTTGAAGCCATGCTCCAAAGATGAGTTTGTTGTTCTTCCCAATCTTTGTTCATGAGTCATCAATGATGCATGAAACTCATCAACAATAAACTTTGAGATATCCTTTGTCTCTTTAATGGTTGTGACTATCACATCAGACCTTGAGGGTAAGCTCCTCAACACTTTCTCCACTATCCTTATTTCTTCAAGTGTCTCTCCATGAGACCTTATCTAGATAACCAACCCAATCACATGTGTGAAGAATGGGTCTATGTTATCAGACTCTTTCATATAGAGAGTCTCAAAGTCTCTCCTCAGCAATTGTAGCTTCGTTGTATTCACCTTATCCATACCTTGATAGGAAGTCTGGAGGGTATCTCATGCATCCTTGGACCTCTTAGCTGCTGTTATCCTTGGAAAAACACTTTCATGCACTGCTTGATAGAGATAGAAGAGGGATTTTGATTCCTTCTTCCTATTGCTCTTCAAAAAATCCTTCTCTGCCTTTGTTAAGGCATTAAAAGCATTTTCATCTGCTCGTTCTTCAAAACCATCTTCAACAAACTGCCATAAATCCTGAGAGGAAAATAGGGCTTTCATGGTGATTTCCCAATAGTCATATTTCTTCCCATTAAACTATGAGAGTTGAGTATTTCCAATACTTATGCTTGTGCTGGTTCCTTCCATGGCTAGCACACTGAACTAGCTTTAAAATTGACTGTGTTTTTTTTAATAAATTATCTCCTGCTTAAGAGACGAAATCTGTCTTCAAAAAGACCTCTCTGGACTGCACTTTTTTTTTAAACACAAAACAAAACTCTGTTTTTGAGAAATACCTGGATTTTTGCTGCACTCTGCTGGAGAACTGCTGCAACAACTCCTTCCTTCATCTTGTTTGAAAAATTCTCCTTTCTAACACAGAGAACACATTTAAAAAATTTATCTTGCTAGACAAAGCTGGCATAGAAACTACTTCTATTTCATTAAAATGAAAAACTATCACAAAATGATGTTCTTCCTCTATCAGAGGGATTACAAAATGGAATTGCCACCCACACACATTGTCCTCAGATTTCCTCTCTGTCTCTTACAACAACAAAATTTCACACACAATGCTTACAATGCTTTGTTTTGTTTTTGCCTTCGGGCACTAAACAAACAATAGACAGTCTTGTGCTCTAAATTAGCCTTCGGGCTCTTTCATTTATATGGCTCATAGTATTTTAAAAAAAGCTATTGAAAATATAAATTATAAACTTTTGGAAAATTTTTATAATATATATATATTACCCGGATATATATATGTGGCCAAAGTAAAAAAAAGACTTTTATCGCCACATTAAATTAAAACGATAAGAGATTATATAACCAAGGTTTAAAACCTTAGTACATACCCCGCCGCATACAAACTTAAGACAAGGTTTTGAAACCTTAGTCACAGAATTCAAACTCAGAATTAAACTGTATTGCATTCAGATTTAGCATACCAAATTGGCCTGACATCATCGAGGGCCAAAACTGTGTGATCGGTCTGATATTGGTCGACGGTGGGACCCTCGGACCTCAAATCACAATTGAACTGCATTTTATAAAATTATCGCATACCATTTGAGCTTTGTAACGTCATCGCAAAACTTGCACGATAAACCCTGATTGGTCCACGTGCCCTTGCTATGTTGGCAGTGGGACCAGTTCCTCGCATCAGTGAAGTGGTTCTAAACTTGCGCGATAGCCATATGATTGGCTAGCGGTGGAGCCCACGATTGCTATGCTAGCTAGTGGGGACCATCATGATGTGGCCCTATTCAAAACATAAAACTTTGCCACGTAAAACAAATGATTGTTGGTTGGTTGGTGGGCTGTATTTATTGCGCGACAAGGCATACTTTTAAACTGCTGATTGCGTGGTAAAAACCACGAAAAAATTAAATGTAAACACAGTAAGATGGCTATGGCCATTATCAAAAATCAACTTTGCAGATTCATTCAAAAACAGTGCTAAATGCTAGATGGTGTGTACTCAACACATACACACTCTGCCCCTATTGTGCTCCTTTTTTTTTCTGTATAGGGTAGGAGTTGAATTTAAAAATTCAACACTACTCCTCCATTAAAACAAAAATTTCTTCCATTATGTTTTCAAACCACAAGAATAACCCTTGCCAGCATAAAAAAAGGTTTCCTTGACATCTAGGCTTTGTTATATAGAGAGGTTTTGAACACTTTTCTTATTCACATAGATCATCATTCACTCCCGCATGAGCTTCATTTCTCACCCTAGTCATAGGAAACAAAAAACCCTAGCTGCAAGAGTCATCGTCTGATATTTCCTTCTTTTTTAATTCTTCCCTTGAGTCATTTTTTTCTCAATTTCCGTTGCCACTATTTATTTGTTTTAATTGTTCAATCTCTTTAATGATAGTTTCATTAACATTATTATTTGAGAGAGCTTATCACCCTATTTCTTGAACTCCTCTTGAACTTGTTCTAAATCATTTTGAATTTTATACATATCCTCATTTTTTTTATCCTTGATACATCAAATCGAGATATATTTTTTTCAAATACTTCTTATATTATATTGAATGTAGTATCATGATCAATACATATCCACCACTTCAAAGCCTCGAAAAGGAAACAATTAGCTTCTATTGAAGGACTCATACTATTTTCCTTTATCGTCCTTCTCCATTCGTTATCATCCATATTCTAAGATGTTTTCTAAATCTCCTCAAAATATTTCTATCTAAAGAATCCAAGAAGATAAATTATAGTGAAAATGTGAATCACTTGGTATAAAATGATTTCAGGACCACTCGCAAGCCTTAACTTCCATAAAATATACATCTAAATGTATAGATAAAAAAATAAAAATTATCAAACATACATTCGTATCATTTCTCTATCTTCTCGAAATTTCAAAAATGTTATAGAAAAAAAATCCAAGACAACTCGTTTGAAATTGATTTGAGGACCATTCAAAAACTCTAACTTCCATAGGGAATATTCCTAAAATATAGTGAAACAGAATAGCCAATGGTCATATGGTTTATCCCATGGTCAACCGTAACTAATTATGAACCTATGTGTATTAAAATCCATTTAGTTCTCTACATTTCCAAGCTCCCTTTTTAATGTGGTTTCTTTGCTGCAATTTCTTTCTCCGTTTGGATGACATTGTTCCACCACACATTTTAGAGTAAAAATACATTCAATTTAAAATGTATTATGTCCTATTTATGGTAAGGATGGTTCCATAAACTACTTGTTTGAATTTTTTCAAGAATAAGAGCATGATTTCCTCATTTTTAAATTGATGCTATACGTATCTCACGTTACCACCACTTTTTCTCTGTATAGGGGTTCCCTCTTTCAATTTGGGTTCTCTCCCCCTCTCTCTCTACAAGTTTACAAAATAAACCATGATGTATTTCCAATATGTCATTTTCTTCTACCCTCATACATCATGAATAATCTATTATCACACCAATTTCATTCACTTGGCACAATTATGTGATTTTAGGAAAATACATCCTAACCATTGTTAATTACACTTAATGCATGATTTATAAGCCCATTTTCATACCCCAGTTTATAGTTAAGCTGTATTTTACCCATATTAGGGTCATATGACCTTTTCATTTAATGGTGATGTTCTCATTAATTTAAATATAATGTGATTTAGCGAGGATTCATTGGATCCATCATTTGCAAATCTATGTGATATATTAATACTTGAAATCATAAAAAATGTACTAGGAAAGAAATGAGAGTCTAGTCTTGGACAAGGAAAATTTTAAGAAAGGAATGTTTTCTTAATGTTTAGAAACCTTGGCAAATATTACTAGTACCTAATATGCAAAGTGTAGTTTAGTTTTTGGTAGAGTAAAGAGAAGCAATGGATCAAAAGAGCACTAGGTTTCTCGATCGTTGAGCCACCGACACCGACCCCGGCAGAGCCCAGCGTCGGCTCTCCGCTCATTCTCACCGTGCTTTTCCAGAAATCCTAGTGCCTCTCACGTCTGCACTCAATGCGACTCTTCCGTCCTCTTCCAACATCGCACTCGGCTTCGACTCGCCAAGCAGCTTGTCGGCACCTTTCTCACGAGGGTCACCCCGGTCACTCCTGCATTTTGACTCCAAAGCTCAGCGGCCAAATCGAGAGTGGCAAACGCCGCCACCTCCGTATCCAAGAAGAACAACATTTGTAGTCTCACCCACCGTCGCGACCCCGTCGTGGCTCACCATGAGCGGTTGAACAACTCGTCGAAGGTGCCGCCGCAGCTGAGTCCCTTATCCAAGGGCTTCCAGCTCATGTCTTAAGAATCAAAACAAATGCTCTTATCTACAACGATGCAAGGATTAGGCACTGATCAGGCTTGAAACAGAGGCGGGGTGCTAAGGACTTCTGACCACTCACCCTCTGGCTTTCAAATCCAGATCGTTCCTCTTTCAGGAAAGACACTGTTGCTCTGGGTGCATGCTTCAGATCTGGTGCATGACCTCATGCGAGAGCTTGAGTTTAGGTTGGGCATCCCAGCAGCTCTTCAGAGACTGATTTATGAAGGTAAACATCTTGAAAACCCTCTGCCCTTGTCTTATTACAGTATTGAAAGAGATGCTTTAGTGATGCTTACCTTACATCTACGAGGAGGAGCATCTGGGCAGACCTCTTCGGCTCATCCTTTCTCCTATAAAGATGTGGTTCATGGTCAACCCTCCAAGAAGACTGCCCAACCAGCTGAGGCTCCCAAGCCCTTCTTGGTGGACAAAATGAAGGAAGCTCCATCCATTGAAATCTCTCATCCATCTCTGGATGATCAATATCAGACGTTTGCAGAGTCATCCCTCATTTGCCAGTTTAATGGATTGTGGCCTAGTACTGCCGATCTATACCAATGGATCCACTCCAACTGGACCAACAATAGTAAGGTCTTTCTATGCTCGAAAGGCTTCTTCATTGTAGTCTTTGCCTTCAGTGATTATTACAAGAAAGCCTTAACGGAAGGCCCCTGGTTCTGGGGATTAGCAGGTCTCTTCCTCACCCCTTGGTTCCTTGATTTTGACCCCTCCTCGGCTGTCATAACCAAACTTCCCATTTGGGTTCGTCTTCCAAATCTCCCTGCTCATCTTTGGCATTTCGCTGTCTTTCAAGGGATTGGAGATACATTAGGCCACCATTTGGCTACGGACACCTCTCGAGGGGAGAAAGGAATATATACTTTTGGCAGAATATGGGCAGAAATAGACATCAGTAAAGGGCTACCTGATCAGATCAACCTCAAATTTTGGGACTTTCATTGGACGCAAACCTTGGACTACGAGAACACTGCTTTCAGATGTCACCATTGCCATCAGACGGGGCATCTCCAGAATACTTGTGCGAAGTTCCTCGACAAAAAGAAGAATGTCCCGCGCAAATCCAAATCCAAAAACTGGAAACCATGTGACAGACCTCCAATGGATAACATAGATTCCTCTAGCTCAGATGAGGAGGATATAGAGGTGGAAGGGGAGAATCTGGACCCCCCGAAGGACACGCCACCAGCATGCCCAGTGGATCCTGCTGCTCCTCAGATCTCGCAGAAGCATTCTCATGAGTCTTCTTCCTCAGATTCAGACAAGGAGACTCCCCCTTCTGCGCAGAATAATTTGCAAGTGGTTCCTATCCAACCAGCTCAAAATGGCTGGGTCACTGTCAGTAAGAAGAAAGGGAAAAAATATCAATTGGGAGACTCCACCCATTCTGGGTCAACTCCCTAGTCTAGCTCGCTATTGTATGATCTTCTTGTTATCTTTTGTTTTTGTCGTGGATGCTCTGTGGGACCGAGGTTGATAGTCTATCATTTCCGGCTCCCTTGCTCTTTTGCTTCGCTTCTATGCAAGCTCTGATTGTACTATATATTTCTTTACTTAATAGAATTAGTCTTATTCAAAAAAAAAAAAAAAAAAAAAAAAAAAAATAAATAAATAAAAAAAAAAAAATGCAAAGTGTAAAATTTTTGGATATATTTTTCTATAATAATCAAATTTCTAATGATTTTAGTATAAAAATTCAGCCATTTTTAAGCTAAAATTATTTTATACTCTAAAATGTGAGCAATAAATTTTAGAGAAAATGAAAATTTGGCGAATGAAATGAAAATTGGGCGTATCAAACTTTTGGAAAAAGCATGGAAAATTAGCCCAATTAAGAATATTTGCTTCTAAAATATTCCATAATCTTGGAGTTCCTTTTCATGAATGCAATGCACTCCTTTTTTTTTTTTTTTTTTTTTTGTATACAGTGGAATCAGCAACTGGAGCTGCCTTGCGACTCGTGTTACACGGGGTCGAACCTAGCAGGCTACCACTATAACCATTAGGAACTGCGCCTGCCCCTCTCCACAGCGCTGGGTTAGTCTGGGGGATTCGAACTCGTGACCTCAGGTACAGAGCCCGCTTTAGAAACGAACTTCACCGCATTTCAATTACCAACTAGCCTACCCCTTAAGG